>CM060928.1:89884026-91106157 GCA_030765085.1 Allium cepa
CAAGGATTATTCTACTCTTAGAGGGAAGCCATCCTTAGGAACAGAATCGGCCATTGAAGCACAAGATTGGATACATACTTGTGAACTCATTTTCAAGATACAGACATGGAAGATGTTATGAAGAAGAATCTTGCTTCAAGAAAGCTACAGGGCCTAGCAATGAATTGGTGGAATGTTGTTACCATTATACCCTAGAGGATCGAATTTCTTGGGATCGGTTTAAGGCTAGATTTGAAGAGAAGTTAATTCCTACAGCTTAGAAATCTGTGTTGTTCAATAAATTTGCTGAGTTGAACCAAGGCGAGATGTCTATTTCTAAGTATGTGGCAAAATTTGATGCTTTGTTGAATTTTATGGTGTCTTTATTGATACACATTTGAATAAGAACGAGAAGTTTATCACTGGATTGGATGACCACTTGGGATGGAAGTTGGTGGACCATATTGAAGTGTCTATTGAGAAACTTAATGGAGAAAGTCCTTAGACACGAGTGTATGTACTCTAAGAATAAGACTGTTATTTTTGCGATTGCTAAGAAAGAGGAACCAAAAATGCAACAGGGCGGTGGAGGTAAGAAGAAGTGGAATGGAAAAAGGAAGCAGCAACAAGGAAAATAGGGCCAGAAAAAGAACAGAGTGAAATTGTTTACCATGGTTCTACGGAGAAGGGCCACTATATTAAGGAATGCAAGGCTATTTAAGAAGTGCTATAACTGTGATAAGCCAGGGGATATTAGGAAGGATTGTCCAGAACTGCCTAAAGGTAAGCAGATTATGAAGGCATAAGCTTTAGATGTAGTCCCGACTCCATCTTGTGCACCTAATGCTAAGAATAAGGGGAAAGGATTCGTGGTGCAAGGTATGCTTTCCATCAGAGATGTTTGTGTTAGAGTTTTTTTATGCGGGATCTTTGCAATCTTTCACCTGTGGTGATTTAGTGTGCATACTAGGTTTGGAACCCGAGATGGTAGACCGATCATTGTTTGTGATGAACCCTCTTAGAGGATCTACTAGTCTTTGTATGATTTGTCGTGGCTTAGTGTTATCGAGTCATATATTTCTTTTGCTTGTGATTACTTTGTTCTTAATTTTGCTGGGTTTGGAACTATTTTGGGAATGGACTGGCTTAAGAGGTATGTGGCTGTTGTGGATTACGAGAAGCAAGAGGTGACAATTGAGAACGAGGTTGGGCGAATGGTAGTGATATGCTGCTTACCAGACATGGTAGTTGTAAACAATGTTAATGCAGCAGCAATAAATTAGTAGATAACACAATCTATTTTATGCTGGTTCGTACCTCTCGTCCCACGTTTAGTCCCTAAGCACCTCTTAGGAATTTCACTATCAACACCCATACTTCACACGGGGTAAAGGTTTACAAACTTCGCCCGAACAACCAAACAGGACTTCAATCTTTTTTTTACAAAGAAATAACTTGACTATGTATTGCGTTTTCAAGACACTGAGTAGTCATGCTGGAGTAAAACTTCTATTATCTTTGGAAATGATTATTTTCTAATGAATATATAGTTTAGTAATTTAGAAAGCAATAGGAGAATGGTTTTGAGAACAATGAATTATATATTTATGCTTTTGGGATGGTAGGAGGCTTATATAGAAGTGATAAGTTATCATTAAACAAGAGCAACCCTTCGGTAATTCAGTCTGGAAGAGATGCATTCATTGAAACTTTGCAACAATTGAAGAAGATGCTTGAAATGGCACTTGAATTATTGATTTTATAACGGTAATATGAGATGATTGGTGGCTTAGAATTAAAAGGCTGTATAGCCTGTCGACAAGTGGGCGGCATGCTTCCTTGTCGACCAGGGATCGAATCCCACCTTTCCCTTTTTTCTTAAATGTTTTACTTCCACGTTCCTTTCAATGATAAGGAGAGGCTGCTACTAAATTTTTCGTTAATGCATTGTACGGCCGCTTTCCTTTGCTGAAAAATTTGAATCCAACGTTCATATTTTTTCCTTATTTTGTGGGATAGAATATAAGATTGCAAACTATATTATTTTTAAATGCAAGTGCAGTGCGGTTATGTGGTAAGTTGCATGCGCACTTGCCTTCGAGTGCTAGGTTCGAGTCCCAGTGTTTCCATTTTTTCAGCTCTATAGCTTATTTTACTTTGTCAATTAAAGTTAATGGAGAACCTTCAAATGAAGCCTTATTTTGTGCGTTGGTTAACAAAATTTTGATGGCTTGTTGATCCAAGTTCAATTCTTGCCTTTTCCATTCATTATATAATTTAATTTCTTTGATGATTCCACTGTTTGCACCATCATATATCTTCTTGATTTGAAATCATCCAATAAACATATTAGTAGCATTGTCTTATGGTTGTTATCATCAAAACACCATACATATGGTTTTAACAAGAATTACTGCCTCGCCACTTCTAGTTGCAACCTTTCGTCTCTATACCTCAATCCCTAACTAAGTCAAAACCAATACACATGATATCAATGCTTTGGTACGTAGTGGATTCGAGAAAAGCGGTAGGTATAGAATCGAAACCATGCTTCTGAAGGGGTCGAGATCATTTTAAATAGCTTTCAATGGCCTTTGTTTTCCTTTCAGAAGAAATGCCGCTTGCCTTGCTTTTAAAAGGATGCTTTTAAAAGGGTTGAATTACTTTAATATAGCTTTCAAAAGGGTTGTCGTCTTTGTGTTTTAAAAGGGTAGCTTTCAAATGAGCTTCCATGTTATATGTTTAAAAAAATGGAGCATTTGAAAGGGGTAATTTTAAACCTAGTCGAAACCTTGCTACTGTCTTCATACCTTTCGAATTGGTTGAAGTTTTCAATGAGTTCGAAAGGCAAGCTTTTGTTTTATAAATATAACAAGCCGCTTTCCAATGCTTTCAAATGGGTTCCAGTAGTCACCTATACTAATGGCTTCGAAAAGTTGTTTCAACGCTATCCTTCTAATTGCTTTACTAAAAGACTAATGCTTTCGAAAGGATGATTCTGAAGCCATCTATTTTACCAAATTCTTTAGTTAGAAGGCTAATGGTTTCCTAAGATTTACTTTTTATTATGTTCACTTTGATCCAAAAGATATATTTAAGATTAAACCCAATGGTTTTGAAAGAGGTACTTTCAAATGGTCTCTAAGCAATGCTTCTACAAGTTAGAAAGTGATGCTTTAATACTTCGAAAGGAATGTTTTGATGATTTAGAAAGAAAGGTTTTGATGCTTTCGAA
Source organism: Allium cepa (assembly GCA_030765085.1). NCBI lineage: Eukaryota > Viridiplantae > Streptophyta > Magnoliopsida > Asparagales > Amaryllidaceae > Allium > Allium cepa. The sequence continues at coordinate 89,887,241 of CM060928.1, forward strand.
AGAGATGTTTTAAAGTGTTTTGAAAGGCATATGCTTAGTGTTCTGAAAAGAAGATTTGAATGCTTTCAAAAGATATATTATAAAGGTTTCAAAAGTAAAGGTCTAAGGTTTCGAAAGCCTTAGTTTTCAAAAAAAGAACCCAATCAAAATTTTAAAAGAAAACCCATACCAATATAAAAGAATTCTGAAATGGTTTTTAATTTTGGAGTTTTTGAAGAAGCGTTCCTTGATGAAAATAATAGGTTAAAGGGATTAACCATATTTCTTGTGATAATGATTTCAGGGTTATTAAACCTTAAATGTTGGTATTGTTAAGTGATTGTATTTGCTTCTGCTATAAACATTCACTATATATGGACCCATAAATGTATTTTTTGGAGAAAGGGCAGAACAACCAGCTAGGTTGACCCTGTAGTGAATATAAGTAGGGTTAACTTCTGAATTAATAGAGTTACATCCAGGAGGTCAGGTAGACCAGAACATAGGATGCCCAAAGACTAATCAAGGGGTTGTCAGTTTAGACAGGTTTACAGCAAACCCATGAAAACTATGTTTACAGAGAGTAATTGGAAGGGGTTATTAGGTATGTAGTGATCCAATGAAAACTATATTCGAATAAAGTTATTGACAGAAGTCAATAGGTTCATAGTCAACTTATGAAAAATATGATATAAGAAAAGTTACCGGATATACCAATAAGTTCACAGAGAACCCATGAATAATGAAGTTATCGACGGGGTCAATAGGTTCTTAGTAATCCCATGAAAATTCTGAAACCGGATAGATAGTCCATAAGCTTTAAATAGGTTCTTAGTGATCCCATGAAAACTACGAAATCGGACAAATAGGTTTTAAACTTTAAACAGACTATTAGCCAACCCACAAAAACTAATAGGTTAATAGTGACCCAAGAAACTATAACTGTGACAGATAATCAAATAAATAGGGATGGGAAATCCAAGATATTTGCTTGTTTACGTATCATCATGATATTTTAAATTGCTATGGTTTTAACCATTGTGAATGCAAGAGCACAGTATATGGCTATTATAAATTCTTGGGTTTGATATTGGTAGGGGAAAACCTCTTCCGCTAAGTGGCGTAGTCTCACTAAATATCTAAATGGATCGGGATGGTAGGTTATTATTCATACTAGGCTTTATGTCTGACTCGCAATTATGATTTTCCTTTAAACTCTCGGGCACTCAATTGATTTTGAGTAGTTTGAGAGTTGAAGATTTTCAGGTTCTCCTTTAGTCGAATAAGCTTCCAGAGACATGTAGGAGGCAACTTAGCTATTAGGAGTTCTTTTCTTTTTTATTCTGCTATGTTTTGAGGTAAAGGCAAAAATTTTTAAGTGCCTATGTATAGACTCTGATTATCCAAAGGGGCGTTTTCATATGTCGCTCTTGGCATATGTTGTAATAGTTATATTTTCTCTGAACTTGGTTCTTGAATTTGGGATTATGTAATGAATTTAAAATGATTTGAATTGAATGAGAATTTGTATAATAGTTTAAAAAAAACATATCCATGTGTTGTTGTTATATCAAAGTATCTAACATTACCGCATTTGGTCATCGAGGGTTAATAACTATGGATGACGACATCATCCATTGTCGTTAGTTTTGGGCCTCCAAGTGGGGGATGTTACAACTTGGTATCTAAGCATAAGTCTATGAAAACTTTAAAGAAATTTCAAACTAAAAATGACTTTTCGAAACATAATCCAATGAATTAGAAAATAAGATCAGGATTTGGGTTAACGCTATAGTAACATACTCGTATTTGATATATATATATATATATATATATATATATATATATATATATATAAGTATGTATCCCCTCTCTCTTAGACCGTTCTTCTGTATCTTACGAAGGCTCGTGTGCAGATTTACAAGAAAGGAAGATATGGTGGCAGGATACAGAAGAGGAAATCACTGTAGAGGAAGCACCACAACAAATAGAAATGCTCGACCTAATACCAGGAGGAATCCAGGTTGACAGGCAAATGCTAATAAAAATGCAGATGCCAATGTAGGTGTTGGAAATCCGCAGGTAGATATAGGGATGATGTATCGGTTCTTTGTCAATCTGATGCAAGCTGGAGCAACTGCAGAAGTGGCTGGGATTGTTGGAAGATCCCATAGCTCCAATTGGAAACAACTATGTTAAGTTAAGAAGAGATTGTACCAATCTTGGTAGGAAGCCTTTTTTGGGAACAAGGGATGCTATAGAAGTTGAGAATTGGCTTTTGCATTGTGAGAGAATCTTCGCTGACTTAGGGTTGATTGATGAGCAAAAAAGGAGACTAGCCTCTAGGCAGGTGCAGGGATCAGCACTTCATTGGTGGAATGGGTCACTACTGGAGTTTCCGAGGAAGAATTGACTTGGGCGGAATTCCAAAGGAGACTCAAAGAAAAGTTTTTGTCTGAAGTTGCCAAGTCGGTATTGTTGAGGAAGCTCATGGAGTTGGTGCAAGGAAAGATGTCGGTGATTAAGTATGCCACAAAGTTTGATGAGTTATCCAGATATGGATATGCTACCATTAACACTGTCATCAAGAGAAATGAGAAGTTTATTGGGGATTGAGACCCAAGATTGCTAGTGCGACTTTGTCACATCTTCGTGATCCTTGTAATGTTGTTGTGGAAATGGCAATCTAGCATGAGGAGATTCTTGCTACTTATGAAAAGGAGAAGCAGGTTGAAACCGGTTGAAACCCTGAGTTATCTTAGCAAGAAGAGAAAGTTCTTTAAGAAAGAAGGGAACCTAGAAGGGAGAAGCTGTCAAGAAGGCAAAGGCTTATCTAGTTTGCTATAAGTGCAATAAGAAGGATCATTATGCTCATGAATGTTGAACTGGAAAAGGGAAGAAGGCTATAGACAAGAAGGGTGTGAATTGCTTTAACTGCGACCTGGTTGGGCATTATAAGAATCAGTGTCCAGAACCAGTCAAGGCGAACAAGGGAAAAGTCTTTGTTATTAGATCATCGTCTGCTAGGCCAAATACTACTGAGAAAGGAAAGTTTGTGATGGAAGGAACGATTTTGATTCAAAGTATACCAGTTAGGGTACCATTTGATATCGGTGCATCGCGTTCATTTATATCTCAGTGTTTGGCTGATAGGTTATGTTTAGGAACTGCATGCCTTATTACTTCCTTAAGGGTAACGAATCAACTGGAGGCTACAACTCTAGAGATGAGATGTGACCAGTTAGAACTTGATTTGTTAGGGCATATGTTTGCATGCAGCTTGTATGTTTTTGATTTCATAGACTTCGGAATCATTTTGGGTATGGATTGGTTGGAAAGATATGAGGCTAGGATATTTTACAAAAATAGCGAAATATCGCTGAGACACCTTGATAGTCATAACCGACTTATATTTTCAATGAAGGATTCTGATCGGAGTGCTTGTACTCTGTTGAGTGCTATGGAAATGGAAGAAGATTTAAGTCTGGTTCGTGTAGCAAGAGAGTTTGAGATGTTTTTGAGTTGGTTACAGGATTACGATCGAAACGAGCTATTAAGTTTCGGATAGATCTTGTGCCAGGAGCAGAACCTGTAAGTAGACCACCTAGAAGGATGACACAGACCGAGATGAAGGAATTGAAGGTGCAGCTAGTGGATCTAGAGGGGAGAAATTTTATTAAACCAAGAAGTTTGCCATGGGGAGAGGCCGCACTGCTGTTAAAGATACCGGATGGGTCATTGAGGCTGTGCATTGACTATTGTAAGTTAAATGAGAAGACGGTCAAGAATAAGTATCATTTACCAAGAATCGCGATTTATTTGATGAATTGTGTAGAGTAAGGGTATATCCCAATTGGATTTGGCGATTGGTTTCCATCAGCTAAGAGTGGCAGATGACGGTATTCCATTGACAGCATTTCAAACAAGGTATGATTCATACGGTGGTTAATAATGCCATTCTGGTTAACGAATGCACCAGCGTTCTTTGTAGATTTGATGAACCAAGTTTTCCGAGAGTATATTAATAGATTCGTATTAGTATTTATAGATGACATTTTAGTATACTCTAAAGATGAAAGAGTGCATGAAGATTATCTAAGAGTAGTGCTTGAGACACTAAGGCAACATCAGTTGAAAGCGAAGTTTTTCAAGTGTCATTTCTAGAAGAAAGAGGTTAATTTTCTCGGTTACATGGTTTCAAAGAAGGGTTTGTCAGTCGATCCAAATGAGATCTAAGCTGTTAATAATTGAAAGAGACAAGAGACGGTGACTGAGATTATAAGTTTTATTGGACTTACTGGCTATTACCGGAGATTCGTTAAGGATTTCTCGCGAAGAGCAGCACCTTTGACTTGGTGAATCAGGAAGGACGTCAAGTTTATTTGGTCTGACAATGCAAGGCAGCATTCCTTATGTTATAGCATTTGTTGACCAACACGCCTGTGTTAGTGGTTCCAGATGGAAACTAAGTGTTGGTGGTGCATATCGATGCATGTGGTACCGAATTAGGAGCTACGTTGATATACAAGTGTAAAGTTATTGCGTATGCTTCACGATAGCTTAAACCGCAAGGTGAGATATCTGACTCATGATTTGGAGTTGGCTGTGGTGACCTTTGCATTGAAGATATGGAGACATTATCTCTTGGGGTAGAAATTTGAGCTATACACAAATCACAAGTCCTTAAGATATTTATTCTCTTAGAAGGAGTTGAATATGAAGCAGCAGAGATGGCTGGATTTTTTAGTAGCTTATTTTTTTGGTAAGAGTATACACCTGAAAAAGGAAATAAAGTAGAAGATGCTTTTAGCATAGAATGTGATATTAGCTATGATGGCCAAATGGAAAGATTTAGAAGCTTTAACTACTTGTAGTGTACTGATAAGATCGACTGCTAGTTCTAATCAAAACACCGCTATGCTGTCCTGTATGGAAGTTCGACCAATATTGATCGAAAGGATTACTTCTAAGCAGAAAGAGAACCATTATCATCCAATAAGATTAGAAGGCTTGAGGTTGGGTCGGAGATTGATGATTTAAAGGATTTTAGTCTAGACCGGATGGGATGGTTGAGAAAGAAGGTACAGCTGTGTGTTCCGAATGATGAGAACTTGAGGAGAGAAGTTCTCAGGGAATGCCATCGATCCAAATTTACGATCCTTTCTAAAGGAACCAAGATGTATCAAGATATGAAGAGGAGCTTCTACTGGAAAGGTATGAAGAAGGATGTTGGAATATAGGTTAGGTAGTGTGCGAGCTGTCAATAAAGGAAGGCCGAACATCAGAAGCCGAGTGGATTGCTTCAACCTTTGCAGATACCAGTTTGGAAATGGGATCCTATATCCATGGATTTTATAGACGGGTTGCCAAGGTTGAATATGTGAAATTAAAATATATGGTTCATAGTGGACAGGTTGATCAACAGTGCCCATTTCAGTCCAGTTAAGTCAATCAAGATGGCACCTGTTTTAGCTAAGTTGTTCATGGAGAACATAGTTAGACTGCATGGAATTCCTAGGGTATAGTCAATGATAGAGATGCTTTGTTTACTAGTGAATTTTTAAAGAGTCTATAGGATGTGTTAGGTATCAAGCTCAAGATGAGTACTACGTATCACCCTCAGACAGATGGGCAGACAGAGAAAGTCAATAAGGTACTTGAGGATTTATAGACTGCTTGTGTACTAGACTTTGGTGGATCTTGGGAAGATCACCTACACTTAGTTGAGTTTTCATATAGTAACTATCAGACTAGTATAGTTTAAAAGCTTTGTATGGAAGGCCATGCAAATCACTAGCATGTTGGTTGGAAACTAGAGAAAGATTAGTCTTGGGTCCGGATCTCGTTAAAGAGGCGACAAAGGAGATTGAGTTGATCCAAGAAAGGGTGAAGGAAGCTCAGTCTAGATAGAAGAGTTATGCAGATAAAAGGCAAAAAGATCTAGAATTCTCAGTTAAAGATAGAGTTTCAATAAGTTATCACCAATGAAGGGTGTGGTATGATTCGAAAAATCAAGGAAACTGGCACCGAGATATGTTGGTATGTTCCCAATTATAGAGAGAATCAGAAAGCTCACATACAAAGTATAGTTGTCGAACAGTATGGCAGGTTTCCATAACGTGTTTCATATATCTCATCTTCGCAAGTATGTGCATGATCCGGAAACTACTATTCCTCCAATGGAGTTGGAAGATTTGATTGTAGAACTGAATTTGACTTTTGTTAGACAACCAGTTCGGGTTGTGGCGAGAGATAAGAAGAGGCTAAGAAACAAGACAGTTAAGTTGGTGAAAGTTCAATGGAGAGACAACGAGAAGAACTGTATTTGGGAGACAGAAGACAGGATTAGAGATACATATCATGATCTGCTATAAGGATATGTTCTATATTTGCTTTATATAGATTATTGCTAGTCCGGTAGGATGGTATGGTAGTTAGGAGATGTTACAGATGATTGCTATGCTTAGTATTTAGTTATTACTGAATTTTGAGGATGAAATTCTTTATGGAGGGGAGCCTGTAATACCCCTGATTTTAAATACACTATTCATGGGATTTATTTAGATAAATTAAATAGAATAATGTAAAGATTAAAGTGATAATGGGATTGAGATTTGAAATTTTATTAGAGGTCGCGCTTAACTAACTAAAATTAAAGGAATGAGTTTATGGAAATGATTTTATAACTTAACCAATAAGAGAATAAGGCAAGGGTATTATGGGGAATAGCCGTCCACCATAACCGTTAACCCCTAAGCCTGTATTCCCATTTTTCATTTCACAAGTTCATAATTCTAAAACATAAACCAAAGAGCTCAAGTCGGCCATAACCTAGGGGAAAAAGAGGAGAAAAATCAATTAAAAGCTAAGGAATCAAGAAAGGAGAATTAACCAAGATCAAATCTCAAGTTTCTTATCCAAAGCAAGGTGAACAATAGTCAAAACCATCTCATTTTCTTTTTTAAAGAGCATTTGATTTTGTGTTTAAGTTTAAAACCTTCATGATGATTTTAATGATGATATTGAAAGTCTAAGTGGATCGTGTATGTATATAATATATGACAAGTGAATGTATGACAGTACGAATTGCACAAAATAATAATGCAGGTAAAAATTAAAAGTAATCACACTAGGAATTTTATACTGGTTCGGACCTCCCGTCTTACATCCAGTCCCAAAGCTCCTCTTTGTAATTTCACTAACCAATTTCCCTCGCTTCGCCCGGAGGAACAGGCTTATACAAGAATAGTTCTTTGACAAATGTGTGTTCTATGCAACACTGATTTTGACTATAAGTACAACTTCTTCCTATAATCTCCTTGAGTAATATGTAGTTTAAACTTTGATTTTAAGAAAGAGACGATAAATGCTTTTGTAAATCACAGAGATATTAGGAAAGAGAGAAAGTTCAGAAAATGCAAGTTAAGTTCTAACTTTCAATTTCGAGTTTATTTATAGATGGGGAAGAGTTTTGTTTGAAGAGTAGTGACTTCTGATTTATTTTGTTTCAGTTTAAGAGTCACATTGCTTGAGAAGAAACATACATTATCAAAATAAGGAGATGCAACTCTTTATTTTGAAGAAGGTGCCTATTGGAGAAAAATGGTTGTTTCTCAGCTCAGACGTCTGGCCATTTGTGCCAAACGTCTGGTTAGTTGTGATTTTCAAATCAAGACGTTCTACCAAAGGTTTGAGTTTATATGATAGACGTCTGGTATGGTAAAGAACTTATAACTAGAAAATAATGTCAGACGTCTGATAGTGGATGTCAGACGTCTGACACATGTGCACTCTGTTTTCTTAGTTTCATTAGTGTATATAAGCAAGTGTTTATAAAGATTACTCAAGAAGATTGTACATATCATCTATTTACAAACTTAATAGGATGTACTAGTCTAACCACTGTTGTGTCGGTCTTCAAATCTTGGATGCATAAGTCCACCTGCATATAAATGATATATATATATATATATTGACTCCAAAAGTTTGTATAGTTGTTGTCATCGAAATCAAGGTTGTAACATTCTTTCCCTTTTTGATGATGACAACTATACAATTTATTTCAAAGGCTCCCCCTTTCTTTCGTAATATATCCTTTCCCCTTTGTCATTATCGAAAAAGAATGGATGATATTATAATACTACATCAGCATAAAAAAATAGTGGATGATATAATAAGATTGTAATACTACAGCAGAATAATAAAGTCAATGCTCAAAACAAAACAAATTATTATAAGCAAACAAGTGGGAATAAAAAATTAGTAAATAGATCATTGAGAAGAAAAATAACCCCAAATATTAGATGCAGTTTCATCGTAGTCGTAATGTTTCCAGTTCGACTGATCATGGCATTCTTCATTCTCTTGAATAGAAAGTCCTCGAAAAGATTGAAAATGCACATGATGTTGGGTTTCTGCTGGAATCCAGGAGATATCTTCACTTTCCTCGATATCCAAAGTGATTGGAGCCTTTCCAAGAGCATGGGTCTGTGAAGGCTCTCCTATCATTTGAGATCTGAAAGGATGTGAATAAGGTGTTGGAGGAGGTGTAGGAGATGGTGATGATGAATAGCGTGAAGATGACCGTCCTCGAACTTTCCACATAACTTTTCCCAGAGTTGTAACAACCTTGTCTAAAGTCTTTTCTAGCTTAGTCATCCATGTAGAAAAAGATCGTTCTAGACGGGAAACTTTCTTATCCAAGACATTTTGATTTAAAGAAAGAAGACGTTGGTTTTGAAGCATGATGTCCCTAATGCTTTCTCCTTGTCTTATGGCAAACCTAGCCTCTTGAAATTCAGAGTCAGAGTGATATCCTATCGATTCATAAGGCCTTAAAGTAGGAGTAGGTTGTATAGGGGTCGACTGTTGTGGTTGAGGTTGATGTGCTCGTTGCTGTTGATATTGAGCAAACAATATAATAGTCGGAGGAGTTTCGGGAAGATGCATTAAGGATAGGAAGCGAATTCCACTTTCCTTTGCCGAAAGTTCTTCATATTGTGATAGGAAAGATGGTACGTTGTTTTCTCAGAGAATTCGCATGATATAAGGAGCGTAAACAATTGTTTGACGAACCAGTGTCCAGAAGCTCTTAATTTTGTCAAAAATATATTGAGACCAATTTACTTTTATATGACCAAAAATTGCATACAGGGCTTTATGATCATGGTCATATACTTGCTCATGACTACCTAATCTAGGGAGTATGGTATTGACCAACATTCGATTAAGTAGCCTAGCCTGTGGACGAAAATAAGTTGGAGATAATTTCCTCATATTGTCTTCCTAAGTAAGATGTGTGATAGCATCTCGTGGTTGATATCTCATATCAGGTTTGTCTTGTAGCCTTATCCCTGTATATGAGCATTGCAAAATTTGTCCAAGCATTTCGACATTGAACTTGAAAATTTCTCCTTAAACACTTGTCCAAATCTAATTTTCGGGATCGGCCGGATTCCAAATATGAAGACAACATAAGTTTATGAAAAATAAGAAGATAGCTAATTGATCAATTTGCCCTGAATTATAATCATAATTAATGAGATTTTGAATTTCAGCATTGCTTACTAAATCATCAATTTCATAGTTATAGAATCTTCATAGTGGGTAAAACAAACCACAGTGGATCTTTTCTTCTCTAATTCTTGAAGTTTCTTCTTGTCGTCTTGCTCCACCATCCAATCCTCAATAATTTCGTCGGTTACAAATTGTTAGGATGATTGAGAGCTTTGACCAGTCTTTTTACGTTTGGGAAATGGTTTTTTTGACTTGGGTGTCATAGATTTGAAGAATTTGAAAAAATAGGAGAATAATTTTGGGTTTAGGGTTCTTGAGCTGCAGTTTGATGGTGAAAAACTGAAGTGAAAGGGAAAAGGATAATTTATAGATGAGGCAAAAATTAGCTCCTGGAGTACGGTCAGGCGTCTGAGTTATCTACTTGACGCCTGGTCGTTTATGTAAGTTGGAGGCAGTAACATGTCTCAGATGTATGAGAATAATATTAAACGTCTGAGCTGAGTTAGGTTGGTTTTGCAAAAAAGGAATAAGAAGTCTGGTATAATATACAGACGTCTGAGCTGAAATGTATTTTTTTAGAACATTTTTGCAGACATCTGGAGAAGGCACAGATGTCTGGTTTTGTAATAAAAGTTTTTTTAGCTAAAATATTGATAGACAATTATTATAGATATAATTTTCATATAAGAAGAAGATGCAATTTATTATTTTAATCTTATTACAACTTAAAATATAAATATTATATGAAATATAATTTGGAGAAGAGCAGAATTTTATTTCTTCTCCCATGAATTTGGTTTTGCCTGTGTATTTTCCTTTGATCCTCGTATTGGAGACCAAGAAGGAGGTATTGGACAAAATTGGTCTTCAGATGTTCCTTCTCCCCATAGTCTATGTGGAGTTATGTGACGAGCATGCGAAGGAGTTTCGATTATACGAGCAGATCGTACATAAACACAATCCTTGGTAGGAGATGGCAAGGCTACACTTCTCTAGAAAATTTAAATGAGCTCCCTGGTGTTTTTGTTCGTAATACGTTTCTCGTTGTACATCATTCATTTCTTTTTGATAATGATGGATTTCATCGGTTTTTTCCGAAAGAGAGGAGGAGTGAGGATTAATACTATGTTTGACTTTCTTCCCTTTTGGAGAGTAGCATGTATGATATGATGGTGAGGGCACAATGTGGAGAGATGGAGATGATTTTGGAGTTGTTTTAGCGAGAGATGTGTATGTACTTCCAGATGAGGGAGATGAAAATTCGATAGTAGAGTAGGTGAAGTTGTGATCAGATGACATGCTTTAAAGCTTTTGATATTGATTAATATTATTGTAAAAGAGGTTAGTACTGTAATTTTTTTTGAAGATTATATGTATATATAAGAGTAGAAATTTACTATTTTAAACTTTCCATTTGTTTTGGTTTGTTAAATTTCTTGTGGTTTTTAGGGAAAGTGTGTGAACCATAAATTTTCAGAGGTAGAAAATGAATTCTAATTTTTTTTTACTTATGTTCCTTATAGTTATTATCTGACAGCAAAACATTCGAAGAAAATGTTGGACATTGTTAAAAAAAAACTTTTTAACTACAGATAGAATGGATAAAAAAATTATTAGTCGATAAGATCTTTAAGAGAACATATTCCTAAGTCGCATCGAAGTTTAACAAACGTTTGTTCATTTGGTGGTTTTGTGAATATATCTGCTATTTGATTCTCAGTATTTACATATTCTAATGTACTAATTCAATTTTCTACATTGTTGCGTAAAAAGTGATGTCGTATATCTATATGTTTAGCACATGAGTAATTTACAGGGTTTTTTGATAAATTTATTTCACTTGTATTATCGCAATATATTGGTGATTTATCGATAACTTTTCCAAAATCCTTAAGCATTTGTTGCATATATATCACTTGTGCACATGCTAAGGCCGCTGAGATATATTCTGCTTCACAAGTGGATAAAGAGACACAGTTTTACTTTTTGTTAAACCATGTAACCAATGATTGTCCAATAAAATGACACGTTCCGCTTGTACTCTTATGATATGTTTTACATCCATCGAAATCTGCGTCGCTATATGAAACAAGTTCAAATGATGATCCCTTAGGGTAAAACAAACCACAATCTGTAGTACTAGATAAATATCGTAAGATGCGTTTAACAACTCTTTGGTGAGACTCTTTTGGTTTTGCTTGAAATCGGGCACAAAGACATACGCTTATCATAATGTCGGTTCGACTAGCCGTCAAATATAGTAAAGTGCCAATCATACCACGATATAATTTTTCATCAATTTTTTTTCCGTTATCATCTTTTTCCAAGTGAACACTAGTGCTCATCGGTGTTGGTTTGCTTGAAGTTTTATCCATTTCAAAACGACATAAAAGATCGTTACAATATTTTTCTTGATGAATAAAGATACCATTTTCAAGTTGTTTTATTTGTAAACCTAAAAAGATAATTAATTCTCCCATGTGAGACATTTCAAATTCATTTTTCATAATATCTGAAAATTGATTACAAAGATTTTCATTAGTTGAACCAAAAATAATATCGTCTACGTAAATTTGTACAACTAAAATGTCGTTATTTTCTCGTTTATAAAATAAAGTCGTATCGGTTTTACCTATTTGGAAACCAGATGTAATTAAATGATTCTTACGACATTCGTACCAGGCATGAGGGGCTTGTTTTAAACCATATAAGGCTTTTTGTAATTTAAAAACATGTTCGTGATATTTTTCATGAACAAACAATGGAGGTTGTTCAACATATACATTTTCTTTAATAAAACCATTTAAAAAGGCACTTTTGACATCCATTTGAAATAATTTAAAATTGTGATGATTTGTAAAAGCAAGTAATGTAAGTATGGCCTCGAGTCTTTCTACTGGAGCAAAAGTTTCGTAGTAATCGATACCTTCTTCTTGATTATAACCTTAAGCGACTAGATGTGCTTTGTTTCTACCTATATTTCCGTTTTCATCTGCTTTGTTTTTAAATACTCATTTTGTTCCAATAACCGATTGATTTTCTAGTCTTGCTACTAATTCCTAAACATTATTACGTTCAAATTGATTTAATCTCCTTGCATAGCTGTTATCCAAAAATTATCGTTTGAAGCTTCTTTATAATTTTTCGGTTCAAAATTTGACATAAATGCTATATGACTTATTTGATTAAGTTGATTTCGAGTTACTGTGGAGTTAAGATCTCCAATGATGTTATCTTATAGATGATCTTTTAGAATTCTAGGAGACGACACTAAAGTATTATTTTGTGCATTTGTCTCATTATTATAAGAATTTGTTGTATTTGTTATTGGAATTATTTCTTCATTGTCATTAGTTTGATGTTAAGAAAATTTACGTCAAACGAATCACGTAAACTTTCTTCAATTGTGTTAGTTCGTTTATTAAAAATTCTATACGCTTTGCTGCGATCTGAATATCCAACAAAAATTCCTTCATTCGCCTTTGGGACGAATTTTCATAAATTATCTTTTGTATTTAGTATAAAACATTTTGATCCGAAAGTTTTAAAGTACGATATTTCAGGTTTTCTTCCAAAAAATATTTCAAAACAAGTATGTTTAGTCATAGGCCGTATGGTTTCTCGATTCAAAACATAACAAGCCATAGCAATAGCTTCAGCCCAAAAATATTTTGGTAAACCACTACTATTTAATAGTGTTCGTACACATTCTTGTAACGTACGATTTTTGTGTACGATTTTTCCTTTCTACCACACCATTTTGTTGAGGTGTGCGGGGAAATGAAAAATTATGACTTATTTCCTTTTTATTACAAAAATTAGTAAAAGGATCATTTTCGAATTCTCCACCGTGATCACTTCAAATATTCTTAATTTTCAAATCCATTTGAGTTTTAATTCTTTTAGCAAAAAATTTAAACATACCAAAGGTGTCACTTTTATGTTTTAAAAATAAAGTCCATGTATATCTTGAAAAATCATCAACTATTACAAAAACATATTTGTTGTGATTTATAGATCGTACTTGAGTTGGACCTAATAAATCTAAAATCTCTCTCTTTTTCCTTTCTTCTTTCCTTTCTTTCTCCTCTTCTCTCTTCTTCTCTTTCCTCTTCTTCTTTTCCCTTTTCTTCCTCTTCCTTTTTTCTACTTTATAATTTATTTTAGGTAACCCTCTAACTAGCTCATATTTTGCTAATTTATTAATATATTTAAAATTAATATGATAAATCATTTATGCCACAAACATGGGTCGTAATGTTTGGCCGTTAAAATGTAAATTTGAATTTCGATTTATATTCATATCTAAGACATAAATATTTTTGTTTCTAAAACCCTCAAAGATAAGTTGTTTGTTATTGTCGAAAATATTACATCTATGCTTTTTAGAATTGATTTGAAAACTTTTATCGCATAATTGACTAATGCTAAGTAGTTGTGTTTTAAATTTTCTACTAACAAAACATTTGTAATAATATGAGAGTTAGGAATACCAGAGTTAATGACTTCTCCGATGCCAACAACGTATCCTTTTGAGTTATCTCCATAAGTTATCGTTCCACCATCGATGTATGTTATATTTGATAACATTTTTGAGTTTCCGGTCATATGCTTTGAGCATCCACTATCAAGTATCCATTTCTCCTTAGTTTTTATTTTGGGTACCTGCAAGATAAAAGATGATTTAATTGGTACCCATATACTTTGTTAGGGTCCTAAATGTTAGGAGGAGCAGGTAGCCATACCCAAGAAGGTTTGGTATATAATTTTTATTATGGGCTATGTTATCTAGAAAATTATTAATATGTTTTTGTCTAATAAAATTATTATTTGTCTTATAAATCCAAATTTTTATATTTTTGGTATTAATATTAGACTTAGGTGATCTTTTAGTCTTTTGATAGATAAACTATATAATGTTATTCCCTTTTTGTTTAGGAATATTTTTAAATCCTATTCCATTTCTATTACCCGACGGTTTTAAAGTTTTGATAAAATTTTCCAAATCTTGTTTTCCTTTATTAAATTTTGAAATTTTATTTGTAATTTTATCTAATTTTTATTTTAATTCTAAATTTTCAATGTTTCTATATTACTCTTCAAGTTGATATTTTCTTTTAACAAGTTATCCTTTTCCAGTCTAGTTTTTCCAAAATCAATAGCCGTAGTCTCATTTTCAACCAAACTATTTTAAATTTTTCTTCAGATAATTCTAGTTCCTCCTCTAAAATAATTTTTTCATCTTTTAACATCCCTACTTCAAGTTCTAATCTATTTATTTTGGCTATATGTTCTTTATTCAATTTTTTAATTTGTCTAAATTTGTCATCTAATTCCATGCTAAGTTCTAATAATTCTCATAGCCAAGTTCCAGACATACCTCATCGGTTTGTGCCATAAAGCACACATTAGCTTGTTCTCCATCACTATCGCTGTCACTGTCTGATGATGATGAAGAATCTGAGTCATTCAATGTTACTTTGAAAGCTTTCTTCTTTTTGAATTTTTCAAATTTTTTCTTCTTTTTATCATTGTTGAGATTGGGACAATCTTTCTTCACATGTCCAAATTGGTACATTCATAGCATTTGATTGACGTTTGATTTATTGAGCTTGATTTTCCTCCTTTCTAAAATCTTGTCATTTCCCTAAACTTCTTGAATTTGTTATAGTTTTTGGCAATAAATACAATTTCTTCTTCGTCTAAGTCAGAGTCTTCATTTGTTGCTGGGAATGCTATGTTTTTCTTTTTTGAATTTTGTTCTTTTCTTGCATGCAAATTAACTTCATAGGACATTAAATTTCCTATCAATTCTTCAACTAAGAGTGTTAAGAGATCATTAGCTTCTGCAATAGCTAATACTTTTCTTTCCCACTCTGGAGTTAAAGAATTGAGTATTCTAGATATTTAGTCAAAATTTGTGAATTTGACACCAAGTGCCACTAAATCGTGTTGAATAGTTTGGAATCTAGGGTACATGTCTACAATAGATTCATTTTGTTTCATTTTAATTGATGAAATTTGGTTTTGTAAAATTAAAATTTTAGTTTGTTTAACTTTGTTTGTGCCTTCATAAGTAACTTGTAAGGTAAGCCAAATATCAATGCAGTGACACGTGAAAATTCATTCTTATCTAATGAACAAAATAGAACATTCATAGCTTTGGCATTATTACAAGCTATGGTTTTTTGTGCATCATTCCATATGTTCATAGCAGTGTCAGGTGCTTCATATTTATTTTGAGTGGCTGACCAAATTTCTAATCCATTAGCTTCCATAAAAATTATCATACGTGTTGACCAATATGCATAGTTGAAACCATTAAAAAGTGGGGTCGTGCTATGGATTGACATTCTTGAAATATTATTGTCATATTAAAGAGATTCAAAAACGTGTTACTGTACTTTGATCAAACCTTGCTTTGATACCAATTGAAAGTCTATGTGGATCGTATATGTATATAATATATGACAAGTGAATGTATGATAGTATGAATTGCACAGAATAATAATGCAGGTAGAAAATAAAAGTAATCACACCAGGAATTTTATACTGGTTCGGACCTTCCTTCCTACGTCCAGTCCCGAAGCTCCTCTTCGAAATTTCACAAACCAATTTCCCTTGCTTCGCCCGGAGGAATAGGCTTATACAAGAATAGTTCTTTGACAAATGTGTGTTCTATGCAACATTGATTTTGACTATAAGTACAACTTCTTCCTATAATTTCCTTGAGTAATATGTAGTTTAAACTTTGATTTTAAGGAAGAGACGATAAATGCTTTTGTAAATCACAGAGATATTAGGAAAGAGAGAAAGTTCAGAAAATGCAAGTTAAGTTCTAACTTTCAATTTCGAGTTTATTTATAGATGGTGAAGAGTTTTGTTTGAAGAGTAGTGACTTCTGATTTATTTTGTTTCAGTTTAAGAGTCACATTGCTTGAGAAGAAACATACATTATCAAAATAAGGAGATGCAACTCTTTGTTTTGAAGAAGGTGTCTATTGGAGAAAAATGGTTGTTTCTCAGCTCAGATGTCTGGCTATTTGTGCCAAAAGTCTGGTTAGTTGTGATTTTCAAATCAAGACGTTCTACCAAAGGTTTGAGTTTATATGATAGACGTCTGGTATGGTAAAGAACTTATAACTAGAAAATAATGTCAGACGTCTGATAGTTATGTAAAACATTATTTCGAATACTGTGAGGATCTAATATGTTATGTAAAACATTATTTCGGAGGTGGGTTTAAATTTTCGTAACTATCCAACTTGAGTATGGTTTTTCAGGTGCAAGTGAGGATCTACCTGATTTCCTCCGAGCGAACCTCGATGTTTTCGCTTGGACCCACTATAATAGGATTTCTCCCGCCATCGCAAGTCATATGTTGAACATTGACCCAAAATATGTTCCAGTGAAACAAAAAAGGAAAGGTATATACTCGGAGAGGTCTACTACTCTCAGGGAGGAGGTGGACAAAATCAAAGCCAATGGATTTGTCTATGACGCCTCTATCCTGAATGGGTTTTTAACCCCGTACTAGTGAGAAAAGCAAATGGAAAATAGAGGACCTGTGCTGATTATTCAGACCTAGAGAAGGCATGCCCTAGGGATAGTTTCCCTTTACCCAGAATTGACCAGCTGGTTGAATCAACAACCAGCACCAGTTATTATCATTTATGGATGCGTATTCGGGATACAACCAAATCCCGATGCACATTCCAGATCAGGAACACACTTTTGTCACGGATGTCGGACTGTATTATTATGTGATGATGCCTTTTGGGTTGAAGGACGCAGGAGAGACTTATCAGCGCTTGGTAAATCGGATGTTAAAGACCAAATTGGTAGAACAATGGAAGTCTATGTGGATGACATGCTCGTGATGTCACGGTAGTCAAACGACCACATTTGAGACTTAGCGGAGACGTTTGATATACTTAGATGCTACAGAATGAAAATCAATCCACTAAAGTGTTCCTTCGGTGTTGCGTCGGGAAAGTTTTTGGGCTTATTGTCAATGCATGGGGAATTGAAGCTAATCCAGAAAATATTCAGACTATTCGAGACATACAAGCGCCCAAAACTATAAAGCAAGTACAAAGCCTGAATGGAAAGGTCATCGCATTGAGTCCATTCACATTCACAGCGATCGACAAGTGTATTCCCTTCTTCTATGTGATAAAAAAAGGGAAGAGAAATTTTAAATGGATGCCTAACTATGAGGATGTGCTCCGAGCTCTGGTAAGACATTTGGAAAGTCCCTTGGTTCCGTCAAAACCTGTAGACCATGAAGTGCTGTATGTATACTTGGCCGTGTCTCAGCATGCCATTAGTACGGCCTTGGTTCGCGAGGAGGACCAAATTCAAAAGTCAGTGTACTATGTTAGTAAACATCTAACAGGGGCAAAAAGAAATTATCCTAAAATTGAGAAGCTAGCCTACTGCTTGGTGATTGCATCATGCAAACTTCGTCCATATTTTCAAGCACACTCGATCAGTGTTTTTGCCTATCAACCTCTACGACAGGTGCTCCAACGACCAAAAACTTCTGGAAGGTTGTTAAAGTGGAACATTGAGTTGAGTCAATTCGATATCACCTATCTGTCATGGAGGGCTAACCAAGGGCAGACGCTAGCGGACTTCATTGCAGAATTCACCATATCAGACGAGCCAAGCAATGATGATGTTATTTCCCCCATTCAATTGGAACTATACACCAATGGGGCATCCAACAATCGTTGTTCTGGGGCTAGTGTTATTCTTGTAACTCCCCAAAACCGATCAATTTGTTATGCTTTGAAGCTCAATTTTCTAGCTAAGAATAACGAAGCCGAGTATGAAGCATTGGTTGCTGACTTAAAACTTTCCCGAGAACTCAGAGTAAAATCGATTGAAATTTTTTACGACTCACGGTTGGTGGTGTACCAAGTGTGGGGAGACTATCAAGCAAAGGGGCAGAGACATGCCCCATACCTTGCTCGGGTTCAAGAGTTTTTGGCAGACCTTGAATATTACGATATTTCACACATCCCACGTAAACAAAATGGGAAAGCCGATTCATTGGCAAAATTCGCGAGTACTGGTGATGCGCGGCTAATGGGCTTGGTTCCCGTCGAAATCTTACATGCTCCTAGTATAAATGAGATGGAAGTAGATTTTGTGTTAGAAACGGAAACTAAGAGGGAGTCGTGGATAACCCCGTTCAAACAATACCTGTTACATTGGACTTTGCCCAAGAAAAGGAACAAAAGACGGCAATTCATTCGCAAAGCTTTGCGTTACATAATGCAGGATGGAATAATGTATTGGAAAGGATTCTCGGTTCTCCTACTTCAATGCATTGCCCACAACGAGATAAGGTGGGTCTTGAAAGAGGTTCATGAAGGAGAATGTAGCGACCATACTAGGGAGTAGACATTAGCGAAAAAGATCATCCGCTATGGATACTATTGGCCAACTGTGAATCGGGATGCCGCGGACTATGTAAGAAGGTGCGACAAATGTCAAAAGTATGCAAAAATCCCGAGAGCTCCCCCGACGGAACTCACACAAATGGTTAGTCCCTGGCCATTTGCAATATGAGGGATTGATAAAATCGGCTCCTTGTCGATCTCCGGAGGTGGTGCAAAATATGCAATTATTGTGGTCGATTACTTTACCAAGTAGGCGGAAGTATAGCCCTAAGCTACAATCACCACCAATAAGGTCACTAATTTCGTTGTACGAAACATCATATAATGTTTTGGCCTCCCACGAACTATCACTACGGACAAGGAACTCAATTTGAAAGTGGGGAGTTCAAAGAATTCTGCCAAAAATATGGCATTGAGAAAAGGCTTGCAGCAGTCGCTCAACCTAAAACCAATGGACATGTAGAAGTCATAAATAAAATAATCAAATCAATATTGAAGAAACATTTGGAGAAGACTAGAGGCAAGTGGGTGGATGAGCTTCTGATAGCACTCCGGGCTAACAGAACTACCCACAAGTCCACGGCTGGCCACACTCAATTCACTTTGGCATATGGCACTGAAGCTGTTATACCCCTGGAACTTGAAGTTCCTTCTCATCGGGTAACTCATTATGATCATAAGACAAATTAGGATCTCTTATTGGAATCGCTGGACTTTCTCGACGAAAAACGTGAAGAAGCTGATTTAAGGACGGCTGCATATAGACATCAAGTCGCTCGATATTATAATGAAAAAGTTCGACCGAGAATCTTTGATGTGGGCGATCTATTTTGAAGCGAATTTTTCCGACCCCATCACATATTAATCCCACATGGGAAGGTCCATATGTCATCGAATGGAAGCTTGGAGAAGGAACCTTCAAGCTAGCGACTGTCTATGGCATGATACTCCCTAGAGCGTGGAATAGCGAGCATTTGCGTCGTTATTATTCTTAGTTATTTCGTTTGCATTTTAGTAGCAGTTGTTTTTAGTGTATGTTTCCTTTTGTTCTTTTTTTTGGGCATGTAATAAGACAATTCAATTTGTTCCTATTTTTTATGATCAATAAAGGCTTGAAGCCATTTTTTCTGTAAACTGATGATGTTCCGTGTGTTATAATTCCATGGCAAAAACAAAATTACATTGTTATATCTGACGTATGAACGCACACAAAAAATTAAAAGTCAGTTGATAAAATAAAAAATCTCTAAGTCCCTGGAGCGCGGACTAGAGTACTCTGAGTCCCTGGAGTGCGGACTAGAGTATAAACGACTCAAAAAATATCTAAATCCCTAGAGTGCGGACTAGAGTACTCTAAGTCCCCAGAGTGCAGACTAGAGTATAAATGATTCAAAAAATATCTAAGTCCTCGGAGTGAGGACTAGAGTTCTTTGACTCTAAGTCCCTAATGTGCAGACTAGAGTACTCCGAGTCCCCAGAGTGCAGACTAGAGTATAAACGACTCAAAAAATCTCTAAGTCCCCAGAGTGCGGACTAGAGTACTCTGAGTCCGCAGAGTGCGGACTAGAGTATAAACGATTCAAAAAATATCTAAGTCACTAGAGTGAGGACTAAAGTACTCTGAGTCCCCAGAGTGCGGACTAGAGTATGAATGATTCAAAAAATCTCTAAGTCCCTAGAGTGAGGACTAGAGTACTCTGAGTCCCCAGAGCGCGGAGTAGAGTACAAACGATTCAAAAAGTCTCTAAGTCTCTAGAGTGCGGACTAGAGTATAAATGACTCTAAAAAATCTCTAAGTCCCCAGAGTGAGGACTAGAGTACTCTGAGTCCCCAGTGTGCGGACTAGAGTATAAACGACTCAAAAAATCTCTAAGTCCCCAGAGTGCGAACTAGAGTACTCTGAGTCTCCAAAGTGCGGAGTGTAGGCTAGAGTACAAACGACTTGAAAATCTCAAAGTCTTCGAAGTGCGAACTAGAGTGTAAACGATTCAAAAAATCTCTAAGTTCGTGGAGCGCGGACTAAAGCACTCTAAGTTCCCAGAGCGTGGACTAGAGGATTTACGATTCAAAAATTCCCAAGTCATGTAGAAGCAGACCGGAGCTTATGTAACCCACGAGATTTCAAATTTCGACTACAAGTTAGGCAATAAGCTAAACATTAAGAATCGTGGAAGATAAAGAAACAAAATTTTATTCACTAATCCAAAATAAAGTTCCACTACAATTTCTCCTGAACTTCGAGCCAAAAAGTCTATTTACGACGACTATGAAAATAAATAGAAATAATAGCATAATTCAGACTTACCTTGGTTGAATGAGGCATGACCGAATTGCTACTTTTTTGATTTTTTTTCTCCTTCCTCGGCATCTCCGAAGGCTCCTCACCCAAGCATTTTCACTTGGACGCCTTGCTTCCTAGTGAGATGGTGCCCGGGAAAGGAGGAACTTCTAGTGGCGTGGTCCTACCGGGGAGAAGACCTTCAGGGGTTTGTTCAGGGGATCATCCAGTTCCACCACTTGAGGCTCAACCTTAATTTAATATTTCTTCTTCCCTTCTTCCATAATTTGTTCCTCCATGATCTGTTTTGAAGTATTTTCGAAGGAGCCCGTGATTTCAAATTCATCATGCTCTTTTGTAGGTGAGGGGTTCTCGAGTTTGCCCACATCGAGCGCCCCGAACATTTGAGCATCGGGTCCTGGAGCATTTCCAATATGAGATGCTTCTCCTAATTTCTTTTCCTTCTCCGTGGCGGCATCGCTCCTTGGAGTTGGTTTGGGATCAAAATGGCCTACACGAAATTATAAAAGACAAATGTTAGCATACATTTATTGCCCACCAAGAAGCGATGGTTATTTGAACTCTAGAAAGAAAGTTAAATACCAGCCTCCGGCTGACTCTCGACTATTTTGGGAGTCTCACCCTATGGGATAAGGGATAAAATGTGGATATCAAGCCCGGGTTTCTCTGGATCATCGCCAGCAGGCTGCTTGAAAGGGTCGAGTGGAGAGCGACCGGCTGGTTGAACAAAAGGAAGAACTGGAGATTCAGTTCCGGATGGACCAGCAACTTCGTCCTTCCCTTTTGATGAGGAGGAATCTCTTCCATAAAGGGCTTTGGCTGCAGATAAGTCGGAAGGCCCGTTTTCTCGAAGCACTTCCTTCACAAGATAACCCTCATCAACCTCCTTAGTGCCCAGCTCTACTCATTTTATTTTTATCAAGGTATCCCATGCCTCAGCTAATGATTCAAGGTAACCCTCACCTAGAAAAGACAGATCTCGATGCATGAGAACCCGAGCATTGTATTCAGTAATAAGCGGATCAAATAGGCATTTAATTTCTTCCCTCCCGGGTTCAGCAATTGCCTCAAGGCGAGAGTCAATTTCTTTCGATGCCATTCTTTTGTCCTCTTCATGGGCTACGTCCTTTAATACTTCAGCTTTGGAGAGCTCCACATCAAGCTTTGTTTTTAGAAGTCATGTAGTGATAATCTCGTCGCAATATCGTTACGACTCCTCTTGAGCAGCATTTTTTCTTCCTTTTCTTTGAGAAGTAGCCCCTCCAATTATTTAACTCGTTGAGCGAGGACATCCTTCTCTTTTTTAATGGAGTCTTTTTCTAAAGCTAAAGCGCCACAACTTAGAACCGCCTCATCAATTTTACTTTTGTAAGTAGCTTCCAAACGACTGACTGCCTCAGTTGCATCTTTAGCGTTTTGTTAGGCAGCTTCAAGTTGAGATTTGTACGAGGAAAGCTCTTCATCCTGGGCTTTGATAATGTTTTTATCATGGATGGCTTCAAGTTTCAAACGATCGATCTCATACTGATGTTCCATAGAAACTTATGAATTTTTTTTTGCCAAGTGAACAAATGCAATGTGCTGAACATAGACATCGTTATTGCAGCGATGGCGCTTTATTTGACATGCCTTGGAATTGGGTGAATCGTAGGAAGAAATTTTAGTCCGTTGAAGCATATCTTCAGAAATGTGGCTTTAAGCTCAGCTAATCTTTCGGCTACCGATGAATCATGTGTAGAGATTGGAGGGGTTTGCTCAGCTGGAGCCACAGACTTTTTATAAGGCTCACGAGATTGCTTTGTGCTGGACGAACTAGAATGTTGGTCACGGGGAGCTTCAGATTGAGACCCCTTCTGAGAAGATTTTTCCCTAATGTGTTTCGAGTGAGGGGGAGGATCGTTGGGGTATGAAGAGTGGTTGTATGTTTTTCTTCAAAAAGACAATGAGTCTTTGGGATGGTAGTCCCTATCGCCGCTGTCATCTCTTTCTCGGCGTCTATCTTACCCCGAATCCCGATTGGAATGGTGGAAGATAGAGGACCCGCAAAGGCGATCAAATCCATGAGTGCGCCACATAGCACCTGCACAGAAATTAAGTGAGAATGAGTTAGTGAGAATACTATGATGGCTAAAATTTATGTGTAGGGTGAAGTGTAAGTGTTCGTGTGTGTCCTTGTGTTTCCCCCCGACGGACCAGTTTCTTTTGCTTTACTTATTGGAGTTTTTCTCCTTGATGATGAATTCGATCGCCTCCCTCGCCTCTTGCAGGAGAATTAAGTCCCATATAGATGCTGGGGAGACGACTTTTTCACAACCGGAGCGATTGTAACTTTAGAAGTCCCACCTACTATTGTCTTTTTTAGTTTATAAGCCAAGCTTTTTTGCCTTTTCGAAGGAGGAAGTGATTTGATGATGCCAGGCACGTCCGTTATTGGTGCAATATCGGAACCTAAGTTCTCGTCGTTCGTTTTTGGAACCTCGACCTCCTTTATTTTACCTTCCTCAAATATATCAAGGGCTCCTCCTATAGGAGGCTTCGAAGGCCCAGCTTGCCCTTTGTCCTTTTTTGAGGCAGGTACAGTTGTAAAGGCGCTAGTTGGAAGACTTGTTCGACGACCTTCCGCCAACAATCCAAACTTAAAAGCGATTCATTGAAAATAACAGTTGATCTCCCGGTCTCCCACGGGAATAGCTCAAATGGCCTTAACGACCTCAAAATACCCGATGCCTTCGGGACATAGGCTGATACCTTAAAAAGTCGAAAGAAGTTTAGAAGGAACGCACTTTTTGCCTTAAACGAATATTGGTCCGAAAATGGAACTTACTCCCTTCCAGCCATCTTCTCGCAAAGCCAAAGGGACAGCGTACGTAGAACCATTCCTGCTTATATTGGGAGAATTTACTCCATACCCCTGTCAAAATCTGACAATTAGAGTGTGGCTCAAGGAATATGAAAGATGGACTGTCAGACCGTCTTTTGAAGTGATAAATGTAGTGGATATCGCCGAAAGTGGGAAGCCAGAATAAGATGCTTATAAAGAGAATACAAGTGCCATAGATGAACATGTGACTATTGGGATGTAGCTGTGCCGAGGAGATCCCGATATACTGTAACACTTCATGGAGAAAGGAGTTGAAGGGTGACACCCAACCAACCCAACACATGAATTTATTGCAAGCTGTATATCCGGCTGGGGATAGGCAAGGCCGATCTTGCCCCGATGGAACTAATACATCGTCGAAAGGGATTCATGAATTGTACACAAACGACGAAGACCGGCTTCGCCAATTTTTGAAACTTGTGAACCAATACAATTATCCAGAATGACTGCTCTGTCTATAAAATTAGGAGTCAGCCCAATAACTACAACAGATGGATCCGGGATACCTTGTATGGGGTTTATCAGAGGGTTCGATGTTCCTACTACCTCTGGCTGAGAACCTGGATCAAGCTTATCGAAAACTGTAGCAGAGCTCGATTTTCTGGACATCTTTAAAGAGCGTTGGATATGGGTAGATACATTTTTAAACTATACTTGAAAGATAATCGATACCACATATAACGATGAAAATATTCCCCCCGTGTGGTTTGTGGACTATTGCAATCGTTCGAGCATAAGTGTAAAAGAATTAAAGATTTAAAGACCGATGAAGTGTGATTGAGCATTAAACTGTCATCTTCAAAGACCGTCATCGCTGACCATCTTCGAGAATTTGTCCTATGTTTGGTAGTATAGGTCTTGAAATCGGACATTGGCATTGTATGTTAAAGGCTATTATCTGCTTTTTCTAAGTTTAACTTGCATTTATAGTCCTTAAAACTATGGAGTCATTAGTCAAAATCAGTTCCATATGCTCATGTGCTTAAGTTCTTGTCATTATTCATTGTTCTATGGTTAGGCGCGGAAGTATGTGATCTTGACATATGCTATGTTTAAGTGGGGATGATTTAAGTTGTCAATGCTGATCCCAAAGTCCAAAGCCGATCGCCTTTCTGAACCTACATACCGAACCACCTATCTACAAGCTACCCAACGATCTCTAGACTAACGACACCGATCCGCTCACTCTCCTTAACAAAGCTCTCTCGTCACTGAACGGCCTACTGGGGCTACACCGAATACCCTTACTTGGTATAACGAACCCTTATTATGGACTCTCATTCTAGGCCGAACATCACTCTCTCATTCTAGATCGAGCGACGCTCTCTCTCTAGCACTTCTCCCATAGGAGATTTACCAACCAACAGACTTCCACTCGAAAAACCGACCCGGAGTTGTTACTTCCTTCGTCGAATGGCTCCAATTCGCTTGTACCGATCCGCTTACCTTAAAATCACTGAACGGCCTCAGCCTAGCATATGCCTAGGATATTTTGCTTGTTTTCATATCATCATGGTATTTTAAATTTCTATATTTTCAATCCTTGTGGATGTAGGAGCACAGTATATGGTTAGTATAAATTCTTGGGTATGATACTAGTGAGAGGAAACTCATTTCGCTAAGCGGTGTGGTCTCACTAGATATCTAAATGTTTTGATATGGTAAGTTATTATTCAGACCAGGCTTTATGTCTAACTTGAAGTTTATGTTTTCCTCTTAAACTCTCGGTTAATTGATTTTGAGTAGTTTGAGAGTTGTGGATTTTCAGGTTCTCCTTCAAACAAATAAGCTTCCGAAGAGGTGTAGGAGGCAAGCAAGCTATTTGGAGTTCTTTTCTTTTTGATTCCACTGTGTTTTGATGTAAAGTAAAAAATGTTTAATTGCTTATGTATAGACTCTGATTATCCAAGGGGGCATCTTCATATGTCGCTCTTGGTATACGTTGTAATAGTTATATTTCTCTGAGTGTGGTTCTCAAATTTGGGATTATATAATGAATTTGAAATGATTTGAAATCGAATGAAAATTTTGTTTAATAGTTTTAAAAAAAATTCATATACATGTGTTTTTGTATATCAAAGTATTTTACATTACCGCATTTCGTCGCCAAGGATTAATAACTATGGATGAATGCAGCATCCGTCGCCATTAGTTTTGGGCCTCCTAGTAGGGAATGTTACAGGTTATGATTTCGCACAAGTCTATGATGGATTATATTTTGTACTTAGGTGATTATAGGTTAGAATTATCAAACTAAATTGACTAAACTTAGGTAATTTCAAATTTAGAAACCCTAGATTAACCTAACTAAACATGTGATTGGGATTAGATCATTGGCTAGTGTTATTTATGTATATTTGGCTATGAAATTCTATGTGTTAGATTAGATTTATGCTAGAATTATGATGACATATTGAACTGGATGATTTGTATGTTCATATCAGATGTAATTGGATGATTTGCTATGTATGATTTGTTGTTACGTTTGAATTGCTTGCTATGCTTGATTCTTTTGCTAGTGTTGTGCATGTTTTAGGACTTAGATTGGTTATTGGAGTATATAGGGAGCAAATTTCATTGGAATCGCACGGAACTTGGAGGATAGCTTCTGGAGCATGGTAGGAAGACACCCAAAAAAATTCATGATAATTAGAGCTAAGTATTTGGATCGGCACCAATCCAATTGGATCGGATCGGTATCGATCCAAAATTACCATGCCATTGAAGCAAGATCCACAAGATAAATGGGCAGGGATCTTAGAGTTGCTCTATGAAGTTAGATCGGAGGATAGGCCAAGTATTGAAGATTGGATGGGTTGTCTTCAATGGATTGAACCATAATGCATGGTATAGAAGACCCGAAGTCTAAGAGAGATGGATCAGTGTTACCCGGTTACTTGGCCCGACTATAAGGTGATAGTTGCAGACGTTTTGATTGAATCTTGACAAGACTCGAGGCAATGAGAGATTATACATATAAGGGATTGATCCGACTTAGGTAGTTCAGCATATATACATGGTTCGGCATAAGTGTATGGTTCGGCCTATTTGAGTGGCTCTGTATATTCAAGTGGATCAGCCTTAAAGCATGGTTCGACGCATATGGCTCGGTGTGGGAGGTTCGGCCAAGAAAGCATGATTAGCCCTAGTTGTTCGGTCAAGATGGATCGGTCACTCATCGCTCGGCCATAGAGAGAATGTTAAGGTGGGCCGGTCACTCATCGCTCAGCCATGAAGGGAAGTTGGTCTTGTTGGTCAGAAGTGGTTCGATACGTATGGTCGATGTGTCTAGTTTGGTGCAAAATGAGGGAGTTAGCCTGTACGTGGGATCAACACAGAGTGAGGAAGCCAACCCTGCTTTACTTTGAGACCCACAGTGAGTTACTCTAAGTCCTTTAAGAGTTCGCTTCGAGTCAATTGCTCAATGACCACCGATAGGCCATACTGGATTGGCATTTGTCGATCAATCGAAAGTCACTCGGTATGCCTGGTTTGGTCAACTCGAGATTGCCATAAATGGGCCGAGATACCTTGGTTTTGGGCCCGCATAGGATAACCAGCTTATTTTTGTCTATAAATAGAAGGGCGGAAGTACAGTTGAAGGGACCTTTTTGGGAGAACTCCAGGGATACTCTACCATTTTTGGTACTCGCTCCATCAGTTCAAACTTGTATTCGAGTTAGAAGTTAACGGATTGTATCCGTATTCAAGTCTTTGATAAAAGCAATAAAGATTACATTAACAGTGGACGTAGGCAGTTACGCCGAACCACTATAATTATGATGTTCTAGTTTCTGCAGTTATTTTTGCATACATTCCTCTGTTTTAATTTATTATCTTCATTCATCTCTCTATACAAATCCTTTAAATTGAGTGTTAGTGACCAATTTTGGTGCTAACAATGGGGGTCAAAGGCATCAAGGGAAAGTGCACTAGAGGTTGTAAGAACAACGAAGATGTAAATGGCTAAGGTTTTGGAACGGCACTGATCCAAATGGATCGGATCGACACCGATCCAAATTGTTGGCTTCAACGGTGATGCGATCCGAGGTGGAGACTCTAGGGTTATAGTGGATCATGCGGGAAGTTGTGGCTCGCTGATTGCTTATAGGGTTTGGAATTTATAACATAATGAAGTTTCGGCTCTTCGGCCAGGGAAACGTATAAGGAGTAGGATTGAAGGAGTTGATAGACAGCTCAGGATGGAACAAGACAATAGTACAATGGACTAGGTTGAGTGGCAGGACTCATGCTTGGAAATGGATTGGAATTGTGAAAACTTTGAAGATTTGGGAGTGCCAAGGAATCATTGATAACTCAGAGTGTTTTGGTTGTGTTCAAGCAGGGGTACTACATGAGGGGGCACCCATGGGCTGGTAGCGTTAGTCATGTATCTTGGACCGCTTCGAGAGGGTTTAGAGTCAGATGGTACATAGGTACTGTAGGAGACAACTGTGTGGGGTTTCGAACCTAAAAGTACGTGGGAACACAATCGAGAACCGGGATTTCCATTAGTCTTTGGCAAGCGAGGACGGGGACATAAGAGTTATCATATATTCAAGGCTTTAGAAGATGATTGCTAGGTTTTGATTGATGGATGATGTGGTTGCAAATGTTTCTATGTTTGCTATTTCTCTTGGGTAGGCTATCATTTATAACAATGGTGGAGAAGGGATTAGGAATAGGGTCAATGGAAGAGGCTGCTTAGGTTCTTTTATCATGTTCTGTTACAGTATCCTATTGTCGTTTATTTTGAGTACTATATTATATCTTATTATTATGTGCTAACTCTTTGATCGCAAGGATAGGTAAGGTATGATTTTTTTATACCTATCTAGTACCATATTTTCTAGTATAGCTTTTGATATTCGTTTATTGCTCACATCAGCATGTTGTTTGACCCAAGGTTATATGTTTCCTCTTATCATCTTGGGTACTCTTAAATGAGTAAACTAGATGACAGGTCTAGAGTCGCAGCTGCTGTAGGAAGACGTGGAGAAGCTATGGTGTATTACTCTATATTTGTAGATATTTCCGTTGTCTGTTCTATGTACTCTATGAGGATTTTGGCGAGGAATGTTATATCCAGTTTATATGACATTTGTATCCATAACTCATGAATTAATGGAGATGTTACTTTCATTAGTTATGGCTCACTATATTCTATTGTATATTTTCTGTATTATATTTTATCCACACGTTATAGATGAAGCAGGTTTTTCTGCTTTAGATTTCAACCCCTCGATGATCTCCCATATCAGCTAAACACATTTATAACACTCTTTTAGCTCATTGATGTGGAGGTGGTATGGGACAGTCATCACAAAAATATCTTCTTCTGTGATGACTTCTTCCACGTTTTCCACACCACTAGATGTGTTATTAGAATTACATGTTGTTTTGTTGATAGGTGAGGCTTTTGAAAATCTTTTATCCTTTGTTGCCCATCAAAACTGAGCGGATGGACCCTGCAACCAAAAATTTGTTTGGTGATTATTTTCCATCACCTGGACATTTCATCTTGAAAGCATATTCGAGGCCAATTTTGTTAGGTCACGGTTCAAAGACCTAGCAACCTTTTTGTTCATGTTTTGAGGTTTCAGTAGTAAACCCATCTTCATCTGGGGCAGTAGAAATTGATGGCATCCTAAGGTCAGATAGGGTGGGGGATGAAAAATGGAGGCTGGAAATTAGAACGAGGAGCGGAAAATTCAAAGGTTGTCATATGCGGTTGTTGGAAATGGGCCAGTCTGCACTGAGATAAATGAGAGAATTACAATTTTTCTACCATTTTGGATCTTTACTGAGCCTATGTACTCTTGATTTATTTATAACTTTTCGAAATTTATTTCAAATAAAATCATTATTTTATTTTATTTATAAATAATATTATATTTTATATAATTTGTATTATGTTATATATATACCGTGCATGTGCTACAAGATATAGTTTGTATGGTTTGACATGTCTGTGTATAGATTTACACTACAATGAACATGTTAGCCCATCATGTATACAAATATACATATATGTGCACTAATTATTGTATAAGTACACACACATATATTATAATTATACAATTATTATAAATATTAGTTGCAAATTATTTGTAGAAAGCATATATGAAATGTAATTATGAATGTATATAGCTAAATTAAAAAAATTATTTCAAACGTTAGTTTATGAAATAATTTATGCATTCATTATATTTTATGAAATCCAAATAAAAAATAATTTTTTAGTTTTTATTAATTTATATGCATATATTGAACAGAAATATAAATATTTTTATAAATACACATATATATATATATGATAATAATTATATGTGTGTATGTATATATATTATTTTTCTATTGCTCTCAACCATGTAACAATATATATATATATATATATATATATATATATATATATTGGTTTAGTGATTTAAAAAAATTATAAATAAATTAATAAAAGTACAAATTTAATAAATAAAATTATTCAAAAATAGTTTTTGAAATAATAGTGTAAATTTCATAATCTATAAAATGTTTTCAAAATTTTATATTATACATAAACGCATTTTCCTAATTTTCTTCACGATTCAATGATTTTTAAATAAATATTTATAAATAAATTAATAACCATACAATAAATAAAAATAATTTAAAAATAATTTTCTAAGTCATAATGTACATTTTATATTATATAAATATTTTCAAATTTTTATGTTATTTACAAACATATTTACATGTATTTTTTTAACAAAGAAAACGAGGATTAATAGCCCATACCATCTACTTATAATGAAAAGAAAGGTTCCTACATCATAAACAAGAATTACAGTGGTTAACTAAGTAGAGAAAATTAGAAAGGGAAAAAAGAGAGAAAAGAAAACAACAACAAAATTGGACAATACAAATAGTTATTCCCAAAGACGAACCACTGCCTCTTCAAATGGGTAGGAAGAGTAAGACATCGCAGTGTGGATTTGCGTGCAAATTCGATGAAATACATCATGTCTCTTTCGAATCTTGTTATTAAACAGGATGTCATTTCTCTCACGCCACAGTTCTGCAGCAGTAACCTTTAAGTAGAGAAGCAAAGCATGAGCAGCGGCAGTTTTTCATTTTATTGCAGCATATATATTAAACCATTCAATCTTGCTATTCTAAACTAGTCTTGAAAAGCCTCCCTCGGTCTAATTTTAGACCAGATGAAATATGTGTATGGGCAAGAGAAAAAAGGTGATGAACATTTTCCTCATTATTTTGACACAATAAGCACATAATGCTCAAAGTAAGGCCTTTTCTACTCAAGTTGGCCTTGGTATGTATTGCATTCTTGAAAATTTTCCGGAGCATAACGTTCAAACTCTCACTTGTATGTCGATTCCAAATACGTTTGTTCTAGGAAAATCTGGTATGTGTTATTTCTTCTTCCAAAGTAGTGTATATTATGGCAGTTGAGTGTTTATTGTGCTTATATGTCCATCTGTAGTCATCCTTAGTTGTATAAGGGTATGATTGGTGATTATACCTGTTCCACTTACTGTTAAGGACTGCACAGCTCAAGATAGGAAGTTCTATCTTGCCTTGCCTAATATATATTGTAGCTTTAGGATGAATAGCAATACCAGTTATTTGTGCTTCAACATAAGACATTGTACAGCTTAATATCAATCCTTTATCTAACCAAGGTCCAGACCAGAATCTAGCACTGCTATGTTGGCCTAAGGAAACATAAGAGCGAGGCAGAATGGCAACCCTAATATTCAACATCAGCTTCCACACCCAGCTATTAGCCTGTTTTGGTTTGACAGTCCAAATATCCCCATTTTTAAGGTTATGTTTGCAACACCAAGCTACCCATAAGGTGTCAACTTTGTTGAGGAGATTGTCAAAATGTTTGGATAGGGCAGCAGTGTTCCATCTTTTCAGGTTCTTTATTCCCATTCCCTCATGTTTCTTAGGCCATTCTAGTTTGTTATAGGCTATTGGTGATAGTTTTCTATTGTGAGTAGTTCTTGTCCATAAGAATTTGATCATCCTCGATCTAATCATCGCTAACAGTTTTGATGGAAGAAGAAAAGTCCTACACCAGTAGACTGCCATAGAGAAGATCACTGAATTAATTATGACAAGTCTACCTGCTTGACTTAGGTGTTTGTTGTGCCATTTCTCAAAAACACCAGCAATTCTTTCATAGAAGGGCATATACTGTAATAAAGTGATTCTTTTGCTAGCTAAACGGATGCCCAAATAGGACATGTCAAATTCAAGTGATGTCATATTGGTTATAGAGAGGCACAAAGATATTTCAGCAGTGCTCAAACCAGCTATAAGTATATGTGATTTTTCATGATTAAGTCGGAGACCAAATAAAAGGAATCAAGAGTGGTCGTTATGGCATTCAAAGATTGAACAGTTAGCTTAGTGAATATGAGAAGGTCAACGGCAAAGGCTAGACTAGTGATCATAGGAGATTTATACTTAGGATGAAGAGAAAACTTTTTTTAATAAAACTTGACGCTGTAAGGCTTCAGTTAGAGTTTCAATTATAAGAATGAAAAGATAAGCAGAGATAGGGTCTCCCTGCCTACGACAATTCATGCCTTTAAAATAGCCCATGGCATGGGCATTGTATATAAGAGTTTATCTAACAGTAGATATGCATTGATAAATCCTGTTGCAAAATATGTGAGGAAAATTCATCATGGTCATATTGTACATGAGGGCAGACCAGTTTATAGAGTCAATGTTTTCTAATATCGATTTTCATCATAGCATGAGGAGATTTATTTGCAGTAGAGTAACCATTGAGTAGTTCATGGGAGAGAAGAGCATTGTCTAGGATGCTTCATTTGGGGAGGAAGGCTGCTTGGTTGGAATATATTATAGAAGGGAGAATTTGTTTAAGCCTAGAGCCTAGTATTTTTGCAATGCTTTTGTATATTATGTTGCAGTAAGTTATTGGTCTGAATTATATTACACTTGATGGATTGTTCACCTTTGGAATTAATGCTAGGTTGGTGGAGTTTATCATGCTGAGCTTCTTGGACTTGTCGAAGAAATTATGCACTGCTTTTGTGACAGCAGATGAGATTATGTTCCAGCAGGTAGTGTAGAATACAACAATGAATCTATCAGGCCCACCTGCGGTAGTTTTCCTCATAGAGAAAATTGATAACTTTATCTCTTCATCAGTTATAGGGGATGTGAGTATGTCTTGCAATTCAGTAGAAAGAGTAGTCAGAGAGAGATCATTGAGGAAAGAGTAATCCGAAGATGGTTGTGAGTCACCAAGATGTATAGAGAAATAACTCATGAAGGCTGCATCAACTCCATTAGCTATGTTCTAAGTATCACCATGAATGTTTATAATCTAATGAATGTAAGATTTGGTTTGCTTTATCTTCAAGGAAGCATGATATAGTTTTGTGTTTCTATCCACCATGCAGTATCCAATGTTCTCTATACTTTTGCTTAGCCATTTCAGCTTCATTTGTATAAGCATCATCAAGCTGCTTTGTCAATTCAATTTCAAGGAGGTAATGGGCAGGATCATTGCTTGAGTTCATTAGCATGGCCTGAACCTGTTCGAGTTTATAACTGATGTCAGTAGAAAGTTTCTTACCATCACCGTATATTTCTTTAGACCATATTTTCTGAGCATTTTTTGTATGTATTTGTTTTCTTTGCAGCTTTAGATTGGGTTTCCAAATGTATGCGGATTCCAAACTTTGAGACCACCTGCATGAATTTGGATTATATACCCATGTATCAAAAAATTTAAAATTTACATGCTTTTTAATTTCTCTTCTCCAAAGGAAAGGATTAATGGGTAGTGGTCTGATAGGGTAGATATGAATGAAAATATGTATTGTAGGGAAAAGGGCAAGGGCTTTGAGGTTGATGAAACCATGATCGATTTTAGTGAGTGCTCTCTGTTCATTATGGCTTTTGTTACTCCAAGTGATTGGGCATACAGAAGACGAATTCTCAACTATTTCAACATTGTATATTGTGTCATTGAGGGGAGATAGATCTCTAATATGAAGAGGATTGCCACCAGATTTGTGTGATGTTAGAAAGGAGCAGTTGAAGTCTCCTAGAATGATCCATGGATGAGTGTTTTGCCTTAAGCATGGAAGATAGTCATAGAGCTTTTGCCTTTGAGAGGGAGAATTTTCAACGTAGATGAAGGTGAAGTACAAGGATGAGGAGGTAGGAAGGTGTATAGCATGGCGGTGTATGAATTGTCTATCAATTAGTATTGGCTTGAGGGAGAATATATGTGGATCATATACAATAAGCAGCCTACCATAGGGTGCATGTGAATGATTAGTAATACAATTCTAGGAAGGATTGATAGTTTTGGTTGCCCTATTTGAAAGTGGAAGATCTAGCCTAACATATTTACATCTATTTAATTTATTTAATTAAAATTCATATATAAAAAAAATTTAAATTTTGTTTCCAAACACTTTAATGTATAAACAAAATTTTATAAATACGAGTATGTAAGCATGTCCAAGTGAGCCTGCATCTAATCACGACGTGCATGCATAATTCAATAATGCGCTTGTGTAGCATGTTTCAAATCATATATAATGTTTCTTTTACAAATATAGTATACACTTTCTCCATTCATGCCATAATGTCCATAAATTTCGATTTATTTTTCAGGCATGGACCACGTCTAGGCATTATGAAGCATTGATGAGAAAAAGGGTATATAGCAATTTTATTATAATTTAATAGTGGCTTATTTCATATTTATGTTCACATATAAAATCAAAATGCAATGATTTTATGTTTTCCAAGGGCATCTTGAATGCTATCTTTAATTTCAAGCTATGAATTGTAAATACATACCAAACGGTTGATTTATCTTAAATTTATCTGAAAAGTAGGGGTTATCTAAAAAGTGGGTTTCAAGCTGAGTTCACCACTGCATCAACAACCCTGACCCTCATCTGTTTTCCAACCATAACCCTTTCACAACTTAGAATAATAAAATATGCAATAACATCAATAGAATATTATGTTATAATCGATACTTAAACATAACATCAAATTACTAACAAACAGTATTATTCTGCTTCCAATCCATAGAAGAATACTTCAACTTAAAAAAACAGCATGAATCAATATTCGAAATCTCTACTATTGCCCAAATTATAAAATTCAATATCACCTATAATAATACCGCTATCATACTTTTCCCATCTAATTCGTTTTTTGGCTATATTTGACATAAACATGATGCAAGTACTTTCTCGGCCTATGAAATTCTTCTGCTACTTTTTTCATAGTGGGTCGGTCTTCTCCCTTCATGCTTACACACTACCTTCTCAACCTTCATGTTACGTATGTGTGTGAGTATTCTGCATACACCAAAGGAAAATACCAAAAGAAAATCATGAAATTATCTTTCAACTATATGGTTAATATAGTAGTAGGTTCAAGGGTCTATACTAAAATGGATTGAATCTTTCATTTCATAAAAATAAATTATTACTTCCAAAGAAAGCATTAATGGAATTGTTATTTTCAAAATTGTGAGAATGTAGGACCTTTCAAGCAATATATGGAGCATAACTATGCCTAACTTTTGTCAAAAAGGAATTCCTTCACATATATTGCAAATGGGAAGAATATAATGGAGAGTGACATCAAATAAATTAACTCAAATAAAATTCGAATAATATAATCAATGAAGAATTTTGTTTACAAGTATACGGAGGATTCAATCTTAGGCCACCATTCAAGTCAATCTTAGGCCACCATTCAAGCCAGTCAATCTTAAGCCACCATTCAATCAATGGAGAATTTTGTTTACAACTATAGTTAGACCAAAGATAATTTTGAATGACAACCAAAACTATAGATAACATGAGAGTTTTATATCATTATTACATCTGCATTCGGCATTTTATATATATTCATGAACAAATATACGATCTAAACATATATTGCAGAATAGTAAACAAATTCTTGATTTATAGCGATATAACAACTAATATTAATTTTGTTAGCAATGAACAACCAAAGTATTACAGAATCCAAATACTAATTAATTTAACTATATATACGTTACAGGTAATCAAGTACTTATTCAAGGTTTATAAATAACCGACATGAAAAGGAAGAATAATTAAATCATACAGTTCCATGATCCATGAGTTTTAGAAGGTCTTTGAGAGTCCACTTTACATTGACCTTATTATCAAACGCATTCCCAATCTTCTTCCAAATTCAAAGCCGATTTTAAAATATAAAAAATTTAAAAAAAGAAAAATAACTACGTAATTACCAAATAATCTCATAATCTCCTTCCCCAATCGACAATCAGAGGCTTATGCTTATTAGTGACTTCAAACTTTTTGTTAAATGGATTGTATTGAATGAATCTTCCACTATGGCTGAGAGTGGTAGCAATGTTCTACATGCCAAGTGGCAAACCTACCGAAGGCGATGGGGCTGCCTTCGACATGACAACGTCTATGGGCTAATTTCCATCGACCTTAGTTTTCTCATCTAGCATTCTTTAGGATTTTTCAGGATTCCTCTTTCTGATTGGATAGACAAAGAGTTTTTTAGGAGAATATTGATTATTGACTTATTTTATTCTGGAAGATAAGGATGGTAAGGCGTAGAGTATTTTGGGAAATTCGAAAAGACATAGTGGAAGAGTGTTACTTGAATATCTTTTACTAAAACATTGATGTTACATCCTGGAAACCTTTATGCTGCCAATGGTGTTGGAGTTGTTTACCTGAAAAGGGCACTTTGATGTCTCAAAAGATTTATTTACACGGGTTTAAGAGGCAACATCAGGTAACATCTTTATTTAGATGCCAGAAGTCTATGAGAATTTAGATCACGTTCATTTTGCTCAAGGTCATTTTGCTTCGGCTAGAAAAATGTACCAAAATTGCCTACGGAAGTTCTATTATAATATAGACGCACACATTCTTTTGTATTTAGCACATACACATTATGAGGCTGAACAGTGAAAAGATTGCAAAACGGCTTTGTTAAGAGCCATTCATCTATCTCCTTCAAATTATAAACTTCATTTTGATGCTGGTGTTACGTTGTAGAAGTATCCTGCTTCAACGCTTCAAAAGACAAAGCTACAACAGAAGAGGTGCGATCAACTGCTGCAGAATCCAAAAACGCAGTATGTTTATTTAATTAGTTATCTATGACTTCAAGCTACCACTCACATGTATTTGATGAAAAAAATAGAAACATGCGTGAAATACTGCAAATGTCTTCCAAATGCTGCTAAAGTTCATTGTGAGGAGGCAGAACGTGAAGAACAACATACTCGGCAGAAAATGGAAGTTGCTCGGCAGATCAAGTTTGCTGAAGAAGCTAAACACAAGGTTGAACATATAGTTCTTTTTCTATTTCCCAAGTAAATCGTTAGGGAGACTTACAATGTGATAACCAAATATTATTTGCAACTTACTTATTATATACTATCACAACCCTTGTACAACGCTGAAAGTATTGGCTACAGTGTTATATAACCGAAGTATACCAATTTTATACGAGCCAAAATATTATCTACAATTTTTTTGTTAATATTTTAAACGGTAACATGTTACCGGCTAACTTCACTAATGCCTACTTTTTTGTTATTTTTGAGTGCACTTGTATATAAGTGCTTCCAGGATCAAAGAAATATTCAATCCATACCATTCTATATGAGAATAATTAGTAATATATTGGAATAATTTTCTTTTCTTGATTGAATGAATAATAGAATTTCTGCCAGCAACCTGCATTTTATTGCATAGATAGAAGAGAGAGACGCACTTATGCTGCACTGCTGAATGAATGCACTGCTGAATGAATGCACAAGCACTGCTCTTTTATTTGGACTTCTGAGTGAGACGTCATATTTCGTTTCGTCAAATTTGGACTGCTATTGCCCGTTTATCTTATTTTCAGCGTTATAGCAACATTTTTCTGTACCGATTATCGACTTTTGATAGGATGGTCATACCACTGATATCTATGTACCGTTTTGACCATCTCATCGTGCTAATATTTATAGTATATTCGTTTGTGTGTAACGGTATCCAGTACGCGGTGAAACCGACGATCAGTAGCCATACCGATATTCGTTTCAGTCCTTTGTTCTCTGTGCCTTTCCATTTTCCAACGTATAGCTTGAATAGCCGTTGCCTTTAATATTTTAGTCTTGACTTTCAACATTCCCTATTTTCATTTTATTTGTGTTGTTCCAATGTTTCAATATCAGTAGCTATTAATTTTTTCTTCCACTTGAGAAAGTTGCTCGACCATCTCTTCTTTTGCCTATTCATCCTTTTATGACCGAACCTCCCCTTCTCTCTCTCTCTCCCAGCAACATTCTCGAGCCACCACCTCCGAGGCAACACCCGTCGACCCTGCTTGTAGCCATGCTATTTTCTCCTTCCCCGCTATCTTCACACTCCTCCACCTTGCTTCGGCCTCTGCCCCTCCACTACAGCCTGTCGAACCATAGTTCGTCTTTCTTTTTTTCGATTGCCGAGCTCCTCCAAGTGAACACCAACGCCCATCCTCTTCGACATCGGCCTGGCCTCACCTCCGAGCGCCTAGCCACTCAAGCACTCAAGCTTCCCCTCTTCCCTCCTTTCGGCTCCACCTTCTCCTCCTCTCTCTGCAAGCTTCGTCCCCAGGCCAACCACCGCCATATCTTCATCCCCTCTCCACCTTGGATCCAACAGCCCAAACATTGATCTTATACCATTGATCTTCAACAATCCAATTTGATTCGATTTCGTCAATTCCGAGCTGTCAGCTCTACTCATTAAATTTATGTTCAATCTTGCTTTACTTCAGAATCGTATTTCGATTCATAGCTCAATTTCTCATTCATCTCTAGCCTTGAAAGATGCTCACGATTAACGTTCTTATATTTGTTAAATTTGATTTCAATTGAAATAGCAATTGAACAATGCTGCTGTTAGTTATTTAATTGCTATATATATGTTATTATCTGTATGTGTGTGTGTGTGTGTGTGTGTGTGTGTGTGTCACCTATGACATCTGACACCATTATCTGTTATTTATATTGATGATATATGCCACTTATCTGTAGGATCTAGATTAACCCTAGAGGGGGGGTGAATAGGGTTATAGCAAATCTTTTCGAATTAAACACAGAAGCAAACTGCAGAAATAAATATGCTGGAAAATAAATCACACGCAAAATTTACCCAGCTTCGGCAACCCCTGCCTACTGCTGCATTCCCAAATTTCTATTAGAATTAAACAGTTTCCCGCTTACAAACACTCTAACAGACTTGCAAACCCTGCTACCGCCTATAGAGTTTTGCAAACTCGCAAACCCTGCTAACTGGACTATCTCTAACTAGACAATCTGACAACACCTAAACCCTAGGTGATGATTTACCATGTTTTGTTTTGAAAAGAACAAACAAATAAAACAAATTATAAGAGCAAGTACTAAATTTAAAAACAATTTATATTATCTTGCCCTTAAATAAAAAAACAAAACACCCTAACCCAAAACAAACGCGGTCACTTCCCTCTTATCTTATTTCACCCGGCCCTTTTTCTTTTGTTTGTGGAAAAAATGGCGGCCCTCTGTTTATTCGATCTGAATTAGGGCTTCTTTCCCTTGCGATCCAAATTGGGGCTTTGACTGATTTTTGATGCTCGTGTTCGCGCTCGCTCTCTGATGATCGAGTTGTTGATGGTTCGGTATGTAATTTCTTTTGTTGCTTGTTTGATTGCTTGCTTTTTAACTCGATTGTTCTGTGTTCTATGATGATTTCTTGGGGTTTATTTATAGGGTTGAAACCCTAATAACCACTGTCAGATTTGATTTCTACACGTCGTTGATTATTTTCCTGAATTTGTTCTAGATTTGGAGTATTCCTTTCTTGATTTAATTTCGAATTATTGCTGTCCATATTTGTTTTCGAATTAATTAATTCGAAACTTTCTTCCTATATTTGTTGTCTCGGCCCCTATTTGAATTAACACTGACCATATATGTAGTCGAGAAAATTGATGCAGAGATTTCTTTCCAAATTAGATTTCTCTGACTTAATTAAAACCCAATGTTTATTTTTAAATTCAACCCCATATTTTTTTCTTTGACTTTGGACATGTTTGCACAACTATTGAGCTCACTGTGTCTACTGACCATCTTCTCTGTTGTTCATGTAGTTGCATTTGGTCTCGAGTTTCACTGTTGCATTTGCTCATTGGAGTTTGTACTTGCACACTGCACGTAGCTTATTGTCTGTACTTGGTGCATTGAGCATTTTCACTGTGTTGCATTTATTGTAGCTCCATCTTGACTTGGGCTTTTTTCACTGTATTAGATGCTACACTTGTTCATGTATTCAACTTCACTGTTGCACTTGAGTTTGTTTCCACTGCTTCATCATGTTGTATTCATCCCTGTACATGTGCACAGAGTTTGTTGTTGCACTCGGTGTTTGTAGCTTGCCACTGACTTCTTTGTAGTTGCACTGCACTTTGGCTTCACTGTGTTTGTTGTTGCAGTGATTTGTCTGACCTCGTATGCTTCAAGTTGCCTTGAGTTGAACCTATCTTGGGTTTGACCTTGTTTGTGATTTTTGTGCATTGTGCTCTGTTGTTGTATTTGCATTGAGTCACTGATTTTGGTCGAGACTTTGTTTGTTGCAGTATGTCGCTGCATTTGGTCTGAGTCACTTGTATCCACTCTCAAGTTGCACACTTTGATTTACTACTGCTTCACCTTGTTGAGTACCTGTAATTGTTGTTATATCACTTCAAATTGCATTTATTTGCTTGTACTTGTGTTCTGGTCATTGCTTTGTTGTGTAGCTGCTATGCAGTTGCTATGCATCACTATATATATATGCTCTCTGTTCTGATTTGCATTGGTGCAGTTTCCATATTTTGTGTATCTTGATGTTGTATACACTTTTTCATGCTGCTGTGATGCAGTTTCCTTCACTGTTGTATCTTCGGGAGTTTGCACTGCTTCATGTTGAATTCATTGAAGTATTGATTGCTTTTGTTGATAACGCACATGAGTTGGCGAGGCAGTGCACACGTGTATAAATGTACACGTGTGTATTGCAGCCACTCACGATTACCTGTAAGAACACTGATATGCATAGATATTACACAATCAAAGATGATGACAATAACCCATGTATCTAAGACACAAAAAAATTTCTATTTTTGCAAATTCAAATTTGTTTGTTTTCAGATTACTGTTGTAGTTGCTAATTATACAGGTACACAGGAGACATGACAAGAAGTGAAAAACTGAGTGTTGAGTGTTGTAGTGAGAAATGTAAAATGTATGAACCGGTGTATGTATATATAGAGAGAGCTGAAAACTTTGTATTGTTTAAGTGTTGTAATAAAATATTATATTGAATAAAAAATACTGGTTGAATTATATAAATTCTGTGCAATAGTATAATTATTCAATATGAATATTTCTTCCTTTCTGTATATAGTCCAAACTGCAAACACATATATATATTGATATATATTTTGTTATCATCAAACAAAAAATCACATCAAACAATCTCCCCCTTTTGATGATGACAAACATATATATTAAAGATTTTGAAATGCTAATACATGTGTTTGAGCATGAAATGTTTAGCTCCCCCTATTTGAATGCTCCCCCTACAACCAAGACCACTCCCTATTTAGAAGATAACAAAAATTACTGATGAATAAAAGAACTAAGGAAAATTATCTAACAACATTAAACAAATATTTTTGAAGTATTCCGAAAAATATTTACTTCCTTATCAAAATCTAGTTCTTTTCTCCCCCTTTTGGCATTATCAAAAGACTGACAAAAAAACAATGGAACAGTAGGAACAAAAAAATAATATATCATAACGAGATAACAACTTCCACATTGTAGAGAATGGATCGATGATCGGTTTAAGAAGAGAGATATTTTAACATTAATTTGACATTTAAGAACAAAAAAAAACAAAAAAAATAAGCACTTACTAACCACGCATAACCATAAGGACTTTTAAATGGTATTAGCAGTTACTTATTAGTGTAAGCATCCGGACTTTTAAGTGAGACCAGAATACTTAGTTACCATACTCCATCCACGCATAACCATAAGGACTTTTAAATGAGAATGGAGTAATGATAAAAATAATTCACTCACATGCTCCATCCATGCATAACCATAAGGACGTTTAAATGAGAATGGATGCATGAGAGTTATTATTATTTATTATTATAATAATTTTTTTTATTTATTTAAAAATAATTCACCCTTCTTATTTTACAAAACCATTATGAACGATAGAAAGATGGTAGAAATAGAAATGATCGTGGAATAAGTTACCAAGTTAATTATATTATGTAATATCCAGTACTGAATACCATATTCGAATCAATCTTTGGATAATATCCAAAACTGGTTTGAATCCTAGAAATTTAAGTTGAAAGTATATATCCAAGAATATTTCAACAAAGAAAATGAAAAATGGTTAGTCAATTTCTATAATCCCCAAATCCAAACGTAATCTGCAAAATCTTTCTTCTGGGAGGGGTTTTGTGAAAATATCAGCAAGTTGAGTCTCAGTTGAAATATATTCAATGCAAATGTCTTCCTTAGCAATGTGATCTCTAAGAAAGTGGTGTCTCACATCAATGTGTTTTGTGCGTGAATGATGAACATGATTATTTGATAAGTCTGTTGCACTTTTACTGTCACATTTTAATGGAACTTGTTTATAAACTAAGCCAAAATCAGAAAGAGTTTGCATCATCCATAAAATTTGAGCAAAACAACTCCCTAAAGCAATATATTCTGCTTCAGTGGTGGATAATGCAACACAGTTCTGTTTTCGACTTGACCATGAAACTAACGAGTGTCCTAGCATAAAGCATGTTCCACTAGTGCTTTTCCTGTCAACCAATGAACCAGCATAATCAGCATCAGAATAGCCTACTAAATCAAAATTTTCACAAGAAGGATACCATAACCCAAGTTTGTTTGTGTGTGAAAGATATCTCAAAATTCGTTTAGTGGCTTTCAAATGAGATTCTTTAGGATTAGATTGAAAACGTGCACACGGACACACAGAAAACATAATATCAGGTCTAGAAGCAGTAAGATAGAGAAGTGAACCAATTATCCCTCGATATTTCTTCTGATCAACAGCACTTCCTTTCTCGTCTTTGTCCAACTTTGTTGATGGGCTCATAGGAGTTCTCAATGGTTTGGAGTTCTCAACTCCAAATTTCTTCAACAGTTCCAACACATACTTGGATTGTGAAATGAAAATGCCATCACTGCTTTGCTTGATTTGAAATCCAAGAAA
Organism: Allium cepa; assembly: GCA_030765085.1. Taxonomy (NCBI): domain Eukaryota; kingdom Viridiplantae; phylum Streptophyta; class Magnoliopsida; order Asparagales; family Amaryllidaceae; genus Allium; species Allium cepa. The sequence continues at coordinate 89,930,669 of CM060928.1, forward strand.
ATATTTCAATTCTCCAACCAAGCTCATCTCAAATTTAGCCTGCATGACTTGTTCAAATTTCTCGCACAAGAGTTCATTAGTAGCGCCATAAATGATATCATCTACATAAATCTGAACAATCAAAAAATCACTTCCTTTATGTAATAGAAACAGTGTCGTGTCAGCACTCCCCTTTTTAAAGCCATTTTCCAAAAGATATGTACAAAGGCAGTCATACCAAGCTCTAGAAGCTTGCTTAAGACCATGTAATGCTTTTTCAAGTTTATACACATGATTTGGAAAATCGTGATTTTCAAAACCAGGGGGTTGTTCAACAAAAACCTCTTCTTTCAAATCACCATTTAGAAAAGCACTTTTTACATCCATTTGTTTAAGTTTGAAACCTTTATAACAAGCAAAGCTTAGCAAAATCCTAATGGCTTCTAACCTAGCAACTGGAGCAAATGTTTCATCAAAATCTATGCCTTCTATTTGGTTATATCCTTTTGCGACCAACCTAGCTTTGTTTCTAATTACATTTCCTGATTCATCAAGTTTGTTTTTGAACACCCATTTAGTTCCTACAATTGGATAGTCATTTGGCCTAGGAACTAATTTCCAAACTTTATTTCTCTCAAATTGATTAAGTTCATCTTGCATTGCTAGAATCCAACTTTCATCATTAAGAGCCATTTCAACGGAATCAGGTTCAATTTCAGAAATAAAACCACTATGACAACAAAACGCACACAAATTTTTATCAAATGAAGAGCGAGTGCGTATACCTTCCGTAGGATCTCCTATAACCAATTCAGGAGGATGATTGGATTTGAACTTCAATCTATCAGCATCAACAGTCCTACTTTCATCTTTCTCACTAGATGTCCCTTCTTTAATGCCTTCATGATCTACCCCATCATCAACCGTTTTTTCAGTCGTCCTTTCCAGATCGGATTCATCAAATTTCACATTGATTGATTCAACACTTTGTTCGTTTGTTGTATATCCTGTAAGCCTTGCTCCTGGTTGAATAGCCCATGAAAATTCCCTCATCGGCCTTTGATTCAAATTTTCCAAGTTGATCACCTGTGTTAAGAATGAAACAAGGGCATCCAAAAACACGAAAGTAAGAGATGTTAGGTTTCCTTTCATGCCACACTTCATAAGCCGTTTTGCCAAGTATTGGTCTAATCATTACTCTATTCATTACGTAGCACGAAGTATTCACCGCCTCTGCCCAAAAGGTTAGAGGTAGTTTATACTCACTCAACATGGATCTAGCCAATTCTTGCAATGTACGATTTTTCCTTTCAACCACCCCATTTTGTTGAGGTGTTCGTGGAGCAGAAAATTCATGTTTTAAACCATTTTCTTCACAAAAGTTTTCAAATTCCAAATTTTCAAATTCGCCTCCATGATCACTTCTTAAAGTTTTAATTGAAACTCCTTTTTCATTTTGAACAAGTTTAGCAAATTTTGAAAAATAATCAAAAGATTCAGACTTTTTGGCTAAGAAATAAACCCATGTAAATCTAGAATAATCGTCAACCAATACATAACAATAACGTTTTCCATTCAAGCTAGCAATTTCATTTGGTCCAAATAAGTCCATATGAATTAATTCGAGGACCCTTGATGTGCTAACAATGTTTTTAGGGCGAAATGATGATCGACTAAGCTTGCCCAAGGAACATGCTTTACACACTTTGTTATCTTTAAATTTCTAATGTGGTAACCCTCTGACTAATTCTTTCGTTTCAAGATTTTTTAAGAGACTCATGCTAGCATGTCCAAGTCTCCTATGCCATAAAGATGCCTCTTCGTCAGTGGCTACCAAACATCTGGAAAGATTTAGATTGTCAAACGAAAGCGAGTAAACATTTCCTTTTCTTTTGCCCATAAAAACTATGTTATTAGAAGTTTTATCAATGATCTTGCAAGTATCACTATCAAAAACCACATTCGTACCTTTGTCACATAGTTGGCTAATAGAAATGAGATTGTGATGCAAATTATCAACGTATAAAACATTAGTCAAGGAAAAAGTACCGTTACTTACTTCACCTTTCCCAATAATCTTACACTTGCTATTGTCTCCCATGATCACATTTCCACCTCTAAAATTCTCTAGGCTAAGGAACTTAGATTTATCACCTGTCATATGTCTAGAACAACCTGAATCTAGAAACCATTCTTGCTGCTCCTTAGCCCGCCAACAGACCTACATAAAGAGAGAGGAGGATGACCTAGAGAAACTCTTAGGTCCAATGATATTAGTAACTGAAGCATTGTGAACAAACAATCCCTTTGGAACCCAAACTTGTTTTGTCCTTTCATTTTTGTTCCTATAGACATGGAATTTGTTTGTAGAATTCTTAGGAACCCAAACTTGTATAAATTTTGTGTTCTTGTTCCTATGACTACAATTTTCAACACGATGTCCAATTTCACTTCTAACAAAGACACTCTTACCTTTTGCATAATCATCAACCTGTGTTTTCCCAAAACCTAGTCCTTTTCTGTTATTAGCAAAGAGTTGATTTCCCAATAACATGTTAAATGATTTTTCTCCTCTTGAAAAGTTATTCAGAGATTTATCAAGATTTTGGACTTTGGTTTTTAGTGTTGTGTTTTCAGTTACAAGTGTGGTGCATCTATTTATAAAATCATTTTTCCTAGTGTCAATGGTTTCCTTAAGACTCGAGTTTTCTTTTTCAAGATTATCGAAGCTATTCTTAAGTCTTGATATTTCTGAATCTAAAATTTTACATTTTTTACAGTCTAGGTTTTGAATATTTTCAAGTTCAGTTTCTAACCTAGTATTCTCATGAACGAGTTCTCTCCTGTCAGACTTCAATTTTTCAATTTTAGTTTCAAGAGTATCAATTGTATTAGTAAGATCATAACACATCAAAACAAGTTCTTTATAAAATAGTCACGTACCTCACTGGATTCTTCTGAACTTGTTTCTGAATCTGATTTTGCCATAAGGCACAAGTTAGCCTCTTCTGAGCTATTATCCGAAACTTCTTCTCCTTCTTCATCATCCCAAGTTGCTGCAAAGGCCTTCTTCTTCTTTTTCTTTCCTTTGTTGTTTTTGAGAAGTGGGCATTTTTGTTTGAAGTGGCCAGGCTTTTTGCAGTTAAAGCATGTCAATTCATTATCGGAATCGTCAGAATCTTTTGACCTATTACCACTTGTTTTCTTCTTGCGTGGCCTGAATTTTGACCATTTTCTAAGATTATTGACAGCCATCGCAAGCTTTTCAATTGGATCTTCTTCTTCTTCATCGCTTTCTTCTTTGCTCTTTAAGGCAATTGTCTTCCTTTTTGATTCGGAGTTGTTACGTTCCTCCTTTGCCTTTAGCTCAAGCTCATATGTCATCAAGTTTCCGATCAACTCCTCCATGCTTAGTTTACTCAGATCTTTCGATTCTTGTATTGTCGTGACTTTTGCCTCAAAGTTCATTGGTAAGACTCGCAGTATCTTCCGCACAAGCTCTACTTCAGTGAAGACCTTCCCAAGCGCTTTAACATTGTACACCAAAGTTGAAAAACGTCCAAACATATCCTTTATGCTCTCGCCCTTTTCCATCACAAAGTTTTCGTATTCATTGCTAAATAGAGCTAGACGTGACTCCTTGACTTGAGAAGTTCCGTCGTGTGTCACCTCCAAAGTGTGCCAAATTTCCTGTGCTGTTGTACAACGAGAAATTCTATTAAACTCATTTTTATCAAGAGCACAGATCAAAGCGTTCATTGCTTTGGCATTTGTAGTTTTTAATTTCTTATCGTTAGCATCCCACCTATTCTTAGGTTTAGGAATCTCGGTATCACCAATAACTATAGTGGGAGATTTATAGCCAGTTTCAATAATATCCCAAACATCATAATCGACAGAACTAAGATAAATACTCATCCTAACTTTCCAATAAGCATAATCATTCCCATTAAACATGGGTGGCCTAGCAATAGATTGCCCCTCAGAAAAAGCATTATTTGGTGGATTCATGACTCTAGAGTTAAAGTAAAATACCTTGCTCTGATACCACTAGTAGGATCTAGATTAACCCTAGAGGGGGGTGAATAGGGTTATAGCAAATCTTTTCGAATTAAACATAGAAGCAAACTGCAGAAATAAATATGCTGGAAAATAAATCACACACAAAATTTACCCAGCTTCGGCAACCCCTGCCTACTGCTGCATTCACAGATTTCTATTAGAATTAAACAGTTTCCCGCTTACAAACACTCTAACAGACTTGCAAACCCTGCTACCGCCTATAGAGTTTTGCAAACTCGCAAACCCTGCTAACTGGACTAACTCTAACTAGACAATCTGACAATACCTAAACCCTAGGTGATGATTTACCATGTTTTGTTTTGAAAAGAACAAACAAATAAAACAAATTATAAGAGCAAGTACTAAATTTAAAAACAATTTATATTATCTTGCCCTTAAATAAAAAAACAAAACACCCTAACCCAAAACAAACGCGGTCACTTCCCTCTTATCTTATTTCACCCGGCCCTTTTTCTTTTGTTTGTGGAAAAAATGGCGGCCCTCTGTTTATTCGATCTGAATTAGGGCTTCTTTCCCTTGCGATCCAAATTGGGGCTTTGACTGATTTTTGATGCTCGTGTTCGCGCTCGCTCTCTGATGATCGAGTTGTTGATGGTTCGGTATGTAATTTCTTTTGTTGCTTGTTTGATTGCTTGCTTTTTAACTCGATTGTTCTGTGTTCTATGATGATTTCTTGGGGTTTATTTATAGGGTTGAAACCCTAATAACCACTGTCAGATTTGATTTCTACACGTCGTTGATTATTTTCCTGAATTTGTTCTGGATTTGGAGTATTCTTTTCTTGATTTAATTTCGAATTATTGCTGTCCATATTTGTTTTCGAATTAATTAATTCGAAACTTTCTTCCTATATTTGTTGTCTCGGCCCCTATTTGAATTAACACTGACCATATATGTAGTCGAGAAAATTGATGCAGAGATTTCTTTCCAAATTAGATTTCTCTGACTTAATTAAAACCCGATGTTTATTTTTAAATTCAACCCCATTTTTTTTTCTTTGACTTTGGACATGTTTGCACAACTATTGAGCTCACTGTGTCTACTGACCATCTTCTCTGTTGTTCATGTAGTTGCATTTGGTCTCGAGTTTCACTGTTGCATTTGCTCATTGGAGTTTGTACTTGCACACTGCACGTAGCTTATTGTCTGTACTTGGTGCATTGAGCATTTTCACTGTGTTGCATTTATTGTAGCTCCATCTTGACTTGGGCTTTTTTCACTGTATTAGATGCTACACTTGTTCATGTATTCAACTTCACTGTTGCACTTGAGTTTGTTTCCACTGCTTCATCATGTTGTATTCATCCCTGTACATGTGCACAGAGTTTGTTGTTGCACTCGGTGTTTGTAGCTTGCCACTGACTTCTTTGTAGTTGCACTGCACTTTGGCTTCACTGTGTTTGTTGTTGCAGTGATTTGTCTGACCTCGTATGCTTCAAGTTGCCTTGAGTTGAACCTATCTTGGGTTTGACCTTGTTTGTGATTTTTGTGCATTGTGCTCTGTTGTTGTATTTGCATTGAGTCACTGATTTTGGTCGAGACTTTGTTTGTTGCAGTATGTCGCTGAATTTGGTCTGAGTCACTTGTATCCATTCTCAAGTTGCACACTTTGATTTACTACTGCTTCACCTTGTTGAGTACCTGTAATTGCTGTTATATCACTTCAAATTGCATTTATTTGCTTGTACTTGTGTTCTGGTCATTGCTTTGTTGTGTAGCTGCTATGCAGTTGCTATGCATCACTATATATATGCTCTCTGTTCTGATTTGCATTGGTGCAGTTTCCATATTTTGTGTATCTTGATGTTGTATACACTTTTTCATGCTGCTGTGATGCAGTTTCCTTCACTGTTGTATCTTCGGGAGTTTGCACTGCTTCATGTTGAATTCATTGAAGTATTGATTGCTTTTGTTGATAATGCACACGAGTTGGCGAGGCAGTGCACACGTGTATAAATGTACACATGTGTATTGTAGCCACTCACGATTACCCGTAAGAACACTGATATGCACAGATATTACACAATCAAAGATGATGACAATAACCCATGTATCTAAGACACAAACAAATTTATATTTTTGCAAATTCAAATTTGTTTGTTTTCAGATTACTGTTGTAGTTGCTAATTATACAGGTACACAGGAGACAGGACAAGAAGTGAAAAACTGAGTGTTGAGTGTTGTAGTGAGAAATGTAAAATGTATGAACTGGTGTATGTATATACAGAGAGAGCTGAAAACTTTGTATTGTTTAAGTGTTGTAATAAAATATTATATTGAATAAAAAATACTGGTTGAATTATATAAATTCTGTGCAATAGTATAATTATTCAATATGAATATTTCTTCCTTTCTGTATATAGTCCAAACTGCAAACACATATATATATATTGATATATATTTTGTTATCATCAAACAAAAAATCACATCAAACATTATCGATATGTTATATTATTATCATCACTATTCTCACTCTGCAAGTTCCCTGTTAGTATAGAATTCCCTATGGGTTGAAATGATACATACCCAAACGATCTTGTAGAATAGAAGAAAACCGTTATGGGTTAAAATGATAAAGCCAAGCGATTTTCATTGAATTGAATTTGGGATTGCGGGTTGAAAAGATATATAACTGTAGATAATTAAATTGCGGATCAGAATGACAAATAACCGTATCACTTGACCATAGGATAGAAAATTATATACACACACCATTGGTATATATATATATATTTTGAAATAATTTCCAATGTTTAAGAAATATATATGGTTTTATATAAATATTGATTTTAAATAAAATAGATATAAATGTTATTTTATATATGTTTAAATTTTTGATTTTAAAAATTATATGTTTGAAAATTTTAAAATTATAAGTTAGTTTTTGAAAATTATAAATTTCATGAATTTACTTATAATTTGACTGTTTTACTATATATATATATTGAGTTTTTGATATAAATTAAGTTTAATAATACTATTTAATTTAATAAGGATTGATTTAATTAATATATGATACGTTTAAGTATTTATTTTAATTTATATTTTAAAAGTAGATTTTTATAATAATTTTAATAATTAAGGTTGGGAAGATAAATTTAAGATGATTTTGAAATAGTATTCCTTTAAGAATTATTTAATAAAAATTGATTTGAAACTTATTAAATTTGAGATTTTAAAGATATGATTTTATAATTTGGTTTTTGATTAAAAGTGATTTAAATGAATATTTTTTAATTTACATGAATTGGAATGGATATTTAGTTTATTTAAATTTGCAATTTGAAGTTTGCTTTAAATGTTATTGGAATGATGAAGTAGATACTTTAAACCTAAATAATAGTAAAGTAATATATATATATATATATATATATATATATATATGAAATTGTCGAATTTAGTTTTGTAAATGTTTACATATTTAAAGCTCTGAAATTTATTTGGAGTGAAATGGTTTAATTTGTAGTTTATATCTATATTTGAAAATGCTATAAAATGGTTTATTGAGATTTGAATTGAAATGGAAGAACTGAGATTTGATTTAAATGGGATTTTGGACTTCGAGTTAATTTGAATCGATTTGTAAGGTTGGAGGAAACTATTTTATTTTATAAAGTATTTTAATATGTATGAAAACTATTTATATATATATAATTTCAATATAAACTATTTTTGATAAAAATCAGTTTTAATATAAATTATTTTTAATATAAATTATTTTTAATATAAACTATTTTAATATACTAATTATATTAATATAAACTGTTTAAACTTATAACTATTTAGTATACTAACTATTTTATTTATAAACTATTTTATTATATATACTATTATTAATATCTAAACTGTTTAAGAGAAAAGTGTTATGATTTTCAAAGTATTATGTTTCAAAGTGTTATAATTTCAAAGTGTTATAATTTCGAAAGAGTTATAATTTTGGAAAGTGTTATGATTTGGAAATGAAAATTATTTTAAGCAAGAAATGATATCGTACTGAAATAGTTTTGAAATGGATATGATATTTTGGTTTTGAAGTATGATATTTTGAAATGATCACGGTATTATAATAACGATTGGTTGTTAAAGTGACCAAGATCGGTTACTGTAATACTCTCTGCGAATAACGAAGACCACTTTAATAACTATATACGCAGTGGAGATTCCAGAATGAAGTAGGATGGTGACGACGATTCAATTTGAGCTATATACACGGACCCGACTTCCGTAATTTAGCTTAAGGTGGCTAAAAAAGGAGCAATTGATGGGCCAAGTGAGGTAGCTCCTCCAATTGGACACACTCCTTCGATATCATTCTATTACTTTGTGATTGATTGGGTGTATCCCTCAGATTTATGGGAGTGTGGATCGAGTTAGCGATTACTACGGCTCTGCGTTACCAACAGCCTAGAAGTGTAATTGGTATATTTACTCTGGCATTGCCTAGTTGTGCCGTGTGATCACCTACCATATCGAGACCACTACGAGTTTGTTTTGTGTCGTACCTATGGAGTACCCTCTGCTAGCTCCAGTTTATGGGGTATTACGGTACTGTATAGACTATAGCACTATAAAATGTGTTAAAGGGCGCCTTAACGCTATTTTAATAGTTCGCTTTAATGTAGACATATTATAATAGCGTATTATACTACACAGTAGATAATTCCATGGATCCTTAGAGGATGGGTATCCCAAGCATCCTTTGACTTACTTGTATTTCAGTTGATATTTCACTTGAGTTGGATTTATTGGTATAAGAATGTTAATCCTGACTCGAATGTTTTGTGTTTTGCTTTATGCTCGGGTCAGACTGAGTGTCACAGCATTTGAGACTCACCTTTGGAGTTGGAGCTTCGCATGGAGATCCATCTATATCTATTCATCTTTCAGTTATTTAGTTGACTCTAGTGATATATTTAGATTTTGTTACTGGCTATGTATTGAGACTTTTATGTATTCCAAACTTCTGTTGTATGTTGTTTTAACTCTGTTATTTATATATAGTAGCTTCATGAATTACTATTCATTTGTATTAGCTGCTTATTGTTATATTACTCTGTGTCTGTGATTCTGTGATTATTTATTTACTGTATGTGCTGGGTTTTGCTAAATATAAATTAACAATATGATATTTCGAGCAATTTAAGTCCGACATATGTGGTTGAGAATGGTTGAAAATATCAGGATGTTACACATAGCTAGTTCATTGACTTTAAATCTTACGGTGCCAACTGATGCGTGAACAGATAATAAATATTATATTTTAGTTTGGCTGGATTAAAGTCATTAATATATTGATTTAGAACTTAATAATAACTAGTCCGAACAATAAAATTATAGCACACAAAAGTCGATCACTATGGTTACACTAAAATTTTAACCTCAAACCCTTGTTTATAGCACTTTACATACTTCAAGTACATATAAAATATCACATTATGAGATGTAGAATACAGTGAATAAATTTTGTTAATAGTTGAAATCGAAATAAAATAGAGAAATAATTAACTCTATGAAAACTAAGAATAAAGCATTAAAAGATACCTGAATGTGTAGCAAATGGGATGACATTAATTGAGCATCAAACAATTTAAGGAGATCTACGATAACAATTAACAACGCGGTTCAGAAAGTTATTATTCGCAGTAATCAAAGTCAGTAGTTAAAGTAAAGGAATTTGTTACCTATAATGTCACACGGTGAAACCTTGGGATCATGAACAAAGAGGGCAAAGTGGTAAGATGGGAGAGTCGGTAGGGGCATATGCAAAAGATTTAGTAGCAAAAAGACGAAAGTTGTGTCGTCCATGGTGGAGACAATTAGGGAACATGAATGGTGATGAAAAAAAATGATTAAGAATGATAGCAGATTAGGATTTTTCATTTCAGAGAAGAATGATGCAAAAAGAATAGGATGCGATACGAACGTAACTATCGACGAATGGAAGAAGGGAAATTTGGGTATTTCAAAACGATGCGGTTGAAATAATATAAATGGAATTCACATTATTAATAGTAGAGATAAAACATACATGCATATGATATAATTTAGTATTTTATGTTTGAATTAGCCAATAAACCATTTAATAATATTATTTTAATCGATTTTTTAGTCATAAAGTCGTGGGCATGCTATAAATATAATTGCAAATATTTTTTATATTATTTTATGCACACACACACACACACACATATATATATATATAACCATCAATATGTGACAATGTATCGATATATCGATTCATCATAAAATCTAACTAACTAACATATGATGAAATGACCAAATTAAATAAGTAGTAGACCAGATGTGTACCTTTCACCAAGGCCTAGAGCTCACACCATGAAACGTTGAAATGAACAACTTGAATCGTATTCTAATCCCAAAATTACTGCTTCCGAATTACCTTACCACCGTCGATCGAATCGAATTAATTTGATATCATTTTGTACTTGCATTTTGAGGCTATTAGGGGTGTAGCCGACCCTTTATTATTGCCATGAGAGAGTGTAGAAGTTATCTCCTAAGTGAGGGTCGAGATGGATGTATAAGAGAGAGATAAGAGAGTAAAATTAGGATCTAGATCTATATATTCCTCTTACCCTTTGTTTTCCATCTTTAATTCAAGAACTCTGCTCACTAAGCCATCAAATGGCCATTCAAGGCCGGCTATGCCTAGCCCCTTCCAGGCCTCAAAATTATTTGAATTCCAAACAATAATTGTTGTATTAAAATCATGTAATGACCCAAAATTTAACCACTTCAAAATATAATATTTAAAGTGATTTTAATTATAAAATATAAAGGTTTTACGATACAAATAATATTAGATGGGATTTGAAAATAGAAATATACATAAAAATAGTAACATTTGCTTATATCAACAAAAGTGACAAAATCCTGATTTTAGAAAAGTAAGTTTAAATGGTTCAATAGATTACTTTATTTATGACTATTTATATTTTTAAATAACACTATAAAAAACTATTTTTAATTTTGGTTTACATAGATAAATAGTTTAAATAAAACGTTAAAATATGACCGTAAAACATTTTGTCAAAAATCAACGTTTTGTCGACTTAAAATTATCGCAACGTTGTTGTACCTTTATGTACACAATTTAATAAATATGTTAACATATAAATATAGTTAACAATTAACTAAATAATGTTACTTTTAATAATCACACTTAGAAAATTCTATAAAGTAATTAGCAAAAATAAACTAAAAACGACAAAACACATGTCACATCAAATGTGACATAAAGTAAAGAAATATGACATAAAGCAAAGTAATCATTCTTATTCTTTACTTAACTCTTAAGTATTTGAATTTTAAAAGTGTGATGTGATGTGGATGGTAAGTTTTGAATTAAATAAGTTTACTTAATTCTTAAGGAAGGTTATTTAAGTAAAAACACAAATCTATATTTTAATCTCAAATATTTTCTAAAAATACACACCCACTTTGTCACTTCCTTCCACACTTCTTCTTCTCAAAATTTCAAGCTTCTTCTCACTCTTTTAAATGGCTTCCAACCTTAACAAAGTTATGCCAAAATATTTCTAAAAATAAAATAAAGAATAATATCGACAAAACTCCATCCGAACCACTTCAAAACGCCTCCTTCCCTCTCCTATATCTAATGCCCCTCTTCCTCCACTTAGTCGAGCACATTTTCCCCTTCTAGCTTGGTCGTGGCCTCCTAAGGCAAGTTCGAGAAAGTTTAGCAAATTTTAGGAGCTTAAGACAAAGTGTAACAAAGTTAGAAAATTTTAAAACTAGATTGAAAGCGACAAAAGGTGAGAACTCTAAATTGTTAAGTACGAAATGTTTATATAATATTTTGCAAGTTATAAATATTGTTTGGATGTTGATAATGAAGTTTGATAAGTGTTTGAAAAAGAAAACAAACACCTTTAAGTCATTTGCAAAAGTTAGTAAGAAAATATGCATATAAATGACAATCATGCGACATTATAATAAAGTTGTTAAATTGATATGCAAGTTCATATGACATGTTAGAACATATGTTAAGATAGTTATAAACATTGCTTTGGTGTTTATTAGTTGTATATTGAATATATATGTTGTAACAAGTCACAGATTTACACGACGTATAATCACATGAAAAGCACTCTCCAAAAGAAATGAAATATGATATGGAATCATTTATACCTTTGAAAAATGTTTGAATGTGTTTTAAAAATGATTCCTAAGTGTTTAAACTTGCCTCGTCAAAGTTTGGATATGAATCTCAAAATACGCCTAAAATTTGATGTGTGGCGTAACAGTAGTTCGTGTTTACACGTCAAAAGTTCAAATGAACATACGTAGTGGAATATTGTTCGGAATTCTTCGAAGTAAGAATTTTTCGAATCCTTATATTCATATATTTCATAAAAAAAGAATCAAGATTTCATCTTGTATATTTTGAAATATAGCAAAATCAATTTTCAAGAAAAATCCAATTTTTGCACTAAAATGACCAAAGTTGGAAATTGATATAAAATATGAAATAAATTCTAAAAATCTTTTAAAATGTTTGAAAAGTGATTTAATTTGAAAAGATGGTTTTCTAAATGATATAAAAGTTGTTTGGAAGAATATAGCTTTTAAAGCACTTTTTGTAACACTATTTGCAACAATTTTCGCAACGCTTTTCAATAACTTTTGAAATAAAGGTTGAAACTTAACAATTATTTTCTAAATTCTTAGTAAATGTTTTTAAGTAAATAATAAAGCATTTCAAAAGAATTTTAACAGTTTAACATTATTTCAAAGATGGTTAAACAAGTAGTTAAGTGATTTAAAAAGGGAAAATGAGTATGCGGAAATGACTAGTACATTTATCTCTCCTGTGAGATTTAAAAGTGAAAACAAGGTGTGTAACTAAGGTTAGGATTGGAGCAACCAGTGCCCTGTATTTACCTAGCCTCGATTTTCTCTTTTAGGCGAGGGGTAAAACATATCGAAAGGAAAGCCCGGTTGCTCAACTTGGATTTTATAGAAATAATCTTCTTATACTCGTTATTAAACTCCGAAGAGGGAACTTGTAATATTCATGGAATTTGAAAGGTGATCTGATCATTATTCTGCCCATAGCACTCGTTAAATATGGAAGTTGATTTTGGATAAAAGTAGAATGATTTCTATAATCAAATTTTCTCAAAGATACTTTTTAAAAATGATTTGAGAGATATTCAAAAGAGATGTTTAAATGATTCTGTATTCACTAGAAAGAAGATTTTTAAAATATATATCTCTTAAAGATATTTTGGTAAAGGAAAATAAATGAATCGAAAAACAATCAGTTAATTACATCATTTTTATCGATGATTGGATTTCGAAGGAACCGGCGTCGGATTTGGGTGATTCCTATTTGAAAACAACTTCGAACCAGTTTACGTGTTCAAAGAATGAAGATGTTTGAAGACGGAGATATTGAGACAAATAATAAGGGGCTACTTGTTGATTAATTGGGGATAAACTCTCGATGCACTATATTATAGCAGTGGTCTCTTTGTTATGAAAAACCTCAAAACCATAAGGGCTTCTCGCCTAGCAATGGCCAAGGAAAGTGCCTTTGATTTCGTTCGGTCCCTGAACGAACTTGTATGGATAAATGTATGACCTTGCATTCCAAATCACAATGAAATGATCTCTATAAAAGAATATCAGTCGGTGGCGGAGAAGACACCTTCTCTTAGCTTAACACCCTTTCCCAAAGCATACAAGCTCAGGAAGTTATACGTTTGTAGAAATCGGTCGTGTGAATGTGGAATGGCAATGTGGCATTCAAAGTGAAAGAAGATGTGCTATGTGAAAAGGTAATCGTAGCCTCGAACCTCATTAACCGGAAATGACCAAAATTCAGGGTTAGATGCACAAGGCTAAGTAGGTCATTCCCAAATAGGGTATGATCATCCCCTTCTAGATATATTTCTTCCCGCTATGACGTTCGGGATGTAAATTAATGTGGATGATGCAAAGAGAGCTCTCGGATAAAGATCGGTAACAGTCGAGGGATGACATATTCGGTACTATCTAGTTATAGAGGTAGGCCGGTCTTGTGTTGGTAGAGGGCAGATGTTCTGTGCCTCGGGACTTCCATCTAGAGGTATACCCATCGTAAGGTAGTCCTTACACCTGATCGTTAGTATGGAAATCCATTCTCCAATAAAAACATGCGGTTTTGTTTGTATTGGCATAATGAATAGCCTCGAAATGCTATATTGGTAACCATTTCGGCTAAGATTAATAAGTTTATTTGCAAATGTTTTCAAAAAAAGTCATTAAAAGTAATATCCCCAAATTTTACGTAATAAAGAGTTTTGGTTATCATAAGGTAAAAACTCATTCCGTGTTTATATGCGGCGCGGTCTTATGAGATACCTTTTTGTTTTCGAAACATCGTACTTTGAGTTCCCACACCAGTCACATGACTGATCTAGAGTTTGTTTTTCTTTTTAAACTCTAGGTGCCCTATTTTTCGAGCAGCCGTGTAGTCAGGATATCTTAAGAGCATTTTGGAGCATGTTGGGAAGCATTTTGGAGAAGTCTTTTAGAGCTATGATGTTGAAGTACCTTATGTAGATATTTACCCATTTTCCGCTGTGTCATGTAGTACGTATTTCCCGCATATGTATGGATAGCCAATTATAACTATACAGCTGGATTTGTATTTGACTCTAATCATTTATGTATAATTAAAATGTTGAATGCGATGTAAGACTCTATTATTGTGTTATCTTCTATCTTTATTTTCTTTTACACCCCTGATAATCTGTCTCCTCGGTACTTGGATTTACGGCATGTGAATACCGTGGATGTATTAGTGTCGATTTTTGAGGGTCGAGAAGACGGGTCATCACACGTGGTATCATAACTGAAGGTTAAGCGAGAACCTTGGCTTTGTTGGGGTATGACTCATTAGAGATAATGTTAGTAATGCCCTAGAATGAGTTTAGTCTAACAGAGCGCATAATTAAAACTTTTAACTTGAATAAGTATATTCATACTGTATAGCATTCCCAAAGATATCTTGTCTATATATCCTAAAGATCTTTTTCTTACTATATACAGATAGTAGAAAATGAGTGGAAGAAGAGTACGAGGTAGGGGAGGAAGTAATACCACAAATTGTCAAACTTCCGCAGCTACAGTAGTCGAGGAAGTAGTAGTTCCAGTACCGCCCCAAATTAAGTTTACAACTTTATGCAAGAACTATACCAGCCTTGGTGGTAAACCTTTCAAAGGAACAGAAACCATCATTGAAGTACAAGCTTGGATCCGCTCTTGTGAAAGAATTTTCAAAGGGCTGAATATTAGAAATAAGCATAAGAGATTCTTAGCTTCTTGGCAACAACAAGATGAAGCTTTAGTTTGGTGGGAATCTATTACTCAGAATGAGTCAAAAGATGATTTCTCTTGGGAACGATTCAAAGAAGTTCTGGAGGAGCAAAATATGCCAGAAGCAGGAAAATCCCGTCTTTACCGAAATGTTATGGATTTTAAACAAGAGGAGGATATGTCACATTTGAGGAGTATGCTAAAAAGTTTAACGAATTCTCTCGTTTTGGGCATGGATTGATAGATACGCCCCTCAAAAAGAATGAAAAGTTTATTTTTGGAATGAAGAAGGAATACAATGTCAGAATGACTGGGCATGTGAAAGAACCATTTATAGATTTAATGGACATGTGATACATGTATGAAGCTTTGGATAAGATAGATCCATCCATAGTACAAGAAAACAACAATAATAATTGGAAAAAGAGGAAGTTCGGTGGCAAGAAGCCATGGCAAGGAAAACCCAAAGGAGGATCTCAAGAGAACCGCTTTAAAGACATCACTTGTAATAATTGTAAGAAGAAAGGCCATATTGTAAAGAATTGTTGGGGTCCCAAAACTCAGAGTGTTGCCTCTCTTGTGGTTCAAAATTATATCTGCTATAATTGTCATAAACTAGGGCACCTAGTTAAGGATTGTCCTCTAATGAAGAAAGGAGAACAAGCCAAAGTTTACGCTATCAAGGATGAGCCTTCAACCTCCAAGAATGTGAAGGGCAAAGGAGTGTTGGAAGGCAATATTTTTATCAAAGATGTTTTAGTTAGAGTATTATTTGATATAGGAGATTCTCACAGTTTTAGTTCTAACACATCTGTAGAAGAATTAGAACTTGAATCTAAAATTGTTGACAACCCTATCAGCGTAACGTATCCTATAGGAGGTTCCACTAATCTTTGTATGCACTGTGAAAAAGCCCCAATTTCCTATCCTCCCCATTACTTTCTTTTTGATCTTTTCGTCTTAGATTTTATTGGATTCGAAATTTTACTTGCTATGGATTGGTTAATTAAAGATGAAGCTATTCTAGATTGTTTGAAAAGAACGGTTGCAGTGAAAACAAAGTTAGGGAAAATCATAGAAATACCTTATGAAGGTCCTAGTCCAAGAAGGTATAGTTTTCTTTATGCTTTACATGCATCCCAGACAGGATTAGAAACAATACCCGTTGTCAAAGAATTTGCAGATGTCTTTGAGGAAGTAAAAAGTTTGCCCTTACATTGAGAAATTGAATTCCGTATTGATTTAATTCCTGGTGCGATGCCAATTAAACAACAAGATAGAAGGATGGCTCTAAAAGAAAGGGATGAGTTGAATAACCAAACCCAAGAGCTATTAAAGAAAGGACTGATAAGACCTAGTCGTTCGAGTTGGGGATCAGCCGTAGTTTTTGTTGTTAAGTCAGATGGATCTTTGAGATTGTTTGTACACTATCGAGATCTAAATAAGCAAACCATTAAGAACAAGTATCCTCTAATCCGAATAGATGACTTGTTTGACCAGTTGCATGGACCTCGAGTTTTTTTTAAATGGACCTAGCTACATGATTCCATCAGTTAAGGATCGCAGAATATTGCATCCATCTAACTGCATTTAAAGGTCCGAATACTTTCTGTGAGTGGTTGGTTATGCCTTTTGGGCTAACTAATGCACCTGCTTATTTTGTTGTCCCTATGAATAGATTGTTTAGAGATATGCTAAACAAATTCTTGCTAGTATTTATAGATGACATCCTTATCTACTTAAAGACAGAAGAAGAACATGCAAGGCATCTTGAAGCTGTGTTGGAGATATTGAGGAATAATGTGCTTAAAGCCAAACTCCCAAAGTGTCATTTTTTGGAAAAGGGGGTAAGATTCCTTGGATATATAATACTAAGGGATGTAATTTCAGTAGACTCAGGGAAAGTTGCAGCTATCCAAGATTGAAAGCAGCCACAAACTCCTAAAGAGATTCATAGCTTCTTAGGTTTAGCAGGACATTACAGAAGATTTGTTCAATACTTCTCTAAGATTGCCTATCACTTAACGAAGTTGACAATGAAGGATGCTAAATTTATCTGGACTACTAAGTGTGAAGAAGCGTTCCAAGAAATAAAGAAGAGATTGACAACCGCTCCAGTTTTAGCAAATATAAATGGAAATAGTGGATTGACTGTTTGTACAGATGCTTGTGGAGAAGGAGTTGGTGCAGTTTTAATGCAAGATGGAAAGGTGATTGCTTAGGTAAGTAGACAACTAAAGACGCATGAGAAGAATTATGCAACACACGACTTAGAATTATTAGCCGTTGTGTTCGCTCTGAAGATATGGAGGCATTATTTACTGGGTAAGAATCTTTCATAGTTTATTTCGATAAAACTTTGAATTGACCATAGTAAATAATATTCCATCTTTTAGGTGAAAAATTCGAACTCTTCATGGACCATAAATCTTTGAAGTGTCCTTTCACTCAGAAGGATTTGAACATGAGACAACAACACTGGCTAGAATTTTTCGTGTCATATGATCTTGATATTCTATATACACCCCGGAAAGCCAATGTAATAGCTGATGCATTGAGTAGGAAGTTAGCTACTATTTCTTATTTGGTAGTAACTCCAACTTGCCTAGAAAAGGTCACCAGCAAATAAAAGGAGGATCTATTTCTCAAGGAGATCGTTAGGAATATACACCAAGGATATAATTCAAGCTTTAAAATAGATAACCTTGGAGCTTTATAGTTAAATGGAAGAATTTGTGTTTCAGATGTTGAAAATCTTAGCCAAGAAGTATTAGTTGAATGCCACACATCCAAACTTAGCATTCATCCGGGGATTCATAATATGTACAAGGACATGAAGCGCACATTTTGGTGGAAAAGTATGAAGAGGGATATATCTATCTATGTAAATCTTTATGTGAAAATTGCCAAAGATTCAAAAGTGACCAAAGATGGTAGGATTACTTCAAACTTTGGAGATTTCAGCCAAGAAGTAGATCAAATATCCATGGATTTCATTGATGGCTTACCCCAAACAAGGAAAGGAATAAAGGCATTTGGGTTATTATAGACCGATTAACCAAAAGTGCACACTTTATTCCAGTTAAGCTAACAAGAACTACAGCAAGCCTTGTAGAGATATATATGAAGGAGATTGTCCGATTGCATGGAATTCCAAGTAGTATAGTAAGCGATCGTGATCCAATCTTCACTAGTCAGTTTTGAAAAGCACTACAGACAGCTTTGGGAACGAAGCTGAATATAAGCACTGCATATCACCTCCAAACTGATGGACAGACAGAAAGAGTCAACCGTGTTTTAGAAGATATTTTAAGGGCACGTATTCTAGACTTTGGAGGCTCATGGAAGAATCATTTACATTTAGTAGAGTTCTCCTATAATAACAGCTATCAAGCTAGTATCGGCATGGAACCGTATGACGCTTTGTATGGTCATCCATGTAAATCACCAGCATGTTGGATAGAATCCGAAGATCGATTAGTGCTTGGCCTATAAATAATACGAGAAGCTTCAGAAAATGTTGATATAATTAGAAATAAGCTAAAAGAACCCCAAAGTAGACAGAAGAGTTATGTGCACCGAAGGCGTAGAAATCTAGAATTCTCATTTGGAGTTCGGTCTTTTTGAAAGTCTCTCCAATGAGAGGAGTAGTAAGATTTGAAAGAGCTGGAAAGTTAGCACCTTGATATATTGGACCTTTTTCCACTCTCGAAAGAATTGTCCCACTAGCTTATCGAGTACAATTGCCTGAAAGATTGTCAGGTGTACACAATGTTTTTTGTGTATCACATTTACAGAAGCATGTATATGATCCGGAACAAATCATAGAAACGGCTGCTCAGGATAACTTGGAGATAGAACCAAACTTAGTAGTTATTAGAAGACCCATTTGAATCGTGGATCAAGATGAGAAACAATTAAGAAGGAATAGTTGTAAGGTTGGTTAAAGTTCAATAGAGCTGGGATGCTGATGATTGCTCATGGGAAACAGAAGATAGAACGAGAAAAACATATCCTAGTTTAAGATTGCTATATAGACTTTATCTATCATTTGAGTGTACTCACCGCATGTGATGTAATCACTTGTTGTACATATTCCATCTTATTGAATATATATTTCATTTTGATCTATTTTTCTCTTATCTAATTTTGAGGACGAAATTCTTTCAAGTAGGGGAGAATGTAACGACCCAAAATTTAACCACTTCAAAATATAATATTTAAAGTGATTTTAAATATAAAATATAAAAGGCTTTTTATGATTCAAATAATATTAGACGGGATTTGAAAATAGAAATATACATAAAAATAGTAACATTTGTTTATATCGACAAAAGTAATAAAATCCTGATTTTAGAAAAGTAAGTTTAAATGGTTTAATAAATTATTTTATTTATGAGTGTTTATATTTTTAAATAACATTAAAAATTTATTTTTAAATTTGGTTTACACAAATAAATAGTTTAAATAAAACGTCGAAATATGACCGTAAAACATTTTGTCGATAATCAACTTTTTGTCGATTTGCCGCAATATTGTTGCACCTTTAGATACACGATTTAACAAATATGTTAACATATAAAGATAGTTAACAATTAACTAAATAAGGTTACTTTTAATAATCACACTTAGAAAATTCTAGAAATTAATAGCAAAAGTAAACTAAAAAGACAAAACACATGTCACGCCAAATGTGGCATAAAGTAAAGAAATGTGACATAAAGTAAAGTAATCATTCTTATTCTTTACTTAATTCTTAAATGTCTGAATTTTAAAAGTGTGATGTGATGTGGATGGTAAGTTTTGAATTAAATAATTTTACTTCATTCTTAAGAAAGGTTATTTAAGTAAAAACACAAATCTATATTTTAATCTCAAATATTTTCTACAAATACACACCCACTATCTCACTTCTTTCCACACTTCTTCTTCTCAAAATTTCAAGTTTCTTCTCACTCTTTTTAATGGCTTCCAACCAAAACAAAGTTATGTCAAAATATCCCCAAAAATAAAACAAAGAAAAATATCGACAAAACTCCACCCGAACCACTTCAAAACGCCTCCTTCCCTCTTCTATTGCTCACGCCCCCTCTTCCTCCACTTGGTCGAGCACATCTTCCCCTTCTAGCTTGGTCGTGGCCTCCTAAGGCAAGTTCGAGGAAGTTTTGCAAGTTCTAAGAGCTTAAGGCAAAGTGTAGCAAAGTTAGAAAAGTTTAAAACTAGATTGAAAGCGACAAAAGGTGAAAACTCAAAATTGTTAAGTAGGAAATGTTTGTATAATATTTTGTAAGTTATAAATGTTGTTTGGATGTTGATAATGATGTTTGATAAGTGTTTAAAAAAGAAAGCAACCACTTTTAAGTCATTTGCAAAAGTTAGTAAGCAAACATGTACATAAATGACAATCATTTGACATTACAAATAAAAAGTTGTTAAATTGATATGCAAGTTCATATGACATGTTAGAATATGTTAAAATGGTTATAAACATTGTTTTGGTTGTTTATTAGTTGTATATTGAATATATATGTTGAAATAAGTCATAAATTTACACGACATATAATCACATGGAAATCACTTTCCAAAAGAAATGAAATGTGATATGAAATCATTTGTACCTTTGAAATTCTTTTGAATTTGTTTTAGAAACGATTCCTAAGTGTTTAAGCTTGCCTCGGTAAAGTTTGGATATGAATCTCAAAATACGCCTAAAATTTGACGCGTCACTTAACGGTAGTTCGTGTTTATGCGTCAAAAGTTCAAATGAACATATGAAGTGGAATATAGTTTAGAATTCTTTGAAGTAAGAATTTTTCAAATCCTTATATCCATTTATTTCATTAAAAAAAAAAATCAAGATTTCATCTTGCATATTTTGAAATATGGAAAAATCAATTTTCAAGAAAAATCCAGTTTTTGCACTAAAATGACCAAAGTTGGAAATTGATAAAATAATCATTTTAAAAATATGAAATAAACATCAAAAATCTTTTAAAATATTTTAAAAATGATTTAAGTTGAAAAGATAGTTTTCTAAATGATATAAAAGTTGTTTTGAATAATATAGCTTTTAAACCACTTTTTGTAATACTATTTGCACACTTTTCGCAACGCTTTTAAATAACTTTTTAAATAAAGGTTGAAACTTAACAATCCTTTCCTAAATCCTTAGTAAATGTTTTTAAGTAAATAATAAAGCATTTCAAAAGAATTTGAACAATTTAACATTATTTCAAAGATGGTTAAATAAGTAGATAAGTGATTTAAAAAGACAAAATGAGTATGTTATCCCATTTTTAGTCAAAACTGGAATATCAGTGTTGGGTGCATTTCCACCACGACCGAACCAAGAAGAAGCAGCCAGCAAGCGTATATAAGTCTGGGATTTCACTCATGATTCAAGTATAAAAGTCCATTCGGTATCAAAGGTTTAAAGTTTCATTCGGCAATGTAGAGCGAAATCTCATTCGGCATTCAAGATGCCTTGGTTCATCCGGCGTTCCCAATACAAGAGCTCATTCGGCACTCCCAGATATAGAAGTTCATTCGGCATTCCCAACTCACTGCCGAACTAAGTACACCCCTTCAATACCGAACCAACCACACTTCCATGTACTACCGAACGAGCTCCACCGAATCACCTCCACCGGACCAAGCTCCACCAGTCCAAGGCCACACCGAACCAACTCACCACCGAGTCAACCTCCACCAAACCAACCACTACCGGACCGGAGCTGCCGAACCAACCCACGCTCCACACACTACCGGTCCAATCAACACTCCACTCACCGCCGAACCAGGGTGTTGCCGAACCAACGTTGCCAGACCAGATTGCTTCGGCCAGGTCCACCAGCAGCTATATACATCCAAGACCTCTACCTCCAGCCTCACTCTATAAATAGAGGGGCAGGGGTACAACAATGGCAGAGAAGTTGGAGAGCTCATGCACGGAAGGAACTTTCAAACAACTTTCATATACTTGTAACCAAAGCTTTGTACTTGTAATCTAAAGAGAAAGAGGAGAATAACATATAAAGTGGATGTAGGCACGTTCTGGCCGAACCACTATAAATCTGTGTGTCTTTTACAGTTTAGTCCCTGTTTTTTTTACATATTTGCATAAATCACCCAAATCGCTAAGAACAACATATAATCAACTAAATCGTACGACTTTGAGGTGTTTACCCATTTTTTGTGCAAACATTTTTGGTGCTTTCACTGAGAGTTGAACTCAAGGACCTGCCGCTTGGAGGTTGAATTTGAGAGTTTAGAGATTCAGATTGGAAGAGTCATGGCGAGACAATCAAGCAGAAGGCCAAGGCCAGGGCATAGTCAACAGGAAGGGAGTCAAAAGGCTTCCTCAGGAGCAAACCAAGCTTCAGCCTTCATCACCAGGGATGAGATGGAGGCTATGATGAGAAGACAAGAAGAGATGATTCAGAACTTGCTTCAGCAAATTGGACAACTTGGAGCACAAAACCAAGGAGCAACTGGAGTTCAGAACGGAGCAGGACCATCTGGCGTAGCACCAGAGCTAGGGGCACTCACGCAGAGCATGTTGATCCGACCCCGGGAAGAGAGATGGGGGCATCCGAGCCACCTGGTAGCAATAGAGGAATGAACGTTCAGCCAGGGAGGCATACACATGAAAACTCCCGCGGACTCGGGGGGCAGGTCGAAGGCAGTGAACGAGGACTACAGCTTGAAGACAATGACAGATTAGCAGAGATGGTTAGAAGAGCTATGAGAGGCGGTTTAGTAACAGAGACTTGGAAGATGTAAACAGGAGTCCTTTTTCTTCTGCGATTAGGATGGCTAGGAACCCACCAGAATTCAAGCTACCATCACTAGAGATGTATGATGGGAGGACAGACCCTGCGGTCCATCTTACTAAGTATATGAGGCACATGGAAGTGCTGGGGGCATCACAGGAGATCATGGGCCGGTGCTTTCCACTCTATTTGACGGACATTGCAGCGTTATGGTTTAGGCAACTGGAGAGCGGCTCCATAGGAACGTGGGCAGATTTAACTGAGAGATTCATGAGGCAATTCAGGATTCATATTGCGAGACCCAAGAATGTGATGACTTTGGCAACCTTGAAGCAGAAAACTGGAGAGACTTTGAGGAGCTTTCTAACGCGATTTAATGCGGCGGCAG
This sequence comes from Allium cepa, assembly GCA_030765085.1. Lineage (NCBI taxonomy): Eukaryota > Viridiplantae > Streptophyta > Magnoliopsida > Asparagales > Amaryllidaceae > Allium > Allium cepa. The sequence goes on from CM060928.1 coordinate 89,954,237, forward strand.
CATCAGTGGATCGACCGGATCCATCTATGGTCATAATGGCGGCTGTATCTGGAATAGCTGATAGTACAGAGTTCAAGAATTCATTAACCAAGGACCCGCCTATGAATCCGGGAGAGTTCTATCATGAGGTTGAAAAGTTTCTGCGTTTGGAAGATGCTGGTGCAGAAAGAGAAGAAGAAGATGACGTTTACGCAATCAAGAGCGGAAACCCACCTAGAAAGGGTGCGGAGACTAGCAAAGGAAAGAGAAAGGCTGAGGATAATGATGACAGGACAAAGCGGCTACGAAGAGAGCCACGATTCACCACCTATTCAGAGCTGAATGAGAGTTTGGAGCGAATCTACCAAGATACACGAGAGCAAGTTCCATACCGTAGACCAATACGAAGGGACCCCACTGTTGACGAGAGAAAGTCAGACAAATATTGCTTATTCCACGAACTGAACGGTCATAACACCAATGATTACAGGCATCTGAAGGATGAGGTGGAGGGGCATATTCGGAACGGTATGTTACTTCGGTATGCGAGGAGGCGAACTCCAGCAGTGGAGCCGGAACGACCACCGTCTACATCAGCCAGGGGTGGCCCTGCACAGGGATACCATTTGATTATCAATTGATTAAGAAAATAACGAATGAGTGGCAAAACTCCACACCGACACGAATAAGTTATTCACACATGTACGGGACCGCGAACGATCCTCAGGCATGCTCTGACACAACTATAAACCACGTCGATGTGGATGTTTGCACTCGGACGTCACTGTTTCATTTTTGCTTTTTGTATGCTGAATTTGATTTTGTCGGACACTTTTACTTTGAAACTCTTCAGTTGAATGAATATTTGGTTTTGATAGCTAAGCTACTTACACATGTACGGGGTCACGAACGGTCCTTAGGCATGCTCTGAGATGGCGATAAACCACCCTGACAAACTATCCGGGGACCCACTCGAACGTGAACCTGGTATCGACAATTCCAAGCCCCCCGAGCACACTTATTCGCCTCCAACAGGCACAAAAACGATCCAAAAATTCACTCGAACGTGAACCTGGTATCGATAATATTACGCCCCCCCAGGCACATTTACTCGCCTCGAACGGCACCCGACCTCGAACGGTCACAATTCGCCTCGAACGGCACCCGACTTCGAACAGTCACAATTCGCCTCGAACGGCACCCGACTTCGAACAGTCACAATTCGCCTCGAACGGCACCCGATCGCGAACGATCACAACTCGCCTAGAACGGCACCCGACCTCGAACGGTCACAACTCGCCTCGAACGGCACCCGACCTCGAACGGTCACAAACTCGCCTCGAACGGCACAACTCATCTCGCCACAAATGGCTCGATCGCGAAAGGTCGCCATTTGAGGTCCACCCCCTGACCGCCAACAGTCGCACCTTACCACGAATGGCTCGATCTCGAACGATCGTCATTCGAAGTAAGGCGCTTGACCGCGAACGGTCATATTCCATCTTTTGCCGCGAACGGCCCCGGCCGTGAACGGTCACATTTCACCTCAAATGGCTCGATCACGAACGGTCGTCGCTTGAGGTCCGCCACTTGACCGCGCACGGTCGCACTTCACCTCGAATGGCTCGATCCCGAACGATCGTCATTTGAAGTTAGGCGCTTGACCATGAACGGTCGCACTTCATCTCAAATATCTCGATCCCGAACGGTCGTCATTTGAGATCACATAAAACTATAAATTCCTTTGTAGGACATCAACAGGATATGAACATCCAGCTCATGGCATTACAAAACACACCTTCCTATCGCAAGGCATGTTTTGGGGGGCAAAGTGTTATCCCATTTTTGGTCAAAACTGGAATATCAGTGTTGGGTGCATTTCCACCACGACCGAACCAAGAAGAAGCAGCCAGCAAGCGTATATAAGTCTGAGATTTCACACATGATTCAAGTATAAAAGTCCATTCGGTATCAAAGGTTTAAAGTTTCATTCGGCAATGTAGAGCGAAATCTCATTCGACATTCAAGATGCATTGGTTCATCCGGCGTTCCCAATGCAAGAGCTCATTCGGCACTCCCAGATATAGAAGTTCATTCGGCATTCCCAACTCACTGCCGTACTAAGTACACCCCTTCAATACCGAACCAACCACACTTCCATGTACTACCGAACGAGCTCCACCGAATCACCTCCACCGGACCAAGCTCCACCGGTCCAAGGCCACACCGAACCAACTCACCACCGAGTCAACCTCCACCAAACCAACCACTACCGGACCGGAGCTGCCGAACCAACCCACGCTCCACACACTACCGGTCCAATCAACACTCCACTCACCGCCGAACCAGGGTGCTGCCGAACCAACGTTGCCAGACCAGATTGCTTCGGCCCAGGTCCACCAGCAGCTATATACATCCAAGACCTCTACCCCCAGGCTCACTATATAAATAGAGGGACAGGGGTACAACAATGGCAGAGAAGTTGGAGAGCTCAAGCACGAAAGGAACTTTCAAACAACTTTCATATACTTGTAACCAAAGCTTTGTACTTGTAATCTGAAGAGAAAGAGGAGAATAACATATAAAGTGGATGTAGGCACGTTCTGGCCGAACCACTATAAATCTGTGTGTCTTTTACAGTTTAGTCCCTATTTTTTACATATTTGCATAATTCACCCAAATCGCTAAGAACAACATATAATCAACTAAATCGTACGACTTTGAGGTGTTTGCCCATTTTTTGTGCAAACAGAGTATGTGGAAATGACTAGTACATTTGTCCCGTCTGTGAGATCTAAAAGTGAAAACAAGGTGTGTAATTAAGGTTAGGAATGGAGCAACCAGTGCCCTGAACCTATCCGACCTTTGTTTTCTCTTTTAGGTGAGGGGCGGAACATATCGAAAGGAAAGTCCGGATGCTCAACTTGGATTTTATAGAAATAATCTTTGTATACTCATTATTAAAATCCGAAAAGGGAACTTGTCATATTCGTGGAATTTAAAAGATGATCTCATTGTTATTTTGACCATAGCACTCGTTGAATATGGAAGTTGATTTTGGATAAAAGTAGAATGATTTCTATAATCCTATTTTCTCAAAAGATACTTTTCAAAAATGATTTGAGAAATATTCAAAAGAAAGGTTTAAATGATTCCGTATTCACTAGAAAGAAGATTTTGAAAATATATATCTCTCGAAGATATTTTGGTAAAGGAAAATGAATGAATTGAAAAACAATCACCTAATTACATCATTTTTATCGATGATTGAATTTCGAAGGAACCGGGGTCGGATTTGGGTGATTCCTATCCGAAAACCACTTCGAACCAGTTTACGTGTTCGAAGAATGAAGATGTTTGAAGACGAAGATATTGAGGTGAATAATAACAAGGGACTACTTGTTGATTAATTGGGGATAAACTTCCGATGCACTATATTGTAGCAGTGGTCTCTTTCTTATGAAAAATCTCAAAACCACAAGGGCTTCTCGTTTAGTAATGGCCGAGGAAAGTGCCTTCGGTTTTGTTCGGTCCCAGAACGAACTTGTATGGATGAATGTCTGACCTTGCATTTCAAATCATAATGAGTGATCTCTATAAAAGTATATCAGTCGGTAGCGGAGAAGACACCTTCTCTTCGCTTAACACCCTTTTTCGAGACATACGAGCTCAGGAAGTTATACATTTGTAGAAATCAGTCGTGTGAATGTGGAATGACAATGTGCCATTTAAAGTGAAAGAAAATGTGCAATATGAAAAGGTAATCGTAGCCTCGAGCCTCATCAATCGGAAATGACCGAAACAGGGTTAGATGCAGCAAGGCTAAGTGGGTCATTCCCACATACGGTACGATCATTACCTTCTAGATATATTTCTTCCCGCTATGATGTTCGAGATGTAAATTAATGTGGATGTATGTGAAGATAGCTCTCGGACAAAGGTTGGTAACGACCGAGGATGGCATATTCTATACTATCTAGTTACAGAGGTAGGCCGGCCTTGTGTTGGTAGAGGGCATATTTCTGTGTCTCGGGACATCCATCTAGAGGTGTACCCATCGGAAGGTAGTCCCTTCACCCGGTCATTTATATGGAAATCCATTCTCTAATAAGAACCTACGGTTTTGTTTGTATTGGCGTAATGAACAGCCTCAAAATGTTATACGGGTAACCATTTCGGCTAAGATTGATAAGTTTATTTGCAAAAAATTTCAAAGAAAGTCATTAAAAATAATATCCCCAAATTTTACGTAATAAAGAGTTTGGTTATCATAAGGCAAAAAACTCGTTCCGTGTTTATGTGCGGCGTGGTCTTATGAGATACCTTTTTGTTTTTAAAACATCGTACTTTGAGTTCTCATACCAGTCCCATGATTGACCCGGAGTTTGTTTTTCCCTTTAAACTCCGGATGCCCTATTTTTCGGGCAGCCGTGTAGTCATGATACCTTAAGAGCATTTTGGAGAAGTCTTTTGGTGCTATGACGTTGAAGTACCTTATATGGATATCTATCCATTTTCCCTTATGTCATGTAGTATGTATTTCCCAACATATGTATGGATAGCCACTAATACTATCCAGATGGATTTGTATTTGACTCTATTCATTTATGTATAATTAAAATATTGAATGTGATGTGAGATTTTATTAATGTGTTATCTTCTATCTTTATTTTCTTTTACACCCTTGATAATTTACCTCCCCGACACTTGGATTTATGGCACGTAAATACCGTGGATGTATTAATGTTGATTTTTGAGGGTTGAGATGATGGGTCGTCGCAAATCTATTATAATGCATATCAATATCGTATATTGATTAGTGTATTTATAACTATTATAAATATACTACTTTATATTGTTCAATACATGTTAAATAAAATTTTATAGTTAATATTTCATAAATATTAATTAATTTATAATAATTATAAACTAATTAAATCATATAGTAAAATGAGTATTCAATGTTTCGGTTGTGTGACTTTTAGGTGTAAATTTGGTCAGCATTAATATCAAACAATTCGAATATTAAAGTTCACACATCACTTAGCAGGTGGTGTGATACTTTGACCAAATTCATCACTTACTTGGTTTTGTTAAAATTCAAATTTTATTATTAAGCATTACCCAATAATGACGATTATTTACACCAATTCTCTTCATCAAAACTATATCACTTTGGACTTGTGGAATTTGGTAATGGCCAAAATTCCAATATCGTCTGTATTTAACTTTATTGTCCAAAAACAAAGTCCTTGGTTCAATATTAACAATTATTATTAACCGAAATACTTTGACCAAAGACTTTGACTTTGAGTTGACTTTAGTTGATCGTGATATTAACCTTATATAACCGAGGAGATGAATCCTCTCTTGAATAGTGTTTCACTTTCAACACTGCCATTCGACCCAACCATAGTCATTCAATAGACTCGTACCATGATTTAACTATAATCAAAGTGGATCTTTCATATTGAAGATCAAAGGAATTCTCAAGTCAAGTGAACTTTTAGTTTTGTCGCATCGATATTTTTTTCTGACCTTTGTTATATTAACCAATAGAAAACTATCGAGTGAGTCATTTCATAGTTATCCAATAACCACAGTAGGCAACCTTTTGGTGCCCCACAGTCGTGAGTAATACACCACCCAACATTTCGGGAACGTTATGTATTCTAGCCTCAACGGATGCATTGAGATCGATATCCAGTCTCGATACATCTTGATAAGGAATATTCAAAATGATATGTTAATTTTATCGTTATAAATCAATTATGGTTACAACACATTGTAACTATTATCACAAAACATATCATTTATGGATTTTCTATTAAATATAATTTTAATTAAATTAATTAATATAACATATTATATCAAGTATATAGTAGAAAGAAAACACTTTTTATTTCGAACAAGATTGGTTATCGAGTTAGATATATTTAACAAATTACGTATTGCTCCTAAGGCATACCCCTAACTCTATCAACGGCTACAAACCTTAGAAAAATAAAAATTATTTACAATAATTAAGCAATTTTAATGATTATCAATTTTGAAAATTCTGATATATATACATATACACTTACATCATCTTAAAGAATTCAAGATAATGTAATATACATCATTATATGTGTTATTTATATATTTAATTACTTAATTATTTAATTAATTTATTTGATTTATCAATGTTATTAATAACTAAAAAATTCGAAATTCATTTATAAAGCTTTCAAAACAATTTGAAAATCATATTATAAAATAATGTTTTTCTTATTTTAAGTTTAACTTTTAAATTTTATTTTATTTTTAATTTTAAACAATTTTGGAAAGTAGCCCAATGCCCAAAATCAAATTGGCTTCTATTATGGATCTTTGGGCTCACTTCACCTTTCGGGCCAGACCGTTGACCAGGTAGGACAGGGTACTTGATTATCCAAACTCGGCCTAGATACCACTTTTCTAAGCAACCTACTAAATGGATAAACTTAATTAGTTAGTTGTAACATGAATAATATAAACCGCATATGCTATTTGGTTCTGATACCATTGTCGGATCCGGGCTAGCACGCAGCGGGTTAAATGAGTAAATGTTAATTTTTTTTACCATTTTTATTAGGCTATGAAGTCTAAATTGATTCAGATCCAATCTAAATTAACTTTAAATAAAATCATTATTTTATTTAATTCATTAATAAAAGAGTTTTTAATGTTGTATAATGTGTATATGGTGTGTACATGCGTATCATATACATATGTACGTGCACGTACATGTGTAACATATACAATGTGCATGGTGTAACACATATCTAAATGCTGAAATTTACACTGCAATAGACATGTTAGCCCCTCCATATACAAATATATGATGTCTAATATATATATATATATATATATATATATAATTGTAAAAGCACATATATGTTTACATAAAACGATATTTATAAGTATATGAACATAGGCATTTCAAAATTCAAATTCAAACTTTGAAATTCAAATTTTAAATCTGGATCTAGATTTGAAAACATCTTTTGAATTCTAATTCAAAATTAAATTTTGTAAATGATAAATATTTTAATATGAAACACACGCACAAACACGAAAATAAGAAGAAAAAATTGAAAATATGTATGTGCGTATATATATTTATAAATATTTAAAATTGATTATAACTAAAATATTGTATAATTAAATAAATAAATAATCTATATATATTATAATTTTCAAAAACCAAAATTTCCATCTTTAAAATTTTAAGTTTTAAAATTTTAAATTCGAATTCAATATTCAAATCTTCAAATTCCTTACTCTTTTTTTTTCCCTTTTTAACTTACAAGTCAATAATTCAAATTACACACACAAACACACACACATACACACATTCATGCGTGTGCGTGTGCGCTTTTTGAATTCAGTAAAAAAGAAAATCAAAATTTCAAATCGTTGTTTCGATTTTTCTAATTCAAAAATCAAATTCCAAATAAAAAGTATTAATTTTCTTTCAAATACATTATTATTATGTGTTCGATTGAATTAAGTGGGTTGTTAAAGACACTATGGTTTTTTTCTTCCTAATACTATTTTCTAAACAATCATCAAAATTCGGTATCCTATTTCTTAACACCAAAATTGCATGGGCTACCATATCAACGTCCACATCAATTTATTGTATCCTACTTATTTTAGCGTAATATCCCTTTCTTGAATGATTATGGTGCAAGTCCATATGGGTTTTTCTCATTTCCTCCATGGATTTCTTAGCTTCCTTGACTCTCTAGTCAGCCTCCATCTCAACTTTTCTTGAGGAATCGAGTTCATTGGAGAGCACCGCTATTATCTTATCCTTATGAGAAAGGTCACCCTTTAATTTCTCAATCGCCTTGGCTCACTCAAAGGACACAGCCGAGACCCGCTCTGCTGTCTTGACCCACTCACGGTATTGATTGTATGCATCATGCACGTTGTCTTGCACCAGTTTCTCTACATTGTTTGAGATTTTCTTCAAGTTGGGGGGAAAGTGGAAACTATGAAGCATATGTTTAGGAAATCCTTCTTCAATTTAGCAATACGGTTGGCTCCTTCCTCCTTTGGCTCTATAGCGGTTTATTTTACAACAGCGGGAGCGGCTGTTTCTCTTCTACGTCGCTGTTTGTCGATTTTTGGAGTGTGAGATGGCACTATTTAGTGCAAAGGTTCAAAAGAGGGCCTATTGCGGCCAGAAGGTTTAGAAGGCGCTTTCGATGGCGGAGATCGTGACCTGGAGCGGAGCTTGCTTTGGTGTGATTTTTCTTTTTCCCTGTCGTAGCGCTCATGTTCTCGGCTAGAATAGTAGCCATGGCCATAATCTCTCTCACTCTTGCAATGTTGTGATTCAGAATGCGATCCAGATAGCTGGAACGAGGAGCGGAGTTTATCAAGCATAGTTACTTGTTTCACCAATGTATCCGCAAAAAAGAAGAAGAAAATTAGTCACCACTGGATATTGAGAAGCACATGATGGAATGTCGTGAAGTGCGTGTAAGAATGTGTAAACCCCTCCAACCGACCGGTTGTAGCAGCTTTGCTTATTGGAGTTGACTCCCCTATATCTATTGAAGTTGGGCCTGCGTCGGCTCTTGAAGGGGAGTGGAGCCCCTCTAACTCAAGACCAGGGGATGACGGTATGTCCACAGGAATGGGAATATCCGACAGCCTCTTTAGCGAGCTTTCTATCTTCTAGAAAGAGGTCTCTGGACCTACGGAGGTAGTCACAAATTGAGTTTCTTCGGTAATCTTTCGCCTCTTGATTTTATACATAAAAGCTTTGCCTGTTTACTATAATTCGGACGACCGAGAGCCCTGCAGAGGCACTACCGCAGGCTCATGACCAGCTTCTGTACCCTCATCATCGTGAGGTTCGATGATTGTCATGTCGAGCATGGCCTGAGCTCCCTCGACTGGGGCACGATAAGAGCCCTTCTTTCACCTTGTCTTGCTGGGGCTACTCTTGGAATTCTCGTGAGCCTTATACTCTATCCTTTCTCTAAAAGCCCGGCAGTTATCAAATTGTCATCGATGAGAACTTCATCTATTTCTCTTAGCTCAGCAGGCACTTCCTGGAGTGTTCTCACTATCTCTTTATATTGTGCTCCTTCGGGCCTTGGAATAGAAGCTGTATAAGGAACACATCAATGTATTCAACATTGATCTATATTATCCAAGTATGGTTAAGTAACGAAACAAGTAACAACACTTACGTCTGGCCAGCCATTGCATGGCAAATCTTGGAGGGCATCTCACATAGAACCACTTCATTTTGAAGTAGCTCAACTTGCTCCATGTGCTTGCCACCACTTGGCAGTTCCTAATAGCCTCCAGGAAGGTGAATGATGGATTATCCGCCCGACTCTTCACATTGAATAAATATCTGATCTCGTCGACGGTCGGGGGACGTAGGAGATGTTCCATAAATATTATGTACAAGCTGTTGAGTAATGCATATCATTTGGATGAAGCTGAGAAGGCGCGATCCTCAAATAAAATAGCACGTCCCTTATGAATTGGTTGAATGGGGGCATTGTTCCAGCCCAGCACATAAATCTGTTACATGCGGCGAATCCCTCAGGAGATAGCATGCTCTATCTTCCGGACCTGGTAGCCGGACTTCTTCAAAAAACAACCCATGCCTAGGCAAATTCTACTTAGCACTCCTTCTGTAATCTTAGAATGAACATAATCTATTGGATTCATCGTCACCACTGCATCTGGCAGTTCATCCAGAGCGGGACTCACTATATCAGCCGAGACGTCTGGCCTATCTACTCTAGAGAATGGAGGACTTTGAACTTCCTGCTGTTTTGAGCTTACAGGATCCATAGCCATTGAACTAAGTAAAAAACCACTATAAGATGGTAGAAAACCCATATCCTCTAGTGCAAAGTGAGTGATCGTGTTGTGTAGTGAAGTGCTATACAGTACTCTAAATTTCTACAAGGTTAAGAGATGGTAAAGAAACGAGACTTCGAGATCCGATCGGAGCGACCATCATTGCTGACCGTCTCAACCGTGTCATTCTAACTTCGAAGAACGATCCATATTAAAAGTTATTATGTTTAACAAGTTACAGTTCCATCGACGAGCTTTGAAGGACAATCATATATGCAGTTCTACGGTCGAGTCCAAATATGCAAGGCTAAAGCTCATCAGGGTCAAGTGTTCGAGTATGCAAAAATCATGAAATTTGTATCCATCATAATTCATTCTGAATCGTTCCCCTAAAGCTAACATTTGTATCGAACAAAACAGTCAGACCGATCACCAGTTCGTATCGATCAAGCACTTCATATCGATCTTTCCGTATCGATCACTCCATATCAATTGCTTTGTATCGATCAATTCCCTACGACAACACCTGACCGATCCAGAAAACGACACATTTGTATCGATCCATGAGCTCTGGCTTTGGATCGATCAGAAGGCACCTCACCCCATATCGATACGAGTTGCTTCACCTTGGATTGATCATCTAACTATTCCTTCCGCATCGTTTCCAAATGCCTACTTTTCTCCTCGATCATGGAAACTACTTTCCACCACATCCATCGACACACTTTTTCACATCGATCGCATATGCGATCCAGTGAATCGATCCATGACAATTCCTTCACATCCACTATCTCTAAAACTTCATATATCCAGATCGACTCTATGTTCATCCCCTCGCATCGATGCGAGATCACCACCTGAGTTAGTCAGATTCGGAGTCATTGACTTCATTTCCCTTTTTTCCTCTCCATCTATCCTCCTTCTTCTCCAAATCTCTAAATTGCCATTAGCAACACTCTCCACGCAACCTCGGCTACCCTCCGACGACAACGACGCAATAGGTGGTGATTATGGTGAATGAGGGGGCATGAAAATCGAATCTCCCTATTATAAGCATGATTCAATCAGTGATTTACCTAAGGTTTAAGGGGATTTGGATTGGGTAACCGGGTTGTGGTTGGAGACGAAGAACAGTTCTTCTCTTTTCTTTTTTCGTTTTCTCTAATCGGTACGAAATAGCAGGATGAAAAATATGCTAAGTACAAAAAGTATTTATACTCTCTTCGTATCCAACATAAAAAACGATTTGTATCTCAGTTTTTCTCACCGATTGAATCGACCAAAATCCCATCGATACGAAATGCACCACATATTTGTGTTCAGATCGTTCATATTCATCGATACAAAGTGCATCTGAATCCCTATATCTCGTATCCATCGATACAAAGCATTCAAATATGTTTGTGTTTGTAACTCTTGTATCCATTGATACGAAGAGCACATTTGTACAACAATTCAAACTAATTAGTATCCATCTTTATGGAACACGCCTTTTGCAACTTCATCTCGTATCGATCACCATCGATACGAATCCACTCTAATGCACCTTGATCGATCCAGGAGAGGATCGATATGAAGAGAGGCATCAAAACAACCATCGATCGTTGTTACAATTTGAATTTCACATCGATCCAGCAGACGATCGATACGAAATTTGATCCAAAAGGAACCATCAATCAATGGCAAGAACTTTTTTCACCAAAATCCTTTTTCATTTTTAAAAAAATTTGACAACAACCCGTAAACGTGCAAGCGTGAACGGGAGTCAGGTCCAAATACATACATGCACCTACATGCTATACTAACATTTGAATTTTGAAGTTAACAGGAATTGAATGCTCATCAAGTGACAACCGGAACAATAACAACGATTACTAACACTTGACTGTCAACTACAATAAAAACCGCGTAATTATTAGCAGTCTACAACTCAATATTTATACTACTCGAAATCAACTGGGAGTCATGTCTATTGAAAATTACATCTCTATACGAAGGGACAACGACTATTCAACGAATCAGATAGAGTCTTTTCAGAATAAAGATGGCAACTCTTCAAAGCATGTCTTGTACACACATGACGTACTATGGGGGATAAATGTTATCCCGTCTTTTGGCAAGGCCTTGATACCAAGGACTTGACTAGAGACTAAAGGCAATCCGCTCCGGAGATGAGTTATCTGCAAGTTCACGATGGATATAGGCAAACGTGGTCTGAGTCCAGATCGGGCCACAATCAACAGACATGACAAACATAGCTATGCAAAGTGACATTTCAAATTTTAGGTCAATCGAAGTTTGTATGCTCAAGTTATGGAACGATCAAGATCCATGAGAAACATACTAATCCGTATCCATCGTTCGTATCCACCATTTCGTATCGATTAGTATCGATACAAAACGAACGTAACTCAAGCACTCGGCATCCATCATTCGTATCCATATGGTTCAAACTCATAATGATAGACTTCAGCACTTTCCAGATCAATCACACTTCATCTAGCCAATAGCTGCCCTTTTCATATCGATGACTTACCCGATCGATACAAAGAATAGAACCTATAATCGATACGAAGATGGAAGCAAGGCATCTATATAGAACGAAAGCAATGGATGGATAAAAACGAAGCAAGCTGCATATTTGAAGCTCCAAAAGAAGCGATCAACTCGAAAGAAGCGGTCTCGCCACTATCCATAAATCATGGGTCTCCACAAAACGTGCATGCCACGTCATCAATGCGAAGGTATTGATATGAGGGATTCAATCACTCCATATTTGCAACCTTGATCGACCAATAACTCAACAACTGCAGCTTCAAATGTAATGAGATTTTCACAGCAAGAAGCACGACACATAAGGGACATCCATGATCGATCTCGGCTCAGTTGGAGCAGTTTATGATCGATACGAACTCATTATAGATCGATCAAGGATCGATCCCAAATGACTCTAGATTGATCATGTGGGCCTACCTCGGCCTAAAAATGAGTATTCCGAGATCTAAGGAAAATATTTCTAGCTCCACACTTATAAATAGCACCTCCATTGCAACAAAAAAGGACTTTTATGCTGCTGCTTGAGTGGAACTCCATTGTAATTCGAGTGTTAGTTGTTGTATTGTTGTAATTCAATTTCTAATCAGCAATAAACATCAAAACATTTAAAGTGGACGTATGAAGCACTATGAATTCTCGTGGACGTATGAAGCATTATGAATTCTCGTTCTCTTTCTGTCACTGCTTATTTTCTTGGTGTGATTGTTAGATTAGCCTCATTTTTCATTTTGCTTGTTCATTCTAATCTCTTCAATTACACCCGACGAGTGTTGTCCCCAATTTTGATACAAACAGAGGAAATTTTAATCTTGTAAAAGAAGCTTAATTGCCAGATCCTAATTTTAAACGATGCTAAATTTTAATAATATTTATAAAGTAACATTTTTTTGGTATTTCATGCTGATACCAAAAGAGCGTGACAGCAAATATATTACAACTATTAATAAAGAATTACATACGAAGGGCAATTTTGGAAGTTCGCGGTCGGACTAAAAGTTTGCGCTTCCAAGTTGACTATTAATAAAGATATGAATATAGGTAATTCAAAATTCAAATTCAAACTTTGAAATTCAAATTTTAAATCTGGATCTAGATTTGAAAATAGCTTTTGAATTCTAATTCAAAATTCAATTTTGTAAATGATTTATATTTTAATATGAAATACACAACACAAACACGAAAATATGATTTTTTTTGAAAACATGTATATACGTGTATGTGTATATATGTATATAAAATTGATTATAACTAAAATATTGTGTAATAATAAATAAATTATATATATATATATATTAAATAAATAAATTATATATATATATATATATGTGTGTGTGTGTGTGTGTGTGTATATATATATATATTCAAATAGAAACCAAAATTTCCATCTTTAAAATTTTTAGTTTCAAAATTTTAAATTCGAATTCAATATTCAGATTCTTAAATTCCTTACTCTTTCTTTCTCCTTTTAACTTACGAGTCAATAATTCAAATTACACACACATGTGTGTGTGTGCGTGCCTTTTGAATTTAGTAAAAAAGAAAATCAAAATTTCAAATCATTGTTTCAAATTTTCTAATTCAAAAGTCTAATTTTAACTTCAAAGATAAAACTCAAAATTCAAATATTTTCTATTCAATCCAAACAAAAAGCACTATTTTTCTTTCAAATACGTTATCATTATGTGTTCGACTGAATTAAGTGTGTTGTTAAAGATGCCATGGTTTTTTCTTCCTAATACTATTTTCTAAACAATCATCAAAATTCAGTATCCTATATCTTAACACCAAAATTGCATGAGCTACCATATCAAACGTTCGCGTCAATTTATTGTCGATCGACGTTCTTTTTGCGTATGATGAAAATCTACGATTATAAATAGTCTAACTATAATTTTTCAATTGTCAACAATTAATTACTATGTTTATTTGGTGTTGAATGATGATTTTCAACTTAGTGAAGTAATCGATGATATTAGTAAACATACCATATTTATTAAAATTATCACGGTATTAGGAAAAATAAATTGCCTGCACTAAATCAATCAAAAATTGAAACAAATATCTTTTTCCAAGATTATACAATCCATTTCTCATTATTTTGTACTAATAATTTGAAATTCGTTATTATATTTAGGGTACTAATTATACTAATTATAGTTATATTTTTAAAAATTTCAAATACATATTCAAATGGCAATTGTTACCATTTTTCCTTATTATTGGTCCGTAAATAAAAATGAAGGGAATAAAAATTAGTTTTGCAGCTGTACGAAAGATAGCCTGACTTGCTCACAAAATCATTCCTTTTCACCATATCGGTTGCCCAGGTCGTTCTCAAATTAAAAATTAAGGCATCATCTTTTGTTTGGTCGTTCTGTCGATTTATTTTCTCCTGCATCAGGGTTTAATTGGGATTTTAAAGTTGAATTACAACCAGCTTTAGGATTTGAAGTTATTCTTTTGATTTCAATTAAAACCATGTTTGACAATTCGAAAGCTATTCCGTTAATTTTCAGAATGGAAGTATTAAAAGAGCGATTGCGCTCTAGTTATGATAATTCTGGATTTGTCTTTCTTTTGAGACTATATTTTACTATTTGCATTCTCCTTTATATTTTATCATCGCAAAATTTGAATCAGTCGTGCGAGTCCTCACATTTTTTCATATATAAAAAAGAGTGTATTACCTCTTTCCGTTCCTTTCACATTTAACATCTTATTTTTGTTGATTTGAGGCTCAAAGGAGATTCTATACAGTTGTGTTGCGTGAAATATTATAACTTTAACTAATCATTATATATGCAAACTGCATGTGAATTAATATGTTATGAATTCCTATTCTGCCCGAAGGCCTGGAAATCTGTGCGTGGAAAGTAGGATTTTAACATCGGAAGGAGGACACCGGGGGAGACTAAATTGGGTGAGGATGATTCCCGCTTCAGTTTTTGCCTTAACTTTTGGGTCTTAAAGAATCATTGTTCAGCATTAAGGGTAAAAAGTGGATTTTTGTTTGGATTTTACTATGAAAAGACATTGCATTGTCAAAATCTTATTTCATATATGTAATCTTCAAGGTGGATCTCTTGTGTTATTAAAGAAAATATTTTACTTTTATGAATTTTAATTGATTGAAAAAAAGGCACAATTCATATTTGTTCAATTATTATATCGTTTGAATTATATAAAGACAATTTTGAAAATTTCATCAAAATAGGCCTCACAATTCACTTGTGCACCTTTTATTTGCACCAGAAACAAGGTTAGTCATCTACAATATCAATGTAAACACACATGTATGTATATGTGTTCGTGTATAATTATATGCATGTGTATGTATGTATAATATATATGTATCTATATAAAACATGTGCGCGCGTGCGTATGTGCGTAAAGTGTTGTTAATATGCAACATGTCTTCAGTTGATGATGTTTATTTCAATGGCTAGATGAACAAATATTTTTGTACACACATATTCATATATAACTACAAAAAGTAGAAATTGTAATATGTTGATACTTTTATGTTGGATAAAGTGAGAATTGGTAAGAGGAAGCTAACCGCTGATGTTCCACGTTATAAACTGTACCCTCATCCAATTTTGGATCATGTTTTTATAAACCAAAGATTTTACCTTGCTTATTTATTGTAAAAAATTGGGTTTATTACGCACATTTTATACAGGAGGTAACGCAATCTCCAGTGGGAGGCTTTTATCTTTAAAGTGATCCTTTTGGCAAAGAAGCTCCTAAACTGAAAGTGGTCAAAATAGATTTTTCTTTTTTCTTTGTCGATTTATGGTGAAATGTAAATTAGTGTTCAGATCCAAGGCAATAGTTAAGCAGATTTAGTTTTTGCATTTGGTTTATTTCACACTATATTACTACAATAAAATCATTGGACTAATGTTTAGCTTCTCTTTAACTTATTTGTTCTTGTTATTGATGCAAACTCAGCAAAGTTTATAAACGACTTAATGACGTCATCTAACCGTTTTCTAGGTTTAATGACTTCTCCACCAAGGGTTAAGCAAGTAATTGCGGCTGAATTGTGTCAAGCTGCTGATGGTAGAAAACAAAATTGTGTGGCGGATTGTAGTTGTGAACACAGTAGAAAAAGAGCAATAAGTTCACATGGAGAGAGCGTCTCACCACCCAAACACAAATTTGAAATTTTTGGTGTGCTTACAACAAAGAAACAAAAGATGGAGTCTGAAGTAGATGGTCAATCAAATTATATCGCTGATTATCCATCTAAGGAAACACGTGTAGAAGCTGGCGATGTGATGCCATATCCTTTATCAGCAATTCCACCATGCCAGCACAATCAGGATGCAAATGATGGTAAATTCTGTGATAAATTGTCAAACTACCATTAAAATGCTCCTTATGACATATTTTATTTTACTTTTTGCTTGGCCGCTTGCATGTTTCATATGTTGATAACAAGGCCTTTTTGAGGGACAGTCTCAGAGAATGATTAAAGACAAGTTTACCTACTTTACTTTAGTTTGAAATATAGGTAAACTATTTAGTGTGTTTATATACCTACGAGGTAAGTACATGGCATCACATTGTCATATTATACTTATACCATACAGTATTATTATAAGAACCACCTCAAGTGCTTTTAAAAAAAAAAAAAAATGATTTCATTAGGATAACTTGTATACTCCAAATTGTAAGTCTCGATTTAGTTATTTGTCTATTATATGTACGAGTATACTTCTACATTTGCCATGTCCTAAATCATGTTCTTGTGCTTAATACAGTTTATAGCCATCATTTTTGTTAAGTTTGTAATATATCCTTAATATAGGCCTTCAACATAATTTAATTCAAGTTAGTTGAACCATTAGCTACCCAGAGTACAACCCTTCGTTTTGACGTGGTTAGTGAAAAATAGGTTGCTGCAGATACCTCACTTAGGAATGGAGATGCATCTGAGTTTGATGATTCCAGAAATGTATCTTCTGCTTCTCTAGCTTTTCAGACGTAGAGGATGTTAAACTTGTTCTAAACATGAATTCTAATGCTGTCATGCCAAGACTAGACACAGTTATTAAAGCATCGGAGCAAAAGTACCTTAAACGCTACATGTTTTCAAACCCTTAATTTTCTCTCAAAAAAATCTTGAGAGATATGTGCCAATGTGCATCAGAATGAGTCATAAAACTATTAATTATGAGCAAGAAAATGTTGTTAAGCTTTCATGTGATGAGGAAAGCAAAGATACCCTGGACAAAGATGAGAACAATGCAGAAGGAAATGAAATCAAAGCCCAAAAGAAGATAAATTGTAGTTCTCGTAGTTTGCAAGTACTTAAAGAGTATACAAAACCTCGGCGTGATCGAGATGATATTAATAAAGGTAAAGAGAGGGCAACAATATCCTTTGTACACGAATGTAGCAACTAGGAAGCTCCTCCTCCATTTTGTTGCATACGTAAAAGCATTGTGTATCAGAATGCATACGTTAATTTCTCATTAGCTAGAGTTGGTGATGAGGATTGTTTTGGCGATTGTGTAAGTGTACCCATACCTTGTCTACCCATACCTTGTCCGTGTGCACGAGAAACTGGAGGGGAGTTCGCATATAGAACTGATGGCTTGCTAAAATCTTTTTTTCTAGATGGATGCCTGTTTATTTATAGCAAGCCACAAAAGCAACACCATGTGTATTGTCAAGACTGCCCTTTAGAACATTCTAAGAAAAGTAATGTTTCAAATAAGCAATAAGTTTAAGGGGCATATTGCTAGATAATTTATCAAAGATGTTGGATCAAGTGTGGTCGTAGTAAACAGTGTACAAATCGAGTTGTTCAGCATGGCATAAGTCAAAGACTACAGGCCGGAAGATGATATATGGCTTCTGAGTGGAGGACTATCCTCAAAATACTACTTTATTCAACTTATGTAACTTAATAAATATATTGATTTAACATGATGTTAGTGCACTTTCTTTAAACTAATTTTCCACAATGTTATCCGAAAATTTCATGTATTGTGGAATGAGATGGTTTTAAACTAAGTAAACCTGGGCAAGAAGCTGGGAAAGTGTGCAATCTGAATAAACCTTGGTATAGTGATGTCGAAGATGGTATCCAGTCTGAAATCAACATTCATCCTCCCATCGGTTCCGCTTCTGCTCACACAGGAAGATGAAGAGAGATCTGTAGAAGAAGCTAACTTCCAAAACACACAAAACTGGAGTGAACCCTAGGCATACACCCCTAATCTTTCCCTTATTCAGCATGTTCCTTCTCTTAAACAGGTGACCACCAGTCCTTCTCCCTATTCGTGGTCATTACAATTCGTCAATTCCCTTTGAGTTGGAGGATACTGCTCATGTCAAGGAGATGAGCCAAAGTTTTGTTTCTAACCTCTATGCCCACACTGTTGATCCAGTTGTTGCACTTCCTTCTGCTCAACTGGACTATGCGCAATCGATCGCACTTGATCAGCTTCAAAGTTCTCTAGTTAGAGTCTTACCTTCATGTATATATTTCTTATGTATAGGTTCTCTCATATTCCTTTTCCTTTTTTTTAATGTGCGGCACATTCCCATGAGTCCAAGAAGTGCTTTCTGCCTTTATGGATGAGCTATCTCAGGTCAAGAAAAAGCTTGAAGACCTGAACCTCTCTCGTGCACTCTTGGAGATGAAGTGGCTGAACTTCATGTGGATCTAGCCACTTCTCGTAAGTGCTAAATCTGTCTTGACAAACAAGGTCACAAATATGTAAGAGCAGTTAGAGCTTAAAGATTTAACTCTTCATGCTGTTGGGAAGAAAGTCCAAGAAATAATTTCTCCCGATGTTCTCCAAGAAAAGTTTGATGTGAAACAAATAATGTTTTGTACAAATCCTATGTTCAGTTCAAGAAGCAACTTGGCTCAATGCCTGATTACACCTCATTCGGGCTTTGAATCTCATTACTCGCAGAATTACACAATCGTTTGTGAAAAACTATTGTTGGACACCGTGAAAATCTTTTAATGAGATGATGCTCCAACATTATATAGATCGTTGTGTGCCATCATCTTCCCTGATCAGGGTTATGCTAATTGCATACTTTGTTGCAACAAGATATATAAACAATTCCACCCCTTTTACTGGCTTTGATAAGATTGGAGGGAGAAGCCAGATGGCCCTTTAGTGCTTGAAATCATAGTTATTAAGGCCGTGCGCCTAGGCTCAAAAAAGCCCAAGGCTCAAGGTTTGCGTCCTTTTCAATTTGAGTGTGCCTTTTTGCAGTTTGAAGCGTCTTTTTGCAAAATTCAAATTTTAATTTGCAAAATAATTAAATAAAAATTCTAAATTGTTAAATGAATTATAAAATATAGATCAAAATTTAATTTTTTGTTAATAAAATATTGAAATAGTTGAATGAATTATAAAATATGGTTTAAAAATTAATTTGTAGTTAGTAAAATAGTATATTAAACTTGTATAAAAGACACACGTAAAAGTCCGTAGCTCAAAAAAGCCCAAGGCTCAAGCCTTACGCCTTTTTGCGCCTTAACTACTATGCTTGAAATGCATGCTTGCATTCTCACTTCCTTACCCGATTGACAAAGGGAATGCACTTATCAATTGTTTTTGATATGAATTTGTTTAGGGATGCTACTTTCACAGTCAAACTCAACACATCTTTCGGCTTCTTTGGGGTTTTCATATTTCTTATGGTGTTAATTTTCTCTGGGTTAGTTTCGATCCCTTTGGCACTAACGATATATCCCAAGAAGTTTCTTGACTATAGTGTGGACATGCATCTTAATGAATTAAGTTTCATTTATACTTCTTGTAGATCTTGCACATGCCCCTGAGCTTTCTTGGATTTTATCAGCATGCCATCTACATATGTCTCCATGTTCTTTCCAGTCTGCTCAGAAAGTACTATGTTGACCAAACATTGGTATGTTGCATTTGTGTTCTTAAGTCCAAATGACCTGGCTTTGTAGCAATACAATCTATTGTCTGTTATAAAACTTGTGTGCTCCTGATCTGGTTTAAATATTGTGGTTTGGTTATATCTTGAGTAAACATCCATGAAAATGAGTAGCTCATGATCACGGATGGCGTCCACTAACTAATCTATTCTGGACAGGGAAAAACTGTCTTGTGGATAAGTTTCGTTCAGGTTAGTGAAATTTACACATGTTCTCCACTTTCTATTAGGCTTCCTGACAAGCATTTGGTTCGCAATCTATTTTGGCTAGTTGACCTCTCTAATGAAACCGTTGTTTTTAACTTCTTCATGTAATACATCATATCGTTCTTGATCCAGATGTCTCTTTTGCCGGACTTGGTGAGATATTGAATTGATGTTGAGCATATATGCAAATCACCGAAGGTCGGTTCCTTTCATGTTCGCATGAGTCAATACAAATACATTCACTTAGCACTTCATAAAATTGATCAATTCTGTATGCAGTTTCTTGCTCCTGTTTTTTCATATCTTTACAGTTTTGTAGGATCGCTAGAATCTAATCACACATCTTTTAAAGCCTATATAGGCTTAAGTTCCCTTGTGTACACCCACTACTTCGTTTTCCTATAGTTTAGATGTTGCATTTTAGAAGGTTACATTTTTTGTTTGGTCAATTAAATATTGGACATAAAATAAAGCATGCTAGTCAGTTCCAATCATATGGAGGTATCATCTCTTTTGATTTTTTCCTTTCATGTCCGCTGTAGTCGTTTGGTAACTTGTTTCGTTGTCAAAGTTGGGATCAGAGAGTTTTTTCCTCTCCTGTCCTTGTTCTATCGCTTTAGCAATATTAGATTTTGCATTGTTTGTTTTACTATTTGAAACATTAGTATAAACAAATGGTACTTTGTTATCATAGGTGGTAATTACAGAATACATTCGCTAGTTATAGGATACTTTGTTATCATTGATCAGTACATAATTTAACCACTAGATCCGTTTGTGAAGTAATGATTCTCGTTTTTATAATTCTAGCTCTTCCTAGGAAAGCACAGTAGAGAAATGGTTGGTCGACGATGAGAAAAGTACCATAGAAAACGTGCGCAGCGGATCCTTTCCCGCTGTCACCATCAGTCTGGTTGCTGTTGGGGAAAATCCCTTCAGATGATCAGTCTAAGGGAATAAACCCAACGTAACGGAAAACAACTGGATCGTGATTGCAGTGAGACGAAACAAACAAAGATAAACGACAGAACAGACAGTCATAGATCAATGCAACGCAGAAAAATAAATAACACAAGTATTTATAGTGGTTCCACTACCACGAGACAGTGTACGTCCATTTGGAGGGAGGATGAGATTTTATTAATTACTGGAAGATTAGAGTTGCAAGATTGATTTACTTTTGGAGGCTATATATAAGAAGAATTTATAATACAGACACAATTCTTTAGAGTTTCAGCTCTCTAGGATGGCCGTCATTGTTGTCTAGAAGCTTCACTGTTTATATAGTGAAGAAATGAGAATGGTAGCTGTAATATAGCATCCCGAGGTTTGGTTCGTCACATCTTGTCCCGCAAACTGCACAATAGCATTTGGTTCAGCGAACAACACTCAAGATCTGAACCGGCATGGTCCAATACCGAACCAAATATTTGGTTTGGCCTTAACTTGTTTCGACATCACTTGGACCTGTAGTCCACATCAACACTACTGATTCGGTATAAGCCCATAGATCTGGAGCAGCAATCATTGGTTCAGTCATGCTTCAGCACCGAACGAAATATCTGAAGCGGCAAGTCTGGACTGGCATCCCATCACCATCGGACGAGATATTTGGAGCGGCAACCCTCAATCACCACATTACCAAATCTTTGGTCTGGCATCTTCCATCACCGAACGAGACTTCCTCTTGCCTTCACTGCCGATCGAAGCACTACCACCGGACCAAAATTCTAGTCCGGTCTTCCACCGAACGAGGTCACATTCTCATCGAACGAACTCCATCGGACCAAATCTTTGGTCCGTCATTTCTTTCACTGAACCAAACTTTTGGTTCGGTCTCCAAGCTTCTTCGCAACACCGTGGCTTCAAGGACTCCCACTTCTACCTTGGCATTCTCTTCTCCGATGAAATTGATATCACATCTAACAATCTCCATCTTGATACCAAATTTCATACAAGCCTTCCAATCCATCTACACCACTATGCTCCAAGCAATGAATGCTTACCCAATGAGCTTCGACAATGCCATCACCCATTACACTTAGTCAACGAACTCCGGCAAGGCCACCGTCCGTCAACAAAGTGTTCGAAGTACCCAGTCCGTGTAGAACCTATCAATCTCCATCATGAAAACAATCGTCTCCACGAACCATCTCAACTCTCTCCCTATGGCACCCGTGGTACCTAGCACTTCATTCAGCGAATCAAGTGAATTGCACTCTGACTGTCACAGTATACATCCACGCCTTCATATACGAAGCCCAAATCACACAACAGTCGCCTCAAATAAAGCGTCTCTTTAGCTGCTTCAACCGCAGCTACGAGCTCTGCCTCTGTAGTAGATAAACTGTAATCGTCTGTAATCTCGCTCTTCAACCGATCGCTCACCAACTGATCGTTGTCCCACCAAAGGTGAACACATATTCGGAGTCCTTCGATCTCTATCACCGGCATAGTCGGAATCGCGAAATCCAACCAAACTGAAATCTTTTCCCCTGCCGTCAAAGACAAGTCCATGGTTTTGAGTTCCTCTAAGGTATTTGAATATACACTTCAATGCTTCCCAATGCATCTTTTCTGGATTTGTCATGAACCTACTCACCAATCTAACCGCCTGTGCAATGTCGGTCTAGTGCAGACTATGACATACATCAAGCTGCCAACTGCACTTGCATATGGGACCTTCATCATATAAGCCTTGTCCTTTGCGAGTTTGTAGAGCCTTTACTAAAAAGCTGTATGTGCAAAGGCATGTGTGTGCTGATTGCATTTGCCCCTTCCATGCTAAATCGAGCAAGCACCTTTCGAATTGTACTCCTTTTGGGTGAGGCTCAGAAGTCTTAACTTTCAACACCTTTGGATTTCCACACCCAAAATTTTCTTTGCTTCTCCATGGTCTTTCATTTTGAATTTCGCTTTTAGCTTTCCGCTTTAAACTATTGATTTCAGCCTTATCCTTGGAAGCAATCAACATATCATCCACGTACAAGAGTAGATATGTCCATTTACCATTCTTTAAATGTTCGAAGTACACACAAGCGTCTTTGATGCTATGATCAAAACCAAGTGAAAGCATAAAAGAGTCAAACCTCCTATACCATTATCTATACGACTGTTTAAGTACATACAATGACTTCTTCAATTTGCAAACCCAATTTTCTTTCCCATCTACAATAAATATTTCTGGCCGCTTCATGTAGATGGTCTCATCCAAGTCTCCGTGTAAGAAAGTGGTTTTCACGTCCAGTTGCTTCAACTTCAAGTCATGAGCTGCGACGATAGCGAGCAAAATGCGGATGGACGTATGCCTCACAATTGGAGAAAATATCTCATCGTACTTCAATCCATTTCTTTGTAAAAACCCTTTAGCAACTAGTCTAGCCTCGTACCTACCATCATCCTTCACCTTGAACACCCACCTGCAATCTATGAATCGGCTTCCTTGAGGAGGTGGTACCAAATCCCAGGTAATGTTTTTCTTCAACGACTAACTCTTCTTCCATGGTGCACATCCACTTCGAACTGTTACATGACTTCAAAGCTTCATCAAGGTCAAGCGGTTTCTCATAAACCACATGTAGGACATAGTCAAACTGATCACCAAGGCTATGCTTCGCAAACTGCCAATCACCATACATTTCGGACGATCTAATAGTTTTATGGCTGATCCGGGTAGGTACTGTTTCGCCTAAACTTCTTTCAGCTCCACGTTAAACTGAACTTCCTTTAGATTCATGCACATCACCAGCACTACTAGAAAGAACCTGTGGACTATCCTGTGATGTTTCAACTGCGTTTTCCTCGACAGCGTCAACAACAACTCTACTATTTAGCTGGAACACGGGAACTTCCATCTCATTAGGTCTATCAGAATCTTCTGATGTGGTAGGCTTCTTCGGATTGAACATAACAAACTCATCAAAAGTAACAAATCTGGAATGAACAATCTTTCGTTTAACAGAGTTCCAAATTCGATACCCTTTGATACCATTGGTGTATCCCATTAATATGCCCTTGTATGCTCTAGCCTCCAATTTGTCATCACCTGTATGGTGAACGTACACAGGACAATCAAAAATTCGGAAGTAACCAAGATACACTGCTTTACCTCTCACTTTTCCTCTGGAATCTTTCCATCTATAGCTGAGCACGAAATTCGATTTATGATATGCGCCGCAGTTGATAATGTCTCAGCCCAAAAGTCTCTAGACAAGCCCGCCGTCAATCTCAAGCAACGAGCCTTCTCCAGTAGAGTCATGCTCATCCTTTCTGCAACCCCATTGGATTGCGGATCGCCGTGTGTAGTGAAATGTCTCTGAACGCCATGTTGTCTACAAAAGTCGAGGAACTCCCTAGAGACCAATTCACCGCTATTATCAGATCTCAGCACCTTCAACCTATAACCAGATTGGTTCTTAACAAACGCTTTTCAGTTTTTGAACTTCTCAAAACTCTCTGATTTGGCCTTCATCACATACACCCATACTTTGCGAGAAAAATCATCAATGAAAGAGATAAAATACTTTGCGCTTCCAAAAGGAGTAGCAACTGGTCCACACACATCTGTATGTGCACGTACTCAAGTATCCGTCTCGATCTATGAAGTATGATTTCAAAAGATACTTTAGTTTGCTTGTCTAACATACACTTCTGTCAAAAGTTCATCTTGTCGAAGCTTTCTCTTTTAATCATCTTCTGTCTTCGAAGCAACCCTAAGCCCTTCTTTGAAATATGATCCAACATGAGATGCCAAAGCCTTATGGCATCCAAAACACGAGAACTGTCTACTCCAACACACGACTCTCCAAGAATTGTGGTTCCTTTCAGCAAATACAGATTTCGGAACACATTCCCTTTCATACGAACTAGTGCACCTCTTGAAACCTTCAGACTATCCTTCTCGATAGTTACCTTGCATCCCAAAGATGCCAATTATCTTAAATAAATTAAGGACTTCCGATTGGAACATACCAGACACCTGTCAAAGTGCGTATCGCTCCGTCAAACATTCCGATCCTCACTATACTTTCACCCATTGCTCTATAACTAGCATCGTTACCCATATGAATAGAGCTTTCCTCGCTCGTCCAACGAAAGAACTAAAACAATCCTTATTAAGCGTCATATGTAAAGACGCTTCCGAGTTTAGCTCCTAATGGTCCGAGACATCCGATACTGCTGCAGGCAACACATCGTTAGATACAGACTTCTTCACCGCAAAGGATGAAGATCCGTCTTCTTCCTTCTTCAAATACGAACAATCATTTTTTCAATGACCAGGTTTCTTGCAGATAAAACCCTTCTCGTCCTTAGACTTTCTTCTTCTGCCATTACCGGGCTTCTGGACTTGGAACCTCTTTAGAGTACCAATTCTTCTTATCTTCTCTACCTCTTTCAACAAACAGACATTGACTACTACTTCCACCTCTACTTCCTTCACTTATCTCCTTCATCTGAGAGAACTTCACATCTTCCACTGTCAATGTGTCTCTAGCGAAGATAAGGCTGTTAGCGAAACCTGTGCAACCCTTCGGAAGAAAACACAAAAGAATCATTGACATTTGCTCCTCATCCATCTTCAAGTCAACAGTCTTCATCTTCATCATTAGATCATCAAAGAAATTAAGATGTTTCTTCACTGAAGTACCATATCTCATTGGCATGGTGAAAAATGTCTTCAGTAATATCAGACTGTTAGTCAGAGATTTTTTCAATTAGAGATATTCCAGTTTGGTCCTAATGCCCATAGCAGTGGTCTCACTACTAATATCTGAGATGACATTCTCTCCGATAGCTAGTTGTAAAGTAATAAGCGCTCATTTCTTCATCTCTTTCCTTTCCGCGGCTGAGATCTCAGTCGTCAACTCTTCAGGGGCAAACACTACTGGATGGACTTCATTCCTTATTAGAACAACTTTCATCCTCCATTGCCACTTCTCGAAGTCTTTATCTCCATTTCATTTCTCAATTGCCAACTGTGATCCTGACGCGATATACATCCATTTAGTATATGATCTTGTAACAACTGAAGTCGCTTCATCTTCTGCCATAGCGTAACACTTTTCAATCAACCTTGCAGCTCTGATACCAGACTATTGGGGAAAATTCCTTCAGATGATCAGTCTAAGAGAATAAAAACCTAACGCAGCAGAAAACAACTGAATCGTGATTGTAGTGAGACGAAACAAATAGAGATAAACACTAGAACAGACAGTCACTGATCAATGCAATGCAGAAAAATAAATAACACCAGTGTTTATAATGGTTCCACTACCGTGATACAGTGTTCGTCCACTTGAAGAGAGGAGATTTTATTAATTATTGGAATATTAGAGTTACAAGATTGATTTACTTTTGGAGGCTATACATAAGAATTTATAATACAGACAAAATTCTATAAAATTTCAGCTCTCTAGGATGACGGTCATTGTTGTGCAGAAGCTCCATTATTTATAAAGTGAAGAAATGAGGAGGAGTGACTGCTATATAGCAGCCCTGAGGTTTGGTTCGGCATACTTGGTCCGACAAGCAACACAATAGCATTTGGTTCGGCAAACAACACTCAAGATCTGTACCGACATGGTCCAGTACCAAATCAAATAATTTGGTTTGGCCTTAACTTGGTTCAACACCACTTGGACCGGCAGTCCATATCAACGCTACTGATTCGCTACATGCCATAGATCTGGAGCATCAATCATTGATTCGGTCATGCTTCAGCATCGAACGAAATATCTGGAGCGGCAAGTGTGGACCGACATCCCATCACCACCGGACGAGATATTTGTAGCGGCATCCTCCAATCACCACATGACCAAATTTTTGGTCCGACATCTTCCATCACCGAACGAGACTTCCTCTTGCCCTTCACTGCCAATCGAAGCACTGCCACCGGACCAAAATTCTGGTCGTCTTTCACCGAACGACATCACCTTCTCACCAAACGAACTCCACCAGACCAAATTTTTGGTCCGACATTTCCTCCACTGAACCAAACTTCTGATTCGGCCTTCAAGCTTCTTCGCAACACTGGCTTCAAAAACCTCTACTTCTACCTTGGCATTCTCTTCTCCGATGAAATTGGTATCACATCTAACAGTTGCTTCGTAGGAGATGATTGATGTGTTGTTGAAGCCAGAAAGTAGATCGAAATTGGATCTGGGTTGGAAGACACAACTTCTTTTGATAAAGTTATTCGATCGAAAGAAGCTTTGAATAACACGTTGGTAGACGCTCCACTGTCTAACAATATCTTTCTTGCTTTGCAGTTTAAAATCTGAAGCTTTATAACCAATGGATCTTGATGTGGGAAGACTACCCTGTGAGTCTTTTGCAGTGAACACAGATCCTAACCAAGCACTTTCAGAGGTTTCTATATTGGTTTGCTGATGTGGCAGGCTACTTAGTTCCTACTCTTGGCTTCATCAATTTACCTCTCCATTGCTCTTTAACTGGTTCAGCTAAGTGTGGTTCATCGTGAGTAGATCCGGTTGTCACATTAGGATTCCCAATCATATTTGCATGATCTGAATCAGAGGATAATTTGGGTTTTCATTTGTGCACAATGAATTTGACAAGTTAGGGCCGACCAGTTGATAATGAGAATGAAGAAGTAACTGTGAAGATAAAATTGTGAATTCAGGGTTTATCATGAGAAACCGGTCATGTTTGTTTTGAAGAGAGTTATAAAGTTTTATAATTGAAGGTTCATTTGGCATAATTTGTCTTCACATTTGAGCTTTATTTGTTTTAGAAATGGTCCAGCACTGTTAATATAATTTGTTTTAAACTTTAAATTTCTCTCTATTTAAAAGCAAAAAGAGGGTATTAATCAAAAAGTTAGCAAACCAGCAAAGTACAAACTGAGAGATGGTAACATTCTTATACGAAAAAGGAACGAAGAAATTCAAAATTTGAAAATTGGAATTGAAACGGAATTTCCGAATATACCGAGATATAACCGAAGTTTCGAAAATTACTTATGATCCGAACGAAAACGGAAAAAGAAAAATTCGAACCTTGTTTGTATCTAACTTTCTGATTTTTGAAAGGGGGGGGGGGGGGTTGGGGGGCCAAAGGGATTGATCGAGAAAGATCTCTTGTTCTTATTAGATTAGAATAGAAGATCGTGATTTGATCCGTATGTTTCATAGAAAAACTATATAAAGATTAACGAGACAAGGAGACCGTTGAACTAATGAAAATATGAATGACGTATGTAAACAAAACTAAAAAACTATAATATTTTTTTCATTTGTTCTCCATCTGCCTGCAACATAAAATTGATATTGATCTATTTAAGTTTTCCTACTTATTTTTTCCGTTCACATAGTTTATACTCTTGTGGCACCCTGGGCTGTGCCAGGTCATGACAGTGAAACATTATTACGTAAATAGTGCAATCCACAACAAAAGCTTTGCTTGTTCATTATCATTTCACTCTTCCATCTTATGCCAGACTGAACTAATTATTATATTAGGTCATCTAGTAAGCAACTCTTGGTATATTTGTATCTAACTTCAGTCATAGCAGAACTATATAGAGATTAACGGAAAAAAGGAGAATATTAAAGTAACAAAAGGTAAAAATTGTGAATGATGTAAGTAAACAAAACCAAACAATTCTAACATTTCTATCATGTGTTCTCCTTCCACTTGTAACTAAGAAGATTGTTGGTCTACTCAAGGTTTCCTATTCAATTTTTCCCATTCACATGGTTTTTACTGAACACTTGACATATACGCATAAAAAATTGAAAACATTTCTTGTGATGGCTAACAATAAAATCGTTAAATTACAAGATCCAGATTTTTTATATCAGAAATGTGGTAAAGGGAACATAATATAAATCCTATGCATGCATAATTTGTAGGGTCGTAGCTATATAAATACTTGTACAGACAACAACGCGTATTCTTGTTCTGTTACTTGCAAATTTGTAGCTCATTTTTTTCCTGTCTCGGAATCTAGGCCAAAGTCTTGTTTTTTCCTGAAGCTTACATGACTAGTAGTGTAAATTAACATCTTGAACCTAAATACTAAAATTAACTTTTGGATACGCTCACATCACAGTAGTCGTAGTTGAGGCGAGCGAAGTGAGCGGGGACAACCAACAAGGCGACCGTTAGGCCAAGTATATTAATCCGGGCCCCATATCTAAGAGTATATCTATTTATTTCGGGTTCTGGGACCAGCCATTCTAGGGATCGACTCAGCTCTCTCATACTGTTTTTCATTATTAAGAAAAGGTAACAAAGATAAAATACGAGCTTGTTTTATAGCAATAGTAATGAAGTGCAAAGTAACTAACATCTTTTTGGTTTTGCACAACTAATGGTGATACTGCGTAACTATAGTAAAAAAATGACTGGTGATTGTCTTTCTGCTATATCATGCGCTTGTTGTTGATGTTTTTTCAGTCTTCGTACCTATTTTTAGAAGTTTCAACTTATCTTGTGGAAGTGTGAATGCATTTGAACAAAGTTGTTGAATAGTTTTTATGTATTGTCCTTAAACACCTTACTTAACACTTCCTATCAACAATAATTATCTCCTAGTTCGTTATTGTCAGATTTATCAGCAATGTCTCAAAATTGTTGAATGTTGTGTATACATACATAGCCATCTGTGTCTGAATTTGAGATGCCTCTATCATCAAACTAAATTTGCCCAGATCATCAAACAGCCACAATTGTTTGATTTTTAATCGAACGACCCTGACTATTTTTCCGTTGTTCTACAACCTTCCAAGCTACCCTCGACGTTGGCCATGACCATCCTTCCCACGCCGATCGCCGGAATTTGGCGAATTCCTATTTACTGTTCAACTTCAAATTTCTCGAGATTTACTACTTTAAAAATCGTGATTTTCCTTTTAAAAATCATCATTTCCGAAAACAATCAGATGATTAAATCAATTCAAGAATTTAAGATACTTAAGTTTTGACATATATTTAGTTTTACTGTTTTTATCTTCTTTTTCCAGATGATATTCAAAACCATCAACCCTAAATATATTTTTAAATTTTAGTTTAGATTTAAACACAAACATTATTTGAAATCCTAAACCTATAAGAGATGTGATGGTGATGATTGGAAAAATGGTTTGAATGTTTACATATTTGAACAAGCTAACTAAATAATTGGTGGGAAAACCAGTGATTGAGATACTTTTGTACCAAACAAGACATGTTATGAAATTCTTTTATCAATATTGAATTCAAGACTATTTTACCTTTGCAGAAGCGGAGCATGGTGAACTGAATAAAAATTGTTCTGAAATACGAGGATCATCATTGCTTCCAGTGCCATTTACTATTGTTGAAGAAGCAGCTTTAAACAGGACATGTCATGGAACTAGTATGTTGTCATTTGATAGCCCTATTAGATCACTTATAGAAGCTCCAGAAATCGTAGTATCAAATGAAGCAAATGAAACACACATGGAAACTCCAGCAGTCGCGCTACCTGCTACTGTAAATGAAACAGTTGCAGAAAGTGTAACTATCGGCATGTCTACAGTAGAATCTATTGAACCACATGCATGTCCTACTGAATATTTAGAACCAGAATCAATACCCTTCAGTAAGGAGAATGAAATCATATCTTCTGAATCAGTTGTTGATGTGGTACAAGAACATGCTGGCGCAAGTTCGTGTCCTGTGGAAACTGAAGGTGAAAATGCTCTATCTAATAATATAGCATCAGTCCATGAAACTGAAAATACTATAGTTTTGAACATGGGGAATACCAGTGCTGAGAATTGTGAAGAATTAGCCGGACAGTCTCCTTTGCCTTCACCTCCATCATCATCAGAAGAGATCATCGGTTCATCGAACTTACACAGTGGGAATCTGCACGCTCAACAGCCAGTTACTGTGAACGAAAACTTGAACACAGGTCATTCTAGTGACTCATCTCATCCGTGTATTTTGTATCTATCACCTCCACTGGAAACTGCAGGCATATCAAACTCACAGAGACCTGTATTGACTGAATCTTATCTCTCAGATTTTCAGTCATCTGCAACTTTATTACCTGAGAGAAGCCTAACTGAAGAAAATAATACAGGCAGCAGTAGTGGTTCCCCTGGTATTCAAATATTACCGATAAATTCGATAATTCATCCTCTAGCTCTTCATCCCGACCCACTTCAAAATGAACTCACGAGAATACAGAAAAATATTGAGACGAGAACAAAGGTACATCAGGAGAAGCAGTTGAAAATTAAACTAGAATGCGAGCAAGAGTTGGAAAAAGTGCGGAAGAAATACGCTGCACTTCTCGAGGAAGATCAAAGTGGATTCAATAAAGATAGGAAGAACCTTGAGATGATGTATAGCAAATTAGCCATGCACCAAAAATTAGCAGAGCTGTTTAGATGTCAGATTATGGGTATGGAAAGACCGGAGAGTTCAGGTGGTCGGCCTGTAGGGTCTACCCTGCAGTTTTATGATCAAGTGCAGATGACACAGGCAAGTCCCACTGCTCTAGGACCTACCCCACAATTTCATCATCAAGTGCACATGACATGGGCAAGTCCCACTGCTTCAGGACCAGCTACCCTACAGTTTCATCGTCAAATGCACATGTCACAGGCGCTACCTACTGCTCTAGGACCTCCTGCCCCACAGTTTCATCATCAAATGCACATGACACAGGCGCTATCTACTGCTCTAGGACCTCCTGCCCCACAGTTTCATCATCAAATGCACATGACACAGGCACATCCTACTGTTGTAGGGCCTCCTGCCCTACGTCCTCCGGCTCCTCATCTACTTTACCGCTTGAGCCCTCCATCGACTCTGCCCTCAGATGTTTCACCAACTATGCTCAAACATAATTTTCCAGGCTCGCATAATCCAGGAACTTGAACAGCAAATAGGTAACCTGATTATTCAACAGACTGTCAATTACATATTCAATAGACTGTCAATTACATAATCCGGGAACTTGAACAGCAAACAGGGATGATTTATTTAAGGATCGACCTTGTGAAATTATGGGTTTTGGTTCAATGTTATCTGCATTAGTTATGTTTTATGAATTGAAACTCAAAGTTTTTATTTGTTTATTTCTACAATACAGTGAATCAAAATAGGAAGTATATATCATAAAGATTAGTTGGTGTATGAAGGGCTCCTTTGCTCTTAGATTTTAATCTCTTATAAAGCAGTCTAGTATGACATATGGATGGATGCAAGTTAGCGACTGACTCTGTGTTTCAAACTTAAATTGATGAGCTTCACGTAAATTAAGACTTTAGTGTGATCTGTTTCTTGACCAATCGAATGTTCATGAATAATACCTTTTTTTAAAATAAAAAACGCAGGGTGCATTTGCAGACAAAATGAAGCCTGTTACCATGTCAACGTGTCCCCATCCAAATGAATTTGGTCCATTAGGGTCTAAGACTTTAATATGTAAGATGCCAATGGTTGTTTCCCAACCGACGTTCTCTTTGCACTTATTTAAATCGCTCTTTCTTCCTCTTCTTGTTTCCATATTTATAAACGAACTTTCAACCAAATTTTGCGACAAATCCGATTTTATTTCCAAGTATATTTTTGTATATTCGTATTTATTTCTGTATTCTACCTTGTATGTATTTTCTGGGATATTTTTTGTAATTATTTATAGTTTATCCTTTTATTTACAGAATTTTAAGTTCTTTTGGTTCATAGTTGTTCATATCAATAGTTGATTGGATTTCCCAGGGCACATCAGACATGTGTTATGACATATAGAAACCCCGGAGGGATGAGTTGGAGTATTAATCAGAAATTAGTAGATGCTTTCAGCGAGCAATAGAGTATCAATTTCATTGCTATCCATGCGAAGAATAAATGAGAATTTAAAGCATTCATGGTTTTCATTAAATCGGTTATTGCTCATCGAGGGAGGTGTTTGGAACCGGGCTTGATGGGTCTCGGATCGGGTTTCGATGATGAAAAATACGATAAAAACCCGATCAAACTAGACCCGAATCAACCCGACCAGAAAAGATTGAAATATATGCATTTCCAGTGTTATTTCCCAAGCAGAACAGACCCGACCCGACCCGAGCTTTAACCCCATCAGAACCGAAGCTCAGGTCAGGTCGGATCTATGTTTCGAAATGTGTGGTCTAGATCTGACAAAATCTGATCCGTTAGAACCGAGACCTGTCAGATTGGGTTTGGGTTCATCGAGCCGGGCTTAATTGCCACTCCTACGTCCCGCTATTCATGACGTTTGTAATCCATACATACAAGCAACTAGATTCCATAAGTATCACAAATGACGTTTTGCTAAAGGGTAGAATTTAAAACAACACAACATATCTATCATATCTACAGTCATACTAAATATCATAATGGAAGAAATAAAATATAATATCAATGTAAACACGTGAAGACTAAGTGCATATAATATCAAGAGACAAGATTCAAGATCACAATACAATGTACAAATGATACATCAAAATGAGAATATATATATATATATATATATATATATATATATATATATATAATCATAGCACCAAATAGTTATAGCTCTTTAACTCACCTTCAATTGGCAAAATCCCAACCTCATGTCAGTATACTTAAAGAATAAATAACAAAAGAGACTACAAAGATATGATCAAATATAAAATTTGATGAAAATGAAATATCACTAATATGTATGATTATCAAAATGAACGACTCTGTGTCACCGAGATACTTCGCACTAACATCGTTTGATACTAATTTAGGTCCGTGTTATAAGTCATTCGACATTCAGATGAGTAACACGTTGCTCTCGACAAATGACTTTGAGGCAATAAACCGTTTGAACTGCAATTTTACTCGATTACCATCCTAATTCTACATTCATTCAACAAATGCCATTACCAATGTCATAAATCATCTCTTATCATTCTATCAAGTCCAAATCAACAATTCCACCATCTAAACCAAACACAACATTTCATATTAATTTATTCATTTTATAGTCAAATCCTTTAAAAACATCCATTAAATAGGATATCCATTTCTAAAAGCCCAATCCAAGTTCATTAACTAAGTCATAACCAACAGTAGCTATTTAATATGATTTTTGGCATATTTAGTGATATATATCACAAAATTCAAATCTGTCACCAAATACAAAAGAAATCTAATCTCTAGTGGAACTCATTTTGTAGCTCTCTATTACTTTTTAAAATACGAATCCAAACTTCTTCAAAATGGATACTTGAAGAGATAAATTTGTAGATAATCTCTTAACTTGAATTTAGATATTTATTTTAGAATTTTGCGAAGAAATGAAAGAGTTGTGTTAATTTGAAGTTGAAAACCCATATTTCCTCTCTTAAAAGAGAGAATAGGAAGATAAAGAAGAGGAAAAATGAAATGGATGAAGAACTTCGTTTCACAGATATAAGACCAATTCTGTCAAATAACCATTTTGCTCGTATCGTCTTTTTTTCCTCATTTTATCCAATTTTATATGTTTTTCATGTATAAACAACATTATGAACACCAATGTTTTCAAAACGGGATTTAAATCGTAAATCATAAAGTTCAAACTTTAAATCGAAACGAGATTCAAATCGTAAATCGTAGATTCAAAAAATTCGTATTTGAAGGTTTGCGCACAATTTGAAATTGATTTTGATGTTTGAACTTCTACAATTAAATATAAAACTCAATTTTCTCTCTTATTATATTTTTATTTTATTTTGAAAACATTTTATTTTGAATTTTGAATCCAAATAAACATACTGTTAGTATATAAGTAGAATGTTTTTTAATCTGCAGTGTTTACTAAGTTTCGATCGGAATGTAAATCGAATCGTTAAGGGAGAGATTCGATCCGAATCGAGATTTAAATCGTAGGATTTTAGGATTTTTGACAACAATGATGAACACAATTTAATAGGTCTCGAGTCCTAAATCATTCATCTTTAAAATTTATTTTTAAAGATATTTGTCTGTTTAATTCAATTTTAACAGTTTATTTTATTAATTATTAAGTGTAAAAATATGGGTTGTTGTATTATCCCCCTTAAAAGGATTACGATCCGAAATCATCAATAGATGAACAATGCATCACATCTACCTTAACGTACATAACGTCACTAACACTTAGTATTACGGTATCAAAAGTAGCAGACCTATCATAAAAATCAAAACATTTTCTATACTAGCATGCAATCTTAATTAGTATTATGAAAACAAAATTTACTTATAGTAGATGGAATCATACCGATAAAAAGTTCTGTATTGGAAACATACATATTCTTTTCCAGCTCCCAAGTGTTATTTCCGAAATCCTCGCTCCATTGAACTCGAGCAAGCTTAACAATCTTGTTACAAAGTCTCTTAACACCACTCTTCATAATCATAATCCAAATAGGTTTTCTATGTTAAAATCCAGTCTGCACATCCCTTCATGAGCAACATATGAGTATGTCAACACCTTTTAACAACATGAATCACTTGTTGTTACATCAATCAAACTCATATATATACCACTCCACCTCCACTATTTTTCATGATATAAGACTATTCTTCTTTTCAATGTGCGGTCATTACCCACACAATGCGAGACACTCCAGCAGATCCCCACCTTGACTCGTATCCATATACGTGTCTTCCAATACGCCAATACGATACCTGCACCATATCGAGACTTTGTTACCATGCCATTCTACCTGATCCAACGTACCATAATCTAGTTCTACATTAAAGTTTGACTACTTAAGCCTACAATGTTAGCCACTACGATTTACAGATCTTTTGCGCATTGTTCATTGTCACAGGCGTTATCATTGGCTTCGATACATGTTGAAATCCAGTCCGCACATCTCTTCGTGGGACAACATATGAGTTTGGTCAACACTTTTTAACAAAAAGAATTCCTTATTGGTACATGTGACCAAACTCATATATATATACCACTCCACCTCTATTATTTTTCACGATTTGTGACTATTTTTCTTTTCAATGTGCGTCCATTACCCACACACAATGCAAGATACTCCAACATTCTAGACATAGAAATCTCCGGAACATCTGATTCCTCTAATTGACTTGGATCAATCACCATAGTTGAGTTATGTACACACTTGCATAATTTGAAACATAAAACCCACTGCACTCCAGACATCTTTATGGAAAAATCAACTCTATATGGAAGTTTTTCAATCTGTTGCGCAATAAGAAATGGTCGAGTGAACCTAGATACAATCTTCGATGAATTGTGTAATAACTCTCTTCAATGGTGATATTTTAACAAATATCAAATCACAATTTCGAATTCAAGATCAAAACGTTTTTTATCTATATAAGACTTTTGCCAGGCTTAAAATGCCTTCATTGTCTTCCGTTTCAACTCGAATTTCTCTGAAGTTTCGTGGATCATATCTAATCACGTATTACCTTATCTGAAGTTAGTAAGTGACTTTTAAAGTAATGGAAAAATAAAGTTTATGAATGATATAAGTGAACAAAACCAAACAACTATAACATTCATGAATTCTTCTGCTTGTAATATAAGATTGATATTGAACCGCTTGAGGTTCCCTATTCATTTTTTTTAGTCACATAGTTTCTACTGGAATTTTGATTTTATTAAGCTTTAACAGTTTCAGTTTAAGCATAAATCCAATTTTGCTATTATTTCCTTCTCTTGGATTATTCTGCTAACATAAAAATATTACATTTGCCGGGGAAGTTTGAAACTCTAGTTCCATCCTTATTAGTCGCAACAAGATTAAAGTTTAACGTGAAATTGGAAAAGTAATGAAATCTGCGATGTATATGTATAAAAATTGAAAACATTTCTTGTGACTACTAACGATAAAATTTTAAAATCACAAGATCTAGAATTTTTTATTTTGAAATCAAAAATATTGTAAAGAGGACATGATGTAAATCCTATGCATTCAAAATTTGTAGGCTTGCAGCCATATAAATACTTATACTGAAAATATTGCATAATTTTGTTTTGTTACTTGCAAATTTGTAGCTCAATGTTTTACCGTCTTGGAATTTAGGTTAAAGTCTTATTTTTTCTGAAAGCTTGCCTCAAGATGTTACCAAGTACTTGATCAACTCTAGCACAAATTTTTGATATGAGTCTTCAGGAAAAACTTATTGTAGCAATAGGCTTAGAAAACTAATTGTTGAAATAAGCCTAGTTTTATATGGCTAGCGCAATTTAAAATTGCGTAAGCTTTACATTGTTGTTATAGTTTGGGCAATTTTAAATTGTGCAAGCTATAATATATTTTTTAAATAATAATTTTAAATTGCACAAGTGCAATTTCGGGTTTAAGAAAAACAGAGCACCTGTTTATTCCTCATTTTCTTCCTTCTCTCTTTCATCGCACAATACCCAACTTCCTTTCACCCTAATGTCTTTCAATATTCTAAGTTTTTTAACATAAGCAAAGATTTTGTTGAAATAAAAGTACTTTCGTTAAAGATTCTCTATAGAAACATCATATTCTTCTCAAACCAAGATATCGGTTTAAATTTTTTGAATTTAGGGCTTTTCCCAATATGTTATTTAGTTGAGTTAGAGTTGATAAAGTTGTTAAATTAAGTTTTACATAATAATTATTGTTTTTGCTAGTATTATTTCATGACATATGAAAGTTTGGTTTCTTTTATAGATAATGTCAACGATTCCAATTATATTTTACTACGATGAAAAATTGTTGATTGATGAAGACGATAAACCTAAATATATTGGTGGTAAACGAAAGGATCGAAAATCAAAATTAGTTTTAGAAAGCTAACACAATACGTATTTGAAGTGACAAAAATCATTCATCTTGAATATAATTTAAAAGTAGTAGTAAAATGGGTCAAAGATGATTGTTATTGGGTATTGATGTGAAAGATGATGATGATATTAATTCTTAATTTTCGATTGGAAGGAAAGTGATATAAATTTTTATTACGAAAATAAATCTTGTTAATGTTGTAGAAACATAACATTCCACGCTATCAATGGTAGTGTCAATATCTATAACACAATTTCAAAAAACACAATGTTTGACACTTACTTCTTATATTGGAACTCATTGTGATGGAGAGTTTACAAAATTTATTAAATCAATGTAGCGGAATAGTTGGAGGATCGTCTTGTAAGCACAATATTGGATCATAATTTTATATATCCGACTTGTAGTATTCCAAATCAATCTCAAACAATAGTCAAGTATATTAAATTTAACATTAGTATTTTCATTTTGAATTACATTCGTACACTTTACTCTTATCAATAATTTTGCTATTTATAGTTTCAAAATGATTCAAATGGAAGAAGGATCCCATGCTCGTGTGAATGACGACGACGACGATGATTACATTGAGAATGCAAACAACAGTGAAGTTCAATTGGATAGCGTGCAAGTCGCTTGGGCGTATGATATAAATAGAACTTGGGTTGATAACATGGAAGTTAATGTTGAAGCAATCATATATGAGATAATCAACTGGTTGGCGATCTAAAAGCCGATGAAGATACAATCATATATGAAGATTCGTTAGTCGATGATGTATGTATTACAACAATGATGACAAAATCCATTATGAATAACTTTCAGTTAAAAGTGGAAGTATTCGGAATGTGGTAAAATAGTATCTCGGGTTGGATTAATTTTTGAAACCAAAGAGAAACTCATTGAACAATTTTGTGAATGAACGATCAAATGTTCAGTTTCCTTTTCAAGTAGTGAAGTCGCGTGTAAATCAATATACAATTCGATGTGATGTGGACGAAAAATGTTCTTAGAGAGTGCATGCTAGTGTAGGAAAAAAACCCTCAAAATTGTTGGAAAATAAAAAACATATGAAGAGGATCACACTTGTTTAAATCTAATGTATTCAACTTACATTGCTTTTCAAAAACATTTAATTTTAATTTTCTTCTCATTGAGGATCTTTATAATCTATATCTTTAATTTTGCTCGAATGATCTACATGTTGAACTATTTAAATGCTCTAATTTATAACAACCAATACAAATCAATATTTTATAATATATTTTCTTTAAAAAACGATGTATAGAAAAAGAATACCTCCATAAATGATTGATTTTCACTCGTATGTTTGTGTTGAAGATAAGTGACACTTCTATCAATAAGTCCGGATGATATTTCTACAAAAATTAAGCATCCAATACATAGCGATTAATACTCAATTTGGTTTTCTTTTTCAATTATTTAACCAGTAACATTTCAAATATCAAATCAATCAACTACAACAATGATAACTAAAATTAGTTAAACATGGAAAAAAGACTTCACTTAATTCAGATTTAATTTTGTATCTCTAATTTGTGAATATGACGAAGAACCCTTCTATATTGAGAACAAAGAACAAATTAATTGAAGATAATTTTTGATTTTGAGATTGATTTGGATAAGGGATTGAGATAGAGAAAGTTGGAAATGGAGGTAAAATGGGTTGGAAATGATGAAAGAAAATATGAAAGAGAGGAGGAAGGAAATAAGATGTAAAACAGTTGTCCATTTTACATAACCTCGAAATATAACTTGTGCAAGTTAAATAATTTTTATATATAAAAAAAAAATATAGCTTGCGCAGTTTAAAATCGCGTAAGTTATCGTTAAAGTTTAAAGCTTGCGCAATTTTAAATTGTGCAAGCTATATAGAAACATACGTATTTTTACAATTACTTTTTAGGGAGTTCTATAGCTACAATAACTTTTTTTATGTTCACATCAGAAATTTGTCCTTAACTCTATGTTTCTTGTTAGCTTACATGACTAATAGTGTAAATTAACATCTTGAACCTAAACACTAAAATTGGATAGTGACGTGCAAAGTAACTGACATCTTTTTGGTGTTGCCCAGCTAATTGCGATGCTACATGATTACAGTAAGAAAATGACTGATGATTGTCTTTCTGGTTGCAAATGTTATGCAATGTGCTTTTGTTTATTATATGTTGTTGATGTTTTTTCAGTCTTCGTAACTATTTTTAGAAGTTTCAGCTTTATCTTGTAAAAGTGTGTGAATGCATTTGAACAAAGTGGATGAATAGTTGTTATGATCAAATTATTATTTATCTTATTTACCATTCCTATTTCATTCTTAGTAGCTTTAATTGCAACGTATCAATTTTTTTTAATATTATGTATATGGGTTTGAGATGCCTCAATCATCAAAACTAAATGTACTCAGATCATCAAACTTCAAACGTTTAACTTTTCATTGAACTAATTAACTAAGTAATCGATGGAGAACCCATGATTGAGATACCTGCTGTACCATTCTAGACATGTTTTGAAATTCTTTGATCGATGCTGAATTAAAGACTAGTTTACCTTTGCAGAAGCGGAGCTTGCTGAACCGAATAAAAACTGTTCTGAAATGCTAGGATCGTCGTTGCTGCCAATACCACTTACTAATGTTAAAGAAGAAACTACTCCACCAAATAGAATACATCATGATATTACGGGTCTTCATCAGATACAATACACGATGAAATTCAGGTTATCATCTTCTTCTGAATCTAAAACTGCTGAGCTAAACATAAGATGTTCTGAAGTACCAAAAACAACATCATATCTGATAGTAGCTTACGTTGAAGTGGAACCTAATGAGCAAAACAAACACGGGACACAAGTTCGGGATTGACATCTGATATATTACCGTCTATTGAAGCTGAAGCTACCGATCTGGTTGATGAAATTCCAAGATCGATATCAGACAATTTACCATTATCTGTTATTGAAAAAGAATCTACTGAACCAAATAGAAAAAGTGTGATATTTATGGTTCAACTACAGTTCCATCTTCTATGCCTGCTGAAGAAACTTCTGATATATATTCATATACTGATCCAAGTATAGCATGTACTGTAAACCAAGGATTAAAAACCGATACTGTGCCATCATCTTTGGTTGAAGAGGAGCTCAGCGAGTCAAATGGAACAAGCATATTGTCATTTCATAGGCCTGGTAGATCACTTGTAGAAGCTTGAGAAATCGTAGTATCAAATGAAGCAAATTAAACAAACGTGGAAACTTCAGCAAATGTGCTACCTGCAACTGGAAATGATATCATAGTTCTTGAGGCTGTTGATGTGGTACGAGAACATGTTAACCCAAGTTCATGCCCTGTGGAAATTTTAGGTATCTTAATATAAAAAACTGAAGTTGAAAATGCCCTATCAAATTATATAGCATCAGTCCATGAAACCGAAAATATCATACTTTTGAACAAGGTTCCACTGGAAACTACAGGCATGTCAAACTCACAGAGACCATCATCATCGTCTGCGACTTTATTGCCTGAGAGAAGCCAAACTGAAGAAGATAATACAGGTAGCAGTAGTGTTTCCCTGGTATTCAAATATTACCGATAACTTCGATAATTCATCCTCTAGCTCTTCATCCCGACCCAATTCAAGATGAATTCACGAGAATACATGAACACATTGAGATGAGAACGAAGGACCAGGAGGTTAAGAAGTTGAAAATTAAACTAGAATGCGAGCAAAGTGGTTGAAAAAGTGCGGAAGAAGTATGATGTTGTTCTTGAGCAAGATGAATGTGGATTCAATAAGGATAGGAAGATCCTTGAGATGATATATAGCAAATTAGCCATGAACCAAACATTAGTTGACCAGTTTGGATGTCAGTTTATGGGTAGGGAAAGGCCGGGGAATTTAATCATCATCAAGTGCAGATGTCACAGGCAAATACCACTGCAATAGGACCTACCCCACAGTTTCATTATCATATGCCAATACCACGGGTGCATCCTACCACTGCAAGGCTTGCCCTACATGCTCAGCCGCCTCATCTACTGCATCGCTGCAGACCTTCATCGACTCTGCCCTCGACTTCTTCATCGGCTATGCTCAGACATGATTCTTCACACATCTACTCCAGGGACTTGAACAGCAAATAGGTACCTGATTATTTAATAGGTTCTCGATTACATATATTATATACCACCGAGTTATAAATTAGCAAGTCTTGAAAATACTCTTTTTTGACAGTGAGAAAGCATAAATAATTCATGACTGAATTTGCATTTACTCGAAAACATGTTTACAGTGATAATTTTTATAAGGATTGACTTTGCGAAATTATGACTTTTGGTTCGATGTTATTTACATTAGTTTTGTTTTATGAATTGAAATTCTATGTTTTATTTGTTTATTCCTACAATCCAGTACAGTGAATGAAAATAGGGGTTATATATCATAAAGGTTGGTTATGAAGAACTAGTTTGCTCTGAGGTTTTAGTCTCTTATGAAGCACTCTAGTATGACATCTAGATGGATGTAGATGAGTGACTGGCTCTGTTGTTACTTGATTCAAACTTTGATTGATAAGCTTCACATATAATAAGGTTTTATTGTGTGCTTTCGTTCTTGACCAACCAAATGTTCATGTACCATTTGAGCTGCATGATGAAATTAGGTTCATTAACGTCTGATGCATCAAACGTCAACGACTATTTCCCAACCGACGTTCTTCCAGGTATTTAAATCCCCTTTCTCTTCCTTTCTCACCATCTCCACCTCCAATTCCGAACTATCAACTGAATTTTTAAACAACTTTGTTTTTTATTTTTCTAATTATATATTTGTAAATTCATGCTTATTTCAATATTCTGCATTACATATATTTTTCTAGGGTTTTTTCTGAAATTATTATATTTTTCCTTTTATTTAGAGAATGTTGAATTCTTCTTCTAATTCATCGTCGTCCAAATTAATTGTCGACTCAACTTCCCAACACACATTTGACATGTGCTATGACATGATAGATTACTCGTGAGGGACGAGTTCGAAAATGTTATCAGAAATTAGAAGATGGTTAGCAACAAGGCATTAAATTCACTGATATTCATATGAAAAATAAATGAGACAATTTGAAGCGCTCTTCGTATACTTGGAATCAGTTGCTGCAATTTGAGGGTGATGTCTGGAATGTGGAAAAAGACTGTGTGGAAGGAGATGATACATGGAGGAATGCGACTGTTTTCAGTTATCCGAAATTCATATGACGCTATCCATCGAAGTTTAGAAAGATGAATATTATGTTTTGCGGCTGCATAGTGACAAGTTGCAACTATGACGTGTCTGATATTCTTTAGAAGATTTCACCACACAATAGTTGTACGTCAACTTCCTTAGTAAGCCTGAGACAGATCTGCCTCATGTCCACATCATAGAGACAAGCTACTAATCTTGTTTCACATAGAACTCAAAAGTACAGTTGTTCTGTGTATGAATATTCGATCAATTAAAGACACTTTTATTGAAAGAGGGATTTCTTATATTTTTGTGCACGAGCCCACGAACTATAGGCTTATACAAACTATGTAAAAGCAAGAAGCAATTATACCTTTTGAACTTCCTGATGTTTATCCACGTGGAAAGATATGAGCTGAGAGTTTCTGATTAAATATATTTTTGTTCCCTTTTTAATGTATTTTTTATTTTTAGCAAATATTCGCACTAAATTTATAATTTGGTATTAACTGAAATTCAATTATCCACCTTAAGTTGTATTCTATTTCAATAGAAAATAAGAACACTTACCTCAGCCTTTACTTTCATATTCCTCTTTCGGTACATGGTAAACACACATGAAGTATCATTATACTTAATTACTAGTGTGAACCCACCTGGTATCCATTACATAATATATTTAGTAGTGCCCTTTTAGATTATTATTTTCTGATTCTATGAATGTGAGTGCATTTTCATGGATACTAATTTTTTGGATTAGTTTTTTCTTGAACACTATCGATAAACTTTTGCTAATAAATCTACTTTAGTAATCTCGAAACCCACGAAGTATTACTTCAAATCTTTAGAGAACAAATGATAACATCAGCTATCAATTATTTCTAACTTGGAAAGCATTACTTACTAAGCACGCCTTTTAATTTTGAAATGTAAGTAACATACGTCGAATATGGATTTAGAATATGTTAAACATATAAATTTGAATATGCACATAGTTTTCTTAGTTATTGGTGTTCTGAACTAGAATAGAGAAACTTTGCTCAAAG
This sequence comes from Allium cepa, assembly GCA_030765085.1. Classification (NCBI taxonomy): domain Eukaryota; kingdom Viridiplantae; phylum Streptophyta; class Magnoliopsida; order Asparagales; family Amaryllidaceae; genus Allium; species Allium cepa. The sequence goes on from CM060928.1 coordinate 89,998,823, forward strand.
AAAAAATAGCATTTCAAATTTGGTTCAAGTAAACAACACCACAACATTTGCATTATTACCTTTTTTGACATTAGGGAGAACTAACTAAATTTGTAAAATACACAGTAACATTGAAACAATATATTTTTCTTACGTATAATGTAATATGGAATGCAAATCATACATAATATACATTATGCGGTCAAAATTTTGAGACAACTAAATAATTTTTCCCCTTGCTATAAATATTCATGCAAATATAAAATTGAAACAATGCATCAATAAGCACAGTCCAGAATAACCTAATATCAGTATAACACAAAATATATGTGGATACGCATAGTAATAGTTTTGGATGACATTTCATTCTAATAACAATTAGATAAAAGGTGTAAGGAAACTCGATCAACAATAAGAATAGTTAAATATTACTACTACTACTATTATTATTGAATATATATATTTTACTGTAGATAGCTATATTACAAAGGATAACAAAGCATATTTTTAAAATAGGTAACAAAGTATATTTACGTTCAAGTTCTTTTCTCTTTCAATTTCTAGTACATATAGTAACAATTTTCGTATATCAACATAATGTTATTCGAACTTTTTATTTTTTCGTGTTTTGATTGATTTTGGTATAATTTTGTATTGATGAACTTCTATTATGATTTGTGAATGATAAATTATGAGACAACCATGCTTGCTCGAAGTGTGAAATGGCTGGCTATATGTGAGAATATGTTTCAATAATAAAGAATCTATGCTTAAGTATATTTATTTCTATATGCTTGATAATGTTTTATTGAAGTAAAAATAGTTACAAGTCAACTTTGGCCATTTTTATTCTTATTGAAAGTTCCTAAAGGAAAATGTGATTTCGACAAAAGGGTAAAAAATTGTATTTTTTTAATTAGATAATTTTGCTAAAGGAAAAATCTAACCATTAACTCTTCCCTTATAAGATTATCGGATTAACTGTTTCATTATTATATTCTTCTCTCGTCTTTAACGTACTTTTATGCTCTTCTAAAACTATTTTTGTCTTTTCATTCTCAAAATCCCATAACTTAAATTTTCTAATTTAAATACTTACTAAAAATTAAGATTACAGAGGAGTGCACATCTAAATTTCAATCTTTGTTATCTTAGTCACCATCTATAGTTTCCACCTCCTTCCATCTAAGATTTTAATATTATTCTTTTGGTTTGTGAGATTTGAAGCAAAAGGATATTATGATCATTGATATAAGAGTACTATTTAGAATGTGAATTTAACGGTATATTTTATTCCAAAATTAATTAGATAATTGATTACACATTGATTTTCGAATTAATTCTCTTTAACGCTAGTTAAAAGAATTGATTAACATTTATATGATAATTCAATTACAATTATTTGACTGAATAATGAAAATGGAAAAATATGATAATATTCATTAATCTTAACCTAAAATCATTAGTAATGTCAATAATCAGTTAAACCAAAAATGAACACCTAAAGTTCAAATTAACCAAATTACACATATTCTCTAATAGATTTACAATTTTTAGAAAAATTAAATGTATTTTTTGGTAGTTTAAAAATTTGGTATGCAGACGATTATAAAAGGAAAGAAATAAATGGCTTAATATTCATTTTTGTTCGTAGATGATTATATTGTATATAAGGCTTCATATACAAATAAATATATAAAATTGGGACCGCGATTATATATTCATTTTAATGTGCAATTAAGAATCGAATAAATTATGATAGACATGTTTACTCTATTTTTTAGTTCAAACTAAGTAGAGAACTAATCGTAGTTAATTCCAATCAGTTTTAATTAATTCCAATTCATTTCTCCTTGATTTATTTCAACTCTTAAGAGAAGTAATTATATTTTAATTCTCGATTTACTTCTTTTTTATGCTAATTGAATTAATTAATGACCATCAATAGGCATATTCATTCACAATTAAATAACAGAATACAAAAAATTGAAAAATATGACCATATTCATTAATAATATAACAACTAAACTAAAAATAAACATGTTATTAAATTAACTAAGTTATGCATTTAGTGAATTTATGAAGAATATTCTTTATAAGCTAAACATTTATTTTATTAGTGAATTAACCAAATTTGATAATTTCTTCTTCTTGGACACGATCCCAATTTGTCAAAAATGTGTAAATAATATGAATAGAAAACACATAACATGATCTAATAAAGGTACATTTTGATAATATGTGATCAAGTAAAACTAAAAATTAATTGTAATCCATCGTAGAATACGTTGTTATACTGAACTAAAGGTTGTAGGTGGACTCAAATTGATTAGTAGTAAAGAGAATTAATCGTAACTTTCTTGAATAGTTTGAATTCAAATTAAATAAAATTGGTACCAACTAATTCCTTTTATTAGTTCCAGTGTAATATTATTTGGTATGATACTTTCTATGAACTTCTCTAAATCACAAAATAATCAAAACAACATAATTCAAACTAACTTTATGGAAATCATCATTGATTACCTCGGTGCTCAATAAAATCCCAAAAAATGGAGCTTAAACGGTACCATTTAAAAATATATTAAATTTTAGGTTGATAAAGATGGTTAATATAAAACGTTACAAAAAAATAAGTTTAGACCATGTAAGACAACATTTAGATTTTAAATAAAAAAGGTTTAAAGAACATATATTTGGAATTAAACTCTTAACAAAATTTCAAAGTTTCTTACTATAGTTAGATCAATAGTAAAAGAAAAATGAAAAATCATACCAAAAATAAAAATAAATGAAGGTCAATTCTGAAATAAAACTAGAGAATAAAACAAAAAAGTTCAACTTTACGTGTGGTTGATTTTATAGATCAATAGGAGATTCTATGCTATCCGTATATTTAAAAATTCAATAACCTTCTACGTGACAAATAAAGGGAATAATATTCGTAATCATATAAACTAAAATGAAAACAAGGAGGAAAAAAGGGTTTTGGGCACTTTTACGATGCAAGAAATTTGTAATTAGATATTTAGGACAAAAACTATAAATTCAGTCTCAAATTAAATGTAAAGAGAAATAGTATAAAAATCTGACCATTAAATCAGACATTGAGTAAGCTAAGTTTTTTTGAAGGCCTTCAGATTATTTTTCCCATCTAATCAACAACATTGAACTGGTAGAATCACATCGCTGCAAAAATTCAAGATGAATACAAAGTGAAACACTATTGTAGTTAGATTTTTTTTTTTAAAGAGATTGATTAAAAATGTTTGGAAAGAATCTTTAATTTGATTTAGATGGAGAATAGAAATGGATTTGAATTTAGCATACATATGAAACTGAAAAAGTGAAAGAAGAAAATTGTGAGAAATTGAAGAGAAAGCGAAAGACTCGGATGATGGGAAATGTCTAGGTTAATTCAAAAATAATGCATGAAGGATTGTTGAAGATGGAAGTTAAAATACGAATAATCAAAGATTGAACTTTTTATACAAATATGTAATATAATATAATAAATATCTATAACGTTCACCGTGCCAAATGCATTAATGATATCATTAATCTTTGTCATGTATGTTACAGACATTAAATGTATCACTAACATTTGAAATGTATGAATATAAAATTATAAGGGTCTAAATGCAAATAGTTCTCCGAATTGCTGAGAAGTATACAAGTTGAGAAGAATTGTGGAAAGAGTTATATTATTGTCATTTTTATTTTCGCAAATGAGTTTTTTATTAATGACGTAAAAAACAAATAAAGGATTCATCTTTTTTTTGTTACCAGAATGAATAGTAAGGAAAAAGAAAACGACATCCTTTATAATGCAACATATTCATACATAATTAAAAATAAAACAACAAATACAAACTCCACCGCATCCAAGCAAACCTACCTACCTGGACCAACCCAATGAACGAACTAGAAACCCTTGTGCTCACACTCCGCTGTCACACTCTAACCAGGATCAAAAACCCTAATGACTAAATAAAGGAGCTTTGGGAAAAGGTTTCAGTTTGCATCGATGCTTCAATTAGGGCTGACAATTAGAATCGAATATCGCACACCCAAACCAACGCGAGAAGACCTAAACCCGATGATCGAGTCTGTGAGATGAATAATAGCATAAAAATCTGGTCAAACCCGACCCGACCTGAAAGATCAGACCGAAAATATTTAAATATATGTAATTTTAGTGTTACCATCCAATCGGACTCGAACTAACCCGACCCGAACTAAAGCTCAGATTTAGTCGGGTCTTGGTTTTAAAATGTATACTTTACAGCCGACAAAACCCAACCCGTCTAGAACCGAGACCTGTCGAGTCGGGTCTGGACCCGTCGAGTTAGGTCTAACTGCCACCCTGGCTTCAATTTGTGGCAGGTGACATTCCATAGATTTGTACTATAAGCACAATTTAGGAATAAATGCTCATGATTTTCGTTTTCAGCATCACTTAGCACATACGTTCTATTTGTTTCTATCCCTAATTTGATAATCGATCCACTTTCGGTAGTCTTATGAGGCAAGCTTTGTAAGCACAAAATGAGAATTTCTTTGCTATAGTTTTATGTCATACTAATTTGCCCCAGTTAACTGTAGGACGATGTTGTCGAACATGCTCCCAAGTAGCTGAGAAATTAAAAAGTTTTTTGCCACTTACTTCCCAATAGTCTCAAGGCTTTGCATCTGAAATTTGCATCTGTAAAATATCACCAACGACTTCTCGTTTCAGTAATGATTTCTAGATGAAAATTGTTGTTTTATATGATGTTACTCACTTGAAACTGTGAATTATTACTTGGGAAAACTTTGTTCCAACCCAACAAATCCACTGAAGGCTTATGATTGATCCAGAGTCATACCACCAAGGTTTCGGCGTAACTGAGTAGTTGTTGTTAATGGAGACAAACCAGAAATTTTTATTACGTAGATACTTATTTTTCATCCATCTACTCAACATTCAATCCTTATTTAATAAATTACATACCAATTTCAAAGTAGTTGTTTTCCTTACGTCGGAAAACTTTCTCAATCCTATTCCGCCTTCTAGCTTGGGTCTGCTTATATAAGCTCAAGCTATTTTCTGTAGTTTACCACTTCAAAAGAAGTTAGCACACAATGTCAATGTTTTTGACAATTGAATTAGGAATAAGGTAAATGAGTATCCAATACATCACAATAGGAATGATAGTACTCTGTATTAATTCAACTCAACCTGTAGTGGATAGTAGAGCACTATCCCACCTTTCTAATCTCTTTGTCATTCTATTAACTAAGGGTAAAAAATGTGAGGCATGAAGATAATCTGCAGATAGTGGCACTCCTAATTCCTAAATACTTGACAGGTAAATTCTTTTTGCTCATTTGCAGGATAACCAAAATCTCTTCTGTTTTAGCTGCATCTCTACTGAAAAATACCTTTGATTTCATATGATTAATTTGTAAACCCACAGCAGCACTTAGTTTGCTGAATACATCTTTCATTCCTATGGCATTTTTTGAGTTAGGTGCCAAAAAAATCATCACATCATCTTTATGTAGTAAATAAGAGATAATAGGCTTCACATTTGAGATAGGCTCCAATTGATGAAATAACAATGCATCCTCCGTATGTAGTGAAAAACAAAATTCCATTGCTATGCAAAATCGAAAGGGGATATCAAACCCCTATTAGAAGAAATAAAGTCTTTAGGAATGCCATCAACTAAAATAGAAAAGGCAGGAGTATTGATATAAATAAGAATAGTCACTGGAAGTGGAAAACATCACGTGACAAACAAAACTTATGTTCACCATATCATATGCCTTTTGTAGATCAATTTTAAGCACAATTTTCCTTTCCCTTTTTTGAAATCTCATACAAGCTCATGAGCAAGTAGAATATTTTCGTCAATATTTCTTGATGTTATAAAAGTAGACTGATTTTCGTCAACTAAGGAAGAAAACCCTTCAACCTGTTACACAAAATTTCGGTCACAGTTTAATTTAGCACATTAGCACATGATGTTGGTCTGTAATAAGAAATAGTTGGATGCTTATCTTTCTGAGGGACCAAAGTAACGAAATTGTGGTTCAAACCCCTTGTACGTTTACCAGTCTAAAAAATTTCTGCAGTTACAACAAATAACTCTGCACTAATCAAATCCTAATGAATTTTTTAGAATTTTGCAGAGAAGTCATCTGGTCCTGGCTTTTTGCATCATCTATAGAATGTACTGCTGCTTTAATCTCCTCAAGTGAAACTGGTGAAGATAAGTATCGTTTCCCCACTTCATTGATTTTTATTCTTGTATGCACAGTGGGAAATTTATATGACAATTCACCACTAACAAAATTTGAGTAATAAGCAATAGCTTCATCAGTAATTTTGCTACTGTCATACACCTATTCACCGCTGGAATCAAGTAATGCTTGTATTCTATTTCTATGCTTCCTCGTTGACATTTTAGCACAGAAAATTTTAGACTTAGTATCACCAATTTACAACCAGGAGATCTTGCTTGACGTTTATTAGCTTCATTTGCAGTATATAGTCCCTGAGTTGCATATTAAGCTGAAGCATTTTTTTTTCATATAATGTGACATTTTCTGGGTCATCATCTATTTGCATAAATGACATTTTGAAGTCCTCTTCAAGCTTTTTTAATGTGATCTGACTTGGCTTTATCCTTGCTCCATGCTTTTAAATTTGATATAATGGGTTGTAACTTGCATATAATATTATCAGTTGCATCGCCCCATGTTGTTGCTTTAAGCCCTTCAACCACAGAGTTTAGATATCCTTCTTGTACTTCTTTTTCTGATGCTGGATTTGCTTTGAAAACTTGATTAACATAGGGGTGTGGTCACTGTAATTAGGTGGCAATGCAATTGTGACTCAGTCTGGATATGTAGATAATAAAATCAAAATTAACTGGAACTTTGTTTATACTTATTGCAATGCCTCTCCTTCTCCCAGTATATTTACATCCCTGTGAACAAGTTTCAACGGGTGCACATTTTAAAATACAATTTTTATAACTAGTTAAATAAGAGAAAGGGATTGGAATGCTCCCTTTTTTATTTTTCGGGTTGTGTGAAGTATTATAATTTTAACTAATCATTATTTTTGCAAACTGTATGTGAATTAATAATGAATTTCTATTCTTCTTCTGCATGAAGACCTGAAAATCTGTGCGTGGAAAGTACTATTTTAACATCGGAAGGAGGATATCGGGGGGACTAAACTGTTAAATGGTGAGGATGATTTCCACTTCAATTTCCTGGCCTAACTTTTGGGCCTTGAAGAATTATTGTTCAACATTTAAGGGTAAAAAGTGGATTTTTGTTTGGACTTTACTGTGAAAAGGATATTGCATTATCGAAATCTTAATTTATATATGTAATCTTTAAAGTGAATCTCTCATATTCATTAAATAAAATACTTTACTTTTTTGAAACTTAATTGATTGAAAAAAGGCACAATTCATTTTTGTTCAATTATTATTTTGTTCATATTATATAAACGCAATTTTGAAAATTTCATCAAAATAGGTCTCATAATTCACCTATGCGCCTTTTATTTGCACTAGTAGCGAGGTTAGTCATTTACAATATCAATATAAACACATACATACGTGTGTATAGACACACACACATATGTATGTATGTATATTTGTGTGTGTATTGTTGAAATTATTGAATAAAATAAAACAAAATAGAAAAGATGAAAAAAAGGAAAGGGAAGAAGAAAACAAATAACTGTTAAAAAGCTGCATTTATATTGAGCACTGAAAATGATAATTCAAAAATACATGACTGATATTTAGAGCTACGTTACTTAGAGCCTAAGTAATTGTACAGTAGGAAAACTATTGTAGTATTCGAAAGTGTAGATATTGAAATATCCATGATTTATTCATTAACATATAATAATGATCTCTTAATATCCCCTCAAACGCAAGATGCATAGCAATTGGAGTTTGTCAAAACAGAGGATGAGCAAAAAGAATCCGAAGTCAATAATGTCATCCAAACCATCCAATGATGCAAAACAATGGTTTCAAGTGTTGTTGGAGAGTATAATGTCAAATATCAGTTTAAATCTGATTGGTAGACAACTGTCTACAAAGGTGACAATAATGAATCATAATTCCGAAGTCGGAATCCGGAAAGATTAAATTGGAATAAATATTCCAATCAGAAATACAAAGTTGTAATCCAGGAAAAGAGAATAGGAACAAGGAGATTCCTATGGGATTGAAAGAGTAAAACCAATTGGTAATGTGAAGAGTGGTTTCTTAGTATTTATATGTGATTTATTTTATAAAGTTCCCGATGTTACGTATACATATGTATATGCACACATATATGTGTATCACATAGCCAATTGGTAATGTGAATGGTCGTTTCTTAGTAGTTATGTAGGATTTATTCTATAAAGTTCCCGATGTGGGATATACATATGTATATGTAAACATATGTATGTGTATGTGTGTAACAGTTTTGAATAATTAATTTCAAGAACAATTTACAGAAAAATGATAAATTGTCTTTGAAACTAATTATTCAGAAGTGTTGTCTTTAAAACTTATTACACTGGACTGAGAAGCCCTTAAAAGTTTGTGTTCATTATGCACATTTTATATAGGAGGTAATGCAATCTCCGATGGGAGGCTTTTAATCTTAAGGCGATCCTTTTGATAAAGAAGCTCCTAAAACTGAAAGAGATCAAAATAGATTTTTTTCCTCTCCTTTTTTCTTTGTCATTTTGTGGTAAAATGAAAATTATCGTTCAGATCCAAGGCAATAGTTAAGCATACATGATTTTTGAACTTGGTTTTTCCACGCTATATTACTACAATAAAATTGGCTTCTCTTAAACTTCTTTGTTCTTGTCATTAATGCGAACTGCAAAGTTTATAAATGACTTAATGACCTCATCTAATCGTTTTCTTGGTTTTCAGATGAAGTGGATGTTAAACTTGTTCTAAGTGTGAATTCTGATACTGTCATGCCAAGACTAGACATGGTTATTAAAGCAACGGAGGAAAAGTACCTTAAATGCTACATGCTTTCAAATCCTGAATTTTCTCAGAAGAAAATCTTGAGAGATGTGTGCCAAATCCAATGCGCATCAGAATCGAGTCTTGAAACTATCAATTCTTAGCAAGAAAATGTTGTTAAGCTTTCATGTAATGAATTGTAGTTCTCATAGCTTGCAAGTACTTGGTACAAAACCTCCTCATGATCAAGATGATATTAGTAAAGGTAAAGAGAGGGTTAAAATATCCTTTGTAAATGAGAGCAGCGATGAGGAACCACCTCCATTTTGTTACATACCTAAATGTATTGTGTATCACAATGTGTACCCTTCAGAAAATTCTAAGAACAGTGTTTCAAATAAGTGTAAGGGGCGTATTGTTAGAAAATTTATCAAAGAATGTTGGATCAAGTGTGGTTGCGGTAAACAGTGTACAAATCGAGCTGTTCAACATGGCACAAGGGGTAGACTCTAGGTCAGATAATGTTAAATGACTTATGAATGGAGGACTATCCCCAAAATACAACTTTATTTAACTAGTGTACCTTAACTTAATTAATACATTGATTTAACATGATGTCACATGCAATCGAATATTTAGGTCATCATTGGTTCTCCTTGAACATTAGTTGATGCATATATTCTGTTTTTACAGGATGTAGATTATTTGGTTTCCACACATGCAACACCCACGCCCCCCCTCCCCCTTCCTTCCCACTCCCTCCACACACCCCAACTTAACTTACGAAGAAGCAATAATTTATATTTTTATTTAGCTTCAACATTTATTTATTAGCAACTGTATGAATATTTTAAACTTGACTGTTATGTTCATCATAATAAAATTTCAGTGTATTTTCTTACACGTGCGTATCACATATGTCGAAGTACTTATAGATTCTATTTTTTGTCTGTAAGCAACATTTTTTGCTTGTCTCAAACCAAATCATACGTGAAGAGAGCTGAATTATATCGTCGGATTCCCACACATTGTAATGATCCGTAAATTTCAATGATTAAAATTTATTAAATTAATAAGATTTTTGTAATTAAATTTAGAAAGAAATAAAATTTTTTTTTATAACGAAGCAAATGTTAAAAATGAATTGTAGCAATGGTTATTAAAACTAATTGTTGACAATTGAAGTGAAATCCCAATAAAGAAATAGCGTTAATTGCTGCACTTGGGTATAAAATTTAAAATAAGTAATTAAAGGTAGACATTTAATTAACCAATGCAATAATATATTGATTAATAGTAAGTGAATGTAAATTAAAGCAATAATGTTAATGCATGATTTTCTAAAATAATTTAGATGTCATACTTGACTATGAATTGAATATAAGGAAACAAGAGTATATATTTGAACAAATTGATGAATTAGTATAAAATTAATGATAGTTGGATAAGAACAGTGTTATGTAATTAATTTTGTTATTTAATTTTGGAAGGAATAAAAATTTGTAATCCGTTAATGAATTTATAACGGGTATGAATTGTAAGAATGTTAATGTAAGCTAAGAAATAATTAATTCAATGCAATCTCAATTGATTGAAACAACTATTTGGGTTAGAACTGATTGTAAACAGGAATAGTTGGTAATAAATTAATATAAGAAAAATAAATGTAAATATTGAATTAATCAATGAATTAATAATGAATAAATAGTGATTGAATAAAATCAATGTTATGTATGTAATTGTTTGGAAATGATAACTTATATAAATATGATTAAGGGTTAGTAGCAACAATTATTATAAAGTAATCATTTATTTAGTCCATTAAATCAAGTTTGTAATCAATTGCAATGAATCTCAATTCAAGGTTATATTAGTATAAATTAAGAAAATAATTGAAAATAATGCTAATTCTATGTATAATATGACAATTGGTTGATTTAAAGAATAGAAAGCAAGATTTATTAATTTACTTGAAGTGCAAAATTCAATAATTGAATTTATTGCAAATAAGTGAAATTAAACATTTATTTACTACATTAATAGGAATTTAGTTGAAATCTGAGAATATTAATGTAAAAGTTTTGAATCTGTTAAATCCATCTAATTGGCAATAATGAATGGAATAATTATTGATTGATCTAATTAAATGGAATTTTGGGAATTTTATTTATAATTTGTGAATTTAATGAAACTGAGGTTCACACTGAAATTTATAAATTTATCAACTCTAAACTGACACATAAATTTGTTTAAATTAGTGTAAATGATTAAGAAAATTGAAAGAGTTCAAATTTGTCAATTATAGAACTGAAATTTAAGATTGGATTTAATTAATTAATTTTAAATTAATTTAATTGATGGAGAAATAGCCATATTGGTCACTGACTCGGATTTCGACGAAACCAGTTTCATCGGATCCGTAACGGTGAATTATTGTAGAATTTCAAGTTTCGTAGCGATCGGACTTGTCGTTTGATCGTACGGACTCGAAACGCATTTAAATCAATTGAAATCAATTTGAAATAATTTGATTTTGGCATAACTTCTTCATATGATGAATTTGAACGTGAAATCTGTTCCATCGCGTTTAAAATATTTTAAAACATCTATTTTGATATATGGGTTGACCCAATTTCGTTCCGGAGTCAGAATGAGCTTTTCGGGCATTTTATCGTTCAACGTGTATATCCAATCGATCCGATGCATTCTATTTCAGCTTTGTCTATAAATACCCTGTTATAAACCCTAATTGTCCCTCATTGTCATTTGTCTGTACGTACAATCCCTCCTCGGCTCCTTATTTCAATGGCAGACAAAACAAAAATTCCCAATTCCAATTTCAAATCAAATCCAAAGCCAAAATTTCGAACTCCACAAACAACATCGAATTTTATATCGATTTGAAGCTCTCGATGAGCGCAAGTCAATTCTGCAATTTGTTTTTCGATTTGGGTTCATGTGTGTCCAGAATTCGAGGAATCATTTTCGACCGTTCGTCGCTCGCCGATCAACTATGATGGATCGACGAATTGACGATATAGTTGTGTGGAGATATGCGAGAGGGTCGCATTAGTATAGTTTGTTCGATGGATTAATGGTTGGATCGGCCAGAAAATCTCGACCTAGGTCTATCTAAACGGTGGAGGCAGGAGGAGTTTTATTCGACGATCGGCGAGCGTGGACCTAGGGGATGTCGCGAGGCTCGAGAGCAGTCGTGGGGGGCGTGGCGCCGCCTCTGGCTATTGGCACGCCGACCTGAAGCGTTGCCGTCAAATCGGCGGCTAGGGTTTTGGTGTGTACCTGGGTTCGTTGCGTACAGTGTCGAGCGAGATGAAGGTCTGTGTTGGTGACGTGTGCTATTCTTTAAAATTCCTATTTTTTTGTTTTATTTATATAAATTTTGATTTCAGACATTCTAACTCGCATAATTTTTACATACGAGGTCAAATTCACACGCGGTTTTCTCTGCTGGGATCGTAATAAAATTTCGGACATTTTGGCGCTGGTTTGGACGAATTCGGAGACTATTCAATTTTTGGGTTGAAATTGGATTTAAATTCAATTTAAATTCAAAAGGTGAGTGTTTTAACCCACTCACAACTTCTAAAATTTCTTATGTGTGTTAAATTAATTTCTGATGTGATTAGAAATTTATTTATTGTTGTTTGGTATATTTTTATCATCATTCCAGTTAAATTTAATTTATTGAATTAAATTATTATTCAATTTGTTATTCCATATAAACTGCCAGTTAAATTAGTTTATTATTGAATATAAATTGCCAGTAATTACTTGTATTTATTATCTGTTCTATATTGATGTTATTGTTTGAATTGGATGATGATTGTGATAGATGGTTGATGATTGATATTGGGTGAATGGATACTGTATTTTATATTGTTATAAACTGCAAATTGTTATGTATTTTTATTTCATTCGGGATTGCGGTTTGAAATGATATATAACCGTATTTTTAATTTAAATTATGGATTGAAATGATAAATATCCGTATCACTTGACCATATGGTAGAAAATTATATACAAACACCATGGTCTATATATAAAAATATTTTGAAATGATTTTCTATGGTTTGGTAAAGAAATATATGGTTTTATGAGATATTGATTTGGATATTTTATAAATGTTATTTTTATATGTAGTTAAATTTTTGGTTTTAAGCTATGTATAAAATTGGTTTAAAGTATAAAATAAGTTAAATAATAAAGTTGATTTTATTAAGATAATATGGTTAAATAGCTATTTAAATTATATTGTATATATAGTTATAAGGGCTTAAATAAAACTGAGGTTGGAAGATAAATATGAAATTGATGTGAATTAATTTTTTTAAGAATTTTTCTCGAATTAATTTGATTTGAAATTGAGACAAATTTGAGACTATATGAAATTGATTTTATTTAAGAATTAAACTCAAAAAGGTTGATGTGAAATTTATTAAATTGGAAATTTTAAAAGGTATAATTAATATAACTTGATTTTGGGTCCGGGTGAATTAAATGATTATTTCAAGTATAAATGAATTGAAGGCAATATTTAGTTATTTGTAATTTGAGCCTTATTTAAATGATAAGGGTTTATTATGTAAAATATTTCAAAACTAAATAATAGAAAATTTAATTGTCAAATAGAAATGATCAAATTTAGTTTGAAATTTTGGAATATTCAAAGCCTTGAAATATATCGAAATCGAAATGTTTTATCAAAATTTAAATGTTTCGAAGTTATGAATTTCAAAGTATTATGTTTTAAATGTGTTAAAATTTCAAATGTTTGGTTTTGAATTGTATAATTTGGAAGTGCTATGATTTTAGAAAAGGGATATATTTGAAATAAAATGATATTATATTGATTTGAAATAAAAAGGATATCATATTGATTTGGTTTTAAAATGAAAATGATATCGTATTTATATGGTTTTGAAATGGATGTTATATTCCGGTTTTAAAAGTACAAACTATTTTGAAAAGACCGCGGTGTTATAATAACGTTTGGTTGTTAAAGAGACTGGGATCGGAAGTTGTCATACTCTCTACCAACTCCGAAAACCACTTTAACAACTATGTACGCGGTGGAGATTCCAGAATGAAGTAGGATGGTGGCGGCGTTTCCTTTGAGGTAAATACGTGGACCCGACTCCCGTGAGTTGGCATAAGATGGCTAAAACATGAGCGATTGACGCGGACACATCCCTTTGATATTATACTCTGACTTTGGATTGATTCGGTGACCACTTTTGATTTTTGATTTGTGGGTGTGGCTCGAGGTGGGCGGTAGTAGCTGCTACACGTTACCACCGGTCCGGAAGCGTAATTGGTATATCTACCCTGGCATTGCCTAGTTGTGCCGTGTCACCTACCCCAACGCGCCTTCTACGAGTTTGTTTTTCTCCGTATCCCGTGGAGTACTTAGGGTAGTTTTCCGATCTGGAGATGCGCTAATACTGGATGGACTACTGGGACTATTATTGCGTTTAAAGGGGAGATTGGGTAACTCCTTAACGCTATTTAAAAGTACGTTTATTTTACTATAGACATTATTATAATAGCGAAATATTACTACATAGTAAATAGTTTAACGGATCCTTAGGAGATGTGAATCCCGAGCATCTCTTAAGTTATTGCACTCACGTTGACACTGGATAGGAGATGTCAAATCCTGTAAACATCTCTGACGTCGTTTCACTCATATTATTTACTATTGATTTAACTTACATAAGATCTTTTAGTTCTGACTCGAGTGTTTTGTCTTTTCAATTCGCTCGGGTCAGCCTGAGCATTTCAGGATTTAGAAGACCGTATTCTGGAGGACGAAGACGAAGATTTATTATTATTTATTATAGTATTCCACTACATTCATACTGTTCCGCTGCAGTATTTATTGTTTCTAGTATGTGTAACTCTGATATGTATTGTATAAGTATAATCGAATATTTTGTAAACAGCTTCATGAACTGTATATTTGATTATTATATTTTATTATTCCGCTGCAAGATTCTATTTTGTTGTTTCTTTCTCTGCCTTTTCTTATTTACCCCATAACAATCCTCCCTTTTGTATGGTTTAAGTCTGACGTGTATGGTTTATCGTCGATCTAAAGCGTACGAAAAGGCTGGACGTTACACACATCTTTATAAACAATCTTAAGCTTTAGTGTCCGAAATAATATTGTGGAGGATCACGATGCTGTTGATTGTTTGGCATTAGTATCGAGAATAAACAAGTTATGTAAACTACAATGATAAAATAAATGATCAATATCCTCATTATTGTCGATGCAAAATAAACAATATTGTATCAAATCCATATTTTTCCTATTTTATATATAGTTGTTAAGCCAAAAAAATGGATCAGCATACTGGAGTATGATGTGAAAACAATAGCACTCTTAGAACGGAGCAAATATAATAGAAAATAGCAGTAAAGTAATTGAAACATAGAGATTTTTATAATGGTTTGGCTGTTAACTAAGCCAACGTCCCCTTTGTAGCTTTGCTTATTGATTGTATATGATTACAAGGTGTTTGAGAATGAACAAATCACAAGAACATATGTTAGACTAATTCTAAGTCCTAGAATGGCCTAAAGAAACTGCTTTGGTGACTGTAGAGTATAGAAAGAGTTGAAATGACATGACTTCTGCGTAGGAATGGCAAAGAGCAGATTGTCCCTTAGTGCTCTATGATTTGTATTTATAGTGGTAGCAGTCATATTGGATCAGAAGCTCACTATCAGAGAAGTTGTAACGACCTGTAATTTAATCACTTTAACTAAAGAGATTTAAATTATTTTAAATATCAAATATAGATTATTTTTCATAAATAATCAAGCCTTATGAAATAAGTAATAATAATAACTTATTTTGGAAAATGATTACAAAAGTATTTACTTTGGAAATATACCGACAAAATGGCCGAAAACCGTTTTATCGATAAACAACTCTATAATCATAAAACGTCGCGCACGTAGCTGGATAGATACACTTATTTTTATAATTGAACAACAATATGAAATAAAATTAATTATTTTATTTTTGGAAATAAAATGCATTTAAGACACCACCAGTGATGCCCTTATATTTAAGAAATTAATTTATTAAATTTAATTGAGATTTAATAATTATTATAATTATTCAATAATTATTTTTAAATGATGATAATTCATTTTAAATAGTTATAAAGTGATAATAGATCGTTTGTAATAATTTTGTGAATATATATATACTGGGTTTAAAAATTTAAGAAAATTCGTATCGCTTTATCGATATAATAGCGATTTTTGTGAATAATTATTAATATTAATTTATATGGTTTTATAAATAAAATGTGATCTTTTTAATTATTTAAAAATTATAAGAAATTTATTTTCAAATTTTGTTTACACTAATATGTAATTTAAAATATAAGTGAAAATGTGATCAGAAATCGGTTTCCCGATTTTCAACGGTTTAACGAATGAAAGTCGTTCAAAGGTTGTTGCAACCTTATTTACATGTCATGCACATATATATAACATACATATAAACATTTTAACTTATACATAAACATGTAAACATAAATACACACACACACATATACAAGAAATATACAAAATATTTCTTAAGCCTTAAGCAAACTCAAAATCAACCGCGGATACACAAGTACACAAACATACGAACGAGCAAATGGATGCACCCATGTGAAGGTCACTTCAGGTCATCCTAGGGTGATGTAGGGAGGGGGTGGATGTAATGATGTTTGGTGATGATGGATGATGTAAGGTGGAGATATTTTATACCTCTCAACTTGCTTACAAATACCCACCCTTTTTCCTCTTCTTCATTCTAGCGTATCTCTTTCAAAACCGAATCAAATTGTGCAATTCTATTTTTCAAACTATTTAAAATTTCAGTGGTTACAATTTTATGGTTGACCACTTCTTTCTATTCTAAGCTTAGCTATGCTCAAAACTCCATTCTCTCCGGAGTATTTTCGAGACCAGTTTTAAAGGCCGAGAATATCTCTTTTTCATTCGAGCATAACTCCTCCAAAAAAGATCTAAATGAAGTAATTTATTTTTTCAAACTATGTAGAATTTCAGTGGCTACAACTTTCATGTTTGGCACTTCTTCCAGCTTTAAGATTAACCATGTCAAAATTCCACTTTTTTACAATGCATTTTCAGACTTCGTTTTTATGAATCCGAAAATACCCTCTCTTATTTTGATCAAATTTTCCTCATAATAAACCGAAATCAAGTGTTTCTTTTTTTCAAATTCAAGAGACAAGAAATTGTAACAACTTTCTAGTTAACAACTTTTTAAAAAGTTGAGAGTAAGAAGGTCAAAAACTCGAGAGAAAATGACCTATTTTCGGGTCTAGATTTGGAGAACTCAAGATCGTAGTTTCACCACTTATCTTCCTTCTTCCCAAAGCTTTGCCATGAGCACTTGAAGGTTTTGGGAGTGAGCAAGAAAGGTGAAGAGGAGATAAGGCCGAGAGCAAAAGCATAGAGGAGGAGGTGGTCAAGTACTTAGATAAGGAGATGAAGTTATCTAGGTGATGGTAGAAGTGTATAAGTGAAGTATTATGGCGATATGAATGATGGTAGGAAGATTGGTATTAATTATGGCGAGAACTCTAACTTTAAACCATTATAAATGTGTAACATAACTATTTGGATGCTAATGATGTTTGGATGTTTGGCTTGATGAATGTTTGAAAAAATAATTAGCAACATATAACGAAAAGTGAGAAACTCAGAAACTATAGTTATATATATTATTGAATGATATATATGTTTGGATATGATTATTAATGATGGTTGTTTAATACGGTTGTTGAATATAAATGCAAGTCACGTTAATACACGTCGATAAGCACAAAGAAAATCACTTTCCTTTATTGATGAAATGGTGTATATGAAATGTTTAAACCACTTAAATCATTTAATATGATTTAGAAATGTTTTATAAACATTTAAAACTATTTTGGCAAAGTTTAAATGAATATTGAAAATTGAGTCAAAAATAGGCGCGTCGTGTAACGGTAGTTCGCGATTTCGCGTTGTAAAAGTCAAACTAATATATAGAATTTTTAGAGATAAAAATTTCCGAACTGTTATATCTATAGTTTTCAGACAAAGAAAAAAAATCGAGATTTCGATAAGTAGATTTTGAAATATGAGTAAAACAAGTTTTCGAAAAAATCGTGGTTTTGTAGTCTGAAATCCAAAAAGGGGTTTCTTTAGACATGATATTTTAAAATTTTAAATTATTTTAAAAAATTTAAAAGTGATTTGAGTAATAAAAATGAATTTTCAAATGATATAAAAATCATTTTGATCAATATAGCTTAAATAGCATCATTCATAGCACTTTTTGCATCACTTTTCTATAACTTTTGAAATATGGTTTTAAACTTAACAATTCTTTTTCGAAATCTTTTATAAATGTTTTCAAATAAATAATTAAGTGTTTTAATAATGATTTGGAAGTTTTATAATTTGTTTAAAGATGTTTAAATAAATGATTTAAAGAAAAGCTGTCAAAAATCAAGTGATTTAATTTTGGCTCTAAAAGCCGATGAGCGGATTTGATTTTTCTATTCATGAGATCCGAATGAGTTGCTTAAACTAAGGAGATGTTTAGGAGAAACCAGTGCTCTGGCTCACCTGGCCTCTCCTGGGCGAGGGATAGAGAAGGTCAAAATGTTGGAAACGAGTTAAATATAAAAGATTAAAATTTTCAAACTTAAACAACTTGGATTTTATGGAGATAATCTTCTTATACTTAGTGTTAAAGCCTGAAGAGGGAACTCATGCTATTCGTGGAATTTAAAATGTGATTTCGCCATTATTACGCCTATAGTACTTGTTGAATAAGGGAATTGATATTGAGTAGAATTAGATGATTTCTGTCAACTCCGCTCCCTAAATATTTACTAGTTTGGATTAACATCCTAGATAATATGGTTTTTAACTCAATCAACATTTTGATTTTTGAATAAAGAGAACAGTTCACTATTTACTTAACATTTCTTTTATCGATGATTGGTTCAAAGGAACTAGAGTTGAATTTGGATGATTCGTCTCCGAAGACTACTTCGAACCAATTTACATATTCAAAGTAAAGATACGGAAATGATTTGGAAGATGGAATGTAGGGCTGCTTGTCATTGACCCTCGAGGAAAAAATTTCATATCATATTAGGTGGAAGTAGTTCTTCATTTGAGATCTTCGATGCAAGGGCTCCTCGCTACTAATCCTAGGGTTAATTCCCGATAGAATGTGACAGGGGAGTTCCTTCGATTTGTCCTGTTCCTGGATAACTTGTATGCATGAATGTCGGAAATTGCATTTCTAATTACATAAATTAATCTCTATAAATGTATCATCTGTTTGGTGGTGGAGAAGGCAAATTCTCTTAGCTTAATGCCCTTTCCCGAGACGTACGAGTTCAGGAGTTATACGTTTGTAGAAATCAGTTGTGTGACCATGGAATAGCAGTGTGACATTCAAAGTGAAATGTGCTATGTGAGAGGTAATCGTTACCTCAGGCCTCATCATCCGATAATGTCTTAAACAAGGTACGTAGTAAGACTATGTGGTTCGCAACCATTAGGTATGATCATCACCTTTCTAGGTTACTCTCTATATGTCGAGTATGGGGTGTATGATATGGGGCCTCGGATAGGTCAGTATCGACGGGGTTATGTCATATTCGATTTCTATTCAGGCCATGTATGAGTGCTAAATAAGGACCGATCTTGCCAGATGTGAATGATTGTTTGTGTATCCTCGATACATTCCTCTAGCGATGTACAGTACAGAAGGTAGTCTCTTACTTTCCATTGTATGGAATTCTTTCTCCAATAAGTGCCTTCGGACTTAGTTGTAAACCTATTGTGCCGTCAAATTTAACCAATGTAACAATTTTGGAAAACATTCATAAGTTTATTTGAAAAATATTTCAAAAGAATGTTATTAAATATAATATCGAATTATTTTACATAGCAAATGTTTTGGTTATCATAAGGTAAAAAACCCGTTCCTTATTTATGTGAGACGTGGTCTTATGAGATACATTTGTTTTCAAAATGCGTATTTTGAGTTTCTCACATCAGTCCCATGACTGATCCGAAGTTTATTTCTCTTTTTCCTTAAACTCTGAGTGCCCTAATTTTCCCGGGCATAGTCGGGTTTAGTTAGAAGAAATCTGGATGGAGCTCGAAGCATAAAGTTAAAAGATTCTTTTGAAGATTTTTATCTGTTTCCACCACACTCATATATTATTGTATTCTGCATTTGTAAGGACATATATTTATAACTTTCCATGTTTAGCTATAATAAATGTATATAAAATTTACGCTGTAAAGATTATATGTTGAAATAATACTTGTTATTTCATTCGTGTGAGATTATGTTCTGTTTTTATTTTCTTTCTTACCCTTGAGAATATTTCTCTCCAGCACTTGGATTTGTGGCACATGAATACCAAGAATGTATTTATATCGATTTCCAAGGGTCGAAGAAACGGATCTCATAGAAGTCCAGGAAGTGATCCAACATAGCATAAGAAGAATGGTGACCACTCAAATTAAGGGCTAGATTTGATGCCGAATTTAGACCCTTAATTCGGTACCAAATCTAATCCTTGTCCTTTGGGTTGTCAAACTCTTTTGTGTTGAGTTTCTTGCTTCATTTAGGTACTCTCCATGTAATTTATTAAATTTTTGATGAAGTTTGATCATTGTTCTTCCTTGACCGAGATTATCCTTTCATTAGGACTGTCACATCTTCATTCTTGATGATACGCTCTTTAGAAACCTGTGGAACTTCATGAATACATAGAAGATGATTAGCGGATCACTTGCCAAAAGTATGAGAATGCCACTAATAAGCACCTATATTTGGTACCAAATAAATGTCCTTAATTCGAGCCAAACGTAGGACTTAGCCTATTTTTGGTTCAAACTTTCATGAGTACTTCCTTTAGGTCTTCTAAGTGTTTTTGACAAGTTTCAAGTCATTCTGTCTTTGTATCGACGTTCTAACTCCTAATAATTTCTATTGGGTTAAAAACCCGGTTAACATTGGCCCTCCAAAGTATGCTTTCATTGGAAACAAAGTATGCTCTGAAACAAGACAAGATTCAGACTGTTATCCTATGAATTTCAGTTGATCGATGAATTCCACCCTGAGGTACTATTTTTCGTTAGTTCACTTCTAACTAGTTATTCATTCTGATTTCGGTTTGAATTTCAATTCTCTGAACCGACGGTGCAACCTTGGCTCCTAAATTTACGTAAGGCTTTAAGCCGGCATGTAGTATCAATGTGATGATTCGGAGATTACCCGGGTGAGGGTTGTAAATTCGGTACCGAATTAAGAGCCTTAATTCAGTGCCGAATTAGGGACTTAGAGAATTTTCATATGAACTTTCTTTACTAAACCTTTTTGCTTAGTCACTCATTACTTGTTTCATTTGCAGTTGAATTTACACTTTCTTCAGCTTGATCCGTCCTAAACCCAGCCTTCACCGATTGAGGTCGTCGTGTCGACGCCATTTGTTTTCTGTCATCGCTGCCGTGATCCACCGCCTCCTTGCTTCGATCGCCATCATCTGGGCCAACTGACGCCGCCACATCTGCCGTGTGTAGATCTAGACCTGAATCATTCAAACCCTAAATTGAGTTTACACCATGTTTGCTTGTCTTCATTCGAAGGTTGGTGTTGATGATGGTGATTCGTGCTTTGGCCGCGATGGAGATATCGATCTGTTCTAGTTGATTGCAGTTTGGAAACATAAACGGTTGAAGTTGAACATAATTTGCTAGATGTGGAGTTAGAATTTAATCTCATATTGGATGCTTTCAACTTGAGGGAAAACACATCTCCTAATTCTAACCATCTCTATTCACAAAATTGACTAGGCTGGATCAGTTAACCAACTCTAATATGACGGTTTGCCGTAGATTCGAATACATCAGATTGCTTCGTTGCATTGCATTTCCACACATATGGTGTATCTGAAAAAGAAAGAACTTTCTGTATCGCGTCGGACAACGTATCCGTTATCGATCGTTGATCGATAACGGATAATTACTGAAAAAGTAATTTTAAAGGACAATACATAAAAAGTAATTTTAATTGACAATACAGATCGTCTTTCTACCACGAGCAAGCTATTTACACGGGATAGACTGTTCGTGGTGTTCGGGACACTGGGCTCATGCCACACTACAAGAAAACTGATTTTTTGTAGCGCCCAAAAACCGCCACTAAGTATTTTTAGTGGCATTTCGATAATCGTTACGAAAAAACATGCTACTAAAAATCCTCGAGTATTAGTTGCACTTTTTTAAACGCTACCAAATTTTTTCTTTTTGATAGCGTTTTTATAACGCCATAGAATTCCTTTTTTGTAGCGCCTATTTGCCGCCACCGAAAAGGTTTTCTCCTCCATGATACTTTTTAATGGCGTTATCTAAATTTTTTGTAGCTCCTGTTTAACGCCACCGAAAGGGTTTTCTCCTCCATGTTACCTTTTCATGGCCTTATATACATTTTTTGTAGTGCTTAATAAACGCCAACATAAGTGTGCTTGAGTTTTTAATCACTATTTTGTAGCGCTTAATAAACGCCAGCATAAGTGTACTTGAGTTTTTAATCACTCTTTTGTAGCGACATTTTAACGCTACCAAAATAAATAATATCCAGTAGCGTTTGTTTCCCTCCACCTGCTACTCCAGATTTACCACTGATCTAGCATGCAATTATATAATAACAGAATACGCAAGCACATACACTTTTGAACACAATATATTAAACAACTACAAAATACGTATACACATTGAAGATCCACAAGATACATAGACATTCATACATCCACATACATAGGTGTCGACAAAAAGCTACCCGTACACATACACAACCAAACTACCATAAGTGTTATAACCAAACTACCATAAGTGTCATAACCGTACATATACATCTGAAATAAACGTCTGAAATAACCAAAGTACCGAGCAAAACCTAAACCACCATAAAAACCTGAACTACCTGTCATTGCTGATGTCTTCAAAACCTGAACTACCTGTAAACAAAGAACAGAACAAAAGAGTGAGAAAACAAAACCTGAACTTAAAACTGCATCACTAACATTCCACCACAATCCATACATAACTCCTCACCATTAATTATACTAAAGTAATATCTGAATAAATATACAGACATATGTATTTTAAAAATATAAATTACTAAAACTTGCATAGATAAATAGGGATGTACCTATGCATAAAAGAAATGAAATCAATTCTACAAAATGGACAAGGTATGATATAGTAAGAGTATTGTAATGGTGTAACAGTCAATTAAACAAGTCTAAAACACCAAAAAGCACAATAATACACCCCATGCACGTGAGATACACAACAACAAAACTGAAACTCAAATATATGAAGACAACACACAAACACACACAACATCCATTCAATATAAACACAACAGTTCTTACAATACATAACACTATATATATAGACACACAGACACAAATGCACTCACGCATAAACATATAGCATTTGAATGCACATACACAACACAATGCAGAACACACATTGCTTAATCATGGTTATATGGACTTAAATGATAGTTAACCGCTTAAGACAAGGTTTATATATATAAAAAATTAATTAGTGAATAATATGGCACATCCAACACTTCTAGTTATAACTAGGAATTTACTTTCTATAAGTTTCTCGCTACTTTATGCTAATGTACCGTAATAAAATTATTCGTGCTAGATACTGTGTTAAAATTATCATCTGTTTACTCAGTAGTATGATATTGAGTAAACAGATGATAATTTTAACACAATCACACTCACACACACACAGTTGGGTAAGCACACATCCTCATAAACACACTAGCGCATATATACAAAATCGCGCACGCACCTACAGGTTACACACATACAAATTAATCAACACACACGCTCATATGTACACACAAAAACACAGATCGTACGTAAGCACACATATACTCCAGGCAACACACACCTATATGCACACCAATACAAAACACTAAAACACACACACACTCTCTTCATGCACATAGAAATTCAAGGCAGTAGCAACACATATACCTAGCAGGCTAGCATGCACACACTCTCAAACACCATAGTACTTGGGAAAACACAAAACAAAAGCAGCTTGCCATAGGTTTGTGAGTGGTAACACTCACCTGTAAATCACGTTCCACTATGTCTCCTTCCACTTTTTTTCTTATCTTAGATTACGCACGCGACACAAGGCCCAAAACCTAGTAACGCGATAGATGGACTTGTGCCAGAAAAGCCTAAGAGTGTCTTAGTGAACATGCTCGAATATCAGAATTTATAATAATTTCTTGGATTTTATTTTTAATTTAGAAAATGACAATAATAGGTTTTAATTAATTCCAGAAGAAGAATGAGTGAATCCTGTTAAAGTGAATATACGTGAGATATTTTATATGATAGAGAAAGTTCTTAAGTAGATATGATATTGCATCACTAACATTCCACCACAATCCATACATAACTCCTCACCAATCACGATCATTCAATCACAATTCGAATATAACACCCCTACTTATGTACTTTTATCAGTTTACCAAAAATCTATCTGCACTTTAGCTGCTAGCATTCCTAATGTATATATAAAAAAAATTATATACCTTTCATTTTGACTTAATAATGATTTTTTCCATTGGCCAAGATATGGGAACGCCAAAGCAATCATCCATGCACGTCAGACCCGATGTTGGTCTCCATATCTCTGCATCTGGAACTATCACCAGTTCAATCCAAACTTTTACAACATTACGTTCCAGTGGACGACAATGGACCATCGTTATCGGATCAGTTGATGCAATACTTCCTTCCGCCACTACGTCTGCTCCACCCAAATCGATCAACTGATATTTGGCATCCTTTTGCATGGTTGCAATTGGCTGAAAGAAAAGAGATTATTATGCACAATGTATACATGCACATTAAATAAACTTTCATACACAGTTAACTGCTCCAAATTTGAAAATTAATACTTACATTTTGCGATTTATTCATGACCATATGCGCGGATTTCATGGGAGAATTCACAACATTTTCAGTATCATCACGACTCTCATCTAGTTTTTCTTGATCAGCTTCTACTTTTGATCTTGGCCATGCTATTTTCATACCAACTGCATCTCTAATGCACGACATATCAGATGTGGGTCGCCACAAATAAGCATCTTTATTTACTACTTTGTCCACCCAAATCACAACAGCAGACGGACCGAGTGGAATACCATTAACAATATATTTTGGATCAGTGGCATGGATTCTTCCTTCGGCAATTACACCTTCACCCTCAGTCCAACCGTAAATCTTGCAAGTGTCTTCGATGATGCTGGTACTCTAAAAATGAGAAGTGAAATTCAAGACTTTAGTATGCTATACAAAAACAACGAATATGTGTTAAATTTTTATTCAGATGGGAGGTGTGCTCGCTGCATTTTAGACATCAATAAGCTTGCAGCATATTACACTAATATACTTAACGTGAAAAAAATTACCGTACTGGCTGCACTACAGTTCAACCGTGTTCGCAGCGGGACCTTGATGCAAACTGATGGCCAAGCAACTACCTTATTCTTAGCGTCTGCTAAGACTGCCATTTTAGGTGTAGGCCTCCATAAATAAGTATCTGCTTTATCCACTGAATCTATAACAACGCTCCCGGCATTTGGTCCCAGACGAATGCCATTGACAACGTCATCTGGGTCCATGGACAACAGCCTCCCATGGGCAACAACTCCAGAGGTTCCATCCCAATTCAACAGCAAACATACTTCGTCGTTGCTCTACAATTAATCAACCGAAAATTAAATCAATTACTGGATTAAAAAATTAAAATATAAATTTCATTTATTGAGTAATATAAATATTATTTTTACCGAATCAGGTGAGTTCCTTCTCGAACTTTCTTTACCCTGCAGCGAAGCACGAATATAAATTAATATTTTACGAATATAAATTAATTTCCAAAAATTTACCTTCTGGTCCATCAGATTCTGTATCATTCCCTTCAATTCTGCTATTTCCTCTCGACACCGAGACACTTGTTTATCTTTGGACTGGGCCAAAGCTAGCTTGGTTAAAGTGCAACCCTTACCCAATGCCCTTAACCGTCCCGGTTTATCTTGTCCCAGTACATGTACAAGAGCATCTTTTCCAATATCAGTCTGTGACGAGCCGGATTGGGATAGGCTACCATATTTTTTGATCTCCTCCTATATAAATAAATACACATAGATAATGTACAATGGTAAAAATATCATAGTTTCAAAAAAAAATATACCAATAAAATTAAAAACAATTTTACCATAGTATTCCTAGCTTCCATGTTCACTGGTTCACCAGTTTTTTTAATGTGAGATCTAATCCACACATCAGCTCTACTTATGGACGATGGATCTACACTTTCTTTTTTCTAAAAATAGAATAACATTAAATTAATAAATTGACAGGTATAAAATAATGTTAAATAATGCTATAGTTAATTAACTTACCATGTCTTCGGTCTTTCTAGCCATTCCCCTACGACCGGTTGTATGCGGAATTTGTGTGTACCTAAGGGCTGAATATTTCTCACTTTTTTGCTGAAAATGTTGAAAGATGCTAGAATTTAATAACCAAAATCATAAAAAAAGAACTATCTAATATTTATAATGCAGGGTAAATATGTATGGCGAGGATTGCAATTTATTTGAAAATCAATTCATCTTGGTCATATACTTATTTGGTATTATTAATGCTGGATAACTCAGTGACATATACAGCATTCCATATCTACTAATAATATTTATAGATTGAACTAACTTGCAAAGTGTTTTTTTTCTTCATTTAAAATGTTCCTGTGCTTGTTATAACGCATTTGTATTTTGTACTGTCATAGGTTCCTGCAGCTAATACCTAAACAGGAACCCTCAGCATCCACCAACACTTGGACTTCACTTCTAAAGAAATTTATCGGTTGCTAACTATGTAGATGGATTTGCAGAAACATGCCAGACGAGTTCAGTAAGAATGATTTACCTTAAACTCCGGACTTGTTTTCGCCTTCACAAACGTCCTCCAATCGGTTATGCTTTTTATGTTCGTAGGTTTCATTTTAAGTCTTTCCTTATCGTTCTCCGCTTTTTGCAAATTTCGAACCAATTTGCTTTTTGACGATCTCCAAAGTACTCCCATTTGTTGAAATATAGCTTTTCTTTGCCATTCCTCTTCCAATTTAAATCTAATCTGCAACAATACATCAAAACATGATATTAGTAAAATTTATTTAATTTAAATACGACAGATTTAATTAAATCTGAAAGGTTTTCTGAAGTTATTAGAGGGCAATTTCAATTTATAATTGGCAAGAACTATTTTTCATTTTATCCAGAAGTTATTAGATGGCAATTTCAATTTATAATTGGCAAGGCCATGCAATATTAGAAGTCATTTTCAAAACATATTAGAGTCAGAATGTTAAATAATAGATGCCTGCTTCATACCAGAACCGACAGCCACAAAACTTCTTTTAAGTCATCACTAATATTCCTCCAATCATCAATGGTGTATGGAACCAGCTCCCGCACAAGCGGTCCAAGAAAAGAGGATAAATATACCGACCCTTGCCCTACTGGTATACCTAGGTCATTGAACTCAACTTCAATTCGATCCTGACTGCATGACGGGAGTCTTTTTGCTTTTGCTGGACCTCTACCGCCTCTTTTCCGAGATGTACTTCTGATTTCAGCTTCACTTTGTTTCCCAATTTCCAGCTCGGCATCAGCAGTTTGTTCAGGATGGGTTTCATTTTCTGAGCGGAGTCCTTCATTTGGGTCAGAGGGGATATCATCTAGTGGTTGTTCGTCTTCTTCATTGTGAAAAGTGGCTTGCTTCTTAGCATTGTCTGGTTGTTCTTCTATTTCATTTATACTAGCTGGAACTTTACGTTTTCGCTTTGACTGTTTGTTCTTACCTTTGACTGCTTGTTCTTCAGCCTTTCTCTGCAAGCGGGTACGTACAGATGTTGTAGACATATTTTCTGCAAGTGACAGAAAACACAGTATAAACCAATAAGCACATGTAAACAATAAGCAGCGATAAATATTAACAAACAACACTTAAATATCATCTACATGTAGCTGAAAAGAGATGTGGCAGTTTGCAAACCAAACAAGCAGGCCTAAAAGCCTTGAGATGATGAACGGATTTGTAATTTTATGAGAAAATGTACATGTAATGCAAACAGAATTGATAAGAACACTACTCATTATCAAGCAATATATGCAAACAGAATTGATAAGAACATATAATGCTTTGTCTCTGGAAGTATACAAAGATCAAAACACAAAGAACAAAAATTGAATGGTACATGCATTTGCAATGGATTAGGAAATTAAATGGTGCAAACTAACAGCCATTCGCAACATTAAAAAAAAACAAAGCATTAGTGCAGCAAATGAACAACAATCACTAAAGAAAATCAATACAAGTTCAATGAAATTTCCAAATAGCCCGGATTTAATATATAAGTTCAACCATCACTAAAGCAAATGAACAACTATGCTCAAGTAGAACATATAATCTACTCAATTATGCCCTCGCAATCCTCTCTAACATAGCAAAAATCTTCATCATCCGCTTTAGTTATTTCATCTTCCACCACTTGAATATCTTCCTCGATGCAATCGTGCTCCTCTATATCATTAAAACTTCTTAATGGTGCTTTCATTACAACGTACCAATTAGAAACATCGTTCTCTCTTGAATAAAATACTTGTTTTGCTTGAGATGCAAGTATGTATGGGTCTCGTGAAAATGATGCTTGATGTAAATTAACAAGAGTGAACCCATCATCATCAACTTTTACTCCATTTCCTTTATACGTCCAACGACACTTGAAAACTGGAATATAAAACAAATGATAATCTAATAAAATTATATCTGTCAATATTCCATAATAAGTGACCACATCAACCACTTGGGACATATCTTTAGCACTTGCTCTACACATTGTAGTTGCATCAAAAGTCACCCCACAATTCTGAGTTTCTCTCCCTAAATCTTTTAAATGAAAACGTAGCTCGTTGATGATATATCCTTTGAAAGACATGGCATCATCCTTCGGACCATAAGCAATACATTTTAACATGTCATTATGATCCTTTGAGGTAATAGGTATCTACAACAAATTTCATTTAGCATGTAAATTTATATAGTAATATTGATAGTTGAATGAGAATATATTTGAAATCTAATTAACCTTCCTTTTAATCTAATCGACAAAACTTTTTGTATGTGTTTCCCAAAGTAAGGTCGCATTTTTTGTCATGCGTTGGTCTAAATTTTCTAATTCCTCCAAATGCAAACTAGTATTGAACAATTGATTATAAGTTATATATATCATTGCAAACACATCAAAATATTTAAAACAATATAACATAAACTTACTCTATAAACGGTTCCACCACGACCATATTCATTAACACAGCTAAATGAGCACTTTCTTTCTCATTAACTGGCAATTTAATTGTCTTCGATACTGAAATTGGACGTCCCTCTAATATTCTACTACTTTCATAATCTTCATTTCGAGCTCCTTTCTCCTCTATATGTCCTGATTTCTTCAAAAATTCATTGAAAAACAACATGCATTCTGTTGCAAGATACGATTCTGCAATACATCCCTCTGGTCGTGCATAGTTTCTGACATAATCTTTGAGTGTCTTCATATATCTTTCGAATGGGTACATCCATCGAAAATGAATAGGTCCACACATTTGTGCTTCTTTTCCAAGATGAATGGATAAGTGTATCATTATATCAAAGAAAGATTGTGAAAAAAAAATTCAAGCTCACATAAAACGTCAATAATTTCAACATTGATTTGTTCTACCTTCTCTCTATCAAGAACACGTTGACATAATTTGTTGAAAAAAGAACATAAGCGAATTATCGCTTTTCTTGCCTTCTTTGCCATGAACCCTCTCGATTCTACTGGCAATAAATGTTGGATTAATATATGGTAATCATGTGACTTCAATCCACTAATATTGCAATCCGACAATGAAATCCGATTTTTTAAATTTGAACAGTAGCCATCCGGTCCTTTGAAATCATACAGTCTTTTGCAAAATATTTTTCTCTCGGATTTTGACAACATATATGGAGCCGGTGGAAGATATGTTTTATTCCCACGAGGTTGTGTATGAAGCTCACTTCGAATTTCCCAATCCTCTAAATCCTTTCTACAGTTGGTTCCATCTTTGGATTTATTTCCATGCAACATTGTGCCCAATAGGCTTTCACCAATGTTCTTCTCCACATGCATCACATCTAAATTGTGACGTAATGGAAGTTTCTATGAAAACCAAAACAATAATGCATTATTGGGTTTTTCTTGTATTAAAACAATGAAAAATAATTAAATTAACCACTAACCTCCCAATAAGGCAAACCAAAGAAAATTGATCGTTTTCCACCTTGATAGCTCTACTTCTGTAGAACTGTTAGTATCATCATATTCATCTTCTTTATCATAGACATGCTTTCTCTTCTTACTTTTCTCCTCTATTCCTTTTCCAAAATCATTTGGATAATCCTTCAATAATGCATAGATGTTTCTCCCAGAAAGCATTCTAGGAGCACCATCTGTCTCTACGGTATTATCAAACAATGCCTTTTGTTTCCTCCGTGAATCTGAAGGAGGTAGAAATCTTCTATGACCCATGTAGGCGAACTTTCGACTATGTTTCAACCAACGAGAATGGGTATTGACACCACATAATGGGCAAGCTTTTTGCCCTTTCACACGACATCCAGCAAGATTTCCATAAGCCGGAAAATCATTAATCGTCCATAACAAAATTGCATTCAGTTTAAATAAAGTTCTACTAAATGCATCATAAGAAGTAACTCCATTAGACCACAAGTGATGCAAGTCTTCCACCAAAGGAGCCAAATATACAGCAGTATCATTCCCGGGTTGCTTCGGGCCTGGAATAAGTAAAGTTAACATAATATTTTCTTCCTTCATACACAACATAGGCGAGAGATTGTATGTCACAAGCATTACCGGCCAGCAACTATATTTCGAACTCAACATGGAAAATGGATTGAATCCATCTGTAGCAAGACCAAGCCTAAGATTGCGTGGATCAGATGAAAAAGATTTATACTTTTCATCCACCATTTTCCATGTCATAGAATCCACGGGATGACGCATTTTTCCATCGTTACTTTTATTATTAAAATGCCATCTTAATTCTTCAGCCATCTTTTGAGATCTATACATTCGTCTAAACCTCGGAATAATTGGGAAATATCTCAATACTTTAACTGGAACACCTTGTATAACCTCTTCAATATTTTGATTTTTCTTCCATCTCGAGGAACCACATTTTGGACAACTTTCTAAATTTTTGTATTCTTTTCTGAAAAGGCAACAATCATTCTCGCAAGCATGTATCTTTTCAAAACCCATGTCGAATGCTTTAAGAAATCTCTTGACTTCATATAAGGTTTTGGGAAGCACGTTATCCTTCGGCAGAAATAGATGTTTCACAGCTAAAAGCTTATCAAAACCACTATCGGACAAGCCAGTCTCGCATTTAAGATTATACAAGACAGTGATGGCAGATAATTTTGTGTGATCTGTGCAACCAGGATATAATGGAGTTTCTGCATCTTCCAAGTTCTTGACTAACTCATCCTCTTTTCTTCGAGAATCAACATCGTCTTTATCATCATCAAAAAAATCTTGATTCAAAAAATCTTCATCTTCATAGTGAATCATCTTGAATAGTTCATATGCGTCAAACGTATTTGTTTTATTCTCTACATTTATCTCTTCACCATGGTTAAACCATACACCGTCAATGTATTTAGGATCCATTCCTTTTATAATTAAATGTTCAACGATGATTTGGTCATCATGACGACTAAGATTCCGACAATCCTTGCAAGGGCATAAAATTTTTTCTACACTTCTTACATTCCTCTTTGCAGCATGCACGAAATTCATTGCTCCTTGTCGGTATTCTATACTAGTTCTATGAAAAAAGTAAAAAAAAAAGTGAGCTTTAGTATTAGATTATATGTTCTAATTCTCAAAATACATATTAAGTTAATCATGGTTTTATCACCTGTTTAAAAAAACCCAGCCTTTTTCCATTATCGACATTTGAAGGCAAATAAGTTTCCAATCTTTGACGTATAAATTGGTTATCTGTTGCAATCAAAAAAATAACTAGACGTTGAAGTACAAATACTTGTAGCACTACTGCATATAACCATGGTGGTTTAGTAGACAAAGGCAAAGAATACTTTTCCAAAAATATAAATTTTACACTTATATTTTGCATTTAACCTCAGATTTACATGTATTTATAATTAATCCACGCATAACACCACACTCCTACCCACACATAACTGACCAAGTCACAACCCTCCAAACTGCTGCATAACAGTTACAGCTATCTGCCCCTCCTTTGTCAATCCATCCACAAACGCTCCACTTCAACAAACAACATTCCAGTCACTCCACTTCAACAAAACTTTTGCAAATCTCTGCACTTCACCATTACACACAGACCACTGACCAAACTTCCTCCCACCTATCACCAACAAACGCCGGTGCATTTCCGCTGCCACACATTGCTGCAACTTTCAAAAAACGCAGCAACCTCTCATCACCATACTACTCAATCCTCCTATTTTACCACTTCTCACAACATTGTTTAATTCAACCACTTCCATAAATATACTTCAACACTGCAATCACTCCCCCACTCCACTGTTAAACAATTCATTCACTCCTCACAACAACACAGTTTCATACCAGCCTATAACAATACCCACTTTCATCTCATACACACCATATTCATTCATATCACCAAAGACAATATCCACTTGCCTACATTCCTGTAGCCTGCTTCAATAACCATTCTACAACCTACTGACTACTGCACTGATACAACCAACTGCACCATATTCACACACTACAACAGTGACCACTCCAACTACAAACCCCAAGCAACCACAGACCATCCTCCTTCCCATTTCTCCAACCTGCAACGTGTTCGCAACCGCACTTCATACTACAACTCAACAAAACATCAACAACCCAGCCTCCGCAGCAAACTACCAGAGACTCACGCAACATTCATCAACTTGCCCTTTGATATTCTACCACTCCTTACGAACACATACTCACATCCTTCCCCCAGCCTCGCCCCCTCTTACCAAACCAACCGTCAACTTCACCGCCTCCTCTTCACTACCTCACATCCACACAACTGACATATTTCCAATGCCTGCCACTCCACAAAAGACTATTTATGCTCCAACATTTACCACTCTCAACCATCCAACCAGCCAATACCCAATCGCAAACAAAACCGCGATCTCCATCAATGCTACTTGAACCCACCAAATTCTCGAAACACGCAACCTCAACCTCCTCTCAGCAAGCAACCATTGATTCACTGAACCACTTCAACAGAACATTCATATACTCAAAGAAATCAAAGCAGATATCCCAACAGATCATTGCAATTAGGGTTAAATCAACCATTTCAGTAATAGTTTAGGAAAAAATACGAAAATAAGATGCATTCAAATTCATATAAAAGCCAAATAGAATCACAAAGTCGATTTAACAGATTCATACCTAAATATACCTAATCGATTTAAAAGATTCATACCTAATTATACCTAGATCTGCTGGCTGCCGCGACTCGATGTTGAGTAAGGGGGAAACGACGGAGTTGACGATGATACTTGAGTGCGATGAAAATTTAACACGATTAAAAGGGGAAAAAAATTTCTGAAGAAGAAAGCAAATTAGGGACGAGAATTTTGTTAAGTACGAGAGTAAAATGATAGGTTACTTTTATTTAGTTCGCGCGAACTCTTTTTTTTAGAAGCGGGAAACGTTAATTATTTTTTGCCACGTTTATATTATTTGGTAATCTATTTTTTGTTGCATTTACAATAAAATGCCACCAATTTTTGCAACTATAAATGGTTTTTCTTGTAGTGCCATATAGATAACACGCTGCATTTGCACTGGTCAACACTTGGAGTTTGATTTGTCAACACACACCGACTTCCTTTGAATTTCAAGTGTCGACCGTTCGGGAATTCCTATTAGAAATAAAGTGTACCCGACCTTAATCAACAAGTTCTGTTGTCTAGAATGACACATCAGTCAGCACGTCCCAAGTCCGTTGATGGATCATCCATGCCATCCGAAGCTGAGTCAACTGCCCCTGCTTCTCCATCTATTCCTATAGGACCAAGTTGACGTGTAGCTTCTGATTTCTATTGCCCACTAGTTCTGGTAGGAACTGTACTTGACCAGCTGCCTCTTGGATTGAGAATTCTAACTGATCCTCTGGAATATGCATCCACAAATTTGACATCCAAAATGCTTGGAAATATTTGGGTATAGTAAGGTATCTGTGCGGGTGACGTTTGTCTGCCCACTCGAGCTGAATTTGTTCATAACCTCCAAAAGGTTTTATTGCTTGTAATCGGTACATGTGCTTAAGTGGTGCTATACCATCGTTCAATCAGTTCTTGTCTATGGTGCTTCAGGATTTAGGATTGGTCCCGTTTCAAATCCATCCCAACGGTTATGCGCTCCTGGATTTCCTATACATTCTTTTCAAATCAGACTCGGTCGTCCCTCAAGGCTAAATGAGCTTGCATTTTTTTTACACTTCAGAAGGAGGCAGGACTGCCTATCCTTTATAATTATCAAAGCCTAGAGGGGATGTATGCTAATATCAGAGTCCGTAATAAACGTTCATCTTTCAAAAACAAAATTTTCTTTATTAGGCATCCAAAGGGTTTCGACCACTTCTGGCTATTTGGAAGTAAGTCCTAATTCCCTAGCGTTTGCTATTTCAATTGGTTTTCCAGTTTCTCATCCTATCATGTCTTATTGCACTCATCCCAAGGAGGAAAAGAGGAACGTTGAGCTTGACAAAATTTTAGAAACCCTTAAGGCTGTAAGAGCTTTTGAGCGCTCGATGGAGTTTGTTTTGACGAAAGAGAATCTCCTATAGTTCGGGTTACTTCGTCCTGATAGATTTGCTGTAGATGATGAGCCGTTAACATCAAGCAGCCCTCGGAGATGCACTTGTTCTTCTGCCCATGCTCGTGACTTTGTCGAGGAGGCTTAAGAAGAAGTGGCTGGTCTGTTAGAGGTAGCATAACTCAAAGAGATTCCTAGAGCTGATATAGACTTACACCCAGAGATGACATTACGAGGAATAGGGATGATGCTCACATGATGTCTCCGATCCTCGAAAAAGAAGACGAAAAGTTTCATAGGAGAGATGAGAAGCAGCATGTGGTTAAGGAGAGAGAGGAAGAAGGCTCGGATTGTGACGATAACAACTTTTGCATCTTAGTAGAAAGAGATGAATCTTTTGATAAGTCGTCGGAAATGAGTACCGCTCTTGCTCAACTGCCTTCTCCAGACTTGTTAACTACTGAGGAATTAAGTCTCGAACCCTCAATTTCTCCTCCTAAAGAACAACCTGACATCGAGACTCTAGATTCTGCAGTAGGTCAAGCTACCGGGACCCCCGAGGAAAATACGTCGACTTCCGAATTCATGAGAGATTTCGCTATTTATGTAGATGACCATGAGGATATCTCCACTAGCAAAATGGTGGCTAATATCGGCTCAAAAATCAACATTTCCTTAGGCACATTTGTGAGCAGTGGTTAAAAGTCCCTTACTCTTAAACCTTGCCGATACGGTTGGTAGAGTATATAAGGGGTCACTAGCAGTATGCACTTTACTTTAGGATCACAAGCACACATCTCTGCATCGTGTTAAGTTCCTAAGCTCGAGTATTAACTTCGCTCTTGTTTTCAGTTCAAGTACCAAGGGACGAGGGTTATATCATCATTTTCGCCAATATACCAGCTCCCAAAAAACTAAGACTTCTGACCAAACTTATTGCCCTCCTCGCGAGACGAATGAGGAAAGAAGAAAAAGGAAAGAGGACGAAGCTCGCCACTTGGGACGAGAGCATGGGAGGGTAGATAAATGGAAAAGAGATGATTAGAGAAGTGCCCTCGACAATGCGCAAAAACACCACATAGACTCTCATGACCTCCGTAGGCCCTCGCAAACGATTATTCCTCCTCGCCCTGATGTCCAGACTACTGAGATTCAGGCAATTCCACTCTCGAGAGAGATGACTATTGTAGTAGCTCCCACTTATTCCAACCGAAGGGAAATGTTTGAACTCCTGCATGCTATAAGATCAGCTTAACGACGCTCACATTGAATCCGGGAAGTTGTAAGAGCAGCTAATTCAAGTAGAAAATAATGTTAACCTTGAAACCGGACTATCGTCGAGCATGCTCGTCGAGCATGCTATGGCACACACTCGGCTTCGTGAGAAAACCGCACAGCTGGTGAAAGGAAAAAAAGACACCGTTTCTAGCAAATTAGCGAAAGAGATTGAGCACCTAAGCACAAAGTATGAATTAACCGAGCTTCGATCAAAATATGATAACCCAATCAGTTAAATGGATGCCGGTATACTTCATCTATATACAAGTTGTGTAATGAATAAGGGCAGCCTGAGATGACTTGGTGTGAATTATCCTTGGATTCTTGTCGTGGTCTGGGAGGAAGTGTTGGTCACATTTGAGAAGGCTAAGGATATGCGCTCTGAGGAGGAACTAAAGGCTTCCTATCTTAGCCTTGATGACATCGACTTCTTTGCCGTCGGTAAAGAGATCCTTAGAGGAGAAAGAAAGAAAGATGTCATCGACGCAGTTGCTAGAGCTCTTTCGGGACCAAGCTCTTTGGGTCAGCAACAAATACTTGTTCCAACTTCACAAGAGGAATTAACAAACATCTCGGCATCCATCGCTATAACCTCTGAAGCTGCTCATGCGTATGCAACGTCTAAAGCCTTGGACGGGCCACATCCTACTCTAGCTATAGTGCGGCCCTCAGAGATGGTGACTGGTGTTGAAGCTTTTGAGATTGAAGTTCATGACCACACTCTTGGCTCAGGTATTCCTCTCATCTCTCT
The DNA here is from genome assembly GCA_030765085.1 of Allium cepa. Classification (NCBI taxonomy): domain Eukaryota; kingdom Viridiplantae; phylum Streptophyta; class Magnoliopsida; order Asparagales; family Amaryllidaceae; genus Allium; species Allium cepa. The sequence continues at coordinate 90,035,939 of CM060928.1, forward strand.
GATGCTCCAGGCAATTCAATTTTCTCTAGGGTCCTTCTTTGAATTATGCACTTCGCTTTCCTAACTTGTAGGTCCACCAGCTCTCCCACTTCTTCCTCCAGCTTCACAAGGTTCGGGTCTTGCTGTCATTTTCACTGCTTCCACCGCTGTCTCTGCAACGACTTCTGGCCTTAATCTTGTTCCCAACTCCTGGCCTAGGCCCGATTTCGAGAAGATAGAGGCGCTTCTGAACTTAGAGGATGTTATGGGGTTCATGGATGAAGAGGTGGTAATTACCAGTGAGTCGAGACCAACAGACACGTTAGCCTTGGCAGAAAGATTGGAGAAGAAAAAGGAGGGACTACAGGCAAATAAGGATAAAGAAGAGCAGAAGCGCAAGACTCCCACCACCATCAAGATGAAGGTACCCAATGAGAGAAGTGCAGCCATCGGGGATCCGAGGGATCTGATCCTATTGAAGAGGTAAGAGCGGTAAACATAACAAGAAGAAGATCTCGATCCGCTCTGGCATGGGGAACAAAGGAGGAGGGAAAAACAGAATGAAGTGATGGCTCGAGCACCAGTGGAGTTTGGTTTTGGCGGTCTTTTGTTCATATGTCTTTTGATATTTTGTGTCTTTTATACAATTACAGAGTCTATCTTTGCATCATTTCTCTTGTTGTTGTGTCAGTTTAGTATATACTTATGCCTTTTGGTGTCCAACCATGTTGACATTGTATGGTAGCAGTCGTGCTGTTGATTCTGTACATAAAGCAATATAAGCAATGAAAGACTAGTATGTCTACCGTTATCTCTTCCATGTGCTTATTATATTTTATGTATTGTGACTGTTCATATACCAACTGTCTGTGTGCATAATACGATTGCTCATCTCGCAATTTCCATATTATACACTGTTGTATCTTGTGATATACGATGTGTTGATTTATAGCAATTCCATACATGTGAATGGTGTAAATAGTGTAACTTGCAGTTATTTAGTTTTACTAATTTACTTGGCTCTATTGTAGCTTCCAGAATTTTTGTTCGGCGTAACAGAACCATGGAGTGGCTTTTACTCTGACCAAGATTAGTATGTTGTGTATTCCTTGGTACATGGGGCAGGTTACTCTGAATACTGGATGGGAGACCGGGCGCTCCAGGCTACACCAGTCCAGGATGTGTTACATCTCCTATCTTCGGGAACTTACAGTTTGAATGCTCGATTTCGGGCACTGTGTACTCTAGTCATAGTTGATTTTCTTTGAGTTAGGTATTGAGGTTCTATCCATACATTAGCCTTTGTTTCTTAAGGTGTGTGAATAGCTCGAATCCTTGGATTTTCCTACAACGTTGCTGGTATCTAGGCGATGTTGAGTTTTGTGCAGTGAGGATTGATTTCTACCAATCCTATAACTGATAACTTTTACGATACTGCCAAAGCAATGTCGGTACTTAGGAGGTTTTGAAAAACTGATGATATTACCATGGTAATAGCGATGATTTAGAGTACGCTTGAATGACATTCTATCGGTCCAAGCGATAAGAGAGTGGATGCTTACTTGGACGTGGTTCCATTGATCCAGGAAACGCAGGAGTTGGGGTGTAGTCGAACACAGTTCCATCGGTTTGAGTGGCTAAGGAAATGAATGCCTACTTGGACGTGGTTCCATTGGTCCAATTAATGAAGCATGGTTTATAGATGTGCATGGGGATTTGGGCCTTCCCGATATTGCTGGACCGATACCGTTCTCAAAGGGCAGGGATCGATTTTCCTTGTCGATGCAGCGTTTGAGTGGATTTGCTTCCACCAACTCGACGGGTTGCTTGATTGAATGCACTTGCATCAGTTCAAGAGGCATGCAGGTGGAGTGTACTTAGATGCAGTTCCACTGGTCCAAACAATGAGTGAATGTTTTTGAGTCGATCTGACCCTATCGACTCAGCAGGATGCTTACAGGAATGCGGTTCCATTGGTTCAAGAAGCGAAATAACTTCACTGATAAAATAAAAGGAAAGGAAAATACTGCCTATTTACAATTGCCCCAGTATCCTTGAGTGACTTATTTGCGAAAATAGGAAATACATAAATAGAAATTCAAACAAAATAGTGCCGCAACGAATCACTGTTCCAAGCACGAGGAATCTGGACTCCATTGACCGTTGCGAGCTTGAAAGTTCCATCTCCAAGTTTATGGTCGATAACGTAGGGTCCTTCCCATTTTGGGCCAAGTGCCCCCATACCCAAGTAGATTCGTTTTAGGACGAGATCTCCTACTTCGAAGGTGTGGTAGCGAACTTTGGTGATGTGTCGTGCCACTCTCTTTTGTTGAGCAATAGTCCTTAGCTCAGCTTTTTCCCGCTTCTCATCGATTTGATCAAACGATACGAGCAAGAACTGGTCGTTTTCACTTTGGTTGAAGTGTCGTCTCCAATGAGAGGGAACTTTCGGTTCCACTAGAATCATTGCTTTCGAACCGTATGCCAAAGTGAAAGGTGAGTGCTTAGCCGCTGATTTATAAGTCATCTGTAAGCCCATGGTGCAAGCGGAAGTTCATCAACCAAATTTCCTTTAGCTTTTGTCAGCCGTTTCTTGATGGTGGATTGATGATTTTGTTCACTGCCTCCACTTGCCCATTTGCTTATGGGTGTTTCAGCACGTAGAAGCTTTTCTCAATCCGAAAACGCTTGTAAAAGTGCTTGAATTTGGCACTCTCGAGCTGAATTCCATTATTTGTGATGTTTTTTGTGGTACTTCGAACCTGCAAATAATATTTTTAGTAACGAAGTTAATTACTTTCTTCGTAGTGATGGTGGCTATCAATTCTGCTTTGGCCCATTTTATGAACTAATCAACTACGACAATAACATATTTGGCTTCCACTTTAGCTATTAATAATACATCAATTAGATCGATTCCTCAGTCACAGGCTGACCATTTGCATTAGCTCTATGAATGGAGTTCTCACAATTTTAGCAAATCTCTAGCACTGATCGTAACGTCTAGCATAGTTTGCTGCATCTCGGTTGACTCATGGCCAAAAATATCCATAATGGAGGACCATTTTTGCTAGTGTCTGCCCCTCGATCTGGTTTCCATAGCTGCCTTCATGGACTTCCCGAAGGATCATTTTGGATTTGCAATCAGATAAGCATCTATGTAAGGGGGTGGAGAATCCCCTCCTTTAGAGCACTCCCTCTTGTAGTATAAATCATGGCGCCTTTCTAAGAAGCTTCTTTTGCTCATTTTGATCCCTACGGAGTGTCCCTTTGAGCATATAGTCTTTGATCGGTGTTATCCACAATTCATGTTCATCTGTTGTTTCTAGAATCTAATCAACGTTCATCTGATCTATGCTAGAAGCCTTCAGCGTCTCAACTGGAACCAGCCCCATTGACTGTGTTTCTCCAAAACCGTTTACTTTAGCCAGATAATCCGCTTTCATATTATGCTCCCTCGAAATATGACTTATGGTATAATGTTCAACGTCATTCAGCAATTCCAATGTCTTTGACAAATAAGGGGAAATATTTGACACCTTTGCTTGATATTCCATTTTCACCTGACATACAACTAACCGGGAGTCGTTGTAGATGTGCACAACCCTTATTTTGAATTCCTTCACAAATTTCAATCCTGCCATTAATGCCTCGTACTCCATCTCATTGTTAGTAGCAAGGAACTCCAACCTTGGTTGTAGCACATAGACCGTCCTTTGGGAGTTTCGAGAACGACTCTAGCTTCTGAGCAGAAATCATTCAATGCACCATTGACAAACATTTTCCACTATGAAACTCGCCATTTTATAGTATAAACTTGGTATAATGCCTATCTGTTGATCGCCCTTCGGGGGTGACAAGAGATGTCATACTAATTCAACTCAAATTTCCATTTAAGAAGTTGTCTTGATGTTGTGGATGGTATATCACTTGCTTTAAAGTTGATCAGTCAACATTTTGATTAGCTGAGCCTAGAAGTATGTGCGTTACGTCCTTGACGTGACCAACCGGTGATAATTTAGTTTTTCAACTTTGGGTACTTTTTATCGGCTCTAGTGAATCGCTTACTGATGTAGTAAATAGGCCGCTAGATTCAAGGTTCCTCACGTACTGGCATTGCGCACAGAGTGTGAGTTGACACTGCTAGGAAGATGAATAGGTCTTCCCCGTCCGTCAGTTTAGATAAAACCGATGGAGCCTCCATATGTCTAATAATTCTTCAAAAGCGGTTTGGCATGCCTGGTTTCATTCAAAAAAATTCTTACCTTCTTCACTACGTCGAATAACGGTATATACTTGTATGTCGCTTTGGAAATAAATTGGCTCAATACTGTTACCTTTCCATTCAGACTTTGCAATTCGTTTTTGGTCGTAGGGGCTGTAACGTTCCGCAAAGTGGCTATTCACTTGGGATTAGCTTCAATGCCCCTAGCATTCACGATGAAGCCTAGATATGTCCATGAAGCCATGCCAGAAAAAAAATTCAGTGGGTTAAGCTTCATTTTGTATTTTTGAAGAATCTCGAACATTTCCAAGAGGTTGTCTTAGTGATTTCCTAATGCACGTGACTTGACTAGCATCATGTGACTTGACGAGCATGTCATCCACATAGACTTCCATCGTTCGCTCGATCTGATCTTTGAACATTGTATTCACCAATCGTTAGTAGATTGCGCTGGCATTCTTCAGGCCAAATGACATCACTCATTAACAATACAATTCGAGGTCAGTGATGAAGCTGGTGTTCTTCTGATCGGGTTTGTGCATCATAATTTGGTTTTATCCTAAGTAGCATCACTGAATGAGAGTAGTTCGTGGCCTGCAGCTCCGTCTACAAGATGTCGATTCTGAGTAATGGGATGTTGTCCATTGGACAAGCTTTGTTTAGGTTCGAGTAATCCTTACAATTTCGCCACTTCTCATTGGAATTTAACTAGAACTGGATTCGACACTCACTCAGGGTAAGTTGCATCGCGGATGAAGCCGTTAGCCAGCAACTTATTCACTTCTTCCTTTAGTGCAGCGGATCGCTCCGGAACCAGCTGCGTCTCTTCAACCTCACTGTAGTGTACATGAGAACAATATTGAGTGTGTGACATGCTATCTCCGACGATATCCCACACATATTAGCATGCATCCAAGCTTACACGAGGTCAGCTTGTCGGCAAGAAATTTGATCAATTCTTGTTGCATTTTGATCTCAAGTTGTAACCCTATTTTTAGATTCTAGTTGGGTCATCAACATCTACAAGGACAAACACCATAATCTCTACCGATGCTTCTCGTTCCTCCTTTGAAATCTTTTTTCTAAGGTCCAAAGCCTTGTTGAAATGACTATGGGCCCCGAGCCAAGGGCGGTTCTGTAATTTCTATGCTGATGGTTTGCGAATATGGAGAGACTTTCGCACATTCTTTCCCTTTTCCTTTCGTTTCGATTCACATCGCTCAATGACGTAACACTTTCTAGCGATGCATTGATCTACTTGATAACTCCAACTCCATTCTTCATCGAGAATTTCATGGAAAGGCACCATGGAGCCAAAGAGATCCTAAAATCAACAAGGGCCAGTCGATCCAAGAAAGCGTTGCAAGCTGATATTTCATCCATGATCATGAAGGTTTGGATAAGGACCACACTTCATTCTCCTTCCTCGAGCTCGATAGGCAAATCAATCATCCCGACTGGCTATCTTGGCTCTCCCATAAAGCCCTGGATTTTCATTCGGCAAGCAGACACATCCTTTATGTTGATCTTCATTTGATTGAACATATGTCGAAATAAGATGTTGATAAAACTTCCACTATCCACTAGGACTCGACGTACAACTGTCGGCCCGATTCCAGTGGTTACAACCATCGGGTCGAAAGTTGGCACTTCTACTCCGTCAGTGTCTCTGTTTTAAAACACTATAACATCATTAAGTGTCCTTTGTTGCTTGGTTGGGAAACCATTTTCAGTTGCAAAACAAGTTTACTTCGGAGCTTGCTTTAGCGAACTCGCATATTGGTCTATCTTCCCCCAACTTTTCTATGCTGGGTGAGGTCCTCCAAAAATAGTGCTGATAACTAGTCTTCATCCATCCGTTTGGATCCTTCTCTGCTGGGTCTAGGTTGGTTCTCTTAAGTACTTGGAAATTGAGGTCCAGCGGGCTGGTTAAAGTTTTTCATTTTCTTCATGTACCGTTGGAGTCTGTTGTTCCTAATCAATTCATCAATCAGATCTTCCATATTATGACACTCGTTTGTGTTATGCCTGTGAATCTTGTGGAAGGGGAAGAATTTCCTTGATTGCTTCTGTAGTTCAGATTCTTCCATCCTGGGAGGCTTGTTGTATTGCTTAATTCCCTAAGTTGTAAGGTAGATGTTCTCCAGGTTGTCGTTCAACGATGTTTGCTCCTTGGCTCTCATGTTTCAGATCCGCTTTCCATTCCCATCATGCTTACTAGTGTTCTAGTTTTTCCTTTTCTGATTTCCATCTTTCCCTGCATTTATTGGCATGGCTCCAGAATTGTTTACATCCAAGTTGACTGCTACATTGCTCTGAACTACTTCATTTGGTTGCACACTGATAGTCTTTCCCTCGAATGCGTCCACCTCGTCCAATCTCAGATACAGACTCGCCTTTCGGTTGAACTCCTTTATGGTGGTTGGTTGTTTCATCTTCCAAAATTTGTGTTCGGATGGATAGTTCGGAATAAAACCATGAATACAATATCTTCATTAGGATTGCTTACTTCAATAGCCGCAGTATTAAACTGTTCATAAAGGTTTTTAATTACTCATTTGATCCCTGGAAAAGGCCAAATAGAGACATCACATCTTTTGACTGTGCCTTGTGAACTCTAAACTATTCCAGGAATTTCTTTGTTAACGTCTAACGTAGAAATGGATCTTGGTGAGAGTTTGGTAAACCCATTAAAACAACACATTTCAAGAAGATAGGGGAATATCTACAGCGGACTGCATCTGTTGCCCTAACTCCGTTCATGTGCCAACTGTAGTTGTAGAAGGGCGGTTTAGGGCCTGTCGTCCCGTTATAGGCTGATATAGTGGGCCTAGTGAACTTCTTGGGATATTCCTCCCTTAGGTATATTTTTGGTGAATGGAGTCTGGGTTGGTACAAAACCTCAGTCATCTTATTTTCTACCCTTCCTTTCTTCCATCAAGCATTTGACCATATTTGTTATGTATGCCTCACTAGTTCGGTAGTCCGCGGGTCGATTGTCAGGGGATACACTAAGTGTTTGGCTCTGCAAACGGCTTTGGTTTGCCAACTGAAGCCTAGGCAGTCCATTCTCTGGGAGAACCACTCCTGTACAATTCCGTTTTCCCACGGTTGGCCTAGTAGAGGCAGTTTGGACTTCTTTTTGGGCAATCTGCCTGTTTATATCAACATTTAATTCAAGTCCTCTGGCATCAAGTTGCATGTCATCTTTAGAACTAGAAAGAAGCATCGCAATATTCCCTTGTGGTGCCTTTGCTCCAAAGTTGGGGTTTACAGCAGGTTGTCCTTCGACAGGAGGGGTACTTCCATTGCCCTCAATAACAATTCAGTCACTCTATCAACTGTCTCCTTTTGCTTTATTTTCCATCCCTTCTATTCAAGCCCGAGATGGAGGAATTTTCCTGTTCTATAGCCTCCTTAGTTTTCAGCATAATCCTCTAGGAAATTGGTGGTTGTAGCGTTAGTAAAACATCTCCTTGTCCATAAGAGCTTTTTGGCTATCAGCCATTTTATGGTTAAGCTGATCAACCAACTGGTTAAATTCTCCTTTCGTTATGACTTCATGATAAGCAGAAGATTTCGGTTCTTGATTTCCATTATTAACTCATGTTGATAAGTTAGTGGTGTTATTGACTTCAACCTGCAGGTAGTTTGGTCTATCATTACCAATTTTTGCATTGGTAGATCTTCGAGAAGTTATTCTCTCTCTTTCGCCATTAATCTCCAATGGCAATTCTTCAAATTATTTTGAAAGAAGGATTTGTGGATTTAACTTCTAGACCTATCCGATCCAAAGTTGAGAACTAGATCCAAGCCTGAGTTCATTACTCTTAGTGAAAGCACCAAAATTTTAACCCAAAAAATGGATCAACACCCTGAAGTATGTTGTGAAAGCATAGCCTTGTTAAAATAGAGCAAATATAATAGTAAATAGCAGAATAGTAAATGAAATACTAATTTTTATGGTGGTTCGACTGTTAACTAATCCTATGTCCGCTTCATAGCATTATTTATTGTTTATATATGTTTACATGGTGAGAATGATCAAGTCATGAGTATAGGTGTTAAACTAATTCTAAGTCCTAGAATGGCCTAAAGGAACTGCTTTGGTGACTATAGAGTAGAGAAAAAGTTGAAGAAATGATAGGGCTTCCTTGTAGTAATGGTAGAAAGAAAATCCTCCCTTAGTTGCTCTTTGGTTTGTATTTATAGTGGCAGTTGTCATATTGGATCAGAAGCTCGCTACCAGAGAAGTCCACGAAGTGACCCAAGATAGCGTAAGAAAAACGATGACCATCCGAATTAAGGGCTAGATTCTTAATTCAGTACCGAATCTAATCCATGGCCTTTGGGTGGTCAAACACTTTTTTGTTGAGTTTCTTACTTCATTTAGATGATCGTTCTTCTTGATTTGGACTATCCTTTCATTTGGACTGTCACATCTTCATTCTTGATGATAAGCTCTTTGGAAATCTATGAAACTTCATGAATACACATAGGATGACTAGCATATCACCTGCCAAAAGTATGAGAACGTCGCAAGTAAGCATCTATATTCGATATCGAATTAAGGTCCTTAATTCAGGTCGAATATTGGACTTAGCCTATTTTTGGATCACATTTTCATGAATATTTCCTTTAGGCCTTCTGAGTGTTTTTGCCAAGTTCCAAATCATTCCGTCTTTGTATTAACGTTCTAACTCCTAATGACCCTGTTGGGCTAAAACCCCGATTAACAATTGTCAATTTGAATAATTATCATATAGGGAACCATTTTCTGAAAGTATTAACTTGCATGAAGCATGTTATTTTATATCATACTTTCAAGAGCCTACTGTATTATTCCTTGACATCTTAACTAATATTTTTGAAAAGATTATGTTTTTAAAACAAAGGCTCTACATTCAAATTATATAAGAAACGGTATCCTATGCCTAGACCCTTAAAGCTAATTTGAAATGCGTAATCTATCAAGAAACAAAACTTCTTTAAAGTAAAAGTTCTCGCAATCTTGATACAGTTGGCAGGCAGACCTTTTTAACTATTAGATCTGACCGCTGGAAATAGTTGAGTCGCATCCTTCGTCGCTTTCTTTAAGGAAATTCACGGCTTAGTCCAAGGTGCAAGACTAGCTATCAACCGCTCCATTCATAGGATGAAAAAGCCATTAAAATTTGATTGATTTGCTGTTTGCATGACAACAAATTGTTCTGAATTTAGCACTTTCTATTTTAATCGTTTGAAAGAATTCTACAGAGAGAGAAATGATAGAGGGAGAAGAAGAAGAAATAAAACTTTGTGTTGCCTTCTATTTTTTTCCTTCTGTCTATATATCATTTAAATAAGCAGAATGAAAATTATATGCGTTATTAAAATGAGGGATTGTTACTGGATTTAAAATTATTGTCATTAATGAAGAATTTTATTACCATTAATTTTTGCAACAACTTAATAATAATAGCTCATAAATATATTATTGTTTTACAACATCATTCATTACGAATTTTATTACTACTAATTTTTTAATTAATTCATTTAAAATTCCAACAATCCCCCGCTTGAATGACTAAAAAAATTCCAAGCAATTTATGAAAATAAACGATTGTGCATAAACAAAGGTATTTTTCAATTTGAACACTAGCATAGTGAGTAAGGTTTAGAATATACTAGAGGACACATAGTCAACTCTATCTATGACATCAAACCATATACAACCTTTCTAAAGTGCTCTTAATTAGCCCACGCATTAATAGCCATGCACGTTTATCCCAGTTAGTGAATGCTATAGAATACTTTTGCCATCAAAGTTTTCGTAGAAAACAGCATCGTTCCCACATTCACAAAGGCGAGTCTATCAAAAATATTCCCTACAGTTAGGTACTCCACTCCACGTAGAGTATAAATCTCATCAAGGGTTTCTATTACCTTATCCTCCAATCGCTACAAGAATACATGCTTCTAAGCATTTTATAATATAGCATGTTTACCTCTTATCACTTCATAACTAGTTGTTTACCCATTGAACCTAGTTCTTGGGATCTCCAAACATATGGGTTGTGTTACCATTGTGAGTGTCTAAGGGCAATAGTCTTATCTTTCTTGATGTTTTATGGACTTTTTCTCTGGCCAATTCTTTCATCAAAGGATCTGCCAAGTTTTTATCAGTATGAATATGATCCACTCTAACGACACCTAAAGAGAGTAAATCTCTTACAGTGTTGGGCTTACAACGCATCCGCCATCTCTTACCGTTACAATAATGGCTCTAAACTTTTGCAATAGCTGCGATACTATTGCATCTGATCAACAAAGTTAGTATCGGTTATTCCCATAAAGGAATCTTAGCTAGCAGATTTCTTAAGTAATATACTTCTTCACTAGATGTTGCTTGTGCTATCATCTCAGACTCTATAGAAAATTGTCTATTTGGTGGCTTTATAAGAAACAACCCCATTAGTTATGCTAAATATATAATCGCTGGTTATTTTAGATACATCAGATAAAGTATTCCATTCTACATCGGTGTATCCTTAGAGTATAGCTGGAAATTTTCCATAATGTAATCCAAAGTTCTTGGTTTGTTTTAAGTATCTCATGACCCTTTCATTAGCATGTCAATGCTCAATATAGGTCTACTAGTAAACCTGCATAAGAACATCCCATGACATATGTTATGTCGGGTCTAGTACAATCAAAGGCATATCGAAGGATGCCAATGATACTCACATAGTCAGACTGTCTTATACCTTCGTCAGTGTTCTTAAATAGTTTTACACTTGGATTATACGGTGCATAAACAGGTTTACAGTCAAAGTAATTATATTTCTTCAATATCTTCTCAATATAATGAGATTGATCCAAAGAAATTCCTTTATTAGACCTATTGATCTTAGTACCAAGGATTACACTCGCTTCTCATGACTCTTAAAAGAGATTTAACCTTATTAATAGCATGAATGTTGAATAAAAAATAAGTAGATCATCTACATGTAATAGTGCAAATGTCATTCTCATAATTATAATAAATACATTTATCACTCTCATTAACTTTGAAACCATGTGAAATAATCAACTTGTCAAAATTTTCATGATATTGTTTAGGTGCTCGTTTTAGACCATATAAAAATTTATCTAACTTACGAACCTTATGTTTTTGTCCGTGTATTACAAAACCTTCAGGTTGGTCCATATAAATTTTCTCTTTTAATTCACCGTTTAAAATGCAGTTTTAACATCAATTTGATGCATTATCAAATCATAAATAAAAACAAGTGAAATTAATAATCGAATAGATATAATCCTAGTTACAAGTGAAAATGTATCAAAAAATTCTACATTTTCTCTTTTGCTTAAAGCCCTTAGCTACTAGACATGCTTTATATTTATCAACTGTTCCATCCGATTTTAGTTTCTTTTTAAATACCCATTTGCAGTCTATGGTCTTACAACTATGTGGTAAATCAACTAAGATCCAAGTGTTATTGGATTCAAGAGAATCCATCTCATCATTTATAGTCTTTTTAAAAAAATCGACATCTATCGAAAATAAAGTTTCTTGGAGGTTTAACGAGTCCTCCACTAAAGTGTAAGCACAAAAATCCAAACCATAACTTTTTGCAATTCTAGCTCTTTTACTTCTCCTAGGTTCGTTTTCAAAGTTGTCATTTTGTTCATTTTTTACGGGAATAATACTACTAGATGTGCCCTCGCTATACCTTACTTTAAAAGGAAATTTTAGTTCATAAAAATAAGCGTCTTTAGATTCTATTATAGTATGTGCATTTAGATCATAAAATCTATCTACTTTGTTATCAATAGCATAGTCAATAAATACCAATGTTTTAAAAGGCAAAAGCACACACAAGGCGATTTTGTGCTCGTGAGGTGGGGCATAAGCTTCAAGGCGTTAAGTCGTAAGTTTTTCGGGTAAAAAAATAAAAAAATTACATATAAATAAATTATACAAAGATCATATAATAATGCTAAATATCAAATATTAAATATGAAATATAAAGCATTCAAAGTAATTCAAACAAAAGACAATCAACCATAGGTGTTTAAACATTAAATTCACATAAATTGCAAATATAAAGCATTCGAAATATAAAGCGTCTTTTAAAAAACTGATCTACACAAAATAAAAATGTGCTTTTATTTTAATATATAGCAATAGTTTTTTTTTATTGTACAAAACAGTAACATTTTTTTTATAATTTACAGAATAAAGAATGCATGGTATTATAGCAGCATATTATATGTAATTAATATATAATTAATTTAGTAACACAGCAGGGTTTTTAAATATAACCTGCAGCACAACGTAATTGTCAAATAGCAGGCAAAGTAGGGAAAAATGCCCACGTATGTTTTTTTGTTCTTCTCCTCCACCTATAATTCTCTTCTCTCTTTTTTTGCTTAGAAAAAAATCTGATCGAGAATCGATCATGATTGAGAATCGATCAGGGATTCCACTCGGAATCGATTAGGAAACCTAATCGATTCCAAATCGATGAAATCCTTAATCGATTCCAGAATCGATAAGGATTCATGATCCATTTTGAGGATCGATTAGGATTCTTGATCGATTAGGATTTACCTAAAAAAAGTCATGAGGTGTAAAAATGTAAAATACGTGCGCCTCATGCACCTTATGACGAAAGGCATACATTTTCTAAGTAAAACGTTTTTTGAAATGCGCTTTGAGGTCATTTGGCTACCGCCTCGCCTTGAGGCGCGTCTCACGCTCATTTTTTAAAATAATGATAAATACACATTTTATGCTCTGCTTGCTAAGTTAATTATTTTAAGGCTAGGTGTATGAATATATGCTAAACAACCCCAACTTCTAAAATATAACATGTTAGGTTTATGATTTTTTTTTAAAATCTCATAGTGAGGAACTTTGCTCTTAGATTTCGGAATTCTGTTCATTACATTACATATAGTTAATAAGATTTTCCCTCACCAATGTGATGCTACGTCTGAATTAAGTAAAACAGCTAAAATTAATTCAATTAAAGTCCTATTTTTTCTTTTAGTTTTACCATATATTTCAGATGAGTAAGGTGCTGTTCGTTCATGTATTATACCATGTGAATTATAAAATTCAATAAACATACTGGATTCAAATTCAGTTCCTCTATCACTACGTAATCTTTTAACTTTGTTATTAAACTGATTTTCAATTTTAGTTATAAAAGATTTAAACATTTCAAATGCATCACTTTTATTTTTAACTAGGTACACATAAGTAAAATCAGAGAAGTCATCAATAAATTTGATAAAATAGCGATGCTTATTTCTAGTTAAAGTTCCATCTAGCTCACATATATCAAAATGAATCAACTCTAAAGTTTCAGATTCTTTAATTTTAGATTTGTGTGGAGATTTTGTAATTTTGGCTTAACTACAAAAATCACATTTTTCAAAATCTTTTAAAGAGTATTATGAATTAATCCAAATCTATTCATATTCTTTATATATGTTTGTTAACGTGACAAAGTCTAGCATGCCATATAGTAAATGAAAGCAACATATAATTAGAAGGAAGTATTTTATTGCTTTCAACATTCAACTTAAACATGCGCTCAGTAGCATAATGCATACCGACAAACATACCATTCACAATGATGATGTACAACTCAACCCCTATAGTTTGAGTAGAACCAGCCTTCTTAAGAAGATAATCAGAAATTAAGTTCTTTCTCATCTCTATAGTGTGTATCACCTCCTTCAGTATGATAGTTTTTTTTCATAGGTAAACTTTAGCTCAACGCTTCTAATCCTAATAACAGTAGTGGTATGACAGTTTCCTAGCAGCACTTTCTTGTCCTCGGTATTTGTGTATGTTTTGAACATAGCACGGTTAAAGTAGACATGGTGTGTAGCACCAGTATCTACCCACCATCTTTCTAATCCTCCTATAAGGTTGATCTTTGTAATCATAGCAGTTAGCAACTGCTCTTCAATCAAATTCGCCTAAGGAGCAGGACGAGCCATGGTACGACACTTTTGTGTCAAATGACTTGGTCTATTCCAGTTATAAAAAAAAACAGACCAAAATCATTATTGAATGGTGGTTGTTATTATGGTGCAGTATGGTTCTTTTGAAGGCACTCATTCTTGTTATGGTTCTGATTAGGCTTACGGTTTTGATTCTTAAATCTTGTGGGATTTGCTTTAAGAACCGTAGCCTTTTTAGTATTGCTAGAAATAGCAAGCACTTCCCCTTTCATATCCTATTTTCAGGATTCCTCCCCAATTTAGAGGCTGGTAATCAAACTTTCAAATGAAAATTCTTTAGTTTTATGTCTAAGCATATTTTTAAACTCTTTTCAACTACGAAGTAATTTATCGATAAGTACTGCAACTTGAAATTGTTCGTCGATAGTCATAACTTCGAAGACGATCTCATGAGCTATTTTCCAAAGCTTATGAGACTACGTCCCTACTTACCTATCATATATGATATTTGAGATAGTAGCTCACTGCATATTTCTTTACTCCATCTTTCTGTGTCATACTTCTTCTGTAGCACCTCCCAGATCTTCTTAGTCTATTTGTCATCTGTGTTGTAGTAGTCATATAGGCCATCGTAGAAGTCATTTGGAATGCAGTTTTTGCATAGCAGTCATGCTCGATTCAGGATTGTTGTTCCTTGGTTTCTACTTCGGTGGGCGGATTAGGCGGTGATGGTTTGTCAGTGTTTAGAAGATAGACCACCTTTTTCATTATCAGGAAAAATTACATCTTCTGCCTCCATCTTTTGAAGTGCGGCCCCTCGAATCTGAAGGGTCTGTTGGTGTCTAGCAGTAACATTCCAGTAAAATTGTTGGTTTGCAACATGTGGAATATGTGGAATTGTCTTAAATTGTTGGATCTTATTGTTGGAAATGGCCGAGTCGCGTACTTTGTCGCTTTTTTTAAGACGATTCCCGACTTAGCCCCAAGGTGAAGTCTAGCTATCAACCGCTCCGTCCTTAGGATAAAATAGCCTTTAAAATTTGATGATTTGTTGTTTGCGTGACATCAAATTGTTCTGAATTTATCACTTTCTAATTTAATTGGTTGAAAGTATTGAAATGGTAGTGGGAGAAGAAGAAGAAAAATTGTAAGTTGCCTTTTATTTTTTCCTTCTATCCGTCTATCATTTAAAGAGGCAAAATGAAAATTGTATTCGTTACTGAAATGAGAGATTGTTAACATTTGAAATTATTGTCATTCATCAAAGTTTTATTACCCTTTAGTTTTTACAACGGTTTGATAATAATATCTCATAAACATATGTTACCAATATATAACGTCACTGATTACGAATTTTATCGCCATTATGTTTGCAATAACTCAGTAATAATAGCTTATAAATATATTGCTGTCATACAACGTCATTCATTGTGAATTTTATTACTATTAATTTTTTTTAAATTAATTCGCTTAAAATTCCAACATCAATTAATAACTCTTGCATACGTCATGACCTTATTAGTTTGATTTTGTGAGTTTTTAGTAGTATTTTGATATTTCACAGGGCCTCTATGAATGGACTTTTCAAGGTTTCAAAAAAAAGAAAAGAAAAAGAACATCAAATTCTAATTCTAATTTCAAACTTCATGAGTATTTGTAAGGAGATTGCGAGTTTGTGCAAACTAGCGATAAAGGAAAATTCTGCAGATGATACCTGTTTGACAATTATGCAAACTGATAAGCAATCCCACAAAATGGAGACAAATATATCCAAGCTATGAAAGAACTATGGATGTTATAGAAATATGTCCACTACTCCATTTGTAATATTCGTTCTTCTAATGCTGTTACATGTTTTTTAGATACATTGATGCAAGTACGGTTGAGGTACCAGTAGAAATAGGGATTCCAGATCGCCACTACTATCATGTAAGAAGTTTACACCTTAAAATCTATGCGGTATCTATGATAGTTTTTAAATGCAATATTATGTATATTCCCTCCATTCGTATGTGTAGCTTGCTTTCTTCACTACCAAATATGTCGAACCATAGGAAGACATAAATAAGCAGCACTATGTGATTATTTTCATATATTTTGCTGATTAAGGTAACTTCTCACTGCCATTTTGCATTTTATGCATGGTTTTGTTATTTGCATGTCTTAATCTACTTTCATGATGGATGTAGCGAGATACTTTTTTTATGCTGATATTTGTTATCATTTCTGCACTTAATTTTGCAAATGTAACGAAATGCTCGACTTGTCTTCACAGTAACAAATTCATCATCGTTGGTTAATTTATTCCTAAGTCACGGCAAGTTAAGTAGATAATTTGTACACGATATTCTTCACTATTTTAGTGTATTTGCTGCTAAGAACTATTCTTAGATACAAGAGGTTGTGCTTGAGTCTCAAATCTGCAAGTAAAGGAAGCATATTCATTTAATACAATTAACAACCAACCCAACCTTTTTTTGGTAGGTTGGATTGATATTTATTAAATGCTTGTTGTTATTTCGTTGAAAACATGCAATAGTCAAGTTTCTAACACTTTGTTTTCTAAATTTTGAGTTAAGGTGTGAATTAGGCTTAAGTAACACATAAGGGTGTGTTGCTTTTTCTTAGTTGTAGATCTAGCAGATTGAAAGATGAAATCAATCTTACTTTTTTGTATTCATCTAATATATAAACCACTAAGAAGTAGGTAAAAAAATGGTTGTGGTTTATTCCACTAAAAACAATTTATGTTAAATTATATGATTACAATGTGTGGTGTTTCTTTTATTAATGTAAACTTTAAATTTCAAAAATTATTTATGATATTTTCGATTTCTTCTCTAATTTCTATGCTTTATTGGTGTTTGGTTTTGTTCGCTATTTAATGAGGTAGTTTACAATCGATTTTTATCCAAACGTAGGTTGTACTGCTTTTAATTTTTTGTATATATATATATATTTTAATTGTATATGTTTTGGAGGTTTAATTAACACTGTTAAGTAGTGGTGAAAAAGTCATATTTGCGTGCATGCATGCATGTGTACACTAAAAGTAAATGTCTGATAAAGTTTGAATGAAAATGAAAAATGAATGTGATCTTCATTTCAGTAATTGAATTGATACTAAACTATGTTTCTGTACAGAGATATTGTGTAATATATAACAACAGATATATAAATGGGCCTAGAAGGTAACAACCCAGATAGCATAGACCCAGCTTGATACATGAAGAACGGTGAAGATTAAATCCAGTAGCTTATAACCCATACGATATCATCACTTCGTTTATTTCCAATATTTCCCCTCAAACCCTATTGCGGCTAGGGTTTGCAGCGATCTTCTTCTCCCATAACAAATTGCGAAAAAAATATCTGAATAAGATGAGATATCTCAATAATCTTCACAACAGCGACATGGATGCTCATATTCTTTCGAGTGTGAGAACCTGTCCTTCAGATTTCTGATTATGGCTAAATTTGGGGCAAGTTGAAAACTTTAGATGCAAAGATGAAATCTTTTGGAGAAGATGACCATGATGATTGTTCATATGCTCTCAAGCATGTGAACAGTCATTCAAATTTCTGGATTAGGCTATCTTTGGAACTAAGCTTCTAATTCAAAGGCAAAGTCGAGATCTTTCTCAAGCATGTGAACTTTAGATTTCTGGATTTGACTATCTTTGGGACTAAGCTTCTGATTCAAAGGCAAAGTCGAGATCTTACTTGGTCGAGAATCTGGAAGTTGACAAGACTTCAAAGTTTCTGCTCTCTTATCATACTTGTTGCCATAATCTTCAACTTTAAGATCTTGCTTTAATCGAAGAAAGTTTTTCTTCGACAAAGGTTTTGTCAAAATGTCGGCCCTTTGGTAAGTCGCAGGTACGTGACAAACATTTAAATTGCCTTTGATTACTTGTTCCCTGACAAAATATAGATCTAACTCCATATGCTTTGTTCTGGAATGCAACACTGGATTTGCAGTAAGAGCTATAGTACTCATATTATCACACCATATAGTAGCTTTACTATGAGTTTTGACCTTTAATTCATTTAGTAGACTCTATCCACATGACTTCAGCTGTAACACTTGCTACACTTCTGAATTCAGCTTCGGTACTAGATCTAGAAACAGTTGTTTGTTTTTTTGAACACCATGATACAGGATTTTCACCTAAAAATACACAATAACCAGTTGTGGATTTTCTGTCATCAATATCTGTCGCCCAATCTGCATCCGCATATGCTATAATGTTAATTGTATTGCTTGATTGTAATGTTAAACCATGATCCAAAGTACCATTTAGATATCTCAAAATTCTTTTAACAGCTTTCCAATGCTCATCTAAAGGGTTTTGCATGAATTGACTGGCTTTGTTAACACTATATGAAATTTCTGGCCTTGTGATTGTGACATATTGCAAAGCTCCAACTATGCTTCTATACTGTTTGACATTGGATATAGATTCTCCCTTATTCTTAGATAAATGTACACTGCTCATCATAGGAGTTGGTAGAGCTTTTGCATTTTCCATATTTGCTCTCATAAGAATTTCAGTAATATATTTCTTTTGACTCAGTTGAATTTTTGTACCAGAAATCTTGTTAACTTGTATTCCCAGAAAATAATTGACATTGCCAAGATCTTTTATAGAAAATTCTTTGTTCAGTTGACTTGTAACATAATTGATTTCCTGCTCACTGCTTCCTGTAATTAAAAAATCATCAACATAGATTAGAATGTAAGTAACATCATTATTGTAAAATTTAGTAAATACTGAGTTGTCTGATTTTGTGGGATTGAATCCCATTCTGGCAAGGGTTGATTTTAATTTGTCAAACCAAACCCTTGGAGCTTGCTTCAAACCATATATGGCTTTATTAAGTTTGCACACAAGCTTTTCTGCTCCTTTCTTTTTGAAACCAATTGGTTGCTCCATGTAAACTTCTTCCTGCAATTCACCATTAAGAAAAGCATTATTTACATCAAGTTGCTTTATGATCCAGTTTCTATGTAAGGCAATTGTAAAAATAATTCTGATTGATGTAGGTTTCACAACAGGTGAAAAAGTTTCGTTAAAATCAAAACCATTCTGTTGTGAAAACCCTTTTGCCACCAATCTTGCCTTATACTTAGAAATTGAACCATCATAATTTTTCTTTAATCTAAAAATCCATTTGCATCCAATAATATTTTTGTCATGTGGTAATGGCACAAGATCCCATGTTCTGTTTCTTTGTAGAGCTTCAAATTCTGCATTCATGGCACTTCTCCACTTTTCACATTGAATTGCTTGATGATAAGTACATGGTTCCTCATTTTCAATTGTTGCATTGTATATTTTTGGCTTGAATATTCCTTTCTTTGCTCTTGTAATCATATGATGACCAGTACTTTCTGGAATTATTTGAGGAGTAACTTCAGTAGCACCTTGTTGACTAGCATTGTGACTATTCTGATCTTGTTGATCAATAGGTAATTCTAAATTACCTATTGGTTGACATTGATCAGAATGCCTGCTAGTATGATTGCTGCTGTGATGTAGACCTTGAGAAGTGCTGGCTTCATTGCTTTCCTGATTATCATCTGCTCTTGAGTTGGATGAGAGTTGATCATGACAAGGCACATTTTGATTGCCTTCAGTGGCAACTTGCTTTAATAAATCAGGTAACATAGATACAACATTTTTTGTGTTGTATATTTTATGAGAAGTTTTCATATGTGTTTGACTAAAAGGAAAAACTTGTTCATTGAAAACAACATGTCTAGAAACAAACACTTTTCCATTGCTATCTATACATTTGTAACCTTTCATATTAGTAGCATAACCCAAAAAAGTACATGGGGATGACCTGAAATTTAACTTATGTGAATTATATGGTCTTAAATAAGGAAAACATAGACATCCAAAAACTTTAAGATTATCATAATTTGGTTTAACATCAGAAAGTACTTCTAGAGGACTTTTATATTTCAGAGTTTTTGTTGGTAATCTATTTATTAGATACACACTAGTAGCAAAGGCATCAGGCCAAAATTTTTTAGATAAAGAAGCCTGAGAAAGAAGTGTTAAACCAGTTTCAACAATATGTCTATGTTTTCTTTCAATTAAGCCATTTTGTTCAGAAGTATAAGGACAAGTAATTCTATGATTAATTCCTTTTTTTTGAAAATATTGCTTTAAAGGATGAAATTCTGTTCCTCCATCAGTTTGAAAATTCTTAACTTGACAGTTAGTTTGATTTTCAACTAAACTGATAAACTGAATAACAACATTGTAAGTTTCAGACTTTGATTTTAAGAAATATATCCATACATGTCTAGAAAAGGCATCTATAAAAGAAATGTAATATCTATAACCATAATCTGTGGTTACAGATGTTGGGCCCCATAAGTCTGTTGCAATTAACTCTAATGGTTTAGTGTAAACTGTCTCAGAATCAGAAAAAGCAAGTTTGTGACTCTTCCCCATTTGACAGTGAGTACATACATAAGGCATAGAAATATTAGAGAAAGAAATATTATTATTCTTCAACACTTTCTTTACAATATTTGTATTTGCATGCCCCAGTCTGCTATGCCACACATCAAAGGTCTTACAATTACTTGCTTGAGTTATTTCAGAACTGTTACACCATTTATCTCTATATGCTTGATTGTCAGAATTGTCAACACTAAATTTGTATAGGCCTCTACATTCTTTACCCTGCAAAAGAATTTCATTAGACTTAATGTCTTTGACTAGACAGTAAGTAGGAAAGAATTCAAAATATACTTGATTATCCTTAGCAAATTGTGACACACTAAGCAAATTTTTTGTAATTAAAGGTACTCTCAATAAATTATTAAGATATAACTTTCTTGCACCTTTAATACAAGCACTGCCTGTGTGAGTAATGCTAATGGGCTTACCATCACCCATGTGAATACACTGTTTACCTTTATATTCTTGGTTTCCAAGATTTAGATTCCCAAGATTATTTGTAACATGATTAGTAGCACCAGAATCAGGAAACCAGCTTTGATCTTGAAAATCATCTGTATTGATACTATTCTCTTTCTGACTGGTTGAACCATTTTGAATGTTGACCATATTAGCACTTTGATGATTCTTTTGGTTGCTATTTTCTGACTGAGATGGAACATATTTAGCATCAAATCTAAAGTAGCACTTGTTAGCACTGTGCCCAAACTTTTCACATATTTGACATCTCATTCTATTGTTACTGTTATTGTAAAATCTGCCACCTCTGCCTCTTGATCTGTTTGATGAACCACCTCTATTGGATGACCCACCTCTTTGACTTTTGTTGTTGTATGTTTTCTCTTTATTTTTTGATACATAGTTAACAGACAATTCTTGAATAGATTTCTTTTGTTCTATTCTTCCTTCATGAGATAATAGAACTGAACTAACATATTCAATAGATGGAGTTTTTTCTTGAGATGAGATTATTGCTACAACAGCTTCATAGTCATCATCTAAACCACTTAAAATAGACAGAACCTGTTCAGTATCTGACAGTTTATAACCTGCTGCATCCAATTGATTGCATAAATTCTTGACTTTGGTCAGATACTCTCTCATATTTGACCCATCTTTTCTCAGATTCTGTAGTTGCCTTTTATAGAAAAGAACCCTTGCTGCAGACTGAGTATTGAATGTATGTTCTATTGAATGCCATATTTCATGAGATGTTTTGCAACCTATGAGTTGAGGTAGAATGGTAGGACCTATAGAAGATAATAGCCAAGAACTGATAAGACTATCTTGCTTTTGATAGTTTGAGTAATCTTTATTGATTACAAGTTTTCCTTCACTATCTGTGATATATTTTGCTGGAGTAATGAGGGTTCCAAACACATACTCTTCAACATCATACCCTCTTATAGCTGTTTCAATTTGAAATTTCCACAGCATATAATTTGTTTCATCAAGAATAGTGGTTACTAACTGACTTTTTGGTTTGATTAATGCTTTCAACAGATTCTGAGAATCAGACTGATGAGAAGTGGCGGTTCTTGAAGCATTGAGAATTCTTGAACATCATTGACATTATCTCCTGCCATATTCAAGAATTTGTAGACAGAAACAACTGATCAGATGAAGAATTTTGAAAAAATTCTGAGATCACCAAAGGTGCAGCCAGAGAATTCTGATGATGAGAATTTCTCTGAAGATATTCTCTAGGCGAGGCACAGTTGCAAAAGCAATCTGAAAACAAATGAACGAAATGCAGTTTTTACAGTTCTTGATCAAGAACTGCAAAACACAGTGGGTAGAAACAACAACTTCCTTGATGATGACACTGATCTGAGAGGAGTTAGGGTGCTGCCACCATTAAGTGATGATAATTTTCTGATAATGGTAAGGCAAGACACTTCTACTTTTCAAAAAATAGAAGATGACAACCGTTAGGTTGATTCAATGCTCTGATACCATGATAAAGTTTGAATGAAAATGAAAAATGAATGTGATCTTCATTTCAGTAATTGAATTGATACTAAACTATGTTTCTGTACAGAGATATTGTGTAATATATAACAACAGATATATAAATGGGCCTAGAAGGTAACAGCCCAGATAGCATAGACCCAGCTTGATACATGAAGAACGGTGAAGATTAAATCCAGTAGCTTATAACCCATACGATATCATCACTTCGTTTATTTCCAATAATGTCCCTCAAACTCATTCGGCTAAACAATATTTTTATTGTCTTGCTCAACTTTTATTAACATATCGTAGGCTTGATTTCTAGCTTAATATAAAAAATAACATGCGCTTGTTCTGTAGCTCAATGAGTTTAATTATCGCTTTCGTGTTTCTTAAACAATGCTTGGTTTTTGGCTTCTTAAAAAAAGAACTAATTTCTATACAAATCCATAAAATATTATAAATTCACTATTATCAATATTTTCTTTAGTCTTCCATTTTGTACAAAAAAAATTGAATAGATGGTAAAATATGGAGTATCACAAATCTACAACGTCGTACTTCATAACTTTGGGTTAATATTATAACAAAACATCATAGTCATATAGTGGGCGTAGAAATTCATAGATCAGGCAAAGCATACAACGACATTTTCATATTTATTTAGTCTTTTCCTTCTTTTTCCTTTTTTTGAACGGACTTAGTTACACGAAGATAAACAAGAAATCATTTGTTTAATCGATCCATGCTTGACAAAAATGCAAGATGCTTAATTGTTGATCAACATAAATAACTCAAATACTCGGAATGCATAAAGTTGAAGTTCTGATTGTTTCATAAATGTGCTTTTATCAAGCAGCAACATAGTGCTTTTATCAAATAGCAATATAACTTAGAAGTATTCTAAACATACGCACGCAGACATACATTTTCCCATTCTCCTAGTGTCACTTATGTAGCTATATATTGCTTGAACCCTTTCAGTACAGTGGTTCTACTTGCTTGTTGTGTGGTAAAAGGTCAAAGTGTAACCATGCACTTTTTCATTTACCAAAGAATATCAATAATAATTTGCATTAAAGTAGTTCATTTCTGAAGACATTATATGATGCTCGCGCTATTTGCATTTATATTTTTGAATTTCAGGATTATGGGATTTATTTTGGTGATGTAGATCCCTCAATCAAAGCATTTAAATGTTGTTGTGGAAGCAAGTTCTACAGAGATACAAAACAGTCAATTAAATTTAGTAAGTTATATAATATTAATTATATGCGATGTGGCTCACATACTGAATCCGTAATAATGCATGGGTTAAAACACGAAAAAGTTATCTATGGACCATAGTCTGGTTTTAACATGTGAACATCCACTTTATTTTATCGATAAATAATTTTTCCCTTGTAGCATGAATTATAATCATAAATTAAAATTTTGTAACTTCTCCCTCAAAGCCTATGAAATTTTTGTTATTTGACAGTCAATCTTATTTCTGTACATCTAATTTATGTTATCACTATATACACACCTATAAAGTGGTGATTGTATTAGATCTGGTGATACAATATTTCCATATTAAAGAAGATTTATTCAAATATATTGCCTCTTTTATAGCATCAAAAAGAGCAATAAATTACCTGTATGAGAACAAGAATTATTTTAAATAAACGTTTCTCGTATGAATATGAGAATGGATGAGGTATTGATTAATGATCATACATCAATTACTTCAACTCTAAGTAGTAATCTCTATATAAAGATAGAGAATAGCATGAGTAGAATCATCTCAGGTTGTATTTTTCATTCTTCTCTTAGTCTCTATTATCAATCTTGTAAAATTCTCTTTTTACTTAGAAATAATAAAAATCTTCTCTTTCTAAAGTGGATGTACATTATCTCGCGATAGTGGAACCACTATATATCCATGTGTGAACTCTCTATTTAATTTCTTTTGTGATTTGTTGTTTTATTGTCTTGTTTCCGTTTGTTTTATTGTACTACAACACTATCTTATTGCTTCGGCATTTATTTGGGTTGATTTACAGTCATTTGTGTGAAATCTACCCCAACGGTCTAGTATCAGAGTATTGAAATTGTTGTTAAAGCGTAGGTCTAGAAGGTGATCAATAAGATGGCGGGATCTGGGGACGGACGTGAGGTTAGACCTACCTTGGAGTATGCACCCAACACTGGAGATTTATGTGCAACATCTGGTTAGCAGATGACTATAGAGAAGTGGAACGAAGATAATGATTTTGAGAAGTGGCAATGGAAGATGAAGGTGGTGCTCAGAAGAAATCGTGTTCGTTGGGTTGTATTTGATGTAGAATCATTGCCAGTAGATATGTACGAATTGAAAATGAAGGAGATGGAAGAATGTGCCTTTACTGCCCTCCAATTGGCCATGGGGAGAAAGTCATCGTAGAGATTAGTAGTGAAACTACTGCTAGAGGCTTGTGAAAGAAATTGAAGGACCTCTACATGAAGAAGTCGCTCACGAATAGACTGGTTTTGTTGAAGACTTTCTCACTTTCAAGATGTGGGAAAGTACATCGTTGAAAGCACATCTTAACTTCTGCAATGACTTGATGATGAAGATGAAAGTTGTTGATTTAAATGTGGATGAGGAGGAAAAGATAATAATGATATTGTGCTCTCTTCCAGAGCGATACACGGTATTCGCTGGCAGCTTGATCTATGGTAGAAGCATGCTGACATTAGAAGATGTGAAGATGGGACTCCTGAGTGAAGAGATGAAAGATCAAATGATGCTTATGAACGAAAGTGGAGAAGCTAGTAGTAGTTAAGGACTATTCATAGAGAGAGGAAGAAAAGGGAAGAAGGAGAATAATTTCAAAGGCTTTCTAAGTCAAGAAAGCCCGTAAGTGGTTGAGAGGCAAGTCTAGAGACAATATGTGGCATTAGTGTAAGAGGCATGACCATTGGCAGAAAAATTGTCCACATTTGAGGAAGAAAAATGAAGCGGATGGTTCTTCATCTATTGCGGTGGAGTAGATTGTTTCCGATGATGTGTCGACTGCATCTGTTTTCGATGTATTAGACCATTGGATTCAGGGATGTCTTTCCACATGTTGCCTAGGAATGAGTATTTCTGTTCATATAAAGATAAGGAGGAAAGTACTATATTGATGGGGAACGATGCTACTTGCAAGTCACTAGGAGAAGAATTCGTGCGTACTCGCATGCATGATGGTGTGGTGCGCACTATCACTGGAGTTCACTATGTTGCAGGTATAAGGAAATGTCTTCTGTTTTTTGGGTAGCAAAATTACGGCAAAGTCGGAAAGGTTGAAGTTGACACGTGGTGCTCTTGTATTAACGTAATAAGTAATGGTCCAGATCTTTATCTATTGAAAGAATCTACAGTTCTTGGAGAGTTGTGTGTTGGAGTTAATAGTTCATGAGCTTTGAATACCACCGGTACTTTGGCATCTCAGATTGGGTCATGTTTCGGAGAAGTGCTTAGAGTTGCTTCGTAAAAGAAAGATGATAAGGGTGAAAGCTTCAACCATTAAGAATTCTGCCAAGAGTGCGTATTGAGGAAACAGACAAAGGTTTCTTTCGGTGTCGTAGACATGAGTCCAAAGGAGTACTAAATATGTCAATACAGTTGTTTGGGGACCAGTGACTACAGCTTCTAGCGGAGGAGTTAAGCATTTTGTCTTTTTTATCGATGACTACTCTTGAAAGGTTTGTATATTCGTGATGAAAGCTAAGTCAGAGTTGGTTGAGAAATTCAAAACTTAAAAGACATTGGTAGAGAATGAAGTCGGAAGGAAGCTGAAGGTGCTAAGTTCCGACAATGGCGGTGAGTTTGGTTAAGGAGTTCATAAATTTCTGCAAGCAGCTTGGAATTCCTAGACACTTCACTACACTTAGAGATACACAATTAAATGGAGTCGCTGAAAGGATGATTATGACTCTACCGGATCGATGATGGCCAAATATATAGATATAGAGTTGACGTGCGCAGTAATCACAGTAGTAGCAATATAAGTATAATAGCAGCTTGAATAAATAAAAAAGTAAAGCAAGAAGCAATCACAGCAAAGTTTTTATACTGGTTCGGACCTCCAGTCCTACGTCCAGTCCCAGACTCCTTCTGGAATTTAACTGTCAACCTCACTTCGTCCGGAGGAATAGGCACCTGAGCAGCAGAACAGGATTTCAGTACAATTGCCCGAGCAGCCGAACGGGACTTCAATATTTTCTTTTACAAAGTAATAACTTGACTATATATTGTGTCTTCAATACACTGAATAGTCAAACTGAAGTACAACTTCTATAACCTGTAAAAATGATGCAGAATGAGTGTGCAGAGGTTAGGAAGTGGATTAAACCAGATTTGTATGTTATGGACTGAAATAGCACTGGACTAAATTTGCTTTTAGAATGAATATGGAAGTTGGAGCGTTTGAAATCAATATGAGAATAATTTGATAGAATATGATTGTTGTGTTTGATTTGGAGATGGTAGAAGACTTATATAGGAGTGATAAGATGTCTTTGAACAATAGCAATCCTTCAACATTTCAGTTTGGAAGAGATGCATCCATTGGAAGTTTGCAATTGGTTGAATAGGCACTTGAATAGCCACTTGACTATTCGCTTGGGTATGCTAATGTAAAGTAGTCGTTGTCGTTAACTTCAAAACGCTATGTAGTTCAGTGGTAAGACATGCGTCTATCACCTTAGCGTGCCGTGTTTGAGTCCTGCTTCCAGTGTATTTTGGGTAATTTAGTTTTGTATCTATCTGCTTATTCAAATAAAGTGATGAGTGATGCTTGTACAGAAGTCTTCATAATATGGCTGGTAAGCATGTTGCATCCCTCTTTGTTGTGCAGTGTTCGAATCCTGTTGTTGCCTTCTTCTTTTTTTTCTCCTTCTTTGTTCTTCTTACTTTGATATGTAAAGTTTGCACAAGCTTTCAACTGTAGTGACATGTAGTATAGTGGTTAGGCTGTATGCTCCTTCCCATGTAATCCTAGGTTCAAATTCTAGCACTCATATTTTCAGCATTTTTTATTTTCTTTTTTTTCTTTTTTCTATACTAATTTGGCAAATCGGTTTATGAATATTAGCTATTATACTAGAATAGTATATGACGTGCTCCAACTATGGTGTGTTTAGTTCAAGTCCCACATCAAGTCTTCTTATACCTGTTTAACTTGCAATTACTCGATAAACGTATTAGCAGCATTGTCATATGGTTATTATCATCAAAACACCATAGATATGGTATTTTCATTCTCCCCCTTTTTGATGATGATAACCACATAACTAAAATGTAAAATAATATAACTCCCCCTAAAGACTTTCTATGTTTTAATCTACATATATTACTAATATAATCATAAGTTTTACAGGTTTCTCTCCCCCTTTGTCATCAACAAAAAATATAAATGATTAAATAGCTCCCCCTAAATTAAAGCTTCCTTTTTAAAAAAAAAAGTCTCAAAACTGGAATAATTAGTCAATAAAATTATTTAATTTAAAGTGCAACATTGACCACTTGTTAAATAATGAGTATCTAATATATTTTTCTATTTAAGTGCAAGTATACTCATGTATTAAAAATATAAGGTTCACGTTTTGGGAAACCATATCCACGTAGATGTGGTTAATCCATTATATATATAATTTTCATTACTAATAATAGTGTTAAAATAATCAATAATATATATTTGTTTATCATTTTTATTCATATTCTTGGGAACCCAAATTTTAAAATCACATATCATTACATTAGTATTTTTTTATTTCTAATAATAGTACTAAAATGATGAGCAGTGGATTTAGAGATATTTCTGTTTTTAGTACTAGCATTAAATTTTCTTTTATATAAAAATGCATATCTAGTACTATTATTATTGTTTGTTTTATATCTTAATCCACTTTTATCACATAAAGGTCTAGAAGTAGATAACATCATGTTTAAATCGTTTTGGCCTTTATTAAATTTTGTGACTTCAGTTTTATGTTTACCAATTTTAGCTTTAAAGTCGCAATTATTATTTTCAAAAGAAATATTACTATTTTTCAAAATATCAATTTGTTTATTTAATTCAGAATTCTCCATTTTTAACATACATTTTTCATTTTCGAGAAGAAAAATTCGAGATTCTGAATTATCTGAAGATGATTGTAATACACCATTTTGTCTTTTCAAATCCGTAATTTCTTTTGAAAATTTCTCTCTCTCTTTTTCAAATATGGTGTTTTTTTCATCTAGAGAATCTTTAATAGTTATAAAATTATTCTTTAAAACACCAAATTGATTTTCTAAATCTTACTTCTCATTTTTCAATTTCTCATTTTCACGTTTTATGGATTTCATCTTTTCTAAAATAATAAAATTAAGCTTTGAAATCTTATCGCTTATACTAACTAATTCATAATTATCTTTTACTGAAATTTGTAAATCAGAAAGTACCATTTTGTAGTCCTCATTGATGGCTTTGACCGGGATTTTGCTTGTTGCATTTCGATTACATCTTTTTCTGGCCATTATTCTACGATGTTGTGACGATCAATAGAATTCCAGGCTCTGATACCACTTGTTTGTCGCTATGCACTGGATCGATGATGGCCAAATATATAGATATAGAGTTGACGTGCGCAGTAATCACAGTAGTAGCAATATAAGTATAATAGCAGCTTGAATAAATAAAAAAGTAAAGCAAGAAGCAATCGCAGCAAAGTTTTTATACTGGTTCGGACTTCCAGTCCTACGTCCAATCCCAGACTCCTTTTGGAATTTAACTATCAACCTCACTTCGCCCGGAGGAATAGGCACCTGAGCAGCAGAACAGGATTTCAGTACAATTGCCCGAGCAGCCGAACGGGACTTCAATATTTTCTTTTACAAAGTAATAACTTGACTATATATTGTGTCTTCAATACACTGAATAGTCAAACTGAAGTACTACTTCTATAACCTATACAAATGATGTAGAATGAGTGTGCAGAGGTTAGGAAGTGGATTAAACCAGATTTGTATGTTGTGGAGTGAAATAGCACTGGTCTAAATTTGCTTTTAGAATGAATATGGAAGTTGGAGAGTTTGAAATCAATATGAGAATGATTTGATAGAATATGATTGTTGTGTTTTATTTGGAGATGGTAGAAGACTTATATAGGAGTGATAAGATGTCTTTGAACAGTAGCAATCCTTCAGCATTTCAGTTTGGAAGAGATGCATCCATTGGAAGTTTGCAATTGGTTGAATATGCACTTGAATAGCCACTTGACTATTCGCTTGGGTATGCTAATGTAAAGTAGTCGTTGTCGTTAACTTCAAAACGCTATATAGTTTAGTGGTAATACATGCGTCTATTACCTTAGCGTGCCGGGTTTGAGTCCCGCTTCCAGTTGTATTTTGGGTAGTTGGTTTTGTATCTAACTGCTTATTCAAATAAAGTGATGAGTGATGCTTGTACAGAAGTCTTCATAGTATGGTTGGTAAGCATGTTGCATCTCTCTTTGTTGTGCAGTGTTTGAATCCTGTTGTTGCCTTCTTCTTTTTTTTCTCCTTCTTTGTTCTTCTTACTTTGATATGTAAAGTTTGCACAAGCTTTCAACTGTAGTGACATGTAGTATAGTGGTTAGGCTGTATGCTCCTCCCCATGTAATCCTAGGTTCAAATTCTAGCACTCATATTTTCAGCATTTTTTTTCTTTTTTTTTCTTTTTTTCTTTTTTCTATACTAATTTGGCAAACCGGTTTATGAATATTAGCTATTATACTAGAATAGTATATGACGTGCTCCAACTATGGTGTGTTTAGTTCAAGTCCCACATCAAGTCTTCTTATACCTGTTTAACCTGCAATTACTCAATAAACGTATTAGCAGCATTGTCATATGGTTGTTATCATCAAAACACAATAGATATGGTATTTTCAAGCTCGTTGTTTGAGATTGACGGTGGGTTTATCTAGAGGCTTTTGAGCTGAAGATTTATCAACTGCAGCGTATATTATCAATCGAATTCCATGCTCAACCATAGATGGGAAGATTCCCGAGGAAAAGTGTAAAGGTACATCTATACATATCAGTTATTTTCGTATATTTTGTAGCCTTGTATATGTTCACCATATAGGAAATAACAATTTGGAGGCTAGAGCCTGTAAAGGCATATTTTTGGGCTACATCGAAGACATTAAATGGTATCGCATTTGGAACCATGTTGATAGGAAGGTAGTGCACTCTAGACATGTCACATTTGATCAGTCCGCTGTGTTTAGGATGAAGGGAAATCCAGCTAGTTTGGTAGATCAAGAGCTAAGGCCTAAGAAGAGGGAAACTATTCCCATATACCAGCCTAGTAGTAGAGTCAGAGCTGCAAAAGAAGACGGAGTAATTGCAGCTGTTGACACATCACATGAAGATCCATAAAATTCC
Organism: Allium cepa; assembly: GCA_030765085.1. Lineage (NCBI taxonomy): Eukaryota > Viridiplantae > Streptophyta > Magnoliopsida > Asparagales > Amaryllidaceae > Allium > Allium cepa. The sequence goes on from CM060928.1 coordinate 90,066,963, forward strand.
TTTAGTAATGATGGTGATCGTTATGAAACTAAAGATGATTTTTCTTAAGATGGAGTTGATAGAAGCTTAGGAGAAGTTACACCTATTTAGTTTAGTTCTAGGTTAAAAAACCACCAAATAGGTATGGAGACAGTACTTATGCAAATCTTAGCCTTGATGATCAGTCTAACTACGCACTGCATATAATGCAAGATGTGACTTTCGACCTTGAAGAAGTTATGAGTTTGAATGTCGGTTCGAAATGGATGCATGTTATGGAGGAGGAGATAGATTCATTATAGAAGAATCAGACTTGAAAATTGGTACTATCATCTCAAGGAAGCCGAACTGTGGGATGAAAGTGGATATATAAGATGAAAGACGATGTGAAATAGAGGGCTAGATCTGTTGTAAAGTTTGAGCATTGTTCGAACTTGATTCGCTTGCTGAAGTGCTAGATGTCACTTGATGGCACAAAGGGATAGTGAGTTGGTAGATGAAGATGTTTGTTTTGGAGATTGTAGGTCCTACATGGAGAGGGTACTTTCAACACTTTGTTGGCGGATGGTGGCTTTGCCGGAGTTCGCTGATAAAGTACAATGGATGATGGTCATGCCAAAGCTTATTGGGGAAGTATCTGTGGTGTCTTGTCCGAAAGCTGCTTGGAGTAAGAGAATGTTTGTAGAGTTGGTATGCTTGTTGAAAAATATAGCAATAAGGTAGAGATTGTTAGATTTGATATACAATATTTCCATACTAAATAAGATTTGAAAGATATTGTTGATTTCAGTGATACAATATTTTCAGTTGCAAAAGATTTGAAAGATATTTAACATAATTACTCAAATATATTTCATACATGAGAAAAAGAATTATTTTGGTTGATTGAACTAATCAATTAATTCCATAATTAGTTTATTAAAGAACGAATCTTATCAAACGTATGTAAATTAAGGGAAACTGAAAAATCAAATGGATAAACGTTTTCTGTATGAATATGAGAATTGATGAGGGCGTTGATTTATGACCATAAATAAGTTCCATCATCAATTCAAGTAATAATCTCTATATAAAGCAGAGATTAGCATGAGTAGAATCATATCTCAAGTTGTATTTCTTATTCTTCTTTTTAGCCACCACTATCAATCTTGTAAAATTATCTCTTTTCTTAGAAATAATAAAAATGAATGTACACCATCTTGTGATAGTGGAACCTATATAAATCTGTGTGTGAACTCTCTTTTTACTTTTTTCTTTGGTTTTTTTGTTTTATTCTCTTGTTTCTGTTTGTTTTATCGTACTACAATACGATTTTATTACTTCCGCATTTATTTGGGTTGATTCACAGTCATTTATGTGATATCTACCCAAGCAGATTGTATCTTATTAAGTTTCCATAGGTTCTCCCTCGTCAGTAGTCTAAGTTTTTCATGATAAACTTTTGCAAATTCTGCTTGATGAAAAGCATATTGCACGCAAGGATGGACAGACCTACTATTATTGTACCCTGGGCTACATCCCGGGTCATTACTATGAAATGTTATTATGTAAATTGGTGCAATCCACGACAAAAGCTTTAACAATTCATTTTACTCTTCCAGCTTATGCCAAGATTGAACTCACTATTATACTATGTCATCTAGTTAGCAGCTTTTGATATATTATGATTGTATCCAACTTCAATCATAACAAAACTATATAATGACTATATGAAAAAACAAGGAGACTTTTAAACTAATGAAAAATAAATACTATTAATGATGTAAGCAAAACTAAACGATTATAATATTTCTATTATGTGTTCCCCTTCTACTTATTACACAAGATTGATATTGATCTATTTAAGGTTCCCTATTCATTTTTTTTCTATTCACATAGTTTCTTCTCTTGTGGTACCCTGGGCTAATCATGACTATGAAACATAATTATTTTAATAGTGTAATCCATTGCAAAGCTTTACTTACTCATTTCACTCTCAAGACCGAACTCGGTATTATATTATGTCATCCAGTAAGCAACTTTTGATATATTTGTATCTAACTTCATACATTGAAAAACTATATAAAGATCGTTAAAAAAAGGAGATTTTTAAAGTAACAAAAGATAAAGAGATGTAAGTAAACAAGACCAAATAATTCAAATATTTCTTTCATGTGTTCTCCTTCTGCTTGTAACATACGATTGTTGTTGATCTATGTAAGGTTTCATATTCATTTTTTTGTACCGAACAATTTGATATTATAAAGCTTTAATGGTTTCAATTTAAGCATGAATCCTTTTTTGCTTTTGTTTTCTTCTCTTCAATTATTCTGCTAACGTAGAAAGACTACATTAGCACAGGTAGTTCGAAATCTTGATTTCATCCTGATTACACACAATAAGAATAAAATTTAACTTGAAATTCAAAAGGTAACGAAATCTATGACATATATGTACAAAAGGTTGAAAACATTTCTTATGACCACTAACAATAAAATCTAAAAATTACATGATCCAAAAATATTTTTGTTAAATATAGGGTGTAATTATTTCCTTTTTATTATCTTTCCTATTATAAACTTTCCTAGTTTAACTATTTGGTGTGATATATAAACACCTCTTCTTGTAAATCAATTTGATGGGAATAAATAAAATAAAATAAGTTGCTTTCTCCTCTAAGTTTGTTCTTACAAATATTTGATACTTTACTTATTAACATGGTATCAGAGCATTCTCAGAAAATTATCCTAAATCAATTCAAAGTTAGGTATTATTCAATCTCGTATCTCAAATCAGCAAATTAATCAAACCATTATATCTCGATTTTAGAAAATCAAAAAATTCAATTTCATACTCCTTCCCTTCTTTAAATCAGAAAGTTATCTCCTTCCCTTCGTTAAATCTCGTGTTCAAAAAAAATCGATCTTTGTTTCTGAAAATTCAATTTCAACCCGCTCTAAAATTATCAAAAGCCCCCTCTCAGAAAATTCAATCTTTGTTTCAGGAATCTTGGACATGTCCTCTGCGTCAATTTTGGGGATTTCGTATCAAGTATTTAGTTTTCTTCTCGGATCAAATCGGCGAAGAAAAGGTATCAACTATGGTAGACGTCATGCCGATATTATCAAAAATCACTGACCACAAGTTGAACGGAGCCAATTACCTAGACTGGAGCAAAACTGTGTGCATCTATCTCAGGAGCATTGAGAAAGATAATCATCTAAGCGACAACCCACCGCCACCAGATTCAACTGAGAAAGCCTACCTAAATTGGCTTCGTGATGATGCTCACCTCTTCCTTCAAATTCGAAATTCAATTGATAATGAGGTAATTGGCTTAATCAACCACCGCGAATTTGTTTAAAGAACTATTAGATTAACTGGAATTTTTGTACTCTGCAAAAGGAAATTTGTCTCGAATGTATGAGGTCTGTAAATCCTTTTACCGGGTTGAGAAAAATGAACAAATAACCTACTTCATGAATTTCAAAAAGACCTATGAAGAATTTAATTTGCTGCTGCCCTTAAGTCCAGACGTAAAGGTTTAACAAAAACAGCGCGAGCAGATGGCGATAATGAGTTTTCTTGGTGGATTTCCTTCTGAGTTTGATTCGGCTAAAACACAAATCCTGTCTGGAACTGACATGTCTTCATTATAGGATGTGTTTAGTTGACTTCTTTGAGCAGAAAACGTGGCCTGTTCAGGTAATAGCTCTGTTCACAACAATGCACTTGTCTCTAGGAATATAAACTGGAAAAATTAGAACGTAGGCAAATCTGATTCTCGAAATATTGTATGCAACTACTGTAAGAAAACTGGGCATACTAAGTCAGAATGCAGAAAACACTACAAGAAAATGTTATATTAATAGCAAGCGTGTATTGCACAGGAATATGACTTGCAATTGTTAAGTTATTTGAGGTTGTTTAGATTAATTAACTATTAAGACAGCATCATCTAACGTAATTAATAACCTCCAAAAACAAGATTCGCGTTCTAAATTCAGTTTCCCTCTAAATTATTTTAGGGCCGCCAAATTTACCTTTCCACATTCACTTCCTTCTTCCTCAGGATTCCAATCGAAGCTCTTTGATTCTCACGATTCCAATCGAAGCTCTTCGATTCCCACGTTTCCACTCTCTTCGATTCTCACGCACGTTCCCTCACTTCTTCCTTCAATTGAGTTAATCTGAAAACTCTGCAACCCTCTCTTCCTCGAGCTTGGTTCCGACCGATTCAGCAGCTGAAGCGTGATTCTTCAAGCCTGGCCAAAGGTAATACTTGCATAATTGATTTGTATTTCCGTTTAAATGATTCTCAGTTGCATAACATTACAAATGATTTAGGAATTTGAATATTATGTAAACTCCTTTTTGACGTATCAATATTCCTACTATAGTTTAAATTTCAACTCGTAAGTGAAGTGTTAGTTTTTTTACACCGGTAAACCCTAATTAGACATAGTTCTATGTTAGGATTGAATATGTGACTGTACTCTTGTTGTAATTGAGCACTAAATTTGGCAATGCTTCTATATGAGTAAAATTTCATCCAGAAGATCTAAGGTAGATTCTGAATGAACAAATATAGTGTAGAATATCAACCATGGTAGAATATGAGATGCACGTCACTAAGGGTAGAAAACTAGGTTGGTTTCAAAGAGGAGAGCGATTACAAAGATATTGAAGGTGTCGAGCATGTTGGATGCTTTAGCGAGAGAATCCAAAAGAATTAATTGACCAAATAGACTTATCTATCCCATAGTTTATAGGTCAACCGTTTGCATAAATGGATGAATCAGTCATCCATGGTTGTGGACCGGGTAGGGATATTTTCCTAAGTAGTCATTCACGGGGGTAATTTAGCTAATATTCCATACTTGTGATATGAATAGATCAGAACTACTTAAGAGAACTTTCAACATATAGAAAGCTGATAGGGTTTGTAGTTATCTCGTAAAACTATAAGAAAGTGAATATGGCCATTTGATTAAATTTGTAGCTCATAAGCTGACAGGCTTTACTTGACTTGAGGAAACATAATTAATATATAATAAAATATACATATAATATATTACTGGTGTTATTTTACTATTGATTTCAGTGATTGAAATGTTATGTGTCGTTTGGATTCATATTTGTGTGCATCATTGTTGTCATTAAACATGCTATATCATGATTGTATGCGTTTATCCATTATGGGTGTTGGTTTAGAGTAGGTTCATGTATGAGTTGAGATAATTCATTTTATATTTTCGTTACATATGTAAGCAATTACAATGTAGAAAGCTTATAGGCATGCCTACTTTCTTGCACCGGGTTGTTTAGTCTGACTTGCACATCGTTATGTTTTCTTATATAACTCTTAAGTACACTCATGTGCAGACTGAATGTGTAGGTTAGTATGATATGCTTAAGCATTTAAGGACCGATAGAGATAACGAGGGTGGTTTCATATGCCTTAGCATGATAAGCTTCAGCATTTTAGGACTGAATGTGTAGGTTAGCATGATATGCTTTAGTTTGATATTCATATTTTAGGACTAAAATATGTGTAGTTTCTCACTGCAGGAATTGGTGGTCTCCGTTTTGGCTATGATACTGGTAAGATTGATTATTTACTTAATTACTTTCATTTTATATAGTTAATTATGCCATTAATTACTCATCAGAATATGGAAATGTGAAATTAATATAGTAGCATTTGTATGTTTAAAACATTTCCATTTGAAGTTTTCCCCTGATTAATGCAGAAATGTGCTATTTATATTACAAAACACAATTAGCTTTAATTTCTATGGCTAGCAATATTATTTGACAGTAGTTATGTAATCTGGATTTAATCCTAAAGTTACTTAAAATGTCTACTGTTTGAACCGTAATTTGATTTAGCATGTATGCACATTTGAATAATACAAAAGGTCAAAATCAGAATATCAGTTTTTTAAAATGGAAAGCTGAATGTAAGAGGTATTAACTCTTAAAAAATCAGCAATTTACTTTCCTACAATTTTTTTTGCATGGATGCCTTTCTATTTATTCCAGTTTATCCTCAATTGAATTCATTTGTGGTATTCTTAATACTCTGAATAATTGAATACTTTATATCACTATCAATATGTCAACCATATTATTATACATCCTTTTTTGCCACTTCTTTATGTCCATATGGATAATTATGGTCAACTGAAATAGATGCAATATATCCTTTTTTTTTTTTGAACTGGTACTTTATATACAACAAATCAATGAGACAACATATCCCATGTCAAATGAACGTTCGAAAGCAAGTTTCGAACTTGTGACATCCATTTCTTATTCTTCTTCGTTTTTAAACAAAATAAAATAAAAAGATTTTTTTAATCTAGGAGTTTCTCTATACTAGTTTTCTATTTTAGTGTACTGAAAAAATTAACTATATTGCTGGAATTTTTCCAATTTACTCTTATGGACAATACTATTTTCCTTTATGATTTTAATTTGGATATGTTTTGTTTGTTAAATAATGGAGTATTATTGTCCATATATAATTCATAAATCCTCAACCAGTTTCCAAATTTATATGGTATCATTCTGCGTACTAAAAAAAAGAAGTAAGTTTGTAACACATCCTTTGTGAATAAATTGAAATGAGCTTAATTATAGCATTAATTGTAACAAAGGAGATTACTATTTTTATATCACAAACTTTTATTATCAAGATATCATACCGAAAAATATTACATACAGCATTAAAAGCAGGCAGAAAAGATGGAAAAATCAAAAGGAAATTTATTTGTGACCATGACTAAATAAATGACGCTAAGTTTTTATGCATCACTCCCATCTCTGTCCTTATCTTCTGTCATTATTTTTGACTCAATTGTCTTTCATCTCTCACTTCCAAAAGTTGCTTAATATTTTAGTTCAGGAAAACATAAACATTATTTGATATTTTCTTGACATTTTGATGAACTTGGCTCTTATATTAACAATGTTTCATCAATATGAGGAGAAAAAAATGAAGTATGATTAGTCTATGTTGCAATTTTGATTACCAGTTTGATAAGTAATAACCAGTAAGTATGCAACATGCTTATTGTAGTTTAAACTATACTAATGCAATAGAATGTTGGGTCTCTACAACCCAGCTATTTATTCTCAATGCATATTCATAGGCAACTGAAGTTGCAGTTAAATAAAGCACACTACCTCAAGCAATATAAACTATCTTATATTTTCTGGTAATATAAACTACCTTATGTTTTCTGGACTTGCAGTTACAGTTTTCTTAAAGGAGAAAATCAATACCAGATACTAAATGTTGTGTAGGAGCCAAACAAAATATCGGTAAAGATTTTGACCTATGAAAGCCTCCAGAAAGGCATTTGCTTAGTGCACAACAAATTGAATGCGTACCCTTCCATAGCATATCGAACCGTGAAGACCTTCACAATTGTTGTTTCGATTTCTTTGCTTCACTTTCGTGGTAGGATTACTTTCTTATACATATCAATTGTTCTTTGAAGTATATGCCAATTGTGTGTTGTGTTTACACCTGGTAATAGTCTTTTATTTATTATAATATAAAAATGATGGAAGTAATGCCGGTCGAATTGCCAAATAGTAACTTTATGTCCCTCATTTTGGATATGCTGATAAGGTTAGTTACCATTCAATTATTTTCCATCTTAGCTTTAAGACTGACACATGATCAGAATAAGGAAAGACCGAGGAAGCATTTTCTTAAATACGAATTTATGAGTTCTGCAGTTGGAATATTAACCATTTGATGTCCAAACTGTATGCAATTGTAGTTGGAATCAAGCATGTGTCATACACACTTCATCGACACAGGTTTATATGTTAATAGTTTGTGAAACTTGGTGAATTACTTGAATACTTGAACAACAATAGAATGGTGTAATTTCAAAATAGTAGGCGGACTTGAATAAATGGTGGGTTGTTAAGTCGGTTATAAGTGCCTTAAAATAGAATGATAATTAGTCAAAAATATACTTTTCTGCATTATATTGCGATCATTTTGTTGTTAAAGTAAATTCAAGGTAAACATCGATTGTAATATAAAATCGTTGCTTACACCCTCCAAACTACGATGACATTTTTGTAGGAATTAATTATGAAATGTTCATGTCATTGCTGATAATGTAATTTCATTATCTATCCTGACTATCCAAGAAAGGCCGCAATGATATGATGGGTACAGGACTAGAATATGTCATTTGCTCTCGTTTCTACACTGTTTGGATTCTTCCTTCCTCTTTTAGCATTAAAAATATTTTTTTTCCTTCTTAAAGCGAACCAGAAATCAGTTTGCATTTCAGTAATGAATATGAATTAAAATGGTTTAAATTTTACAGCAAAAGAGTTTAGGCAGCCAAAGGGAGCTGAGAAGGTAAACAACTGAACAGGTATTGTAATAAATTATACATTTTTGGTTTTATATTTTATCAGCAATTGTTGAGTAAATTTATTTTTTAATGATTTTATGTCAATAATTCGCTGTATATTTAAAACTTGAAGAATTCAATTAGTAGTGAATCCTCAACTGCTCTATAAATAAGGGTAGATGTACACATATTATAAGATATAATTGTAGATGTTAAGCTGCTCATGTTGTTGAAAAGCCATGTTTCATATTTAAAATTACTTATGGATAAGATTCATTGTATTGATTTGGGAATTGTACAGAATATAAACTTTGATAAAATTTGATAAAATTCAAGGAATTGACTGCATTAAAGCACCATATATATTTTACTAAAAGGTTAGTTGATTTGTCAAATGCGTATTTAGTAACACAAGTAACTATTAAACAACTCTAGTTTGTACTTTACTGTTTACATTAACCAGATTTTCATTCAATAATAAACTAAATAATTACCAGTACTTAAAAACTTCTGAGTTTGATAGTAACATTTTTGAATAAACCCATAACCAAGTACTTTATTGTGTAAGAAAGAACGTACGGTGTTCAGTGCTCCAAACTACTATTACTTTTATAGTGATATGGCAACAATTTTTGCATAATAGTACAGTGTTAATTATACGTGCGGTGTTCAGTGCTCCAAACTACTATGTCAGGGACAATTTTTACATGATAGTGATACTACTATGCTTACAGTAAGTCCCAACCCAAAAGAAGTTGTTTGAAATCTGGGACCGTAAACAGCAAGGGTATACAGTTGCTGTTTACGTAAAATCAGCGCATAGAATGATTTAGCTGTTAATTTTGAGTATTTTCTTTGTTTGTCGCACATATTTTCTTCCATATTTTGATATTCATGATAATTTATGTTTACTTTTTATGACTAATAGACGTATATGCTTTTTGATAGGTGGTGTATGATGCTCTGGGTTTACGCTATGGTGGAAGGCATGAAAAAATATGTTGCTACATTCATTCTCCTTCAAATGTATTTTGTGTCCATGTTCTTACATCTTTACTTTTACTATGTATCGTTTTAGTTAGCTATGGTTGTATGGATTGTTACTTTTATTATGTATTATTTTGGTTAGCTACGATTTTATGAATTGTTACTAATATTTATATGCTTAATATTGTGCATGAAATGCTTTTATTCACATATTTTTTTATGCTTAATTGTTAATACTGTGTGAAATACCGTAGATTATCCTTTTTATATTAATGCTAGGATAAAAAATTGTCATGGCTATACATATTATAGCGTTATGCTAGTGCAATAAAAATATTCTGCAACGATTAAATAGTTTTCATGGCAAGTAAATAATGCTATGAAAGTCTAAAGTAAACATTCTATAGCGTTTTTACAACATTTATAGTCGCTATAATAATCAGGCAATGATATTTCTGTAGCATTTATAATCGTCCATTTAATAGAAATTCAGAAACGTTATAAGTAACGTCATTTATAGCATGTTTTTTATAGCGATTCTGAGGTTGCTATTATAGATCCCTGACATATTGCAACTTGTTGATATACAGCATTTATAAAAACGCCATCGTATCCTTTTACAGTGTCTTTTAAACGCTATAAAAAGGTATTTTTCTTGTAGTGAAACTTCGATATAAAAATATGCAGAGGCAATCTAGTATCGGCACTAGCTCGAGTCAGTTTGGAACAGGGCAGTTTGGAGGTAATAGGCAACTTGCAAATTCGAATTTTGTTGGTGGTAATAACTTGGATCAGGTGAATATTGGACAAACAAATATTAACTTTGGGAACTAATGATCATATCCTTGGAACATCTGGTAACAAGACAGTGCATGATTACATCGATGAATATGCTAAATTCCTAAAACATCAAGAAACTTCAATGGACTCTTCATCAGTAGCTGCTCTAGCTAATTCAGGAAATAGGTGGGTCATTGATTCAGGTACAACTGAACATATGTCAGGTAACTCCTCACTTTTGTCGAACTATCATTTAAACGCTTCCAATCGCTCAGTTATTTTAGCCGATGGATCTCTTTCTCATGTCCAAGGAACCGGGGTTGTTAACACTACTCCTACTCTCTCTTTACCTTCTGTCTTACATTTGCCATCATTATCTTTTAATTTACTTTCTGTTAGTCAGATCACTCGCAATCTAAATTGTTCTATATCCTTTTTTTCGACTCATTGTATTTTTCAGGACCTAACGATGAAGCAGATTATTGGTAAGGGGCATGGGTCTGGAGGGCTGTATATTCTTGATTCGTCACCTTCCATAACTTGTTCAAGTATCACCTATGCCCTCAAGATTCATTACCAGTTAGGCCACCCATCTCTTTCTCTCCTCAAGAAGCTTTGTCCTTAATATAGTTCTTTGTCTACACTAGATTGTGAAGCATGTCAGTTTGCTAAACATCATTGTCACAGTACAAGTCTTAGAATTAATAAACGTGCTAGTGCTCCTTTTGAACTTGTACCTTCTGATATTTGGGGCCCTTGTTCAATTTTGTCTAAATCTGGATTCAGATATTTTGTTACATTTGTAGACGATTATTCTCGTACAACTTGGCTTTATCTTATGAAAAATCGATCTGAATTATTTTCTATATTCTTTGGCTTCTGCACTGAAATCGAAAATCAATTTAATACTTGCATTCGTACATTACGAAGTGATATTGCTAAAGAATATACATCTGCTGTATTTCACTCTTATATGACTCAGCATGGAATACTTCATGAAACATCGTGTGTTGACACTCCATCACAAAATGGTGTGGTAGAAAGAAAAAATAGACATCTTCTTGAAACTGCGCGCGCTCTTTTATTTTCAATGAATGTTCCTAAAAATTTCTAGGCCGATGCAGTTTCTACAGCCTGCTTTCTCATCAATCGTATGCCATCTTCTATACTTAGTTGAGAAATTCCATATAAAGTTTTGCTTCCCAACAAACCTTTATTCTCTGTTAGTCCTAAATTTTTTTGTAGTACTTGCTTTATTAGAGATGTAAGGCCACAAATAACTAAACTTGATCCAAAGTCTTTGAAATGTATTTTTGTTCGCTATTCACGACTTCTAAAAGGATATCGTTGTTTTTGTCCTAACCTTAATAAATATATAGTCTCCATTGATGCCAATTTTTTCGAAAATATTCCTTTCTTTTCAAAATCTGATTCTACCACTACCTCTACTATTCAAGACAGTGATGATTTTCTTGTATATCTTACTCACACTGTTCCTACTGACCCATCCATTCAAAACTTTGAAACATCTTCTGACCAAAATATATCTTCTCCAGTTGATCTCATTACTGAACAAAATATAATAACTTCCTCTGATTTAGATCTCCCAATTGCTTTAAGAAAGGGGAAACGCAACTGTACTTTCCCTATCTCATTGTTTGTCTCAAATAATAACTTATCCACTTCTTCATATTTGTTCATCACTTCTCTTGACTCAATTTCAATTCCCAAATCTGTTACTAAAGCCCTATCTATTCCTGGTTGGCGAAAAGCAATGATTGATGAAATGAATGCTTTGGAGTTTAATAATATATGGGATTTAGTAAAATTACCTATTGGTAAAAAAGCTATAGGATGCAAATGGGTATTCTCTGTGAAAATTAATTCAAACGGATCAGTTGCTCGTTTAAAAGCTCGATTAGTTGCGAAAGGATTTGCTCAAACTTATGGAGTGGATTATTCTGAAACATTTTCTTCTGTTGCAAAATTAACGACAATACGATTATTTATTTTGCTTGCTGCTACATATGACTGGTCTTTACATCAACTTGATATTAAAAATGCTTTTCTTCATGGCGACCTTAAAGAAGAAGTATATATGGAGCAACCACCTGGCTTTGTTGCTCAGGGGGAGAATGGTTTAGTATGCCGCCTTGAAAAAACTTTATATGGACTAAAACAAAGTCCTCATGCTTGGTTTGGAAAGTTTAGTCAAGCTATTGAGAATTTTGGTTTGAAGAAAAGCAAAGCGGATCACTCAATATTCTATAAAAATTCAGAGAATGGAATTATTTTGCTAGTTGTCTATGTGGATGATATTGTTATTGCAAGAAGCAACAAAGTAGGGATTGAGTCTCTCAAACAATTTATTCACACTAGTTTCACACAACAGATTTGGGAGAACTAAAATATTTTTTAGGTGTTGAGGTCTTAAGGAGTAACAAAGGTATTCTCTTATCACAAAGAAAGTATGTGCTTGACTTACTAAAAGAAACAAGAAAGCTAGGATCAAAACCATGTAGTACTCCAATGATTCCAAATATGCAACTAACAAAAGAAGGAAAATTATTTGAAAATCTAGAAATGTATAGAAAATTGGTTGGAAAATTGAATTATCTTACTGTTACTCGTCCAGACATTGCATATTCTGTTAGTGTTGTAAGTCAATTCATGTCATCTCCAACAGTTCATCATTGGACTGCTTTAGAACAGATTTTATGCTACTTAAAAGGAATAGTTGGGCTTGGTATTATATATACAAATCATAGACATAACCAGGTTGAATGCTTTTCAGATGCTGATTGGACAGGTTCTAAGATAGATAGAAGATCTACAACAGGGTTTTGTATTTTTGTTGGAGGAAACTTAATTTCATGGAAAAGTAAGAAGCAAAATGTTGTCTCACGTTCAAGTGCAGAATCAGAATATCGAGCTATGGCAAAATCTGTATGTGAGATAGTTTGGATATATCAACTCATGAAAGAAATAGGACTGAAAACTGTTATTCCAACTAAATTATGGTGTGATAACAAAGCTGCTGTTTATATCACATCTAATGCTATGTTCCATGGACGAACCAAACACATAGAGATTGACTGTCATTTTGTTTGGGATAAAATACAAGATGGTTTAATATCTACAGAGTATATGGAGACTGTAGAGCAGATTGCAGATATCTTCACCAAGGCTTTGAATGGAGTCAGAAATAATTACTTGTGTAACAAGTTGGGCATGATTAACATCTATGTTCCAACTTGAGGAGGAGTGTTAAATATAGGGTGTAATTATTTCCTTTTTATTATCTTTCCTATTATAAACTTTCCTGGTTTAACTATTTGGTGTGATATATAAACACCTCTTTTTGTAAATCAATTTGATGGGAATAAATAAAATAAAATAAGTTGTTTTCTCCTCTATGTCTGTTCTTACAAACATTTGATACTTTACTAATTAACAATTTTTATCAGAAATATTGTAAAGAGAACATAATTTAAATCCAATGCATGCAAAATTTGTTGGCTTGTATCTAAATAAATACTTACACTGAAAATAATGCATATTATTTTTCTGTTACTTGCAAATTTGTAGCTCAGTTTTTTTCCTGTCCGGAGTCTAGGTCAAAATTTGGTTTTTCCTGAAAGCTTGTTTCAAGGTATTAGGAGTACTTAATTAAGTCTGTGTTTCTTGTTATCTTACATGACTAACGGTGTGAATTAACATCTTGAACTTAAATACTAAAATTAACTTTTGGATACAAAAGTGCAAAGTAACCAACATATTTTGGTATTGCACAGCTAATGGTGATACTAGGTAATTACAAAAAAAAAGACTATGGCGATTGTCTTTCTGTTTGATAGATGCTATATTGTATTCAACATGGTTGAAATACCTGCTGTACCAATCTAGACATGTTATGAAATTCTTTGATCAATATTTAATTCAATATTATTTACCTTTTCAGAAGTGGAGCTTGCTGAACCAAATAAAGATCGTTCTGAAATGCCAGGCAGTACGACTAGCTATTTTTGAAGAAGAAGCTAATTGACCAAACAAAAATACATGTATGGTTATGACTTCAGATTAATTACCATCTTCTGTTGAATCTAAAACTACCCAACTAAAAGAAAGGTGTTCTGAAGTTCCAAAACCAATGACAGATCTGATAATAGCTTCCAATGAAGTGGAACCTAATGACAAAAACTAAACATGTAACACAAATCCAAGATTGGCATCTGATATATACCATCTACAGAAGCTGAAGTTATAGATCTTGATAAAATGGTTGATGAAGTACCAAGATCGATATCAGCTAATAGACCATCATCTGTTGTTGAAAAAGAACCCACCGAACAAAAGTAAAAGCAGCGATATTCGTGATTCAACCTTTGGTACACTGGCTATAGCTTCAGTTTCATCTTCTATGCCTGCTGAAGAAACTCCTAAAATATGTTCAAACGTTGATGCAAGTAAAGCATGTACTCAATTATGGGATTATAAACCGATTCTGTGCCATCATCAATGGTTGAAGAGGAGCTTAACGAGTCAAATGGAACAAATATATTGTCGATTAATAGTCATGTTAGATCACTTAACGAAGCTCGAAAAATCATAGTATCAAATGAAGTAAATGAAACATGTGTGGAAACTCCAGCAAATGTGCCACATGCAACTGAAAATGATATCATAGTTTCTGAGCTTATTGTTGATGTGGTACAAGAACGTGTTAACTCAAGTTCACGTCCTTCGAAAATTTTGGTTGTCTCAATGGGGGAAAGTGCAGGCATGCCAAACCCATAGAGACTGGTATTGACTGAATCTTATGTCTCAGGTTTTTAGTCATCTACAACTGTAGTACCTGAGATAACCCAAACTGAAGAAAACAATATAGGTACCAATAGTGTTTTTCTCACGGTCGGCCTGTAAAACCTACCCTACAGTTTATCATCATCGAATGCAGATGACACAGGCAAGTCCCATTGCTTTAGGACCTACCTTACAGTTTCATTACCATATGCAAATGCCACAGGTGCATCCTGTTGAAATATTTCAACATTTGATAGTTTGCAGTAAGAATAAATTAATATGCGTAGAATGAACTGATAGTCCATATGAATATGAAATCAAAATATTAAACTACATTAATTATATGATAGCAGAAGATTAAATTATATTTTGAACAAGACATGAGCGTCTAATAGTGATTCACTGCACTCATTTATTTTGATTCAGCTACAATGCGTACTATCATTCTGTACCTAGTAAACATATCTGGCCTCGAATATGTTTGATGTTATAGTTTGTTTCTAGTGAATATCAATGCTAATGGAACATATTCTTTCATTTATTTTGTATATGGAATCATGGGTAGTATATAAGATGTAGGACTGAGTCATGTAATTGTGTAAAGTGGATGCTCCTAAATTTGTTATGTTTTGGGCCATTGTGTAGCATTTTATGGACGTGTTATGCTCATGTTATCAATTCTATACCAACTCGTCTGCAAGTTTTTCTTTAGTTCTTTATCTACTTCTACTTGCGTGAATGAATATGGAATTACATGAACTCTTCGCATTCAAAGTTTTGATGCATTATTGCAATTTATTCGTCTTTGATGTGTCAAAGACACAAATTCAACTTATATCTTTGTTACAATGTCAAGTTGTACATACTTAAAAATATAATTGTGTGGTTACAAGAGATTAAGGTTGGACACAAAATTAAACACAATTGGTGATACAAAAGATCTGGACCATTGGATTTTTTTGTCCTTATACAGAAGGTAGAAATTAGAGGGGAAGTCCAGCGGTATAGAATCATTGTTTCACCAATTATGCTTATATTTTGTGTCCCAATAGACTTTTCCTTTACCTATTTCAATGAGTTAATCAGTTAAATGTTTATATTTTGTTAACCGTTTTAACTTCAAAGTTATGGATTCAGAGGTATCATAGTAAGTGACCGTAAAGTTTTGAGCATGAATCAAATCTGAAGAGTTAACATCATGGTTGCTATAACATAGATACAACAAAGGTTGTAGACTTTTTTGGTTTACCTCTATATGCTTGATAATGTTCCATGAATATTACCTACACTGAGTCATTACAATTATTTTGTTTGTCCGTCTTTTGGTTGCTTTTATCGGGTTATGATGCATGTTGCACACCTTAAAATGATTTGATATTTCATAAGTGATTGTTGCTTGTATTTGGCTCTATCATGTGCTTAAGAAGAAAAAAAGGACCTTGCCTTTTGTTTTGTACTTTAAACATACGTAAGGTTCACGTATTTCAAGTACATTTCCATCATTGAATTATATAGCTCAACATGCATGCCATGTAATGTATGATTCATTGGTATGCTTTGGCGATGATCCCTATAGCACATGGCTAGTAAGAATTAACTATAAGGGTAGGACAGGCTGACAAAACAGCAGTAGCCGCATATACCATTCTCAATCAAAAAAGGAAAAATGTAATCTGTGTTTATGTAGCTATTGACCAAAAAATATATTCTGTGGCTCATGTAGCGATTAATTTCCAGGAACAAGTGGCAATGGAATATGCTATTATGGTAGCTGAAACCACAGACACACCGCTGCATTACAATACCTTATTCCTCATACATGTTCAGCTTTAGCTGAATATTTTATGCATCGTGAACGTTATACCTTAATAATTTATGAAGATTTCTTCAAACAAGTACAAGCTTATCGCCAAATGTCTCTTCTTTCAAGAAGACCGCTTGGTCATTAAGCTTATTTAGGAGATTTTTTTTATTTGTATTTGTGCCTTTTGGAAAGATCTACTAAATCAAGTTCCTAAATGTATTTATAAGTTCAAATGCATACATTTATTTTGTATGGTGTTTATTCATGATAATCATAACAAATTCAAATATTCATTGGTGTCTCTTTATAAATTAATTATGTCTATCTTACACTCTAAATAAGCTAATTGAAGCAAAATGTTACCAAAGTAACTTCTCTTCTTTCGATTGTTAATGAATAATGTTCGATGTATGTGTGTATATATATTCATACAGATGTTAATCGACCCAAAATTAATGTTTAATCAAATTATTTACATATGTGTGGTGATGAATATGTGACAATTATAAGGTCTTACAAGTGAATGACCGATCGATCTAAAAGAATGTTTACGCCAAAAGTTGGCACAAACATCCAAAGATTAACAGTAGAGAATAGAGAGAAGAAAATAGATTGAAAACGAGATAAATAAAAATGCACAACAATTATAGTGGTTCGGCTAATCAGAGGTCTACGTCCACTTAAACTTTGTTGAAGTTTCTCCTGAGTTTTTACAAGGTTGTTCTTATGGATCGATGATGATCCGTGAAATTACAGAGAAAGTATAGAAATTTGTTAAATGTGCCAAAAGTCCTTCAAACAACCCCTCCTTCTTTATTTATAGCTACAGGTTGACGGAATTCTCTCATCCACATTCATGTCCACATTCTCCATGTCCTGAAGAAGTTGAGCTGAAAAGATCATGGCCAAATAAGCAATGTTCGGGGATCGGTATCGATCCATGCCCTATGTATTGGTACTGATCCATAAGGCCTTCTTTGATCCTTGGAAATTGCTTAGTTGACTTGTGTTCTTGGCTTTGGCATGTGATTGCTCCGATATGAGGTTGGTTGAGTGAATTCCATGGTTCAGAGGTTGGGTAAAGACACTTGATTTACATCGTTTTGGTTAAGAATAGTGGACGAACCATCTTATATAGTGCACATTGGCTAATAATCACTAAGGCCTTCCATGATATGGACTTTGAGGTGGAATTGGATAATAGTTAGGGATCAGTACAGATCTATGGTCATGGATTGGCACTGATCCTTGACTTCACTTGATTATAAGGGTTTGGATCTTGCACATGGATTTATATGTTGGCTATTTTAGGAGTCTTTGACATGTTGATGGCTCCATCTCTTGATGTTGTTTGGTATTTGAGTTTGGAAGTTATCGCTATGGATTCTTGCTTGGTTATTTTCCGTTGACCTATCGGATTCGTCCAAATATGACTTGGTTTCAAAATCGAATAACATTTGTTCCCTAAAGCACACCTTATGGATAGAAGGTGTGCTTTGCTCAACAACAAATATCAAAGTCAATTATTCACTAGCAATTGAATTCTCTGGCTATCAATTATTTAAATCGCAAATCAAAGGTCATTCCATATCATTACAGCTAGGGACTTGAGTCCTGCTTGAGTGTTAGTTATGAACGATTATCATTCCATGTTATCTCGGAATTATTGTGTCGTATGTTATATCATAAATCAAAATCATTATATATTCATTCGAGAGTTAACAATCACGTATCAAAATCAATTTATACCATGTTCATCAGAGATTTAAGTTACAACATACAAATCGTATGTCGGGTAATCAAAGGTTAATAATTATAGAAGCTCGCTGCTACCGGTCGAAATGTTGTTTATAAATCTTCTAGCGGAGCCCAGAATCCCATTATAAAAATGCTCAACCGAATTAAAGCAATGACTCAACCTGTAATCTCTATTAAATTATTTCAGGTCAAGTGGCATACAAATTCAAAGTCTAATCTTGGATCTCTCCGGATCGCATTATCAATATCTATGTTAGCTTCCAAACTCTGCGGATTGTCAGTTTAATATTCGATCTTTCTGGATCGTTAGTTTAATCCTTGGTCTTTCCAGATTGTTTGTTCATGTTGAATCCAATCCGCTCGCTCTTTGGCGAGGGGACACAATGATCGAGTCTAACTGTTCACTCTCTGTGAGGGGACTCACTATCCCATGCAAGCCCAATCCACTTGCTCTCTAAAAAGGAGGCTTGCACTTACGGTTCATCGCCAGGTCTCTTCGGTCGGGAAAACCACGTTCAATTAATTCATGAATCAGTATTATGGGGTAACCAATCTCTGTTGGTGTTTTGAATTCAATATCAATTATCACGTTCGAGGGATTTTCAAAATCATGCATTCATTCGTAGAAATCAAATTCAAACATCTAACAAATATCACAATTTCCATCCCACAAAGCACTATAACCTATCATCCAACTTAGAACATGCCTAAAGGCCGATCGAGATCATATATGAGTAAGTGGCTTGACTGTAATTCAGCATTATTTATTGAAAAGAAAGACAAAGTGCGGGAATCGAATCAGACACCCTACTATCTCAATTATGAGATAACTATCCTCGACCTAAATCTGAGGTTGCCTCCATTTACTGCAGACGATGGCTGCTTCTACTACATCACTGCAGCTTGGTTCCTCACATACTGCTGTAGTCGGTTGTTCCTAACCAGCTCCTTAATCAAATCACGAAGGTGCCTACAGTCATTTGGTTCATGCCCATCCAGCTTATGGAATAGGCAATACTTACCCGATCTTTTTTCTTGATCCGTGAGTTCTATCTTCATTGGTTTTCGATAGGGAATCTACCCCTACTTATGCAGGTAAATCTTCTATGAGGTTTCGTTCAACTTTGTATAAGAAGAGAATTTTGGTCCCCATCTCTGCCGCTTCAGTCCTCTGAAGTCATCGTCCACCTTTAGCTTTCCTTTGTCTTTTCCTAATCCTACTCTAGATAGTCCTCAATCATCCACAGCATTAACCTCTGTCTTTTCAGCTTTAGTATCATCCTATGCAAGTATCTCTCAACTTTATAGTAAAACTCTATGAGATTCACTAGTGTATCCCTTTCCAAAGAAATCTTAAAATCCATTTTACCAACACTCCTAAAACTTCTGTAACCGAAACCATCGATGGATCTGGCTTATGAACTGCAATGGTTGTCATGTTAAACCTATTCAAATTACTCCTTAGGGTCTCTCCAACCCTTTGCTTCATGCTTGATGACATCATCACATTTTTTGGTTGTGAAATATGAACCCTGAACTGTCTCATAAATCTATCCACCAATTTGGCCATATGCTGATGGACCCGGTTTTCAACTGTCTAAACCACATTGTCGCTAAGTCTGTCAAATATAAAGGGAAAACATTATCCCACCACCTCTTTAAACGCACTGAACACCTCCATAAGTTTGATGTATCTTAATAGATGAACCACTAGATCAGTCTTTCCATCGTACATTTCCAACGTTGGTAGCTTGAAATCGGGTGGATTCCTTCCATACCGGATGTTAGGAGTGAATGGATTATTCACCTCTCATTGCTTATCTAAATATCTCAACAATCCTATCATTATCATCTAACGAAAGTCTATGTTCTACATTTTCATTCACCCTCCGATCTTATGGGGGAATTTTGACATTTACTCCTCCGATTGTGCATTTGCATTTCGATTCATGTTCTGGTGTTCAACGTTGTTTTCCAGGCATGCCCCATTTCTTTCCATGTCTAAATTCACCATTCCATCAAGCCCTATTGGATCAGAACCGACTTGTGCTTGGGGATCGGTATCGATTTCGGGGATTGCTCCATTTTGTTCCAGGTGCGTTTGTTTTGGCCTTTGGTTCTGATCTGTAGCAACTCCAGCTATTCCTATTTGTCCCATCCCTTTGAAGACTCCTTTTATCCTCTTTTCCTGGCGAGTTATCATTTTGTCCTGCATTTTAATCATCATTGTTTCCATTTTATCTTTGGTTATATAGATAGAATGGGGGTTAGGTCCCAAGTACACCTCTTGGCTATCCCTAAGTCCTTGTTGGCTTCCTCCTACAATAGTTCTCCTAATTGATGGTCTTATTATCTTCTTAAAGTCAAATTTCAAGTTGTCAAATCCTAGTTTTCTCGGTGAAAGCGCCAAAATGTTCACGCCAAAAGTTAGCACAAACATCAAAAGATTAACAGTAGATAATAAAGAGAAGAAAATAGATTGAAAATGAGAAAAATAAGAACACACAACAATTATAGTTTTTTGATTAATCAGATGCCTACATCCACTTAAACTTCATTAAAGTTTCTCTTGAGTTTTTACAAGGTTGTTCTTATGGATCGGCGATGACCGCATTTATAACTCGATATGGTTCATATGAGTGGTTAGTAATGCCTTTGGACTGATCAACGCCCCAACTTTCTTTGTAGATCTTATGAATTGAATCTTTTGCGATTAGTTGGATAGATTTGTAGTGGTCTTCATTGTTGGTATTTTGGTGTATTTTAAGAATGAGAGAGACCATGAAGTCCGTCTTAGATTGGCGTTGGAGACATTAAGGCAACACAAACTGAAGGTAAAGTTTTTCAAGTGTTATTTTTGAAAACGGGAGTTGAAGTTTCTTTTTCATGTCGTTTCGGAGAATAGATTGGAAGTTTATTCATCAAAGATAGAGACATCAACTATTGAAAGAGACCGGATATATTTACAGAGATAAGAAGTTTCTTGGGATAAGCTGGTTATTGTCATATGTTCATTAAACATTTCGCATGTATAACATTACTCTTGACTAAGAAGACCATGAAGAACGAGAAGTTTGTCTTGAAAGATAGATGTGAAGGACTGTTTCAGGAGTTGAAGAAGCAATTGAAAAATTCTCCTTTATTTATCGTACTTAAGGGAAATCTGGAGTTAGCAGCACATAATGATGCTTATAAAATAGGTGTAGGGTGGTGCTGATTCCAAGGGAGTGGATGATAGCTTACACATCAAGGTTGTTGAGACCACATAAAGGTAAATATCCGACTCATGATCTGGAGTTGGAAGCGGTAGTTTTTGCGTTGGAGAATTGGATACATTATCCTTTGGGAGAACAGTTCGAGTTGTATATAGACCACAAGTTCCTTAAGTATCTATTTACTCAAAAGAAGTTGAATATAAGGCGGCAAAGATGGTTAGAATTTCTGGCAGCATATGACTTTGATATTAAGTATACGGTTGGAAAGGGGAATAAGGTTGTCAATGCTTTGAGTTGGAAGCATTAGAATGGGGTGTTGGCCAAGATAGAAGAATGGAAGACATTAAAGATGTTAGCCACTTGCAAAGTGCAGTATAGGCAGAATATTGGATAGAGTAAGGATTCGGACGTGTTAGCAAGTTTGGAGTTATGTCCAACACTTACGGATAGAATTGCCGCAACGCAAAAAAGGGACCCACTAATTTCCAAAAGAATTAGGAAATTATAGATATGGGAAAATATTGAGGATCTAAAAGGATTCGAGGTATATTCGAAAAGATGACTTAGAAAGAAGAGAAGATTGTGTTTTACGGATGTAGGAGACCCATAGAAAGAAGTCTTGGAAGAAGGCATCAATCTAAGTTTATCATTTATTCCGAGGGCACTAAGATGTATCTTGAAATGAAGAGAGTATTATTTGGGAAAAGGGATGTAAAGGGATGTTGGTGAATGTGTGAAGAGATGTTTCATGTGTTAAAAAATGAAAACCAAACATGAGAAGCCAATCGAATTATTTCAACCTTTGGAAGTACCGACTTGGAAGTAGGATTCAGTGTCTATGGATTTTATTGATAGGTTGCTTAGGTCGAGAACAAAAAATGAAAGCATTTGCATGATAGTCAATAGACTAACTAAGAGTGCCCATGTTATCTCAGTGAGATCAACAAGAATGACAACTAGTTTGGCAAGACTATACTTGAAGAATATAGTGAGATCGCATGAGGTTCACCAGTGATCCCGGAAAAGCTTGCAGAGTGCGTTGGGAATAGATTTGAGCATGAGTACGGCTTACCACCCATAGACCGATTGTCAAATAGAAAGGGTGAACCATGTGTTCGAGAGTTTGCTGAGAGCTTATGTTTTGGATCTTGAAAGGATCTTGGAAGGATCATTTATATGTAGTAGAGTTTGCATACAACAACCATTACTAGTCAATTATCGAGATGGCCCCGTTTGAGGCACTTTATGGTAGACTGTGTATGTCACCGGTATTTTAGATGGACAAAGGAGGTAGACTCATGTTAGGACCCGATTTACTAAGAGAGGCTACTGAGAAGGTTGAATTGATTCACATTAGAATGAATGCGGTACAATCTAGGCAAAAGATTTATGCTAACAAGAGGAGAAGAGATCTTGAGTCTGCAGTAGGTAACTATGTGTTTGTGATATTTTCTCTGATGCAAGGAGTCTTGCGCTTGGGAAGGTGAGAAAATTGGCCCCTAGATATGTAGGACCATTTCCAACGGCTGAAAGGATTGGTAAACTTGCATATTGAGTTAAGTTACTAAGTAGTTTAGCGGGTGTGCATAATATTTTCCATATAACACATTTAAGGAAGTGTTTGCATGATTTGAAATCGGTGGTGGGAACCGAGGGTAGTTAAAGATTATCTATATAACTAGATCTAACTTATTAGTGGATCAAAAGGGATAGTAGGTCGTGATATGAAAGAGCTAAGGAACAAAGTCATCAAACTTGTTCATGTCCAGTGAAGTGATGAAGTTGATGATTGTACCTGAGAAGTAGAGGATAGGGTTAGGAATATTTATCTCGATTTGTTTGATATGTATGAACAGACATGTACGTATTGATGTATGAACAAGTAGAGACATTAGTATGATATGAATGTGTTAGTAGGGGCACTAATACGTTATACTTGAGGAGTGATGATTTACATTAGTGGGAAACTAGTGTAATTGTTGTACTATGTGTACATTGTTTTGATGATTGTGATTTTATCCTGCCTTGTCTAAATTTCGAGGATGAAAATCTTATAAGGAGGAGAGACCGTAACTCTCATATTTTGCAGTTCCATAACATGGCAAAAATTAATTAAACAAATGATTAAGCAAATTAATTTATGAAGTTAAAAATAAAGACACATGAATCAATAGAGAATGAATTTAAAATGAAGAGTTTGGGGGATTAATAAGAATAGGCTAGAATGGGATTTTAGCCTAAAGCCCAAATTACTAACCCCTAATCCCTCCACTTTCATTCATTCTCTCATTTTCCATAAAATCGAAGAAAGAGAAACCAAAAGATGGGGCCGGCTAAACATTTAAGTGGAAGAAGAAGAAATATTAAGATAAAAGAAGGAGCTTTCATCATTAAAAAGACATTTTATCAAGTTTAATCAGTAAAACTTTCCCTAAAACCCTTCATAACCCGTTTGGATTCGGGTTTGATTTTGAATGAATGTTTTTTTATGATGATAATCACGTTGGTAATGATTAAACATTGATTGTATGTTTGGAAGTTTAAATGAAGTAAATTTGTTTATATTTTAGGGTAAAATATGATTTAATCATGATAAAATGATTTGAAATTGAAGAATGATGTTTATAAAGATGAAATAAAGATGGGTTTTTAATTTCACAATTTCTAAAAATAAATTGGAATTTTTATGAATTTTTTAAGTTGAGAAATAGTTAATTTTGGCTAAATTAATTATTAAATGTAATAAATTAATTATTGTGACCTGAAATTTTGATATAAGATAACACATGATACATTTGTTTTTAGTGAATTTTTGTATTTTTGCCATTTAATTTTCAATTTTATATGAATTAATTGGCTAAGAAAATAATTATTTAATGATAATTAATTCATAAATGGAAAATGTAATTAGCCAATTTTAAAACAAAAGAACTTTAAAAGAATAGTTTAACCAATAAGAATTCGAAATCAAATGAGATTTGGTGTAAAGTAACTACTCGCTGTAACATCCTTGAAATTTTGATGTTTAATTTAAAAATAAAATAATGATTTAAATTGTAAATTTAAAAAAGAAGTTTGATTTTGTTAAGTAATAAATATAATCTTTAGAGTACGAATTCTAAAGTTCTTATTATATTGGTGGATTATTATATGGAGTGTATACTTTTGGAATTTAATAAAGAAATCAATATTATAAGAAAAGTAGAGAAATGATTTTTGTATCTTTTATTTTGAATAAAAAATTATTTAAAACTTATAATCTCCCTTTTAAAAATAAATAAAAAAATTATAATTTGAAAACTATGCAAGAGGCATATTTCTAATTGCTTTAAATTTTGGTTTAAATACTTAGTATTTGATTCATGAAGCATTCTAATGTTTGAATAAGACGAATAAATCATTTTAATTCAATTATGGATTGTAAATAAATTAGTTTTTGGCCCAAAACCCATTAGCCATGTTGAGATAAGAAGCATTTTCCAAATACTGATTATTGTACATTTCTTTCTTTCTCACTTTGTTCAGTAAGAAACCAAACTCTCTATTCTTTCTCTTTTCTAAACCTATAATCCTAGTTCTCCCAATTCGACCTAGTTTCACGTGCAAATTCAATCACTAGGAAGCAAATTATTTCAGGTAAGAAGATTAAAACCCTATCCTCTTTCAATTAGTAATCTTTAGTTTCAGTTTCAGTTAGTAATTCTTGGTCTCATTTGTCATTTTGGTGAAATAATTTTAGGGTTTTGATTGAATTAAAGTACTATTGTTTAATTGCTATCTAACTCAAGAAGAAATGTGAGTTTATAACTCACAACTACCAATATTCAGAATTCATTTTGTTTTAATTGTTTGGCAAATTGTTGAATGAATTAAACTAATTTTGATTGTGATATTGTAGGTTCAGTTGCTATATTCTCTATTAGCTGAAAATCCTAGACTTTTAATCCCTTTTAGCATCAATTCCATTATGTTTGTGTGCTTGCATGTTGCTTAATTCGTCACTAGGAAGCCCATAGAAGTCCTAGTTAGAAAAACAAATGGAAACTGACCACCGAGGTGGCCGTAGCATTGCCTGGAACACGTTCCTGGCAGTGCAACCGGTGGACCGGTCCACTTGGACCAATGCACCGGTCGTGGCGTGGGATATGTTCCAGGACATGCTATGTGACTTCCCCGACAGACCATTCAACTCCCGTTTTCTTGATGTATTCTTGACGTCTTGTGTTGTGTGCTAGTACCTTGGTCATGATGATTTGGATGCATATTCTGAAGTTTTAAATTAATAAATTGATGAATTCGTTTCGATGATTTAATTCCATATATATGCTACTATGGATATATGAAGTTACACACGACATTATACACAAGTTAATCGCACTATTTTAACTAGTGTTTTCAAAAGAAATATTTTCTAATCCAAACGGTTTCTAAATCATTTTAAGTATGGATATTTTCTACAAACCAGTGTTTGGAATATATATATATATATATATATATATATATATACAAAAGATATTTAATTATAATATCAATGATTCTAAATGGGTTTAGAATGATGGTTTTAAAAGTGTATTTATAAATATCGATATATAAATTTATAAATGCTTTTTAATATATATATATCCGTGTGTGTGTATGTACATATTCTAGTTTATAAGAAGGATAGTTTCAAGGAGGATTTCAAAACAAATTGTTTTCGTAGAATTGCACTACGTTTATCGGATGAGGAATCGATTTAAAGGGTTTAGTAAAACGAGTGGTATGAAATGCTCGCGTTTTTTTTACCGATTAATTCTTAGACTTGTTCTAATGAACTATTATTTTGCACGAGTGGAATTTATAATCACCTAGTAAATAATTAAGTAATGTAAGTGGTTATGGAATATTGTGATACTTATCTAGTTACTAATTGAAAGTAGATTACACTTATCGAGTGGAGTTTACTAGCTTACAATAAACATTTGAATAAACTCGAATGGTTATGGGACATGCAGTCCTTATTTGAATGATTACTCATAGGATGTATATAACACTTATTTCATCAAGCTTTAGGCTCGTCCGTGGGTAGGCCGCTTTCTGTGGATTTTGTGGGTTTTCAAGATCCATATCTGGTGTTATTCATTTACTAATGAGTTATTACTTGTGATGTGCTTGTTTCTGTATTGACGTTGATGCACTTGTCTATTAGGCCATTGATGACGATGAGAGATGTACTCGTATTTAGTGTTGACTTGCGATGCGCTTGTCTTATAGTCGACTGGCGAAGTACTTATTTTATGTGCGATGTGCACGTCGATGATAATAAATTAGTGAAGTGCTTATTTATTAGGTGCAAAGTGCACGACGATGACTATTGACTTGCAAAGTGCTTTTCCATTGCTTACATTCATGATTGTGTAGGACCATGCTCTTAATAATAGCTGCTATCACTTTGATGTTATGTTTTGAATTACTATAGCTTAACCTTGAATCATGAAGTTCATATGAAGTATTAAGTAGATTAGGGAAGTACAATTTGTGGTATTTTATCCATGATTGTTATGCAATCTATTATTATAATGGACTAATCTTTTGTGATGATTAGAGATAGTCGGACCCGATGTTATATTACTGCCCGGTTTAGACCGAGACTTAGCAGGTGACAGGGACTTTTGGCTTTGGACTTGAGCTAGCTTGGGTAGAAGTTTATGCTAGTAATCTATATTGTCATTGGTCCATTTTGATATGTCGTCTTATATATGTGCATATATGTGTGTATATACCTTGTTGAGATGTAGAATCATTTTGTACTTGGTGTTGTATCTTGGTCTTTATGTTATACGATATGTTATCTATATTGTCATTAGTCCATTTTGAGATGTCGTCTTATCTATATTTTCAACCCATAATAGATAATGAAAGCTATCAACTTGTGATAGTCTTAGGAGGACTACATGCGATAGCTACGTAAAGTTGGTTTAAGATAATGAAAAAAGCTAGGAAAATGCTAAGTACACATGATAATTGATCCTAAACATGAAATGGGTTTGGGAAATAATAATTTAAAGAGAAATTGTTTATTATAAAACTGAAATTTAGCCCGATTAAGCTATATGATCATGAGTCAAGCCATAATGAATAATGAGATGTAAATATAAAGCCTAAGTGGCAATAATTTGTCTGCACATGAAATTATATTGTGTAATTTTTGATAGAATGCTTTAGTTGCTACCAAATGTCCAAATAAGATATTATGTTTAGTAACGTTGGTAGTAGGTCTTGGTGGCAAATATAGGTATATTCATGACCATATACAAGATTGATGGAGTATGGCTTTTGTAGCGTCCATTTGTCTATTCACGATAATATACAAGACTGATTAAGACTTTTGTAGCATCCAATTGTCTGTTCGCGATAACATATGAGATTGATGAAGTAAGGCTTTTGTAGCGTCCAATTTTCTATTCATGACAATATATGAGATTGATGGAGTAAGGCTTTCATAGTATCCACTGTCTATTCATGACAACACACTTGATTGATATCTATTCTCTACAATATATTTGATGGAGGGAGGCATAAGGCCTTAGCGGCAACCAAATATCTGTCCATGATAAATTTAAGACAAAATAAGATAAAACACCTAAGAGGAAACCTTAAGTGTCCAGTACTGTTATCGAACTAGTAAGGATAAGGCCTGAGTGGTAATTTAAAATGTATTGACTATAAAAATAGTTGAAATCATGTGAAGGAAATCTCACATTTATGATGAATTGATGATTTGTGTTTGTTAATGATATGATGTGATGTAAATTGATGATAATTGAAATAGTGAGGGGAAAACCTGTTCCATACTTTAGCGGCATGGTCTCACTATATAGTTGTTTGTTTAGGGTAAAGTATTACTCATATTTTATTTTATATCTGACCTATGTTTTTATTATCTTCCATAGACCCTTGGGTACTTATTCGAGTGGGTTGAGTTTGTGGTATAGACAGGTACCTTTTTGGAAAATTGAATAAAGACTTAAAAGATGAAGCATAAGGCTTGATTTAGCAAATAAAAGTACCTTTAATATTTCGCTGTGTAATAGCAGAATCTATAACCGGTTAGCCCATGTCAGCATCTTTATATGTTGGGTATGGCACTCTATTTATATTCTATTTATATTTACTTCTACATAGGGACACAAAGGGTTAATGAAGATGTAATAAATTATGTATAACATTTTGATGAAATGAAATTTTTTTAGTTGCCCTGTTTACCTAATGCTATGGGAAAAATACTGATCTCACTTTATCATTTGAAAATAATATTGATGACGACTGTAGCATCATCATAATTTATTTTGGATCTCGATATGGGGGATATTACAGGTCTCCAAACTGTCCTATGCTTCCATAGTTGTTTCCTTCTTTTTGGAGTAGTTCGCCAACAAGAATCGAGTGATCTTTGTTTACTTTAGGAAGTCAGCTTTGAGAGCCTACACCTAAGTAAACCCACCAATAACATGATTCAAAGCATCCATTTGGGCATTTTGCAACATGTTGCTCATCATGGTGTTGAACATTTTCTATAAGTCGAGGTTGGCCACTCCCTCTTCTACTTTAAAGATGGAATTTCTTGCTGCATTTCTCGTTTTTCGGCTCATTCTTTAATCTATAATAGGAATGGTCAGGCTGTCAAAAGAAAAGCTACACAATGATACTTATGTATACAATGTGACTTATACTATATATACTACTATATAGTTTTGAAACCAAAATATATAACAAATACGCTCTCTCATATACCTTTGGATCGAGTGATATATGTCAGATCCATTCTAAAGTGTTCCCTTACTCTATCCCTAATGGATCCTCCTAAGGAGTTATCACTCTAGTACCAAATTAGGTCATTCATCAACCTTCCCAAATGATATCAAATGTGATGAACGCCTTATGCCTCAAGTACCCAATATAACCTGTAGATTGTGCTAGGAAGGTACCCTATCGATGTATTATGATTATTAAGGTACTAGAGTGGGTAAACTCCAAATAGAACCTATCGTATATCTCATTATGAAAGGGGAAAAATATAATAATCAACACAAATATAAAACAGGTGAGACAATGGTAATTAAAATGAACCACAAAATTAGAGTACAATAACTTCATATTAGCTATACAAGAGTAGGAAAATTAAAAGAATTAACCACTACTAGTTCGATTGAGGTGCAAGCAACAGTAATAACAACATGGACCTCAGAAGAAGCCGGTTTCGTCAAAGGTGAGATCCCATATGAAGGAACATCAAGGCGAGGAAAGAAAAGCTACTTTGATAACTGCCATAGGAGATGGGAGGATGGCCTAAGCTTGGGGACCCATTTTCTAATAGGAGGGAAAGTGGGATTTTGATAGGAATGGGCAGAGGGACTTCTACAATAGAAGGAGGATCAAAAGAAAAATAAGACTTTCAAGCCCAATACCTATGTTATCAGAAATAGTTAACCGTTCTAAAGCCTGAAGAAAAGGACAATATAAGAGCAAACTATCGTATACATTTCCTTGGGATAATGCATATATGTTCCAATACAATACTACCTCTTAAATATACTTAACTCGTCTTGGAAAAAACATTATACACAAATGATTCCAAGATTTAATATTTCAGAAGTAGTAGTGTGTACGAAAATATCCCAAAAGCAAGCATCATCGAAAGCAATAAGATGTTACGTATACATATACTAATGTCAATGTATTACAAAATACTACATCATTTGTCTGAATACATAACTATATAAGAATGATCCATCATAACCATCATATACAACTGGACCACAACAACATATATAAATACATCACATAAACCAAAACTACATAGCAAGATGGACTGAGCCACCATTGTCATTTTCTCCATTTCCAAATCGTATCATAAAGGAAATATATAATCATGATAACACATCTTGTCGAAATAACCTTAGGCTGACCCGAGGTTGTTATAAAAATAGCACACCCCGGGTCAGGCTAATATTAGCTCCGAGTGTTATAGGGTGTAATATAATAACATGATAATAACATGTGAAAATAAATATGGCTAAATTTCCCACACCCGCAATTTACCCATCCCACATCTCAAGCACACAATCACAAATTCACTCAACTGTGGTTCACTCCTAATCATAATTATTTACCACACATAGTTTTGAGTTTGATATATATATATATATATATATATATATATATCTATGTATAAATAACTAGAACAACTTGGTCATTTTCTTTCTATTATAAGCTATGTCGACACCAAGAAATACCGCTTGGGATGTAACATCTCCCTCGATCCAGAATTATGGGTTCCCCTCATATGATCTATGTGCTGCACTAAATAGCTCACCAGCCCTCACTGGATGTCCTCAGTATCCATCAATCACATCATATTTGTCATCCTCGCTTGTTGGGCCCATGTAGCAGACCGTTGGACCTATAACAATATGGCCAAATTGTCAAGACTTGGGGCGTTGCCGTTAATTGGTCTGACTATGATGAAATAACTGGCCCATTTAGCATCTCACTTTGCACTGATCGGGTTAATGTTAATAATTAACATGTCCTCATTGACGACATTACTCCTTAAATTTCATTTATGTCCCAATGTCTTCACGGGTTTTAACATATCACATATGCATCAATAATTCATATAATGTATAAACAGACATACTGGGATAAATAACATATAACGCTTAATATCACATCATAAGCAAACAAAACCTAGCGAGGCAGCGTAACCATATAAATAAGTATCCGTATAGAAAAAAGCGTTATTGGCAATCAAGTGATCACTTAACAACATGGGTTCTATCATAGCATGTGGGGGGTGAATACTTCAATTTATCTATTTCATATTAGCGTTATTAGTCAGCATGATAACCTAGTGAGTCAAATAAAGAAAATTGAGTGATTCATAAACAATATAGCATGGGATAGATATTATGCGTCCATATTATATTATAGGCAAAGACCACACATAAAGGAGCATTGCTTCAATAAATTGTATATAGTATATGTGAGGCATCATGGATAGAACTTAACATAACATGGTATAAACACCACAATAATTGAGCTCACATTGCATATATCATATCAAAGTGTTGGGGATACATTTAAACATTTCATTATTAT
Organism: Allium cepa; assembly: GCA_030765085.1. Classification (NCBI taxonomy): domain Eukaryota; kingdom Viridiplantae; phylum Streptophyta; class Magnoliopsida; order Asparagales; family Amaryllidaceae; genus Allium; species Allium cepa. The sequence continues at coordinate 90,098,798 of CM060928.1, forward strand.
CTATGTTGTTTATCAATAGCCAATTTTCATCTAATTACATACTTGATGTAAACTTCGTATATGTTTATATATATATATATATTAATAAACTAATTTCAGATTTTTACCGACATAAAGAGCATATGCACCCATTTAGGTAACTAAAAAGTCGTATGTACCCATATAAATACAATGAAAATTTTGAAACAATTCAACTACCCAAAAATAGAAAAATATACACTAATATACTTCTATAAATGGATGGACAATTTAAACAATCTCCAATATTTTTTTTTAAATAACATGCATATATGAGTTGAGAATAATATATCCAAATTCTAGCACTTTAGGAATTTTTTCCAATAAGTTGTGAATTTTCGATCAACTATCATTTTAGTTGCGTATTTTCCTTTTAGTAAAAAAATTGATTCGTCCTCTCAAAACTCGATATTTTAGCGTGAACATGGAAGAGAGAAGATCAGATGGATCAGGAACAACGTACCCAAATTTGGAAACTTCTAAAATTTATGTAATTTTATATGAATTTATTAGTAAGATGGTTGTACAATATATACAAATACATTTAATCGACCACTTTCAACAAGCCATATAAATATAAACAAATCCATTATTCTTTTCACACCAAATTTCAAACAAATAAAACATATATCTAATAAACCATCATCGTTAGTCCAAAATTTAGTCCTAACTTATATGCATAGTCAACAAAGAGAATTAATGGTACTTGAGTAAGTGGTGAGACTCTTAGGCAAGTATGCTTGTCTTAAGCCCATTGGGAATCATTTGTACAAATACGAAATTGTTCATGTTTTATGTCACGAAAAATCAATATCAGTTTGGCATAGTCATCCATTAAATTCCCAATTCAAAGCATTTTATTTATGCTTAAGAGAAATGAAATTTGAGGAATAAGTATAATTCGAAATTCCCCCAGTCTAAGTAAGGGGTACGTGCCAATTTATAAAAAATTCAGGCCCTTAGATTTTTTACACATGGCACTTATAGGAGATTGATGGTTATGGTTTTGTTAACATGGAACATGGTTGACTTGACAAGTGGCATAACTCACTTTCAATTGCTTCATGGTGATGTGGTATAGTTGAGCCAACCAAAGGATGCCAAGTGGCCAGGTGGAGTATTGATTTTTGCTAAATTCTTAAACATGTGATAGCTATATAGTTACCAACCTATGATAGCCTCGATTACCAATGTATGATAGCCTCAACAATCAGCCTGTGGTAGCCCTATATTCCTTCACATGTGACAGCCTTAATAATATCAACTTGTGATAATCAGATACCATCAACTTGCAATAGCCTAATATCATCAACTTGCAATACCATCATTATATCATTAACCTGCGACAGCCTTATCAACGTCAACCTACGCTAGCCTTATCAATGTCAACCTGCAATAGCTTTATCAACATCAACCTATTCTAGCCTTATCAACATTAACCTCGATAGCCCTACCAATGTCAAACCTGCAATAGCCTTGAGAATGTCAACCTACGATAGCCTTCGTAAGATCAAAATAGCCTTCAGAATGTCAACCAGGGATAGCCTTGACAATGTCACCTTATAATAACCTTTATAACATCAACTTGCAATAACCTTGACAATGTCACATGTGATTGCCTTGATATTGTTAACCTGTGATAACCTTCATAACATCAACCTAAAATAGCTTTCATAACATTAATATATTATAACTTTAACATTATCAACTTGGGATAACTTATTATTATCTCAATATGTGATTGCACTAGTCAACTTGTGGTAGTTCAATCATTTTATCCTTGATAAAATTTGGTGTGTAACACTTCCCCCTAAAAGAGGTTTTCTTATGGTTTAGCTTAAGTAAACTTCTGCTTTTGCTTTATCTCTTCTACTTTTTGAATTGCTATCATTTTTTATTCATTTGTTTTTTTAAAGCATGGGGGTCTTTTGCAACCTTATATATATATTGTGTGTGTGTGTGTGTGTGTGTGTGTGTTTCTATGTGTGTGTGTGTTTTTATAACTATCATTATTATTGAAAATGTTCTTTTTGACGCACCGTTATGAAAATTTATTATGAAGTTATTCCAAGATACCTTTGAAATATGAATGATTGCTGTTGCTTCATTGTGGAAATTATTTGAAACGAAAATTGAATATGTATTTATTAAAGAATCATTTTACAAAGTTGATCTTTGAAAGTACAAGATTTCTTTTAAAGCTTTTTTAAAGTAGTTTTTACCAAAACTAATTGATTTTATTGCGTGATGGGGACTCCTTGTAGTCTTGTTGGAAAGCTCTTTATTCTTGCCTATCCCTTAATTGAGAGTTTTGGTCGACTTTTTGATGATTCCTTTGTTATCCGCACTCTTTCCATTAGACAATTGTTCATTGGCCCATGTGAATTCTTTAAGATATTGTTCTTAGTTGGATTGCTCATTGAGTTAGAAGTTTAGTTGGTCACCTTTCCCTAAACAACTTCTTTTAAAGACTTTATTTGTTCATCATTCTTTGGATGGATGCTTTGGTCGGGCCTAATGGTAGGACCAAAGGTTTAATTGACAGACACTCTTTGGATGGATGCTTTGGTCGGGCCTAAGTCAGGACCAAATGCCTTATTGACCATCTCCCTTGGATGAGTGCTTTAGCCGGGCCTAATAGCGGTACCTAAGGCTTTATTGAACATCTCCCTTTGATAGGTTCTTTGGTTGGGCCCAGCGGTGGGACCAAAAGCTTAATTGACTATAACTCTTTAGATGTGTGCTTGGCCTAGCTAACCGACGAGACCAAAGGCTTATAGACCATCTCCCGTAGATGGATGCTTTAGTTGGGTCTGACAGTGGGCCCAATGACCTTATTGACCATCTCCCTTGAATTAGTGTTTTGATTGGGTCCGACCGGGAAGGGGGGAGGGGAGGGAGGCAAATCTTAATTGACCATCACTCTTTAGTTTGAGCCTAGGGGTGGGACCAAAAGCTTTATTGACCATCTCCCTTGGATGGGTGCTTTGGCCGGGCCCGACGGTGGCACCAAAGGCTAACCAAAGTTTTTATTGACCATCTCCTATGGATAAGTACTTTGGTCGGGCCCTAAAGTGGGACCAAAGGCTTAATTCACCATCTCCTTTCGATGGGCGCTTTGGTTGGGCACGACGGGAACATCAAAAACATAATTTTCCTCTTCCAGATATGAGATATGCTTCTATTTAATGAATCTCGTCAACCTCGTCAGGTTAGGAGTTACATCAAACATAACACATTTTAGTCCGGGGGCTAATATTTGAAAAGGATATAATCTTCAGTAATGCATTTTATTTGTCCAATGTAGTAAAATGTGGTCTCAAATGTTAGGCATTTCATGTCCTTGCTATCACATTTCCATCTGGTCTACTTAGTTTGTAAGTTCGTGGAGGATTACTTCATGAATGGCCAGGGGACCTTTCGCATTTGATCCTAGTAGGCCATCTAATGGTTCCTTAGTGTTTGCTATAAACCTTCATAGTACTAGATCTCCATTTTTAAATCCCTTCTCTTTTTTTTAATTTCAATATTTGGAAGTCCTCCACTGGTATTAATCCATTCTTAAGGCAGCTTATCTCTCAGCTTATTGATTAAGTCAAGTAATTCTTTCTTTATTTCTAGGTTTGATTAGTACTCATACGCAATTCTTTGGTTCGATGGGACTTCAACTTCAACTGGTAGCAGTGCTTCAAACCCATAAGTTAAAGAATATGAGGTATGTCTGGTTGCAACTTTTATGGAAGTTCATATGATCACAAGACGAGGGGAAGTTCCACTACCCAATTTCCTTTTGCCTCGCCTAATTGTTTTTTAAGATGTTCTTTTTATTTGTTGCTTCCATCACTGCATTAGTGTTTGGGTGAGCTACTGGCGAGAAACTTTTATTATACCATTCTTCTCACAAATGCGAGTGGATTTTTTGCTCTCAAGTTGAGTCCCATTATCGAAAATGATCTTATTTGGGAGTCTGAATTGAGTAACAGAATTTTTATTGCGGACTTCAAGGCTTTTCTAACGGTAATATTTGGTAGTAGTTCAACTTCTACCCACTTAGTAAAATAATCAATTGTTAAAATGGAAAAAAATTCACCTCCTTTTGAGACAAGAAGTGGTCTTATCAAGTCGATTCTTCATACGTTAAAGGCCACAGACTTACACTGGGAGTTAACTCATTTGGAGGTAGACTTGGATTCAAGAGAAATTTGGCCACTTACCACACCTTTTCATGTAGATTAGTGCATCTTCATTCATGACTCGCCAGCAATAACCTTGCCACATATTTTCTTTGGTAATTTTACCTGATTGGACTGCTCCATTAAATCCTTCATGAGCTTCCCTTAAAAGCTTTGCTTCTATCTGTGGAGTAATGCATCTTAAATAAGGCACTAATTATCCTTTTTATACAATATTCTATTGATTATAGCGTATGAAGGGGCTTAATATCTCAATTCCATTGACTCGTTTCTTCCTTTGGGCACTACTCGTTTTTCTAAGTATCCGACTATGAGTGGCATCCAATTAATAGTATACCGATCCTTGTAGTTATCGACCCTCATTCTTTTGGAAGTTTCATTATGGTTAATATCCTTTGATAATTTTCCTTGCCATTTTTCAATTATTGAAACAGTGAATGAGTTAAAACCAAATCTTTGTTAATTAAGTTCGTTCCCAAATCAGAACAATAAGCCTATAGTTTCATGCTATAGCAATTTCTACAAATCCTTAAAATGTGAAATTTTAGTTATTTTTTTCCAAACTTGTATTCAATTTATAATAAACAGTTTAACCTAGATTTAACATCAACATCATCATTTTATATGAATCCATATTTGATTAGAAAAGGGTATTACTCAGTTTAATTCTTATTTGACGGGTTAACATCAATTTATGTTTAAATCTCAAATCTAACAAACAGGTTAACATTATTTTATATTTAAATCTTGGATCTAAACAAATAGGTCCCCAATTTTTATTTTGAACAATATAAATCAAATAGGGTATACTAAAATCAACTGCATATAAATCATCTAATTAACAATATACCCACTCACCTCAAATCCAAGCCACTTTCTTTTCTTTTGGTGCCAGGAACCACCTCCGTTTAGTATACATCTCCCATATGATTTGATATAGTAGATTCTTATTCTTTTGAATTTTATTTTAATTTGTTTGAACAAATTTTGTTTGAAGAGAAAAGAATTTGGCAGAGTTTGGACATACGATTTATTTTCTTATGAATTAAGGTTTACATTACCTTACTATATATAGGGATTCAAGCTAATACTGACCATTCACAAAAAGATACAGCTCCATCTGCTCTGTTCGTAAAAGGCACATCTCAATATCACCATTCAGAAAAAGATACATTCAAATCGATCCATTCGACCAACTCAAACCCTAGCCGCATACACTCGACCTATCGACCACTATGATTGTGGGTAATCTACCGCTAGTGGTCGACCAATCCCAATACACCTGTCAACCAGTGGAGCAATTTATTTTATTATATATTTCTTTCCCAAGTTATTTATTGATTATTTTTGATTCAAAAAATTAAAATGTTCATAATTTGTTCATACTAGCTTCGATTTTCAAAAGTTATATATGAAAATTATCTAGAAAATCACTATGAGCGCAACAATGCAAGTTTCGTAGGCAGATTCGGAAATTTGCAAAAATTACATTTTTTTCATATTATATTAAATTTAAATCTTTTATTTAAATTTTCCGCTTAAAATTTTTGGGGTGTTACATATGCTAGCTTTCATTCTCACCTTTCCTTGGCATAGTACGACCCTGCCCCAACCTGCTAGCACAATACCCTCTTTCCTTATTAACTGAATGCTTCCAAATTGTGGCTCAGTGTGTCCTTTATATATGGCGGCATAGTTCAGTCTCTTCCAACTTCACATTTTTGTGGCGCAACATGTCTTCTACATATTGCGTCGCAAATCTACTTTCCCCTAAAAATCCCTAGATCCCCTTGGCAAGTCACTATCCTATCCTCATATGTGTAGTTCTCTTACGAAACGTAAGTTTGTTGCCTCAGCTCCGTACTAGACAAAGTCTGACACACTTGAAAATTTGTTTACACATTGCTAACTAATTCATCATGATTTCACTTTATGTTATCAACAATATCCTTTATTTTTCATTTTAGCTTGGTTCTGGTCCCTTATTTATCTAATATTTGTTTTACCGTATAAATTATAAGTAACCGCATATCACCCTTTTCCCCAGCGCAATACACGCCCTATATATGCTTATTTTCCTCATAGAAAACCTTATTAAAATAATAGAAAAATTCATGGTTAACTATATTAATATACTTTATTTATTATTTTGATATTTTAGATGTTTTCCTTATTTATCTTCAAGGTATTATCCTTCAAAAATTTATAATAAATTATTTTGACGTTGAAAACCTTTTAAACAAAAATCTCATTCCTAAAATCATAATTAGAATATCGTATTAATTTTTTATAGTATAATAAATCTTTAGAGCAGGGAAACACAATAAAAGATCCCATGTTCATCTATTTTCCCCAAAACATTCATTAAACCTTTTGCATATTAATGAAAATCCATATGAAACTCCATCATATATAAAAGTATGCAAAATCATACTGATACCAAATAGTTTGAAGTGGTAAAAATGGATTTAGAATTGTTCACTTAGATCTTTAAAATATCTTGCTTTAGTCTTCTTAATGCCCCTTTATCTTGTGTTTCCTTATCTTCTTTATATGCATAGGCTACTACCATTAATGTTCCTCTCAAGCTTCTATTTATTTTTAGTAGAATGAAATGAATGAATGGAAAGAGTAATATTTATTGTCCCATAATATTTTGGGCTTGGGCACTTATACTCTTTTTCATTGATTCATAACACCTTTTTCTTTTTATTTAGCTTATCTTTGCCCTTTAATCAATTCATTAAGTTAATCAATTATGGTTTGTTACAGACTTCCCCCCTAAAGGAATTTCGCCCCAAAATTCAATTAAGGCACATTAATGATTTGCCCATTTATCCATGCTTACTCTTAAGCATAAATGTAACATCCTTCATTCTGAAGCCTGAAAATAAGTGCTATTGATGCTGCAGTCATCAATAATATTGTTCTCCAGTGACAAAATGAGATCAGTTCATAGTATCGTTAACATCAGAATCACATGAGTTTGAATTTTTTTAAAACATATTTCATTAATAATTTCCATATTCATTTCATGATCCCAAAACGTTGCCTAGGTTCAGATAAAATATCATTATTACAAAATACTCCAAGAACAACATATGTAGATCCCCTTTGGTTGATCAGAGTTTACTAATAGACATATACAATTTTTGTCATTACATACATTCAAACAAAATGATAACAACACAGCAGATATAAATAGACTCCTACATAGCTACCTCTACCTCATGCACATCTTCGAAAGCTTTATTCGTCAAACCTAAACCTAGAAACCTTACTCACGAACTACTCAAACGAGCACCTAAGAGTTAAAAGGGAAAAACAAAAAACTTTGGGTCAGGTTAAAAATCTAGTGTGAATAATAATATGCCATCTCAGTAATATATATCTAGTGTAACCACGCCGCTGAGCGGAATGAGTTTTCCCTCATGAGTATCTTCTAAACAACATCAATCACAATCATTCTCATGCATTCACAATGGTTAAACAAACACGAACAATTACATGAATGTATAATACATGGGTAAACTCGACCAATTTGTCTCAATTAATTGATTGTCTATCTCTACTTCAAAGTTTCCCAGGATCACTACAAACCTATATGGCTGACTCAGACGAATCAGATACATAGAATTCTCCAACTTACCATTAGGAGGAAGCTAGACATTTCTTTAAAACACAAACATCTTATTGTTGTCCTACTTATCTGTCTATCTCATGGTTTTGATAGACTCGCTATGAATCTAATGATTTTACAGGCCAACCAATAACCTATGTAAGTTATATAATCCTTTCTATGTGTAATCTACTTTTAGTTTTACCCTTAACAAACCTTATACCTTGGAATTTGTGGATCAATATCAACTAGGAATAAAGGTTGAAGCATAGGGCGCTACTCTACACCAGTCCAATTATCTGGTTTTCTAATCTATATTCCTTGAGCCAAAATATCCTATCATGATTTTTCTAATGGTGATATATTTTCATATAAATCCTTAGGATAAATACCCTCGTTATTTCCTCGAAAACATAATTGTTATAACAATTTAACCCTTTAAAATCATATTTATATCAAGGAAAATATAGCCCTTCACTTTATCAAAATATTATGCCAAATTGTATGCTACTTTAAAGAAAACTTATGATTTAATAACACGAGACGTCATATGGCCAAAATGGGTTGCCGCACCCTTCCATCTTGAAGTCATAGTAAATTATTCTAATTTGATAAAGCACAAGGCCATAAGGCTGAAATCATTCATGTCGTACAATAGCATACATAGGTCATCGAACCTATGAAACATATTCTTATGGTTTTCATAAAATATAACTTCCAGGCTTAAAACAAGAATGGCGACATTGATGACTTTTGTCATCAACCCCTCAAAACAGTTGACATCGATTGTATAAAACCTGGCTACTATGCCACTGTACAAAAAATATCGAAATCATTTACCTGCAGCATCGTTGCCATAATAAAATCGGCAGTGTCATATCCGCTTTATACCATTAATGTCGAAAGTAAAATATGCGGCATTGCTGCCATAAAGGAATAAAGTAAAAGTTAAGCTATGCGGAACCATTGCCATAATACTTTTATCTCAAAAGTAATATCAGTGGCTTTATTGCCATAATATAGTTAAAGCCGAAATAAAATATGCGGCATCATTGCCACTATATACTAATGTCGGCATAGATACATCGGCATTGGAAAGCGACATAGGTAGGCAACATCAATGCCACCTATCCTTAGTATCGAAAGTATGTAGTTGTAGGGTCAATATTGCATGTTTTAGGTTTATGTCGGCATTGATACTGGGTTGAAACAAAGTAATGCCAAAAGGCTACGAGATTATCCAAATCGCAGGTAGTTTAATGTCGCGAACCTATGAAACTATACTTCAACCTGAGTTGATTCATTCCATACCAACATAGCTGATATCATATGCATCCCCACAGATTGATGATGATATGGTTGGACTTCGGCACCAATTATCAATAATATGGCAAACTCATAATTAACATAAAAACTTTTTATTTCTTTGACAAGCTATTTATTTTCACCAATTCTCAACCCATGTCCAATTTTTATTAGTTAAAACTATACTTTATCATTTTATTTTCCAAAAATCCGCTGTAAATCAAATTTATCGTTCCTTGCAAACCATTTAACTTATATTATTATTTTAATATAACTGTTAAGCCTTTCTAACCTAATAACCTATTTAAGTTATGTAACGACCCGTAAAATTCTATTAATTTTTATTTATTTTATTAACGTATTTAATTGAATTTTGAAGAAATTTTAAATAATGAAATTTGAAAATAAAAATTTATATTTGGATACGCATATTTAAATATAGCAGATGGTAAAATTTCATCCGATTTGGTGAAAGTTTATTTTATTGTGTAATTCTATTAAATTCAAGTCAATTAATAATTATTGAAAATAAAATATTTTCCAAACCAGAATATTTTTACATAGAAAAATTCTAAATCCTCCTCGGAGTGAGGCGTCATCTCCTCTCTTGCCGCGTGTAGCCACCACCGGGGACGAGCCTCCAATCTTCCACCGCCGCTTACTCCTCCAACCACCTCGGCCCATCTCCTTACAAGCTCCGCTACACCTCCGGTCGGCTGTCTTTTTTTTATAAAGGTATTGTAGTTTCCATCCAACGTTATACATAAAGTATTTTATATATATTACTTTAAAAAAAACTTCTGTTAGTTATATATATATATATATAATTTATATAATATGTATATCATGGGTCTATAGCTTCATTTTCGCTTTATTTACAGATGTACAAATATCTATACCCTAGTCATACACTAGCCTGCATATATAAACATCTAGTTGTAGGTTTGCATGCATGTTTCACTTTAGTCCGGTAATATATATATATATATATATATATATTTGTTATAACAATAAATCAGCATATTTGTTCACAGTTTAGAAATATTTACAATGTACATTTGTTTAAACATGTTAGTCCATATTAGTTTTATAAAATATTAGGTTACTTAGGCAAGTGTATATAATACATAAATTAGAGGATTGTTAATATGTAGCGGTTTGCACAGGTGATTTTTAAACAAGATTTGTTGTACTAGTTTTATTCAATGTACACCAATCTAATATATATATATATATATATATAAGATTTTATGTTAGTGGAAGTGTTAGTGTTAGTTTATTTATATATATACACTGTACAGCTTGATCAGTTTGAATATATATATTTTGTGCAGCATTACATACTACATTATAAAGCTGTTGATAACTAGTCTGCTTGTTTAAAAGCTATATTGTATAAGTGTTGCTGCGAGCAGTAATATACAAGTATATATTGATGGTCTCAAAGTATTATACATATGTAAGTTTCATATACAAATTTATATTCTACCAATAATAGATAAGTTAGTTTATAAACGGTGATCTATTTTGGGTTTATAACTGTGTAAAGTTGTATAAATTTTATTTTGAATATTTATTTTAAGATAATATATATATATATATATATATATATATATGCTTATATATATGAATTTATATGTAAGTATTTGTGAACTTAGTTTTTCCCAATTTATTTATATATATATATATTTATTTTATAGGCGCTAGAGTTAAATATTGATTTAAATATATATATATATATATATATATATATATATATATATATATATATATATATACTAGTTAAATGTGTGTTTTAAAAATTTGGGTTTTAAAGGAAAATTATAGCTTATATTTGTTTCAGTTATATCGAGATGGTTCATTTAATTTTCCAATTCCTATTTATCAGCTCTATCAGTCGAATTCGTGCCAATTTTGCCTTGTTTTGGGAATCGTCATTTGGATTGGTCAAATTTCACAATTCAAATCATAGCCTGTTGTGTTGTCTATCTTTTCTCTGGCCTCGAAAGGTGAGAAATCACTCACGATTAATGCTCTTATATTTATTAAATTTGATTACAATTGAAACGACAATTGAAATAAGCTGCTAGTTTGAGCTGTTAATTATTTAATAATCGTTATATATGCTATTATCTGTAACTGTTCACCTGTGGGATATGACACCACATCCTATTGCTTATATTATATTGTTATTGATCAGATATGCCTGTTGTTATATTTTATATTATCGGTTATCACTCTACAAGTTCTCTGTTAGTGTAGAATTCACTATGGGTTGAAATGATACATACCTGAATGGACTTTAGAACAGGAGAATGTCGTTATGGGTTAAAATGATAAATCCAACCGATTTTCATTTGAATTGAATTTGGGATTGCGGGTCGAAATGATATCTACCCGTATATATTTAAATTATGGATTGGAATGATAAATATCCGCATCACTTGACCATAGGATAGGAAATTATATACATACACCATTGGTCTATATATAAATATTTTGAAAATAAATTCTATGGTTTGGAAAGAAATATATGATTTTAATAAATGTTGATTCTTAAATTATTATATAAATGGTAATGATATATATAAATTTAACAATAATATTTAATTTAATTTAAAATTGATTTAATGCATATCATATGTTTAAGAATTTATTAAAATTTATATTTCAAAATAGATTTTCGTAATAATTTGAATAAGCTAAGGTTGAGAAGATGAGTTGAATTTAGTTGAAACTGTATTCAATTAAGAATTTTATCTGATTAAATCGATTCGAAACTATTGAATGTGAAATTTAACGATATGATTTTATAATTGAATTTTCGATTTAAGTGATTTAATGTATATTTCACGTTTAAATAAATTAAAGAAAATATTTGGTAAAATGTAATGTAAGGTTACTTAAATGATATTGAATTTAATGAGGGAATATTTCAAGATAAAATAATTATGAAATTAAGCCAAATCTATATGAAATCGTAAAAATCAGTTTGAAATGTTGAATATTTGGAGTTTTGAAATAGATTGAAGTGTAAATGGTTTATTTTGTGATTCGAATTCGGGTTTGAGATGGATATAATTTGAAATGGACAATTAGGAATTGAGTTGACCTTAATTTGATGAATTGAGATTGAATTAAATTTGAATTTGGAATTTGAGTTGATTTGAATCGTGACCGTGAATGTGATAAATTTAGAAATAGATATATTTGAAATGAAAATGATATTTCAGTTTTGAAGTATAAATTAATTGGAAATGACCATGGTGTTATAGTGTATATTTCTACCTTGTAGATAGTCCCATGGATCCTTTGAGAATGGTTATCCCAATCACCCTTTAAGTTACTTGCATTTCAGTTGATATTTCACTTGAGCTGGATATATTGATATAAGAATGTTAATCCTGACTCGAGTGTTTTGTTTTTTGCTTTACGCTCGGGTCAGACTGAGTGATACTGCATTTGAGACTCACCATTGGAGTTTGAAGCTTTGCTTGAAGATCCAACTATCGATTCAGCTTTCTGCTTCTCTAGTTGATTTGTTCAGAGAGGCCATCTATTTGTGCTGGAGACTTCACTATATTTGAGATATTCTGTTGTATTTTATTTCTAACTCTGATGTTTATATAGTAGCTTCATGAACTATTATTTATCTATTCCGCTGCGTTATTATTATATTATTCTGTGTTTATGATTCTGTGATTGATTTATTTACTGTATATGTTGAGTTTTGCCAAATTTAAATTAACAATATGCTATTTTGAGCTATTCAAGTCCGCATGTGTGGATGCGAATGGCTGAAAATATCTGATTGTTACAGTTGGTATCAGAGCTTTGGCTCTAGGCAAACTTAGCATATATAGTAAATTTATTTGCAGAATCACTTTCGTTCGAGCTTTAGTTTCTTCCTCTTTGATGCGGTTTTCCTTTAGGCTTTGGAACGTTCCCTCGGTTCCAAAATCCATTCTTGTCTTTCCTATTTGTATTCTTTGATCCTGGAGTAGCCCATAACTCCACTATATGATTTGTAAAGGGGTGAAGCTCCTTTACAATAGACATTGATTCATCGAAGATTTTTGTATCCTCGGCTTACGATGCTACTATCTCTTATTATGCCGAATTCTATCTCTAGCGATCGAATGTCGATTTGCCACAGAATTCTGCACCGATCTTATTTTGAAAGCACAGTTGACCCGGTTAAGGTCGCCCGCGATTTATGTAAGTATATCAATCTCCTATTTTGTAATGTAATTATCTCATCTTCGTTTGGGCCTATCTTCGAATCAGAATTTAATTTGATTAGAGTTCCTCTAATTTGAATCTCTGTACTTGTTTTGAAATCCATCCTTGAATCATCCTTTGAAAAAAAATCGGGATTGGTTGTATTTTAGAAATTGTTTTATATATTGAAATTATTATTTTGATAAGTATGATTATATTCTATCTATAAAGGTGAAAATGTTTTTGGCAAGGATTATATACCTTTCGAAAACGAGAATTTAAAATTTCGAAAAGATTTTAAATTTTGAAAATTATATAAGAAATTGATTTATATTAAAACGATTTACAACTGAAGGCTTGAAATACATAATTTGAGAGATTAAACTCCGGTATTTTGAAAATTGGTTTTAAGATTTTGAAAATATATAGTAATATGATTTGAAAGTGTTATCAAATAAGAAAGGTTTCAAATGACTTCAAATGAGATCTTATGATTTCAAAGAAATTTAAAGAAGTTTTCAAAGAAAATAGAGGTCTAGAACTCACTTATGTCGTTGAAAAATAATTTCGGTGATGAGTGCATGCATCATCGACATTGATTTTCGGGTTTCTGAATGGGGGAGAGGCCACTTTAGTTGGTTTGCTACGCGAGTGACTTTATGAAACCAATTTTGATTTCAAATTCCGAAGTATAATTTGATTTTCAAAAGATATATGTATATATATTTGAAATGATTTGAAGTGAGCCGGTGTCCAGTCCTTGAGTGTCGGATTTGTATAACCATATCTATTGAAATTGATTTACTGATTTGTTGTTGATTTCCAACTCTTGAGTTGGAAATTTGATTTCTCCAATATTTTGAATGTTCGAACACTTCCAAATCAAGGTTTAATTTTCAAAGCTAAGTAATTTCAAAAAGTATAAATTATTTGGTAAGGTATATAAATTTGAAACTTTTGTTAAGTAAATAAATAAGACTATTTTGAATTATACTAATATGGAATTTAGTTTTGAAATGTTTTGAATAAAATTCAGTTTTAAAAAATTTGCAAAGGGTAAATTGGATCTTTTGAATAAAAGTAAATAGTTTAAAATTTTTAACGGGATGGTTTTAAACTTGGAAATCATTTTGGGTAATAGATTTTGAGAAAAATATTCGGTTTTGAAAATAGATTGGAATTTAAAACCCAATATTTATATGATGACTTTGGAAATAAATTTGTTTGACCAAAATTATGTCGATTGGGAAACCAGGTTTATTTTCTAAACCTATTAACTTGGAAACTTTGAAACTGAAGAGATTTAATTAGAAGAAAATTTGGTGAAATCGTATATGATTTTGAAACTGAACTGATATTGAAGCGAATTGGAATTGAGAACCTTATTTTACTAAATATTTTGATTGGGAGTGTCGAACTTATATAAAATTGATTTGTATAAGTATGAAGTTGATTTGAAAACTATCGATTTGGAAAGGTACTTAATTTGGAAAGAGAAATCTTATATAATCGAAGTCTATATAAGTATGATTTGATATACTATTGATTTTGGAAAGTATTCGATTTGCAAATGGAAAATTATATAAAATGGGCTTTATATAAGTATGATATTTGAAAGTGATTTGAAAAGGTACTATATGATACATATTTTCGAAGTAAAGACATGAAAATTGCCTTCTGCTTGATATCCGCTTTGTGGCCACATTGTGAATTCATTATATCGATATTATTCTCTCTGACTTTGGCTTTATGGATGTGATACTCGAGTGTCCATCGAATTCCATGGCGATCTCCATGGTCTTACGAGCGCGACTGCATAGCGTAATTCGCCTAGCTGAGATGGCCTATGGGTACGGATGTTTCCTGGGGGATCCGAGCGTAACCATTGTGTATCTGCGATCTATGTAGGTCGTTTTTAGTAGCGAAATCCGCAGGGATGAGATAGCTTACGGATACAGATGTTTCCTAGGGGATCCAGGCGTAACCATTGTGTATCTGCGGTCTACTTGTCATCATGGCGTAATTCGCAGGGCTGAGATAGCTTACGGATACAGATGTTTCCTGGGGGATTCAGGCGTAACCATTGTGTATCTGCGATCCATGGTTAGACAATGATTTGGTTGATTTGTTTGGATTGTACTTTCCATATCTGTTTTTAAAAGTTTTTCAGTATTTTCACCGGGTGTTGAAGCAGGTCTACTAAGTACTTAAAGAATTCTATCTTTGCGCCTGATCAACGCATGGCCAGAGTCTGCAAGGACAAGGATAAACTTGTTGATGCATCGAGTTATAAAAGTATTTTCGGAAGGAAAAATTGGTTTCGATATAGAAGTATTTTATCTTAAAGGTATTTTATTATAAAAGTATTTCCAACGAAGAAATTTTGTATTAATATTTGAGATTGAAATTCTCATGGTTTGAATTAATTATTCATACCCGATACTATTCTTTTGAATCTACCTTATCTGCTCAGCTTTATTTATTCATTTATATTCTGTTTTTCCAAATCTATCTTCTTTTCCTTTTTGAATATATCCTTTTTAAATATTATTTATTTATATACTATCTGGTTTAATAGAGAAAATTTATTAGTTTTATGTATAAAAAGTAAATGGATTTAATAAAATGGTTTAAACCAAATTTATTGAATATTAATTAATTTAAATTTAAATATATATGGTTTAAACTAATTGTTTAAGTTTTTTTTCCAAATCTATCTTCTTTTCTGGTTGTTTCTATTCTCCTACCTACTTTCTTTTCGGGGACGAAAAGTTTTGAGTGGGAGAGAGTGTAACGGCACGTTAAATTCTATTAATTTTTATTTATTTTATTAACGTATTTAATTGAATTATGGAGAAATTTTAAATAATGAAATTTGAAAATAAAAATTTATACTTGGAATACGTATATTTAAATATAGCAGATGGTAAATTTTCATCTGATTTTGTGAAAGTTTATTTTATTGTGTAATTCTATTAAATTCAAGTTAGTTAATAATTGTTGAAAATAAAATACTTTCCAAAGCAGAATATTTTTACATAGAAAAATTCTAAATCCTCCTCTGAATGAGGGGTCATCTTTCGTTTTTCAAAATTCGGACTTCTATAGCTCCGTCGATCTTATTTTTCTACGTTTTAGCTGCATTTTCTGCTGCGAAAAAAACTCAAATTTTTATAATTCAATCTTACCACCAATATCTATATATCGTTTTGATCGTCTCGTCATGTTGATATCTGCGATATATATATATATATATATTCCTGTATTTCGGAGATCGGTGTGCGGTGCAGTCTGTGGAATGCTCAGTGTATCGGTTCCGCAACCGAGTCTTTTAGATTTCTGGTGATTATTCGTTGTCCAACTTGAACCAAATAGCCGTGAACTTTTAATATTCCTCAAACCAAAAGGTCGTGACCTTTTTTTACAACCGGTTCAATACATATTTTATTATAATTATTCATTAGTCTTTTGCCTATTCACCATCAACTCAAAAACTTGCCCGTTCATTTTTTCAAAGCCTACACGTCCATTTCCTCTACTTGCTTTTCCCTTTTACACTACCCCAAAAGCACGGACCTACTTCATCTTCCCCTCTTTATTTTGGCCATCAACCACC
Source organism: Allium cepa (assembly GCA_030765085.1). Taxonomy (NCBI): domain Eukaryota; kingdom Viridiplantae; phylum Streptophyta; class Magnoliopsida; order Asparagales; family Amaryllidaceae; genus Allium; species Allium cepa. The sequence goes on from CM060928.1 coordinate 90,115,770, forward strand.
ACTGCTGAGCCTCTTCCTTCCTCTGTCTACCACGAGATGCCGACATCAGCGGCTCTATATGCTATTTCACTTCCACCTCTTCCATTTTCGAGCCATGTCAGCAACCACTCCTCTCTTGCCGCGTGTAGCCACCACCGGGGCCGAGCCTCCAATCTTCCACCGCCGCTTACTCCTCCAACCACCTCAGCCCATCTCCTTGCATGCTCTGCTACACCTTCGGTCGGCTGTCTCTTTCTTTATTTTTTTATAAAGGTATTATAGTTTCCATCCTATGTTATATATAAAGTATTTTACATATATTACTTTTAAAAAAAAACTTATGTTAGTTATATATATATAAAACTTATATAGTATGTATATCATGGGTCTATAGCTTCATGTTTCGCTTTATTTACAGATGTATAGATATCTATACCCTAGTCATACACTAGCCTGCATATATAAACATCTAGTTGTGGGTTTGCATGCATGTTTCACTTTAGTCCGGTTATATATATATTTGTTATAACAGTAAATTAGCACATTTGTTCACAGTTTAGAAATATTTACAATGTACATTTGTTTAAACATGTTAGTCCATATTAGTTTTATAAAATATTAGGTTACTTAGGCTAGTGTATATAATACATAAACTAGAGGATTGTTAATATGTAGCGGTTTGCACAGGTGATTTTTAAACGAGATTTGCTGTACTAGTTTTATTCAATGTACACCAGTCTAAAAAAATATAAGATTTTATGTTAGTGGAAGTGTCAGTGTTAGTTTATTTTTATATATATACACTGTACAGTTTGATCAGTTTGAATATGTATATTTTGTGCAGCATTACATACTATATTATAAAGTTGTTGATAACTAGTCTGCTTGTTTAAAAGCTATATTGTATAAATATTGCTGCGAATAGTAACATACTAGTATATATTGATGATTTCAAAGTATTATACATATGTAAGTTTTATATATAAATTTATATTCTACCAATAATAGGTAAGTTAGTTTATAAAGGGTGATCTGTTTTGGGTTTGTAACTGTGTAAAGTTGTATAAATTTTATTTTGAATATTGATTTTTGGATAATATATATATATATATATATATATATATATATATGCTTATATATATATGAATTTATATGTAAGTATTTGTGAACTTAGTTTTTCCCAATTTATATATATATATTTTTATTTTATAGGCATTAGAGTTAAATATTGATTTAAATATATATATATGTATATATATATATATCTTAGTTAAATGTATGTTTTAAAAATTTGGGTTTTAAAGGAAAATTAGAGCGTATATTTGTTTCAGTTATATCAAGATGGTTCTGATTCATTTATTTTTTCAATTCCAATTTATCATCTCTATTAGTCGAATTCGTGCCAATCTTGCCTTGTTTTGTGAATCGTCATTTGGATTGGTTAAATTTCGCAATTCAAATCATAGCCTGTTGTGCTGTCTATCTTTTCTCTGGCCTTGAAAGGTGAGCAATCACTCACAATTAACGCTCTTATATTTATTAAATTTGATTTTAATTGAAACGACAATTGAAATATGCTGCTAGTTTGAGCTATTAATTATTTAATAATCATTATTATTATTTTTGGCAAGGCCAGCCGGTTTTTATAGTGGGTCGTCCACTTTTTATTATAGCAAATAATAAAGCAATACAAAGCCGGTGATAAGCGGGTTGCCTATCAACAAATACAAGGTTTTTCAGGTGGACCGACCACTAAAACTATACTAGATTACAGCATAGGAGTCAGACAACACACCCGAACTACAAAATGGCAGCGCGCACGGTACAAAAAAGTAAAAGTTGCACAAGGAAATCACAAAGATCACACCTTACTAACCCACAAAACAATGAAAACATAGTACCCAAAGGAATAATTAACCAAAGTATCTGAACCCAAATTACCAGAGACCATACAACAAAATCTAATTCCAGCAGAAGAGCAAGAAGTAGCATCCAACGAGAGCATAAAACGAAATAACCACAGCGGGAACAAGCAGCTCCAAAATTACAAGGAATAAGCAACACCAATATAACAAGTAGGAGGCACGAAAACAAGCAAGACCAATTCGCAAGATTTCCAAGACCAACGCATGTGCAATGCCGTGCAGGAAAACACATAACAAGGACACAGAGCATCAACCTTGAAGAACTCCCAAAGAACAAGAGACCGGCAAGAACATGGCATAGCAACGAAGGAGACCCGCACACGAACTGCCCGGAGCCAACCAATCACCAGAGAGCAAGCACAAAACATGGCAACCACCACAAAAACACAAAAAAGATCAAACAGAAACGCACCACAAGACAACTGGCATAAAACCAGACCGATCGCACGTACTAAGTCCAAATCAGAGCCAAACAAAACCAAGAGCGCCACACAAGTTCGAAATAGCCACTTCCGCTGCAGGTAGTCACCAAAGGCAATGAATTGAGATGAAGCACGATAGGTTGACAGGAACATGGACCAAAGTACAAAAAATGATCGATGATCCAAAACAAAGAAGGAAATGAGATGCGATTAAGAGGACCGGAGCAAGAAAAAATGGGGGTTTATGGATGGATAGGGTTGCAAGTCACAGCAAAGTGGAAAGCTGGGGTTAAGGGGGATAGAGATTGAAATAAGAAGAGAACGAGAGAAAAACACGAAAGACTAAGAAGAGAAAGAAAGAAAAAAGGAAGTGGCAATGGGAAGAAAACCCTAGTCCCCATTGATGAAAACTTGAACCCTAATAATCATTATATATGTTATTATCTGTAATTGTTCCTCTGTGGGATATGACACCATATCCTGTTGCTTATATTATATTATTATTGATAAGCTATGCCTGTTATTATATTTTATATTATCAGTTATCACTCTACAAGTTCCCTATTAGTATAGAATTCACTATGGGTTGAAATGATACATACCTAAACGGACTTTAGAATAGGAGAATGTCGTTATGGGTTAAAATGATAAACCCAAGCGATTTTCAATTGAATTGAATTTGGGATTACGGGTCGAAATGATATCCACCCGTTTAAATTACGGATTGGAATGATAAATATCCGTATCACTTGACCATAGGATAGGAAATTGTAAACATACACCGTTGGTCTATAAATAAATAATTTGAAAATAAATTCTATGGGTTGGGAAAGAAATATATGGTTTTAATAAATGTTGATTCTTAAATTATTATATAAATGGTAATGATATATATATATATATATAGATTTAATAATAATATTTAATTTAATTTAAAATTGATTTAATGCATATTATATGTTTAAGCATTTATTAAAATTTATATTTCAAAATTGATTTTGGTAATAATTTGAATAAGTTAAGGTTGAGAAGTGAGTTGAATTTAGTTGAAATTGTATTCAATTAAGAATTTTATTTGATTAAATCGATTCGAAACTATTAAATGTGAAATTTAAAGATATGATTTCATAACTGAATTTTTGATTTAAGTCATTTAATGAATATTTCAGGTTTAAATAAATTAAAGAAAATATTTGGTAAAATGTAATATAAGGTTACTTAAATGATATTGAATTTAATGAGGGAATATTTCAAAATAAAATAATTATGAAATTAAGCCAAATCTATATGAAATCGTAAAATCAGTTTGAAATGTTGAATATTTAGAGTTTTGAAATAGATTGAAGTATAAATGGTTTATTTTTGTGATTCAAATTCGGGTTTGAGATCGATATAATTTGAAATGGGCAATTAGGAATTGAGTTGACCTTAAATTGATGAATTGAGATTGAATTAAATTTGAATTTGGAATTTGAGTTGATTTGAATCGTAACCGTGAATGTGATAAATTTAGAAATAGATATATTTGAAATGAAAATGATATTTTTGTTTTGAAGTATAAATTAGTTGGAAATGGCCATGGTGTTGTGGTGTATATTTATACCTTTTAGATAGTCCCATGGATCCTTAGAGGATGGTTATCCCAATCATCCTTTAAGTTACTTGTATTTCAGTTGATATTTCACTTGAGTTGGATATATTGATATAAGAATGTTAATCCTGACTCGAGTGTTTTGTGTTTTGCTTTACGCTCGAATCAGACTGAGTGATACAGCATTTAAGACTCACCTTTGGAGTTTGAAGCTTCGCTTTGAGGTCCAACAATCGATTCAGCTTTCAGCTTCTCCAGTTGATTTGTTCAGAGAGGTCATCTATTTGTGCAAGAGACTTAACTGTATTTGAGATATTCTGTTGTATTTTATTTCTAACTCTGATGTTTATATAGTAGCTTCATGAACTATTACTTATCTATTTCGCTGCTTTATTATTATATTATTCTGTGTTTGTGATTTTGTGATTGATTTATTTACTGTATATGTTGAGTTTTGCCAAATTCAAATTAACAATCTGCTATTTTGAGCTATTCAAGTTCGTATGTGTGGATGTGAATGGTTGAAAATATCAGGTTGTTGCAAGTTATATAGTCCTTTCTATGTGTAAACCTACTTTTAGTTTTACCCTTAACAAAGCTCTACAAACTAGAGTTGTGAACCAATATCAACAAGGGCATAACAGTTGAAGCATAGGGCGCTACACTACACCAATCCCATTATCTGGTTTTAGGATCTGTATTCCTTGAGTCAAAATATGCTATCAGAATTTATCTAATGGTAATAAATTTTTATATAAACTCCTGGGCTAGATACACTAAGTATTTCCTTGAAAAAATAATTCTCTTTTATGATTTAACCCTTTAAAATCATACTAATATCAAGGAAAATATAGTCCTTCACTTTATCAAAATGTTATGCCAAAATATGTGTTTCTTTAAAGAAAATATATGATTTAATAACACGCCACATCATATGGCCGAAATGGGTTGCCGCACCATTTCATCTCGAAGTTATAGTAAAATATTCTGATTTTATAAAACATAAAGCCATAGGGCTGAAATTATTCATGTCGTATAATAGCATACATAGGTCATTGAACCTATGAAACATACTCTTATGGTTTGCATAAAATATAGCTTCTAGGTTGAAAATAGGGCGACATTGATGACTTTTATCATTAATGCCTCAGAATAATTGACATCATAAAATTAGGCTATTATATCACTATACAAAGAATACAGAAATCATTTACTTATGGCATCTATGCCATAGTAAAATCAGCGACATCATATCCGCTTTATACCATTAATGTCAAAAGTAACATATGCGACATTGCTACCTTAAAGGAATAATGTCGAAGTTACGTTATGCAGCATCATTTCCATAATACTTTTATCCCGAAAGTAATGCTAGCGGCATTACAGCCATCATATAGTTAAAGCTGAAATAAAATATGCAACGTTATTGCCATTATATACTAATGTCGGCATAGATAAATGCGGCATAGGTAAGCGACATCAACCTATCCTTAGTATCAAAAGTATGTAGTAGCGGGGTCAGTACCACATGCTTTAGGTTTACGTCAGCATTGGTTCTAGGTTAAAACAATGTAATGCCGAAAAGTTACGAGATCATCCATGTCGCAAGTAGTTTAATGTTGTGAACCCGTATAAACTATGCTTCAACCTAAGTCGATTCATTCCATACCAACATAGCTGAATTGTATGCATCCCCTCTGATGGATGATGACATGGATGGACTTTGGCATCAATTATCAACAATATGGCAAACTTGTAATTAACATGAAAACTGTTTTATTTCTTTAAAAAGCAATTTTTTTTCACCAACTCTCAACCCATGTCCAATTTCCATTGGTTAAAAATATACTTTATCAATTTATTTTCCAAAAAAACCGCTATAAATTAGATTTATTATTCCCAAAGGACTTTGTAAACCATATAACTTATATTATTGTTTTAATGTACTTATTAAGCCTTTCTAGCTTACTAAATTCATATAAAATTACAAATACTTAGGAAAAATCTCTAAAAATCATTGATAATTAGAATTAATTAGTTCTTTGACATATAAAAATTTCACGATCAAAAAAATTATTTAATTATTTTTAATAACTAAATCTGAAATAAATCATTTTCCTCACTTAGGAAATTCATAAAATATTCATACTTACTTGAAAAATCATGAAAATAAAATCCCACTTCTAAAATATTGTTATAAACATCATACCCAAATTTCAAGCTATTTGGATGTCATAAACTTAGTTTCACACTTAAACTCTATTATTTAATTCCATAATAAATCCAATAATCAATCATTCAAGCATATAATCAACCAATCAATCAAAATATGGCGTAACTGAGATAAACATACAATTGTGAGATGGATAGCTATGATTCACCTTGATTAGGTAAAGCGATTGAGATTTAAGTGTTGATTTGATCCTTCTAAGCTTTATCCTATAATTTCCTAGCCTTTTCTCTTCTTAGATATCTAGCAATTGCTGACCTCTACTTGGTTTTAGTTTGCATGAAGTGAATGCGAGTGAGAAAATGAAAATGGAAGTGTTTATGTTTAGGAAATAAGACATTTTCCTATTTTTCCTCTCACATTATTCCTCCACTTATTTAAGTTATAATTAATCTTATTAACTCATAAACTAAGGCACGACCTATTTGATTGTCAAATCTCATTTCCTTTATCTCAACACATTATTTTATCTAATTTATCTAATTAAATATCCTAAATAATGCTACTCAAAATTAGGTGTGTTACAATAAACCCATGAATTCTGAATTCACAAAAATGTAATAGTGATATCTACTAATAAGATAATCAACCATAATATTCATATATATATATATATATATATATATATATATATTGTCTACAGTAATACAATTCAACACATAGCTCATATGCTAGTCTAAAATTAATAATAATGGATAGGTCCTCCTAATCTTATCCTATGTTTCCCACATGCAGTCTTTCCGTTCCGCTTTCCATGGACATATACTAGCTTCACTTCCTTGTTACGAAGTCGCTTCTCATCCTGATCCACTATCTGAATTGGTTTGCACATGTAAGCCATATTCGGCTTTATGGCCAAGTCTTTTGTTGCTCTTGGATTAACCACTACATCTGGATCCCTAATGTGATTTCGCAGATGTGACATGTGAAACACATTATGAATCCCTGAATATTTACTTTCTTAGCAACATCTTTAATAACATCTGGTCTAACATAATCCTATCCCCTACCTCCAACCAACATGCATGTGATTTACATGGTCTTCCATACAATGCCTCAAATGGAGCCATCCCAATACTGCTCTGGTAGCTGTTGTTGTATGAAAACTCCACCAAATGTAAATAATCCTCCTAAGATCCACTAAAGTCTAAAATACAAGCTCTCAACAAGTCTTTTAAGACCTTATTGAGCCTCTTACTCTACCCATCTGTTTGTTGACAGTACCCGGTATTCATGCGCAACCTTATACCCAATACCTTCTGCAAACTATGCCAAAACTCACCAGCGAATAACAGATCTTGGTCACTATTAATAATGTTGGCACCCTATAAAATCTCACTACTACCTTCACATATGTATGTATGTATGTATGTATGTATGTAAGTGTATATATATGTGTATGCCAACCTCGACGCAGTTCTCGTGGATTTCACTGGAATAAAATGGGTACTCTTAGTCAGTCTATCAACTATGACCCATATGCTTTCATTCCCTTCCATGACCTTGGTAACCTATCTACAAAGTCCGCAGATATTGAATCTCATTTCCAAAATGGAATCTCCAAAGACTACAGGAGCCTATAATGCTTTTGATGCTCCGCCTTCACTTGTTGGCATGTAAGACACTAACTTACATATTCTCCAACATCCTTCTCAAAAGAAACTTCTTTTCATATCATGATATATCTTAGTACATTCAGGATGAACGGTGAGCTTTAAATGATGACATTTTTCCAATACTTCCATCCACAGTCCTCCTACTTCGGGACATGTAACCTACCATCCCTCCGTATTCTGCCTTCTCCATCGACACTTAACCCTTTACTTCTACTATTGGGTTTCCCGCGTCAAAGCTCCGCATTACGTCAGTGTAGAAAAATTTTCCCGTCTGTACTTCGGTAATTCTTTCTATCAACACCGGGCTAACTTCTAGGCACATAGCATCCTAAATGTACCGCTCGAACCTGCACTAGATCGAAACTGCACATCACAAGTAGACAGCATTTCCAAGGCATTCTGTTCTTCTATCACAACCACAACACAACTCTGCCGATTTGGGCTTAAGGCATCATCTACTATACTCACCTTCCTTGGGTATACTCTATCCTAAAATCATACGAAGCTAAAAACTCTAACCATCTCTATTTTCCTCATGTTCAGCTTTCTCTGAGAGAACAAGTATCTTAAGGATTTGTGGGCAGTAAACAACTCAAATCATGTCTCTAAATCTTCAATACGAAAATAATAGCCACTAGCTCCAAGTCATGATTATGATATCGAACCTCATGGGGTTATAACTGCCTAGATGCACATGCGATCACTTCGCACTTCTGCATCAATACTGCCCCTAAACCCGAGCCCGATGCATTAGTATACACGGTCATATCATCATTCCCTTCAGGTATCACTAACATTGGTACATTGTCAGCCAATGCTTCAATTCATGGAACGACGTCTCACACTCATGTGTCCAAGTAAACTTCTTACTCTTTTAGGTCGGTCTCATCATTGACGTAGCTATACGAGAGAAGTCTTTATTAAATATACAGTAATAGCCAACCGGTCCCAAGAAACTTCACACCCCATGTAACACCCCTAATTTTAGTTTAACATTATTCATGACATTTAATTGAATAGGTTAAATAGAATAATGTAAAGGGTTAAGGAGAATGGAACCTTAATAAGGTCATGCCATTCTTAATTAATTAAGTAAGATTGTTTAAGTTTAACATATAAGAGGAAATATAAGGAGGGCAAATAGGAAGATCCAACTTTTATTCCTTTAAAATGTAACGACCCGCATATTTTCAATAATTAAAATTGTTAATTTAATAAGATTTTGAAATTTAATATTGAAGGAAATAAAAATTTAGTGAATTATTAATGGAAATAATAACTTGGATAAGATTTAAGTTAATTTTTAGTAACTTGAATGTAATAGTATAAATGTAAGTTAATTGTTAGTTATATTCTTATTGTAATAAAAGAATGTTACCAAGATGAAATGATTAATTTGATTTAAAATCTTAATTAATGGGTGTATTAATTTATAATGGGATATAAAAGGTAAATTAATAATTTAAAATGTTGACTTACTAATAAAATAATGTATAGTGAATGGAAATGGAATGAATTAGTGTATGAACTAATGGTAGCACTTGTTGTGAGCTAATAAGTAAATTAAAACGTAACAATGCTAATTTAGGTTAATAATTAATAGGTTCAATGAAATGACAATTAATGAATTTATTTAAATTTGTAAAGTTATAATATAATAAATGGTAATTGGTAGGAAATGAGAACTTATATAAATATGATAAAGGGTTAGTGGCAACAATTATTATAAAAGTAATCATTTATTTAGTCTATTAAATTAAAACGGGTAATCAATTACGATAAATCTAAATTAAATGTTATGTTAGTGTAAATTGAGGTAATAATTGGAAATAACGTAAATTTTATTCATAATATGATAATTAGTTAAATTAAAAGAACGGAAGGCAGGATTTATTAGTTTATTTGAATTTAAAGTTAAATAGTTAGATTAATTGCAGATAAGTGGAGTTAAATATTAAAAATATTACGTTATTGAAATTAAGATGAAATTTGAGGATAATAATGTAATAAACCATGAACCAATGTTAATTTCATCTATTGGATAATAATGAATCGAACAATAAGAATGAAATGTAAATTAAATAGAATTATTGGAAATTTAATTTATAATTTTGAATGTAATGGAATTGAAAATTTAACACTGCAATTGATAGATTAATCAACTTTAAATGGACATCTAAACTTGTTTAAATTATTGGAGATGATTAAGAAATATAGAAGTGATTAAATTGTCAATTATTGAATTGAAATTAAAAATTAGATTTTATTTAATTAATTATTAAATTATTTAATTAATGTAAAAATAGCCATTTTTGCCACCGACTCGAATTTCGACAAAACCAGTTTCATCGGATCCGTATCAGTGAATTATTGTAGGATTTCAAGTTTCGTAGCGATCAGACTTGTCGTTTGATCGTACGGACTCGAAATGCCTTGAAACCAATAAAATTGAAATCGATTGAAATCAATTTGAAAAATATTGATTTTTGCATAACTTCTTCATACGGTGGAATTTAGACTTGAAACTTATTCCATCGCATTTAAAATATTTAAAAACATCTATTTTGATATATGGATTGACCCAATTTCGTTCCGGCGTCAGAATGGGCTTTTTGGGCCATTCATTGTTCAGCGCGTTTATAAATCCAATCCATCTATTCTAACTTCAAATTTGCCTATAAATACCCTGTTTAAACCCAAATTGTTTCTCAATATCTTTTGTTTGTACGCACAATTTCTTTCACCTCCTCATTTCAGTGGCAGACAAACACCTAATTCCAACTGCAATTCAAAATCCAAAGTGAAGTTTCAAACTCCTCAAAAAAAAATCAGAAAAATTATATATTGAAGCTCTCAATGTATGCATCTCAGATCTGCAGTTCATTTTTGGTTTTGAATCATCAATTTTTCAGAAATCGCAAATCAATTTTCGGCCGTTCATTGCTCGACGATGAACTTCGTATGATCGGGAAATCCTTTCTGGGTTTTGAAGAGAGGACCGAGGGGACTTCAACCATGCAGTTTATTTGGCGAATCAACGGTATGATCGACGGAAAATTTCGATTTAGGTTTCGAATTCTAGGGTTCGCGGTGGCTGCTGCTGTCGTACGCTTGATCGGGGGACCGTGATTGGTCGAAGAAGGGCTAAAGCAAGGTCGGCCGAACCTGTGACGCGCGTGTCAGAAGGCTCGGTGGCGTAGTGGTGACTATGTTCGAAGATGGTCGTGTTTCCTGTAGGTTGGTTCAGTGCGAGCGCGTCTTGCTTTTGCCGTAGGGTTTGTGTAGAGAGAAGGATGACGTGGCATAGAGTAGGTAAGTTTTTTATTTATTTTGTTTTCAATCGTTCAAACGCGCATAACTTTCTCATACGATGCGCAAGTTGCCTGCGATTTTTTTTTGTTAGGATCGTATTTAAATTCCGGACACTTTGGCGCTGGTTTGGATGGATTCAAAGACTGTGAAAATTTTGGGTTTAAATTGAATTTAGATTCAATTTAAATTCAATAGGTGAGTGTTTTAACCCACTCACAACTTCTAAAATTTCTTATGTTTTAACCCACTCGAAATGCCTTGAAATTAATAAAATTGAAATCAATTGAAATCAATTTGAAAAATATTGATTTTTGCATAACTTCTTCGTACGATAGAATTCGGACTTGAAGCTTGTTCCGTTGCGTTTAAAAAATTTAAAAACATATATTTTGATATATGGATTGACCCAATTTCGTTCCGGGGTCAGAACGGGCTTTTTGGGCCATTCATCGTTCAGCGCGTTTATAAATCCAATCCATCTATTCTAATTTCAACTCTGCCTATAAATACCCTGTTTAAACCCTAATTGCTTCTCAGTATCATTTGTCTGTACATACAATTTCTTTCGCCTTCTCATTTCAATGGTAGACAAACACCTAATTCCAACTGCAATTCAAAATCCAAAGTGAAATTTCAAACTCCTCAAAAAAAATTCAGAAAAATTATATATCGAAGCTCTCGATGTATGCATCTCAGATCTGCAGTTCATTTTTGGTTTTGAATCGTCGATTTTCCAGAAATCGCAAGTCATATTTCGGCTATTCATCGCTCGACGATGAACTTCGACTGATCGGGAAATCCTTTCTGGGTTTTGAAGAGAGGACCGAGGGGACTTCATCCATGCAGTTTGTTGGACGAATCAACAGTTTGACCGACGGCAAATTTCGATTTAGGTTTTGAATTCTAGAGTTTCGTGGCGGCTGCTGCTGTCGTACGCTTGATCGAGGGGGGGGGGGCGTGATTGGTCTAAGGGGGCTAAAGCAGGGTCGACCGAACCTGTGACACGCGTGTCAGAAGGCGCGGCGGCGAGGCGTTGACGTGGTAGCGACTACGTTCGAAGATGGTTGTGTTTCCTATAGGTTGGTTCAGTGCGTTTGCATCTTGCTTTTGCTGTAGGGTTTGTGTAGAGAGAAGGATGACGTGGCATAGAGTAGGTGAGTTTTTTATTTTAATTTTATTTTGTTTTCAATCGTTCAAACGCGCATAACTTTCTTATACGTTGACCAATTTGCCTGCAATTTTTTATTAGGATTGTATTTAAATTCCGGATATTTTGGCTCTGGTTTGGATGGATTCGAAGACTGTGAAAATTTTGGGTTTAAATTGAATTTAGATTTAATTTAAATTCAAAAGGTGGGTGTTTTAACCCACTCACAACTTCTAAAATTTCTTATGTTTGTTAAATTTATTTATGATGTGATTTGAAATTTATTTATAGCTGTTTGGCATACATTTAATCATTATCTCAGTTAAATTGCATTTATTGAATTAAATTGTTATTTTATTTATTATTGCATATAAACTGCCAGTTAGATAAATTGTTTAATTTATTATTGAATATAAACTGTCAGTGATTACCTGTTATTTATTATATTCTCTATATTGATGTTATTGTTAAATTGGATGATGATTGTAATAAATGGTTGATGATTGATATTGGATGAATGGATGTTGTATTTTATATTGCTTTAAACTGCAAATTGTTATGCACTTTATTTCATTCAGGATTGCGGTTTGAAATGATATAACCGTATTTTTATTTTAAATTACGGATTGAAATGATAAATATCTGTATCACTTGACCATAGGGTAGAAAATTATATACAGACACCGTGGTCTATATATAAAAATATTTTGAAATGATTTTCTATGGTTTTGTAAAGAAATATATGATTTTATGAGATAGTGATTTGGATATTTTATAAATGTTATTTTATATATAGTTAAATTCTTGGTTTTAAGCTATGTATAAAATTTGTTTAAAGTATAAAAGAAGTTTAATAATAAAGTTTGATTTTATTAAAATATAATATGGATAAGCATTTACTTAAATTATATTCTAATATAGAGTTTATATTGGTTTTATAAATCAAGGTTGAGAAGATAGTTTTAAAATTGATTGAGATTTTATTTAATTAAGAGTTATATGTAATAAGAATCCATTTGGAATTTATTGGAATTGAGATTTTCAAAGGAATATGGTTTTATAACTTAATTCGGTTTTAAGGTGATTTAAGTGAATGTATGAAATCTAAATAAATTGAGGAATATTCAGTTATTGAATTTGAAGCTTTATTTAAAGGTAAGCAAATATTTCAAACTAGATAATAGTAAAGTGAATTTGGTATATATATATATATATATATATATATATATATGAATTATGAAATTTAGTTTTGAAATATTGGAAAATTAAAGCTTTGAAATATATGGAAACTGAAATAGTTTATTTAGGAATTCAAATCGATATTTGGAAATTTATTTGTGAAATTTAAGAAGCTATTTTATTATAGAAAGTAATTTAATATTTAAACCATTAAGTATTAGAAGTTATGTTTCAAAGCTATGGGGTTCAAGGTATACAGATTTGAAAGTACTATGATTTTGGAAAAAGGATATATTTTGAAATAAAAGTGATATCATATTGATTTGGGTTTTGAAACGGAAATGATATCGTATTTATATAGTTTGAAATGGATATTATATCCTGGTTTTGAAGTAAAATTATTTTGAAATGACCGCGGTATTATAATAACATTTGGTTGTTGAAGAGACCGGGATCGGAAGTTGTCATACTCTCTGCCAGCTCCGAAAACCACTTTAACAACCGTGTACGCAGTGGAGATTCCAGAATGAAGTAGGATGGTGGAGGCGTTTTCTTTGAGGTAAATATGTAGACCCGACTCCCGTAAGTTGGCATAAGGTGGCTAAAACGGGAGCGATCGATGGGCTAAGAAGGTAGCACCTTTTATCGGACACATCCCTTCGATATTATAGTCTGACTTTTGGATTTATTCGGTGGCCACTTTTGATTTTTTTGATTTGGGGGTGTGGCTTGAGGTGGGCGGTAGCTGCGGCTATGCGTTACCACCGGCCCGGAAGGTATATCTACCCTGGCATTGCCTGTTGTGTCGTGTCACCTACCCTAACGCGCCTTATACGATTTTGTTTTGCACCATACCTATGGAGTGCCTTCTGATGACGCCCAGTACGGGGGAGATTACGGTACTATATAGACTATGGGAATATAAAAGTGTGCTAAGGGCTATATGGGTAACCCCTTAACGCTATTTTCAATATATTATACTTTACTTTAAGCACTATTATAGAATAGCGAAATATTATTACATAGTAAATAGTTTAACGGATCCTTAGGAGATGTGAATTCCGAGCATCTCTTAAGTTACTACACTCATGTTAGACACTGGATAGGAGATGTCAAATCCCGTAAACATCTCTGACGCCGTTTCACTCATATTTATTACTGTTGATTTAACTTACATAAGATATTTTAGTTCCGACTCGAGTGTTTTGTCCTTTCAATTCGCTTGGGTCAGTCCGAGCGTTTCAGGATTTGAAGATATTATTCTAGAGAACGAAGACGAAGATTTATAGTACTATTATCTACTATATTATTACACTACACCATTTAATTCCGCTGCATTAATTATTATTCTCAGGTATGTGTACTCTGATATGTATTGTATAAATATAATCAAATGTTTTTTTGTAAAACAGCTTCATGAACTGTTATTTGATTATTATATTTTATCGTTCCGCTGCAAGATTTTATTTGTTTTTTTATTTCTCTACTTTTTATTATTTACCCCATAACAATCCGCTCTTCTGTATGGTTTAAGTCTGACGTGTGTGGTTTATCGTCGACTTAAATCGTATAAAAAGGCGGGTCGTTACATCTGGTATCAGAGCTTTGGTTTAGCGATAAACCTTAGCTTTGTGGGGTCTGACTCTTTATTAATAGGGTAGTAATATCCTATGGGAGTTGCTGAGTGTACATATATGAGAGAGCGTATTTGTTAATGTTATAAAAAGGTTTTAATATTGGGTTAATTTGTTCCGTTTTGTGTTTATAAATTCTGGTTGATGCATAGGACGCTATGACATCAATAGGGATTTCTAAACACTTAATAGGACAGACCGACACAATATTTGTTTTGAAATATAGGTGAATGAAATAATTTTGCCTATTTTATTTTCTATATGTAAATATATTTTTTTATAAATGATATATATTTGGTTGTAATATATTGGTTGTTAGGTAATGAAATGTATAAATAATAGTTGAAATGAGATTGAAAATAAAATAAATGAAAATTAGAAATTTAGAACTTTAGTTTCGGGGTTTTGAAAGTTCTTTTGAATAATTTGGAATATAGTAACAATATTACTAAAAGTATTTTCTGATATAAATATTTCAATATAATTTGAAAGAACTGTTTTAAAAGAACTTCGGAAGGAAATAAGTTTTGTACTCCCCTCTCTGTCGCTGGAAAATAATTTCGGTGATGAGTGCACGCATCATCGACATTTATTTTCGAGTTTCGAAGTGGGAAGACCACTGTAGTAGTTTTACTACGGATTTTTTTTGATAACCAAATATAAATTTCTAATTGTTTTAAATATAATTTGATTATAAATGGTAAGTATATTGTTAGCACCAAAATTGGTCACTAACACCCAAATGTAAATGAAAGCACCAACCAACAGTCACTGATAACATATAAAATGTGTGTAGAGAGTAATAGTACGAAGAACAGTTAAAATTAAAAAGAAAGCAGTAAAGAATAACAAGTTTTATAGTGGTTTGGCTAACTTCGGCATACGTCTACTCTAGAAGTTTCCTTTTTATTGATGTTCAAATCAATTACAGTTACAAAGTGGCAGACTGGTATTAGTCTTAGGAAATAAAAAGTCAGAGAGCGGAAGAGAAGAAGAAGACCCCCCTTTCTGAACCCCTACAAGCTGTATTTATAGGAGAATTTTGAGTTGCTGGGCTTTCTGCACGATAAAGGCCCATTAAGAATTTCCACCGAGCCACATTCGTCTTATGCCGAATGACTTTCCACCGAGCCATCTTCGTCGAGCGACCTATGCCGAGCCGCTAATGCCGAGCGAGGTACGATGCCGAGCAAGGTGCATGGTGAAATGCCGAGCGAGGCGCAAGGTGCGAGGTGCGAGGTATCGAGGTGCGAGGTATCGAGGTGCGAGGTATCGAGGTATCGAGGTGAGAGGTATCGATGTGCGAGGTATGGAGGTGCGAGGTATCGAGGTATGGAGGTGCGAGGTATCGAGGTATTGAGGTGCAAGGTATCGAGATATCGAGGTATCGAGGTGCGAGGTATCGAGGTGTGAGGTATCGAGGTGCGACTCCTTTATGCCGAGCGGCAACCAATGCCGAACCATTTCTAATGCCGAACGATTCTTTTATGCCGAGCGGGGAGTGTAGACCGAATGAAGTACTTGTGCCGTGCATTCCCTCCATTTCTTGACCAAATGACATATCCAAGTAAACTTCATCCTTTGAAACCAAATCCATCATACTCCAACCTCGATAGTCGTGAAGTTAGTTTGGTTGAATCCGCCTTCTTATGGCTTTGACAAAAGGCGGGTTAACACTTTGCCCCCCAAAACATGCCTTGCTAATGGAAGGTGTGTTTTGTAGCACAATAAGCTGGTTATTCGTATCCTGTTAATGACCTGCAAAGAAATTAACAACCTTATCTGACCACGAATGACGATCGTTCGGGATCATATGTCATTCGGGGTGGATGTGACCGTTTGAGGTCGAGTGCCATTCGCGGCGAATTGTGACCGTTCGAGGTCGAGTGCCATTCGCGGCGAATTGTGACCGTTTGCGGTCGGGTGCCATTCGAGGCGAGTTATGATCGTTCGTGATCAGGTGCCGTTCAAGGCGAGTTATGACCGTTCGCGGTCGATTGCCGTTTGAGGAGAGTTGTGATTGTTCGCGATCCGGTGCCATTCGAGGCGAATTGTGACCGTTCGCGGTCGGTGCCGTTTGAGGCGAGTTGTGATCGTTCGCGATCTGGTGTCGTTCGAGGCAAATTGTGACCGTTCGTGGTCGGGTACCGTTCAAGGCGAATTGTGTGTGCCCGGGGGGACTTAGTATCAGTAATGTCAGATTTCACGTTCGAGTGAGTTTTTGAACTGTTTGTCGTGGCGGTTTATCGTCATCTCAGAGCATGCCTAAGGACCATTCGCGACCCCGTACATGTATAAGTGGCTTAGCCGTCACGGAATCACAAACAACAGATTTTCATTCAAAATAAGTCTTTCAACGGAAATGTCAAACTAAATCAAGTCCATACATGAGAAATGGAAAATGAAAGCAAAACAGGGACGTCCAAGTGCAAACACCTACAATGATGTGATTTATGGTCGTATCAGCGCATGCCTGAGGATCATTCGCGGTCATGTACATGTGTAAATGACTTAATCGGGTTGGTGTGGAGCTTGCCACTTATTCGTCATTATTTCAATCAACTGATGACAAGCTGACGCCCCGATCCCGAGCCATTCCCAGTTGGTGTAGGTGGTCGCCGCTCTCGTTCCACCGTCGTTGTTCCCCTTCTCATATATTGCGATAGCAAACCATTCTGCATATGTCCATCAACCTCATCCTTCAAGTGCCTGCAGTCATTCATGCTATGACCGTTCAGTTTGTGGAATAAACAATACTTGTCTGACCTTTTTTCATTGCTGGTCGGATTCGTTCTCATTGGCCTTCGATAGGGAATCTGCCCCCTAGTGTCTTGGTAAATTCGTTCCAAAGTCTCGTTCAGCTCTGAATAAGAGGTGAATCTCGGTTCCTTTCATGGACGCGTTGGTCTATCGTCGTTATCCCTGGCCTTCCATTTCCCTTTATCAGTTCTTGAATTTTTTTTAGGAGGATTTTCACCCTTGACTGCATAAACATCATCTCCTTCTCCTTCCTCTCTCTCAGCATTTGCATCCTCTAATCGTGAAAATCCTTCGGCCTCATGATAAAACTCCCCTAGATCCATAGGTGGATCCCTTGTCAGTGAATTTTTGCACACTATTCCATTAGCTATGCCAGATACGGCTGCCATTAAGACCATGGATGGATCTGGTCGATCCACCGATGTTGCCGCTGCATTGAATCGCGTCAGAAAGCTCCTCAAAGATTCCCCGGTCCTCTGCTTTAGCGCTGCCAAACTCATCACATGTGAAATCTGAACTGCCTCATAAAACTTCTCAGTCAACTCAGTAAACGTTCCAATGGAACCACTCTCCAATTGTCTAAACCGTAGTGCTGCTATGTTTGTCAGATACAATGGGAAGCATCGGGCCATGACTTCCTCTGATGCCCCTCTTTCTCTAATTCCCCTAGCACTTCCATATGCCTCATATACTTTTTACTATGAACCATAGGATCTGTCCTCCCATTATACATCTCCACTGATGGTAGCTTAAAATCTGGTGGGTTCCTAGCTCGCCTGATAGTAGGAGTAAAGGGACTCCTATTCACATCCTCCAAGTCTTTGTTTACCAATCCACCGCTCATAGCTCGTATAACCATCTCCGCCAGTCTATCGTTGTCACCAAGCTGTAATTCTTGTCCGCTGCCTCTGGTCTGCCCCCCCCCCCCCCCCCCCCCCCGAGTTGATGAGGGAATTCTGGCACATACTCCTCATCTCGTACTCCTGCACTCCTATTGGTGTTGGGTTGGACAGCGTTATCTGGTATCCCTTCATGGATTGGTTCAGCATTCCTTGGTGGTATGCCTCCGAGTCTAGATCCATCCGGATTGAGAGCCGTCTGCCGATTGGGTGCTGCCCCCTGCTGAGCTATTCCCTCTGCTTGCTGGTTGAGCGCTTCTGATCCAGCTCCATGGACCTGAGCTCCTGCATTTCCTACCTGTGCAAATTGTTTGAGAAGAGCCTGCATCATCTCCTCTTGTCTTTTCAACATTGCTTCCATCTCGTCTCTAGTGATGCAGATGGATGCTTGACCTGCTCCAGCTCTAGAGGAAGCCTCTTGACTTCCCTCCTGATTGCTCCTTTCTGTCACTTGCTTTCTTGTTGATGGCCTAGCCATTGCTTTCTAGAGTCCAAGTTCCTAGCTCCAAAATCCCTTAGTGCTTGCCTTCTTAGTGAAAGCACAAAAATGTTAGCACCAAAATTGGTCACTAACACCCAAATGTAAATGAAAATACCAACTAACAGTCACTGATAACAGATTTAGTGTGTGTAGAGAGTAATAATATGAAGAACAGTTAAAATTAAAATGAAAGCAGTAAAGAACAACAAGTTTTATAGTGGTTCGGCTAACTTCGGCCTACGTCCACTCTAGAAGTTTCCTTTTTATTGATGTTAGAATCAATTACAGTTACAAAGTAGTAGAATGACCTTAGTCTTAGGAAATAAAAAGTCAAAAAGAAGAAGAGAAGACCCCCCTTTTGAACCCCTACAAGCTGTATTTATAGGCGAATTTTGAGTTGCTGGGCTTTCTGAACGGTAAAGGCCCATTAAAAATTTCCATCGAGCCACATTCGTCTTATGCCGAACGAATTTCCACCGAGCCATCTTCGCGGAGCGCCCCATGCCGAGCCGCCAATGCCGAGCGAGGTACGATGCCGAGGGAGGTTCGAGGCGCAATGCCGAGCGAGGTGCGAGGTATCGAGGTGCGAGGTATCGAGGTGTGAGGTATCGATGTGCGAGGGCGAGGTATCGAGGTGCGAGGCATCGAGGAATCGAGGTGCGAGGTATCAAGGTATCGAGGTGTGAGGTATTGAGATGCGAGGTATCGAGGTGCGAGGTATCGAGGTATCAAGGTGTGACTCCTTTATGCCGAGCGGCAACCAATGTCTAACCAATTCTAATGCCAAATGATTCTTTTATGCCGAGCGGGAAGTGTAGACCGAACGAAGTACTTGTGTCGTGCATTCCCTCCATTTCTGGAGCAAATGACATATCCAAGTAAATTTCATCCTTCGAAACCAAATCCATCATACTCCAACCTCGATAGTCATGAAGTTAGTTAGGTTGAATCCGCCTACTTATTGCTTTGACAAAAGGTGGTTTAACATATATATTTATCTGTTATCTTTAAAATGATTTGGAATTTAACCCTGTATTTAATTCTTAAGTTTCCGTTAATTAATAGTTTCAATTATTGTAGTGAAATTGAATGTAACTAATTAATAATTGGAACCTTTAATCAAAATAAGAGACCAAATGCTAGGTTATAAATGAAATTTCAAGGAAATTGAAATTGTAATCTATTAAACCAATGATATGATTATTGAACAGTAAATTAATAAAAAATAATGAGTAAACTTGTGTAATTTTCAATTTGCATTCTTTAACGTATATATGACTTACCAACTATAAAAAGTTAAAATGTTAAAAGAAAATGCAATAGGAAAATTTACAAGTAAAACTTGAAGTAATGAGGTATTCAATGAAATTCCTTAATTAATAAGAATTTGATGTTGTAATTGTGTGAACTTAAATTATAACTGAAATGTTACTGTAATAAATAGGAAGTAAGTATTGTAAGTATGGGATTTTTGAACTCAGGTAAATGAATTTGCTTTTATAAATAAGAAATTAATGTTATAAATTTTGTAAACTTAAGTATGACTGAATGGTTGTTAAGAAATGACAATAAATTTAAGCAAATGTCGAGGTTATTTATAATAAAAATAGGTAGAAAGATGAATACTGTAAATAAAAGAACTATTTGATATGAATAAATAAAAATGAAAATTTGCAAGAGAAAAAGGTGAATTTAAAAGAGAAACATTATATGAAAGAAGAGATATCAAACAATAAATACTATGAAATGGAATTAATAAGAATAAACTTGATCTATTGTTTGAATTGTTGTTGTTGAGGTTTATGAGTTGTTCGGGTAAAGGATACTTTTAATTGCTTAGATGTATAAATAATCTATCTAGTTTATCTAAGATTGTTGAGTAAGTGGAATACTTCATAGTTATTCGTCATTTTATGTGATATAAGTGCCTTAACCCGAACAAACCAATAGTTGTCTTGCTTGGATGGTTGATTTGTGTTTGATATGTATGGTGTTAATTGCAATTGATTGTTGTTGTATTGACTTGTTTGCTCGTGGTTGAAACAACTTTAAACATTTCATTTTATGTAATTGTTAATTTTTTGGATTATATAAGTGAAATGCAGGTTATGGAAGCAATTGCTACTGCTTTTGGTTTCATAATTAAGCGTAATTGCTCGACAAATAGGTACGTTTTCGGATTACCGTTTATAGCGTTATAATATTATTTGTTTTCCGTGTTGGGATATATATTATTTTGGAAAATTTGTTGTATATTATTATATTTGATATTATATTTTCTCCCGAGCCTCCCCGTACAAAGGAGACTCTGCCGAAATTTTCCATAAATTTTGGACTTAGAAAATATTTTGAAAATGTTTTCCAAACCTTTTTAATCTGAATATATAAAGATTTAATATTTTATAAATCTATATATTTTATTTAAATTATCCTATTTTGTAAATTTATTGTCATGAATATAATGTTTTGAATAATATATATTGATTTATAAGTTCCTCTTTTACCTTCTTTTCCTTTTCGGGGACGAAAAGTTTTGAGCGGGGGAGAGTGTAACGACCTGCATATTTTCAATAATTAAAATTGTTAATTTAATAAGATTTTGAAATTTAATATTGAAGGAAATAAAAATTTAGTGAATTATTAATGGAAATAATAACTTGGATAAGATTGGTAAGTTAATTTTTAATAACTTGAATGTAACAGTATAAATGTAAGTTAATTGTTAATTATATTCTTATTGTAATAAAAGAATGTTACCAAGACGAAATGATTAATTTGATTTAAAATCTTAATTAATGGGTGTATTAATTTATAATGGGATATAAAAGGTAAATTAATAATTTGAAATGTTGACTTACTAATAAAATAATGTATAATGAATGGAAAAGGAATGAATTAGTGTATGAACTATTGGTAGCACTTGTTGTATGCTAATAAGTAAATTAAGACGTAACAGTGCTAATTTAGGTTAATAATAGGTTGAAAAAAATGAAAATTAATGAATTTAATTAAATTTGTAAATTTATAATATAATAGATGGTAATTGGTTGGAAATGAGAACTTATATAAATATGATAAAGGGTTAGCGGCAATAGTTATTATAAAAGTAATCATTTATTTAGTCTATTAAATTAAAACGGGTAATCAATTACGATAAATCTAAATTAAATGTTACGTTAGTGTAAATTGAGGTAATAATTGGAAATAACGTAAATTTTATTCATAATATGATAATTAGTTAAATTAAATGAATGGAAGGCAGGATTTATTAGTTTATTTGAATTTAAAGTTAAATAGTTAGATTAATTGCAGATAAGTGGAGTTAAATATTAAAAATATTACCTTATCGAAATTAAGATGAAATTTGAGGATAATAATGTAATAAACATGAACCAATGTTAATTTCATCTGTTGGATAATAATGAATTGAATAATAAGAATGAAAGCTAAATTAAATAGAATTATTGGATATTTAATTTATAATTTTGAATATAATGGAATTGAAAATTTAACACTACAATTGATAGATTAATCAACTTTAAATGGACATCTAAACTTGTTTAAATTACTGGAGATGATTAAGAAATATAGAAGTGATTAAATTGTCAATTATTGAATTGAAATTAAAAATTGGATTTTATTTAATTAATTATTAAATTATTTAATTAATGTAAAAATAGCCATTTTGGCCACTGACTCGGATTTCGACGAAACCAGTTTCATCGGATCTGTATCGGTGAATTATTGTAGGATTTCAAGTTTCGTAGCGATCGGACTTGTCGTTTGATCGTACGGACTCGAAACACCTTGAAATCAATAAAATTGAAATCAATTTGAAAAATATTGATTTTTGCATAACTTCTTCATACGATGGAATTTGGACTTGAAACTTATTCCATCGCGTTTAAAAAATTTAAAAACATCTATTTTGATATATGGATTGACCCAATTTCGTTCCGGGGTCAGAACGGGCTTTTCGGGCCATTCATCGTTCAGCGCATTTATAAATCCAATCCATCTATTCTAATTTCAACTCTGCCTATAAATACCCTGTTTAAACCCTAATTGCTTCTCAATATCATTTGTCTGTACGTACAATTTCTTTCGCCTCCTCATTTCAATGGCAGACAAACACCTAATTCCAACTGCAATTCAAAATCAAAAGTGAAATTTCAAACTCCTCAAAAAAAAATCAGAAAAATTATATATCTAAGCTCTCGACGTATGCATCTCAGATCTGCAGTTCGTTTTTGGTTTTGAATCGTCGATTTTCCAGAAATCGCAAGTCAATTTTCGGCCATTCATCGCTCGACGATGAACTTTGTCTGATCGGGAAATCCTTTCTGGGTTTTGAAGAGAGGACCGAGGGGACTTCATTCATGCAGTTTATTTGGCGAATCAACGGTTTGACCGACGGCAAATTTCAATTTAGGTTTTGAATTCTAGGGTTTCGCGGCGGCTGCTGCTGTCGTACGCTTGATCGGGGGGGGGCGTGATTGGTCGAAGAGGGCTAAAGCAGGGTCGACCGAACCTGTGACGCGCGTGTCAGAAGGCACGGCGGCGGGCGTTGACATGGTGGCGACTACGTTCGAAGATGGTTGCATTTCCTATAGGTTGGTTCAGTGCGTGCGCGTTTTTCTTTTGTTGTAGGGTTTGTGTAGAGAGAAGGATGACGTGGCATAGAGTAGGTGAGTTTTTATTTTTATTTTGTTTTGTTTTCGACCGTTCAAACGCGCATAACTTTCTTATATGTTGACCAATTTGCCTGCAATTTTTTATTAGGATTGTATTTAAATTCCAGACATTTTGGCCCTGGTTTGGATGGATTCGGAGACTGTGAAAATTTTGGGTTTAAATTGAATTTAGATTTAATTTAAATTCAAAAGGTGGGTGTTTTAACCCACTCACAACTTCTAAAATTTCTTATGTTTGTTAAATTTATTTATGATGTGATTTGAAATTTATTTATAGTTGTTTGGCATACATTTAATCATTATCTCAGTTAAATTGCATTTATTCTATTAAATTGTTATTTAATTTATTATTGCATATAAACTGCCAGTTAGATAAATAGTTTAATTTATTATTGAATATAAACTGTCAGTAATTACGTGCTATTTATTATATGCTCTATATTGATGTTATTGTTAAATTGGATGATGATTGTAATAAATGGTTGATGATTGATATTGGATGAATGGATGTTGTATTTTATATTGTTTTAAACTGCAAATTGCTATGCACTTTATTTCATTCGGGATTAGGGTTTGAAATGATATAACCGTATTTTTATTTTAATTTACGGATTGAAATGATAAATTCCATATCACTTGACCATAGGGTAGAAAATTATATACAGACACCGTGGTCTATATATAAAAATATTTTGAAATGATTTTCTATGGTTTTGTAAAGAAATATATGGTTTTATGAGATAGTGATTTGGATATTTTATGAATGTTATTTTATATATAGTTAAATTTTTGGTTTTAACCTATGTATGAAATTTGTTTAAAGTATAAAAGAATTTTAATAATAAAGTTTGATTTTATTAAAATATAATATGGACAAGTATTTACTTAAATTATATTTTAATATGGAGTTTATATTGGTTTTATAAATCAAGGTTGAGAAGATAGTTTTAAACTTGATTGAGATTTTATTTAATTAAGAATTATATGTAATAAGAATCCATTTGGAATATATTAGAATTGAGATTTTCAAAGGAATATGGTTTTGTAACTTAATTCGGGTTTTAGGTGATTTAAGTGAATGTATGAAATCTAAATAAATTGAGGAATATTCAGTTATTGAATTTGAAGCTTTATTTAAAGGATGTTGGATTTATTAAGCAAATATTTCAAACTAAATAATAGTAAAGTGAATTTGGTGTGTGTGTGTATATATATATATATGAATTATAAAATTTAGTTTTGAAATATTGGAAAATTAAAGCTTTGAAATATATGGAAACTGAAATGGTTTATTTAGGAATTCAAATCGGTATTTGGAAATTTATTTGTGAAATTTAAGAAGCTATTTTATTATAGAAAGTAATTTAATATTTAAACCATTAAGTATTAGAATTTATGTTTCAAAGCTATGGGGTTCAAGGTATATAGATTTGAAAGTACTATGATTTTGGAAAAGGGATATATTTTGAAATAAAAATGATATCATATTGATTTGGGTTTTGAAACGGAAATGATATCGTATTTATATAGTTTGAAATGGATATTATATCCTGGTTTTGAAGTAAAATTATTTTGAAATGATCGTGGTGTTATAACAACGTTTGGTTGTTGAAGAGACCGGGATCAGAAGTTGTCATACTCTCTGCCAACTTCGAAAACCACTTTAACAAGCGTGTACGCGGTGGAGATTCCAAGTAGGATGGTGGTGGCGTTTTCTTTGAGGTAAATACGTGGACCCGACTCCCGTGAGTTGGCATAAGGTGGCTAAAATAGGAGCGATCGACGGGCTAAGAAGGTAGCACCTTTTATCAGACACATCCCTTCGATATTATACTCTGACTTTTGGATTTATTCGGTGGCCACTTTTGATTATTTTTGATTTAGGGGTGTGGCTCGAGGTGGACGGTAACTGCGGCTATGCTTTACCACCGGCCCAGAAGCGTAATTGGTATATCTACCATGCCATTGCCTAGTTGTGTCGTGTCACATATCCTAGCGCGCCTTATACGATTTTGTTTCGTACCATACCTACAGAGTGCCCTCTGACGACGTTCGGTACGAGGGAGATTACGGTACTGTAGACTATGGGAATATAAAAGTGTGTTAAGGGCTATATGGGTAACCCCTTAACGTATTTCTAGTATATTATACTTTACCTTAGACACTATTATAGAATAGCGAAATTACTACATAGTAAATAGTTTAACGGATCCTTAGAGATGTGAATCCATAGCATCTCTTAAGTTACTGCACTCACGTCAGATACTGGATAGGAGATGTCAAATCCCGTAAACATATCTGACACCGTTTCACTCATATTTATTACTGTTAATTTAACTTACATAAGATATTTTAGTTCTGACTCGAGTGTTTTGTCTTTTCAATTCGCTCGGGTCAGTCCGAGCGTTTCAGGATTTGAAAATTTTATTCTGGAGGACCATGACAAAGATTTGTAGTACTATTATCTACTATATTATTTCACTACACCAGTTAATTCCACTGCATTAATTATTATTCTCCGGTATTTGTACTCTGATATGTATTGTATAAATATAATCAAATGTTTTTTTGTAAAACAGCTTCGTGAACTGTTATTTGATTATTATATTTTATCGTTCCACTATAAGATTCTATTTTGTTTTTTTTCTTTCTCTACTTTTTCTTATTTACCCCATAACAATCTGCCCTTCTGTATGGTTTAAGTCCGACGTGTGTGGTCTATCGTCGATTTAAATCGTATAAAAAGGCGGGTCGTTACATAAACCCTCTTCCCCTCATATCATTCTCATTTTCCACTGAATAAAAATAATCAAAAGCAAAATCATCAAGGGCAGCCATAACTCAAGCTAGGGGACCAAAATCAAAGGGATTCAAGGGGAAGACGCCTAGGAATACTAAGACCAAATCAAATCTCAACTTCAAAAATTAATCTAAGGTAAATAATAAGTTTTCCATCTCTATTTTTGCTTTTGAATTTGGTTACGGATAATACCTAAATGATTGATGTTTTTTTGGCCAAGATATGATTGTTTAATCATTATTTGGGTAAAATAATGGTTTTACGAATTTTTATAAAATGATTTAAATTGGTTTTGAGGGGAAAACCTAAGATTTTAATCTCCAAATGCTTTGATTTTCTGACATGAATCAATTGGGGATACCGATGTATGTTGCTTTGAAATGTTATAACTTAAGGGGAAACAACCTAATTTGGGATACCAATAGACATGGGTTTAACATGTAAGTAACATGAATTAAATTGTAAATGATGGTTTCATAGTCATCCTAGGAAAACTATGGGATGCGAGATGGATAGTCTAAATCATGCTGGAGATGGGTAGTCTCTATAAGGATATTGAAGGGTTCATAGTCATCCTAGGAAAACTATGAGATGTGTGATGGATAGTCCACTTCATTTTAAGTCAAATGGAATATGTGTGATAGATAGTCTACTTAACTTAAACAATTAAAATATATGTGATGGGCATGGTAGGGGATGGGTAATCCAAGTAATGATTACATATGAGATGGATAGTCCAAAAAATTCTGAATATGCTTATATGTAATATGGGTAGTCGACATAATTATAAAACAGGTAGTCAGATTAAAATAAGATGGGCGGTCAGTTTAAATTGTACAGTCATTTGAATTAAGATGGAAAACCAATTTATTGGGATGGGTAATCCAACATATGATGCACTGTAATAAATGCTATTTTATATATTCTAACCATTGTGGTTATAGGAGTACAGTATATAGTTGTTATTTTTTGATAAGATACTAGTAAGAGGAAAACCCATTCCGATCAGCGGCATAGTCTTACTATGTATCCATTTGGTTTGGGATTGAAGTGTGAATCAGCGAAATATGGATCTTAAGGATAAATTAACACTAGAAGGACGTGAATAGTATTTAATGGATTATATGAATATTTTTAAAATTATTTCATATTCTACTTGGAATGATGTAATTAACAATCAAAGTGCAGACAAAAGTAAAAAGGAAAGAACACACCAGGATTTTATACTGGTTTAGAGTTACTCTGCATCCAGTACCGCATAATTCCTTTTATGGATTTTTTCCAACTAGTAAATGCAAATACAATCTCGATTTCAAGGCTAAGAGACATGCCCCCCAGGATCCCGACCTTTGGGTAGAGTCACTTGAATTTCGGGCTACAAGCACACCAATTGAATTTACAGTCTACTAAGCACATCAATTGATTTTACAGGCTACAGTCACACCCATATGTATAGCGGTATGATTTGATAGAGTTTTACGGACTCAGATCTTCAATCTTGATTACGATTGATACTATAACTCTTGAATAACAATTTGATCTTGGTTTGAGCGTGAGAGATAAGAGAAATCAATGAGTAGATGAAAGAAAATCAAACTAGTGATGATTAAATTCGATTTTGGTTGAATCTCGGTAGAGTTTGGGTATATTTTGATTAAGAAAATGAAAGAGTGGAAGGAGGGGAGATGAATAAAAAAATTATGATTGAAAATTCATTTGGAAGTCTGGTATTTATAGAGGAACAACGCTTATATCCATTTGTGAAGAGATACGACGAAACGACACTTCTTTTGAAATTTAGATTTTGAAAATATCACCCACTATGTCGACATACATACCTAGAGTATGTCGACATAATCTTTTTAATATTTAAAAATACTTTAAAACATTATTTTGAAAACTCATCGCTCTGTAAAATAGTTTGATACTTTGTAAAATCATTTAAGCATAGTTTACACATATTTTATCATAATAAAACTTTATATAATAATTTTGAGAATTTTAATATAATGTAAATAATATATATGTAACAACCCGCATATTTATTGATTTTATATTTAAATATTTTATTTAAATATTTTATCGTTAATCGGATTTTTGTCCGAAAAGCTACTTTTTACAAACAGTCGAATTGGGACTCGAGACCACCCCCATTGAGTTCAAAATGACATTTGCGAACTTTTTGAGTATAAGCTTCGATATGTTTGGAGAAAGTTGAATTTTGCTACTTTTCACTTAGGGTTTTGGTTTGGGCTGAGCCCACTTATGTATTCAGTTCCAACCCTCTCCTCTTCATTCACTTCTTTTCTATTTACCTAATACTCAAGCTTTTATGTTAATGGGGGAAAGGAAGAGGAAATAGAAACTCCCAAGCCCTAGTTGCTCTTGTTAATCCAAATTCTTGCTCCAAATTCAAAGAGAAGGATAGGTAAGCCTCTTCTCCATCTTCTCCATATCTTCTCCTCTTCAATTTCAGAAAATATCCTAAACCTAATTTAGGAAAATATGTGTTTTATTCTTAGATTGAAGCTTGTTGAGTAAGAGTGAAGAGTGGTTAGCCTTTCCTTTGCATTTGAGCTTCTTCTTCTTGTTCTTGAGTTAAAAAGGTAAGATTTTTAATCTCACATCTATGCTTATAACTCTCTTCTATTGTTAGGTATGAATTCCTAACACTTATTCGTGTGCATTTGCTTTTGGTTTGGATTGATTTAGTGAATATTCCAATTTTTAGTGTTTGGGTTCAATTCCTTAAAAATCATAGCTTTGATCTTTGATCATGTTTTTGGAGATGCATCGAAGAGCTTATAGGGCCGGGTAGTCGATTGACATAAACTCTTAGCGCCGTTGCTAGTGCGAATGCAATTTTGGTCAAGATTGAACCTCATTTGTAATAGGCATGGATGAGGCTGGAAACAGGCTCGGCCGACCGAACCCTCTGGTCCGGTCGACCGACCTGCTTCCAAGTGCATAAGCACTTTCTGTTTTAAGGTTCGGCCGACCGAGTACAGGGTTCGGTCGACCGACCTGCTGTCCCGAGAGGTTCCCAACCTTTGGTTCGGTCGACCGACTCAGGGAGTCCGGTCGACCGGCCTGATGATTTTTGCCAGATTAGCCTATTCTGCTAATCCGTTTGAATATCCAACTTTAATAGATTCGTGTTGTCTCCCTTTTGTTGTTGTCATTTATTATCGACTTTGATGACCTTTTCTTTGTGAATTTTAGATATATCCACTTTGATGGATTTTATATCGATTTCTTTGGATTTTATTCACATTTTCGAATGTGAATCTTTATGATTGATTGTTCCTACAATCTTCTTTGAGCTTTGTCACTTTAAAAATATAAAGGTTTTCTATACTAGTAGTAAATATCAAAACTCTTTCCTCAAACGATTTCAATACTATTTTAATACCAAATTCGTTTATAAAACCGTTTTCCAATCTATTAGTATATACAAACCTTTACCTCACTCGTAAGAGAAATCTCATTAAACGACTTAGTAAAACAAGTGGTATGAAACGCTTGCGTTTACTTCGTCGGTTAATTCTTGGACTTGTTCGATTGAATCTCTTGTGATAATTTTCTAGTGGAGATCTACAATTTGTTCATAAATATTTAAGTTAAGCTAGTTGTTATGGGACATGAAGCTAAGCTCATATATTTACTAGCTTACTGTAATCGACACTTCTCGTTGATCATGACGATCATCTTTGTGGTTTAGACTAGCAATGTGCGATGTCTCTTTGTTTATGTGGAGGACTGTTCGTCATTTTATTGAGCTTCGTCTCATTTCTCACATGGGTCGTATCTTTCTAGGTGCGTCGATGTTCGTCTATGGATGGGCGTATCTTTCTAGGTGCGTCGATGTTCGACTTAGCATGAGGTGTATCTTTCTAGGTGCATCGGTGTTACACATTACATGGGGTGTATCTTTATAGGTGCATCGATGTTTATTTATGCATGGGATGTATCTTTCTAGGTGCATCGATGTTTATTTATGCATGGGGCGTATCTTTCTAGGTGCGTCGATGCTAGAGCATGGGGCGTATCTTTCTAGGTGCGTCGATGTTCGACATTACATGGGGTGTATCTTTCTAGGTGCATCGATGTTTATTTGTGCATGGGGCGTATCTTTCTAGGTGCGTCGATGCTAGAGCATGGGGCGTATCTTTCTAGGTGCGTCGATGTTCGACATTACATGGGGTGTATCTTTCTAGGTGCATCGATGTTTATCTGTACATGGGGCGTGTCTTTCTAGGTGCGTCGATGTCCAGTTTTTTTGGGGATTGGCCATCCTTTTTATTGTGATTTCTGGATTTCGTGTGTTGATTTCTGGAATTTATGTTTCACCAACTTTTACGATGGGCATTGATATATATGTCATTTATTGTGGTTTGGTGAATGAAATTAGGAGTATGACATTCCTTTTTATCTTGAGTAGATTATTGTGATATTGATTAATCTCTTGTTGATTTTCAATTACTTATTTATCACAGCTTGGCATTGTGATTATTATATGTTTATGTCATATCTCTTATTATATATCACTTCATCTGATATTTATAGCTAGACTGGTCCGTTTATTATTTTCTTATGAAATAATACTCGGGTCAGACCGAGATGTTACAGGTGCTTCCGCTTGACTTCCTTCCGGGATTTGCTTCTCTGACTTTTGGTTAACTACTTTAGTTTAGTAGTTTTTGTTGTATACATTTGAGATCCAGACCCTATGATGTATATTTACTCTTTTGTATAGCACGTGTTGCTATTCTTTTGTATTATCGTGGATCTTTTTGACCACTACTCTGATATACACTTTCATGTGTTAGTGTTATATTCATATCTATTTCCGCCTTTGTGACATGAATTGTCTGTGACTGATTTGTGTTATGTTTATTTCTATATTTGTTTTCGAAGACCTTTATAGCCACTGTGTAGTAGCTTTGAGTTAGTGTCGGCATGTCGGATTTCCACTTGAAAAGAATTGCATGCTATACTATCTGGCATATCGATGCTTGCACAAAGAAATTACACGGATGGTCGCTCCTCAACAGCCTTATTCTCCGTGCTAGTCGACAGCATTAAACCGTAGTGTTCTTGGCTAGCGTGGGTATAGAGGTGGGGCGTCACAGCTTGGTATCAGAGCCAAACATCGGAACAATGTAGAATAATTTAACAAGGATCATCGTCCTAAGTCCATCTTGGGAGTCGTGCTTTAGGATTTTATTCGGGTCTTCGTACCGTCCTATCCTATTTTCATTTATGATTCCTTGTTTTATCAATCAAGTTTGATTGAAATTTATTTTGAGAGTAACTTTTTCCTCTTCTTTCTTTCTTTCTTAAAGAAGAGAAATGGTTAGACCTGGCCGTCCCAGCGCCGGTCAATCTAGTGCTACCCCCCGGATGGAGTATTCATGTCTGCTCAACAACTTTTGGATCTTGTAAAGAATCAAGAGTTTATCTATGCTTTGAGTAAGAACCCGGAAATGGTTCTACCTTTGAAACTTGAAGTTTCTTTCAATCAGCTTGTGGATGTTACTCTTCTTCATGGAGAGGTTAGTAAAGGAAGTGTTTGTGATATTGGGACTTCCAAGAAGAGGCATATTAAGTTCAAGAGCCTTAATCCCAATAAGAGAGTGAAGCAAACTACTTTTGTAGCAAAGAATCCAATCCCTAATCATGGAGGATGCTACAATTGTAATTCTATGGAACACTATGCGAATATGTGTCCAAAACCCCATTCTTGTCGCTATTGCAGGAAACCGGGTCATCTTTTATCTGCGTGTCCCAAACTTTCGAACAAGGACATGAGAAAGCTAAATATTGTGCAAGCCCCTAGCAACTCCTCTCTTGGTCAAGGTATTTTTCACTCAATCCTTGATGGCATTGTTTTATTTCGTGATCTTCTTATTTGAGTTCTTTTTGATATGGCTCACTATTTTATATCAAAAGAACTTGTCGAATCTTTTTCTTTGAATATTTTGGGCTTGTTGACTTCTTTGAGGATTGCGAATCCGGATGGTAGATCTGCAACACTCAATTCGCTTTTATTTGATGTCGAAATTATTTTATGTGATTTATCTTTCCGAGCCGATATTTTTACTTAGGCTTCGAAATTGATTTTTGTAAGGATTGGCTTAATCGTTGTGAAGCTCATATCCTATTTTCCGTGTGGACTATTCATCTTCGACATTTTCTATCTGTTAAACAGATTTCTATTTTTCCTTGTGATTCCGATTTCAAATTTTTGAAGGCATCATTTTATTCTTTAAACCCTCATGATGAGGAAAGTTTTATTTCTCTCATCTAAATAGTTTGTGAAATTTTCCAGTTTATTTGGACTTGTCTTAGGATTATCACCTAAGCAATATCTAGTGTGGTGATAAGGTCTTTCTAGTTTGACTTTACCACCGGTTTTCGTTTGCTACGAGTTGCGGTAATTAGCATTCCACTTACCGCATTCCGCACTCGTTATGATTCTTATGAATGACTTATTATGTCATTCAATTTGTCCAGCTTATTTCATCCACTTTATAAATCAAATATTCTATGGATATTTCGATGAGACTATTCTTGTATTTATTGATTTTGGATGAAAATAGAAATTTAAAAATTTTGAAAATCTTTTTCATAAGATTTATTTATAAGTACAATTTGATTTTTGCTTTTAAAACGAACAAAGAATATTCTTAGAAGTTTTTGAGAAACTTACTTATCCTATAGAATACGATTTTGTGATTGTATTGCCCATTTAGTGTGTTAAGAATTCTGGTCAATGCGCTTGATCAACGTTATCGATAAGAATCTCCTAAACGCTATGATGAGACAGTCAGACACAGTATATTAACTTGAAAATAGTAATTTTTTCTAGAAAGATTATTACATAATGATAAATGTAATTTGAAAGTTTTAGTTTTTGGGAAAGAAGATTATTTGAAAGAATTCGTTTCCGATACTCTTATTCTTGTGATTCCTGGAGGGGAACCAAGACTTTGCTATTTGTACCGATACTAATCGTATTGGTTTAGATGTCATTCTTTTGCAAAGGAGAACGTGCTATCTCGTGTGCTTCTAGATCATTATAGCTTATCGAGACTAGATATGCCACTCATGATCTGGTGCTCTCGGCTATTGTTTTTACTTTTGGAATTTGGCATCATCATATTTGGATGATAAATTTGTTCTCTACCTCGATCATAAATCTTTGGAATAATTATTTTCCCATATGGAACTCCATGTTGACTCGAGTTCCTGACATCTTATGATCTTGATATTCTTTTTATTCCTGGAAGGGAAATCGTGTTGCCAATGCGCTTTGTCGTAAGCAACAAGTGGTTGATTCTTTGTTGATGACCGAATGAAATTATCTTTTTATCAAGTTCATCGGGCATTTTGATGTACTTCGTTTTATTGATTTTCATCTCATTTCTTTTATGAACTTGCGTCCGATGTTCTTTTATTGTGTTCGGTTCATTGGACGTACCGTTTTTGTACTACGTCGGTGTTCCGAAATCATTCGGGCTTCGGTTCATCGGATGTACCGTTTGTACTACATCGATGTCTTTGCTTTTGATTCATCGGATGTACCGTTTGTACTACATCGATGTCTTTGCTTTTGATTCAACAGATGTACCGTTTGTACTACATCGATGTCTTTTCTTTTTGGATACATTGGATGTACCGTTTGTACTACATCAATGTCTTTGCTGTTAGATTCATTGGATGTACCGTTTGTACTACATCAATGACTTGGCTTTTTGGTTCACTGGACGTACCATCTTTGTACTACGTCGGTGTTCCAAATTATTCGAGTTTCTAGTCTCTCGGGCGTACCGTGATTGTACTACGCCATTGCACTGGCTCAACTTTCTGCTATTCTTGACGTTTTCCACGTCTTTTACCTACGGAAATGCCGTAGGGATTTCGGTTTTCATTCTTGAGCCCGGTGATATTGTGGAGATTGAAGTTTCGCCAAATTTGACTTTTGAGCACCATTCTATTCGCATCATTGCTTCGGAGGTTGAGCGCCTTCGATATAAAGATATTCTTTTTGATAGAGGTTCAATGGTTCTCAAATCCTAAGGATTGCTCATGTGAAATCTTGAGAATTCATCGAACGAAAACTTTCGGATTTACTCCTTCGTGCTCTTTATGGTGAACTTCTTGATTCAAATTTTCTTTTGTGTTAATATGCTTCTATGGTTGTTACTTCTTATTTTCCTCTTAAGTATTGCGAGGACGCAATTTCTTTAAGGAGGGGAGTCTGTAACAACCCGCATATTTATCGATTTTATATTTAAATATTTTATTTAAATATTTTATCGTTAATCGGATTTTTGTCCGAAAAGATACTTTTTGCAAACAGTCAAATTGGGACTCGAGACCACCCCCATTGAGTTCAAAATGACATTTGCGACCTTTTTGAGTATAAGCTTCGATATGTTTGGAGAAAGTTGAATTTTGCTACTTTTCACTTAGGGTTTTGGTTTGGGCTGAGCCCACTTATGTATTCAGTTCCAACCCTTTCCTCTTCATTCACTTCTTTTCTATTTTCCTAATACTCAAGCTTTTATGTTAATGGGGGAAAGGAAGAGGAAATAGAAACTCCCAAGCCCTAGTTGCTCTTGTTAATCCAAATTCTTGCTCCAAATTCAAAGAGAATGATAGGTAAGCCTCTTCTCCATCTTCTCCATCTCTTCTCCTCTTCAATTTCAGAAAATATCCTAAACCTAATTTAGGAAAATATGTGTTTTATTCTTAGATTGAAGCTTGTTGAGTAAGAGTGAAGAGTGGTTAGCCTTTCCTTTGCATTTGAGCTTCTTCTTCTTGTTCTTGAGTTAAAAAGGTGAGATTTTTAATCTCACATCTATGCTTATAACTCTCTTCTATTGTTAGGTATGAATTCCTAACACTTATTCGTGTGCATTTGCTTTTGGTTTGGATTGATTTGGTGAATATTCCAATTTTTAGTGTTTGGGTTCAATTCCTTAAAAATCATAGCTTTGATCTTTGATCATGTTTTTGGAGATGCATCGAAGAGCTTATAGGGCCGGGTAGTCGATTGGCATAAACCCTTAGCGCCGTCGCTCGTGCGAATGCAATTTTGGTCAAGATTGAACCTCATTTGTAATAGGCATGGATGAGGCTGGAAACAGGCTCGGCCGACCGACCCTCTGGTCCGGTCGACCGACCTGCTTCCAAGTGCATAAGCACTTTCTGTTTTAAGGTTCGGCCGACCGAGTACAGGGTTCGGTCGACCGACCTGCTGTCCCGAGAGGTTCCCAACCTTGGGTTCGGTCGACCGACTCAGGGAGTCCGGTCTACCGACCTGATGATTTTTGCCAGATTAGCCTATTCTGCTAATCCATTTGAATATCCAACTTTAATCGATTCATGTTGTCTCCCTTTTGTTGTTGTCATTTATTATCGACTTTGATGACCTTTTCTTTGGGAATTTTAGATATATCCACTTTGATGGATTTTATATCGATTTCTTTGGATTTTATTCACATTTTCGAATGTGAATCTTTGTGATTGATTGTTCCTACAATCTTCTTCGTGCTTTGTCACTTTAAAAATATAAAGGTTTTCTATACTAGTAGTAAATATCAAAACTCTTTCCTCAAACGATTTCAATACTATTTTAATACCAAATTCGTTTATAAAACCGTTTTTCAATCTATTAGTATATACAAACCTTTACCTCACTCGTATGAGAAATCTAATTAAACGATTTAGTAAAATAAGTGGTATGAAACGCTTGCGTTTACTTCGTCGGTTAATTCTTGGACTTGTTCGATTGAATCTCTTGTGACAATTTTCTAGTGGAGATCTACAATTTGTTCGTAAATATTTAAGTTAAGCTAGTGGTTATGGGACATGAAGCTAAGCTCATATATTTACTAGCTTACTGTAATCGACACTTCTCGTTGATCATGATGAACATCTTTGTGGTTTAAACTAGCAATGTGCGACGTCTCTTTGTTTATGTGGAGGACTGTTCCTCATTTTATTGAGCTTCGTCTCATTTCTCACATGGGTCGTATCTTTCTAGGTGCGTCGATGTTAGTCTATGCATGGGGCGTAACTTTCTAGGTGCGTCGATGTTCGACTTAGCATGAGGTGTATCTTTCTAGGTGCATCGGTGTTAGACATTACATGGGGTGTATCTTTCTAGGTGCATCAATGTTTATTTATGCATGGGATGTATCTTTCTAGGTGCATCGATGTTTATTTATGCATGGGGCGTATCTTTCTAGGTGCGTCGATGCTAGAGCATGGGGCGTATCTTTCTAGGTGCGTCGATGTTCGACATTACATGGGGTGTATCTTTCTAGGTGCATCGATGTTTATTTGTGCATGGGGCGTATCTTTCTAGGTGCGTCGATGCTAGAGCATGGGGCGTATCTTTCTAGGTGCGTCGATGTTCGACATTACATGGGGTGTATCTTTCTAGGTGCATCGATGTTTATCTGTACATGGGGCGTGTCTTTCTAGGTGCGTCGATGTCCAGTTTTTTTGGGGATTGGCCATCCTTTTTATTGTGATTTCTGGATTTCGTGTGTTGATTTCTGGAATTTATGTTTCACCAACTTTTACGATGGGCATTGATATATATGTCATTTATTGTGGTTTGGTGAATGAAATTAGGAGTATGACATTCCTTTTTATCTTGAGTAGATTATTGTGATATTGATTAATCTCTTGTTGATTTTCAATTACTTATTTATCACAGCTTGGCATTGTGATTATTATATGTTTATGTCATATCTCTTATTATATATCACTTCATCTGATATTTATAGCTAGACTGATCCGTTTATTATTTTCTTATGAAACAATACTCGGGTCAGACCGAGATGTTACAGGTGCTTCCGCTTGACTTCCTTCCGGGATTTGCTTCTCTGACTTTTGGTTAACTACTTTAGTTTAGTAGTTTTTGTTGTATACATTTGAGATCCAGACCCTATGATGTATATTTACTCTTTTGTATAGCACGTGTTGCTATTCTTTTGTATTATCGTGGATCTTTTTGACCACTACTCTGATATACACTTTCATGTGTTAGTGTTATATTCATATCTATTTCCGCCTTTGTGATATGAATTGTCTGTGACTGATTTGTGTTATGTTTATTTCTATATTTGTTTCCGAAGATCTTTATAGCCACTGTGTAGTAGCTTTGAGTTAGTGTCGACATGTCGGATTTCCACTTGAAAAGAATTGCATGCTATACTATCTGGCATATCGATGCTCGCACAAAGAAATTACACGGATGGTCGCTCCTCAACAGCCTTATTCTCCGTGCTAGTCGATAGCATTACACCGTAGTGTTCTTGGCTAGCGTGGGTATAGAGGTGGGGCGTCACAGCTTGGTATCAGAGCCAAACATCGGAACAATGTAGAATAATTTAACAAGGATCATCGTCCTAAGTCCATCTTATGAGTCGTGCTTTAGGATTTTATTCGGGTCTTCGTACCGTCCTATCCTATTTTCATTTATGATTCCTTGTTTTATCAATCAAGTTTGATTGAAATTTATTTTGAGAGTAACTTTTTCCTCTTCTTTCTTTCTTTCTTAAAGAAGAGAAATGGTTAGACCTGGCCGTCCCAGCGCCGGTCAATCTAGTGCTACCCCCCTGGATGGAGTATTCATGTCTGCTCAACAAATTTTGAATCTTGTAAAGAATCAAGAGTTTATCTATGCTTTGAGTAAGAACCCGGAAATGGTTCTACCGTTGAAACTTGAAGTTTCTTTCAATCAGCATGTGGATGTTACTCTTCTTCATGGAGAGGTTAGTAAAGGAAGTGTTTGTGATATTGGGACTTCCAAGAAGAGGCATATTAAGTTCAAGAGCCTTAATCCCAATAAGAGAGTGAAGCAAACTACTTTTGTAGCAAAGACACCAATCCCTAATCATGGAGGATGCTACAATTGTAATTCTATGGAACACTATGCGAATATGTGTCCAAAACCCCATTCTTGTCGCTATTGCAAGAAACCGGGTCATCTTTTATCTGCGTGTCCCAAACTTTTGAACAAGGACATAAGAAAGCTAAATATTGTGCAAGCACCTAGCAACTCTTCTCTTGGTCAAGGTATTTTTCACTCAATCCTTGATGGCATTGTTTTATTTCGTGATCTTCTTATTTGAGTTCTTTTTGATATGGCTCACTATTTTATATCAAAAGAACTTGTCAATTCTTTTTCTTTGAATATTTTGGGCTTGTTGACTTCTTTGAGGATTGCGAATCCGGATGGTAGATCCGCAACACTCAATTCGCTTTTATTTGATGTCGAAATTATTTTATGTGATTTATCTTTCCGAGCCGATATTTTTACTTAGGCTTCGAAATTGATTTTTGTAAGGATTGGCTTAATCGTTGTGAAGCTCATATCCTATTTTCCGTGTAGACTATTCATCTTCGACATTTTCTATCTGTTAAGCAGATTTCTATTTTTCCTTATGATTCCGATTTCAAATTTTTGAAGGCGTCATTTTATTCTGTAAACCCTCATGATGAGGAAATTTTTATTTCTCTCATCTAAATAGTTTGTGAAATTTTTCGGTTTATTTGGACTTGTCTTAGGATTATCACCTAAGCAATATCTTGTGTGGTGATAAGGTCTTTCTAGTTTGACTTTACCACCGGTTTTCGTTTGCTATGAGTTGCGAAAATTAGCATTCCACTTACCGCATTCCGCACTCGTTATGATTCTTATGAATGACTTATTATGTCATTCAATTTGTCCAGCTTATTTCATCCACTTTATAAATCGAATATTCTATGGATATTTCGATGAGACTATTCTTGTATTTATTGATTTTGGATGAAAATAGAAATTTAAAAATTTTGAAAATCTTTTTCATAAGATTTATTTATAAGTACAATTTGATTTTTTTTCTTAAAACGAACAAAGAATATTCTTAGAAGTTTTTGAGAAACTTACTTATCCTATAGAATACGATTTTGTGATTGTATTGCCCATTTAGTGTGTTAAGAATTCTGGTCGATGCGCTTGATCAACGTTATCGATAAGAATCTCCTAAACGCTATGATGAGACAGTCAGACACAGTATATTAACTTGAAAATAGTAATTTTTTCTAGAAAGATTATTACATAATGATAAATGTAATTTGAAAGTTTTAGTTTTTGGGAAAGAAGATTATTTGAAAGAATTCGTTTTCGATACTCTTATTCTTGTGATTCCTGGAGGGGAACCAAGACTTTAATATTTGTACCGATACTAATCGTATTGGTTTAGATGTCGTTCTCTTGCAAAGGAGAACGTGCTATCTCGTGTGCTTCTAGATCATTATAGCTTATCGAGACTAGATATGCCACTCATGATCTGGTGCTCTCGGCTATTGTTTTTACTTTTGGAATTTGGCATCATCATATTTGGATGAGAAATTTGTTCTCTACCTCGATCATGAATCTTTGGAATAATTATTTTCCCATATGGAACTCCATGTTGACTCGAGTTCCTGACATCTTATGATCTTGATATTCTTTTTTATTCCTGGAAGGGAAATCGTGTTGCCAATGCGCTTTGTCGTAAGCAACAAGTGGTTGATTCTTTGTTGATGACCGAATGAAATTATCTTTTTATCAAGTTCATCGGGCGTTTTGATGTACTTCGTTTTATTGAGTTTCATCTCATTTCTTTTATGAACTTGCGTCCGATGTTCTTTTATTGTGTTTGGTTCATTGGACGTACCGTTTTTGTACTACGTCGGTGTTCCGAAATCATTCGGGCTTCGGTTCATCGGATGTACCGTTTGTACTACATCGATGTCTTTGCTTTTGATTCATCGGATGTACCGTTTGTACTACATCGATGTCTTTGCTTTTGATTCATCGGATGTACCGTTTGTACTACATCGATGTCTTTGCTTTTGATTCATCAGATGTACCGTTTGTACTACATCGATGTCTTTTCTTTTTGGATACATTGGATGTACCGTTTGTACTACATCAATGACTTGGCTTTTTGGTTCACTGGACGTATCGTCTTTGTACTACGTCGGTGTTCCAAATTATTCGAGTTTCTAGTCTCTCGGGCGTACCGTGATTGTACTACGCCGTTGCACCGGCTCAACTTTCTGCTATTCTTGACGTTTTCACGTCTTTTACCTACGGAAATGCCGTAGGGATTCCGGTTTTCATTCTTGAGCCCGGTGATATTGTGGAGATTGAAGTTTCGCCAAATTTGACTTTTGAGCACCATTCTATTCGCATCATTGCTTCGGAGGTTGAGCGCCTTCGATATAAAGATATTCTTTTTGATAGAGGTTCAATGGTTCTCAAATCCTAAGGATTGCTCATGTGAAATCTTGAGAATTCATCGAACGAAAACTTTCGAATTTACTCCTTCGTGCTCTTTATGGTGAACTTCTTGATTCAAATTTTCTTTTGTGTTAATATGCTTCTATGGTTGTTACTTCTTATATTCCTCTTAAGTATTGCGAGGACGCAATTTCTTTAAGGAGGGGAGTCTGTAACAACCCGCATATTTATCGATTTTATATTTAAATATTTTATCGTTAATCGGATTTTTGTCCGAAAAGCTACCTTTTGCAAATAGTCGAATTGGGACTCGAGACCACCCCCATTGAGTTCAAAATGACATTTGCGACCTTTTTGAGTATAAGCTTCGATATGTTTGGAGAAAGTTGAATTTTGCTACTTTTCACTTAGGGTTTTGGTTTGGGCTGAGCCCACTTATGTATTCAGTTCCAACCCTCTCCTCTTCATTCACTTCTTTTCTATTTTCCTAATACTCAAGCTTTTATGTTAATGGGGGAAAGGAAGAGGAAATAGAAACTCGCAAGCCCTAGTTGCTCTTGTTAATCCAAATTCTTGCTCCAAATTCAAAGACAAGGATAGGTAAGCCTCTTCTCCATCTTCTCCATCGCTTCTCCTCTTCAATTTCAGAAAATATCCTAAACCTAATTTTGGAAAATATGTGTTTTATTCTTAGATTGAAGCTTGTTGAGTAAGAGTGAAGAGTGGTTAGCCTTTCCTTTGCATTTGAGCTTCTTCTTCTTGTTCTTGAGTTAAAAAGGTGAGATTTTTAATCTCACATCTATGCTTATAACTCTCTTGTATTGTTAGGTATGAATTCCTAACACTTATTCGTGTGCATTTGCTTTTGGTTTGGATTGATTTGGTGAATATTCCAATTTTTAGTGTTTGGGTTCAATTCCTTAAAAATCATAGCTTTGATCTTTGATCATGTTTTTGGAGATGCATCGAAGAGCTTATAGGGTCGGGTAGTCGATTGGCATAAACCCTTAGTGCCGTTGCTCGTGCGAATGCAATTTTGGTCAAGATTGAACCTCATTTGTAATAGGCATGGATGAGGCTGGAAACAGGCTCGGCCGACCGACCCCTCTGGTCCGTTCGACCGACCTGCTTCCAAGTGCATAAGCACTTTCTGTTTTAAGGTTCGGCCGACCGAGTACAGGTTCGGTCGACCGACCTGCTGTCCCGAGAGGTTCCCAACCTTTGGTTCGGTCGACCGACTCAGGGAGTCCGGTCTACCGACCTGATGATTTTTGCCAGATTAGCCTATTCTGCTAATCCGTTTGAATATCCAACTTTAATCGATTCGTGTTGTCTCCCTTTTGTTGTTGTCATTTATTATCGACTTTGATGACCTTTTCTTTGGGAATTTTAGATATATCCACTTTGATGGATTTTATATCGATTTCTTTGGATTTTATTCATATTTTCGAATGTGAATCTTTGTGATTGATTGTTCCTACAATCTTCTTTGTGCTTTGTCACTTTAAAAATATAAAGGTTTTCTATACTAGTAGTAAATATCAAAACTCTTTCCTCAAACGATTTCAATACTATTTTAATACCAAATTCGTTTATAAAACCGTTTTCCAATCTATTAGTATATACAAACCTTTACCTCACTCGTATGAGAAATCTAATTAAACGACTTAGTAAAACAAGTGGTATGAAACCCTTGCGTTTACTTCGTCGGTTAATTCTTGGACTTGTTCGATTGAATCTCTTGTGACAATTTTCTAGTGGAGATCTACAATTTGTTCGTAAATATTTAAGTTAAGATAGTGGTTATGGGACATGAAGCTAAGCTCATATATTTACTAGCTTACTGTAATCGACACTTCTCGTTGATCATGACGATCATCTTTGTGGTTTAGACTAGCAATGTGCGATGTCTCTTTGTTTATGTGGAGGACTGTTCCTCATTTTAATGAGCTTCGTCTCATTTCTCACATGGGTCGTATCTTTTTAGGTGCGTCGATGTTCGTCTATGCATGGGGCGTATCTTTCTAGGTGCGTCGATGTTCGACTTAGCATGGGGTGTATCTTTCTAGGTGCATCGATGTTAGACATTACATGGGGTGTATCTTTCTAGGTGCATCGATGTTTATTTATGCATGTGATGTATCTTTCTAGGTGCATCGATGTTTATTTATGCATGGGGCGTATCTTTCTAGGTGCATCGATGCTAGAGCATGGGGCGTATCTTTCTAGGTGCATCGATGTTCGACATTACATGGGGTGTATCTTTCTAGGTGCATCGATGTTTATTTGTGCATGGGGCGTATCTTTCTAGGTGCATCGATGCTAGAGCATGGGGCGTATCTTTCTAGGTGCGTCGATGTTCGACATTACATGGGGTGTATCTTTCTAGGTGCATCGATGTTTATCTGTACATGGGGCGTGTCTTTCTAGGTGCGTCGATGTCCAATTTTTTTGGGGATTGGCCATCCTTTTTATTGTGATTTCTGGATTTCGTGTGTTGATTTCTGGAATTTATGTTTCACCAACTTTTACGATGGGCATTGATATATATGTCATTTATTGTGGTTTGGTGAATGAAATTAGGAGTATGACATTCCTTTTTATCTTGAGTAGATTATTGTGATATTGATTAATCTCTTGTTGATTTTCAATTACTTATTTATCACAGCTTGGCATTGTGATTATTATATGTTTATGTCATATCTCTTATTATACATCACTTCATCTGATATTTATAGCTAGACTGATCCGTTTATTATTTTCTTATGAAATAATACTCGGGTCAGACCGAGATGTTACAGGTGCTTCCGCTTGACTTCCTTCCGGGATTTGCTTCTCTGACTTTTGGTTAACTACTTTAGTTTAGTAGTTTTTGTTGTATACATTTGAGATCCAGACCCTATGATGTATATTTACTCTTTTGTATAGCACGTGTTGCTATTCTTTTGTATTATCGTGGATCTTTTTGACCACTACTCTGATATACACTTTCATGTGTTAGTGTTATATTCATATCTATTTCCGCCTTTGTGATATGAATTGTCTGTGATTGATTTGTGTTATGTTTATTTCTATATTTGTTTCCGAAGACCTTTATAGCCACTGTGTAGTAGCTTTGAGTTAGTGTCGGCATGTCGGATTTCCACTTGAAAAGAATTGCATGCTATACTATCTGGCATATCGATGCTCGCACAAAGAAGTTACACGGATGGTCGCTCCTCAACAGCCTTATTCTCCGTGCTAGTCGACAGCATTACACCGTAGTGTTCTTGGCTAGCGTGGGTATAGAGGTGGGGCGTCACAATATATAATATCGATATAATTATAACTTACTAAAGTACAAAAAATCAATATATACATATATATATATATATAAACTTAAAAACACTAAAATAATATCTTTA
Source organism: Allium cepa (assembly GCA_030765085.1). Classification (NCBI taxonomy): domain Eukaryota; kingdom Viridiplantae; phylum Streptophyta; class Magnoliopsida; order Asparagales; family Amaryllidaceae; genus Allium; species Allium cepa. The sequence continues at coordinate 90,160,136 of CM060928.1, forward strand.
TAAGTATAATAGACTGAAAATCATTCTAAGAAATATTTTGAAAAGATTATTTTAAAACCATGATATTTGAAAAACAAACTAAAACAAAAATAGAGAAGAGGAGAGAGATCAGGAAAGTACTATCAAGGTTTTAACATAAATTCCTTCGACTCTATAACTTATCTGTAATATCTTGGTATCTTAAACTCTTCAATACTCACAAGTCTCCATTCTCCAACTCTTGAAACTCTATATCGGAATTTTGAATCTACTCTTGATATTGTACAGTCTTCTTACTCAACGCCTGTCTAATATCCTGCGCTATATACTATATATAACTTGATAAAACATTAGTATCTATATTTTTTATAATGTCCTATTATTGCTGTCATCAAAAACCAATACCTAAGGTACTAACAATCTCTCTCTTTTTGATGATGATAACTATGTATATAAAATATAATATAACTCCCCCAAGGTTACAAAACTCCCTCTTAATCTATGCCTAGATTATATATTTCTCCCCTTTTGTCATCAGCAAAAATAGCCACCTAAAACTATAACTCTACAATGCCTCTTACTCCACTTCGAACTCTAACTCTCCCTAAGTAAAAAAAATAATTGCTATATATAAGGATTGTATATAACGATGATGAGAATGATTTTATAAAAATAATAAGTGGTATGTAAAATTGGATAATCATAAAATAATCATAATCAATCTAAATATTCATCCAATCCAAAAAAATTAATGTTACACACCATTCAAACAAATCCACACCAATCAAACCAATCAAATCCAAACCAAATCTAGTATTACTATTTATGTACAATCAAACCTATTTAAACTAGACATTTCAAGGAACTTCAACCCATCCATCAGCGCCAAAGATTGGACTCGCTTCAATAGCATCCCAATTTTCATCTTCTTTGTTGATGGTTCACTCAAGACTGGTGGTTGGTTCTTCTTTGTTCAATGCAGAAATCATCCATTGAATCGAGTTGAAATGCCTTTCTTGATCCTTGATCATCTGCATTTGACTCAACTCTAAGTGCCTCTGGTTTCTTAGGATGAAAGAAAGAATGCTCTTGAATGATTCAATAGTTTGTTTGAGGTTTTTGGTTATTTTTTGGATAGGAGAAGCCAATAATTCTTATTAGAGTTTAGGAAAGAAAAAGAAGAAGAAAAGGACTTGAAACAAATGATTTTCTGGTCTTAAAAGGTATTTAGATGGGTGAAAATTCATTGAAAATGAATAAACACTTACTGTTATTTAATTTTCAAAATTAAAAAATTTGAAAAATTACCATTACCCAAGGTATGTCGACATATATAAAGAAATTTTCAAAACAATTTTGTTTTTATATTCTAATGTATTTAGCTTATATGTTTACTAAAGATGATAAACAATATATAACACCAAGGAAATATATTTTTCATTAATATTAGATGATGATTACATAGCTCATACACTAAATTAATGAAATGATACATAACATCAAACCAAATTCAAACTAAAATGACTAAATACAACACATTCATAAGCAACTAGACAGATAGTAAACTAGAAAGATGTGTATGAAGAAGATGATGAAGATATCCTAAGCTTGCGTTTCACTTTTCTAAAGAATTTGTCTGTTTTGTTGGAAATAATCGTTAATTTTTTTTACTAACGAAATGCTTAAGAATAATTTGGTTTTCAACGATCATCTTTTGATTGATGAAAAGGTCTTTTTTGGTTGGTCGAAGAGGAAAATAAACGCTTTCAAAAGAGGTTTCCTCCTCCTCCTCATCTTCTTCTTTAATATCCATATCTTCTCATTTTTCCACTTCCTCCTCTTCTCTAATTTTTCCTCATTTTCGTAAGCTAACCTTTCCTCCTTCTTCGCAAGAGTTTCATATAGCTCGAAAAATGGTGGAATTTTCATAAGAGCGATGTTGGCTTGATTAAAGACTTTACAAGAGACAAATTCCTCTCCTTTAAAGTCAAAATCAAAGTAATTGAAGATTTCCGTAAGATGCACACCATGAAGTGTTTTTATGATTAGAAAGATTTTTAGAATAAAATTCATCTAAAATACCATGAGCCTAATTTATAACATATTGACCATAAATGGAGAAAAGGGCTTTGCATACTTTTAGAGTTGGATTGTTGAAATTTCTCAATCGAGGAGTGATACTTTTTGGTAAGAGAAGTTTTAAAATTCTTGCTTTTGGAAGAGAGTTTCAATTTTTGAATTCAAAACCATTGTCACTTCAAAAATGTTGTGGAATAATTAATGATTTTTACCATCAATTTTAAAAGATGTAAGGTCCATTTCGATAGATTTACATCCAAGAAAGGTACCCAAAAGTTCACAATTAAGAACTATTAAAGTTCATTTTACACTACGCCACCCTTCTCCTTAATTGCCCTCATGAAATTTTCATTTCAAATTTGGATAAAACATTTTGACCAAGTGTTGATAGCAAACATAATCATTTTGAGAAGCATCAATTAAACTGAGAATACCATTTTGTAAACAGAGAGAATTAAGTTCGTATGCAGATAAATTATTGAAAATTGCAAATCTGCCCTTAGAAACCTTTCCAAAATTCATATAACTAATATAGGCTTTTGTAGCCTCTTGATCATTGAAGAGAAATTTCTTGATATTCATAGAAAGTCTCATAGATGAAGGAGCGTTGAGGAAGCCACCGGTGAAGGGTTTCGAAGAGATAAGAGAATTAATGAAATTTTGAAATTTAAAAGTGAAATGAATGGATAGAGATAAAGACAATAAATAGAGAACCAAATGACATGTTCTCTGGTCAAGAGACATCTTTTCATAATATAGGGGTAGGTGGAGGGAAAATTATTTTTTTTGAATTTAAAATTGAAATTCAAAACTGCCTAAGTATGTCGACATATGCCAGGAGTGTATGTCGACATACATGTCGAATTTTTCAAAAGATGACTTTTATTTAACTATATCCTATTTTATTATATATATTGATATGTATATGTATCTATTTATAGTTATTCTATTTAAAGAAAAATAATTTTAAATATATTTTATATTATTTTAAAAATAATCTTAAAAATAATTTAAATATAATGTATATTATTAAAATATATAAATTTAAAATATAATCATTCAATATTCAACCAATATTATTATCAATCTATAGGATATTCCTAACAACCAATAAACCAACCAAAAAGAATTCATTCAAGAAATTAAAACTTTTGATATATTAAAAGTGTTCCATTTTCTGATCCATTTCACCGTTTTGTTCTGAATTATGTATTGCTATGAAGAAATGTTAGCAATTTCTGCATCTGGTTCATTATCACTTGAAGATGTGTCTGAATCGTCAAATGTTGCAGTATGGGCTCTTCTACTTTTTCTGGATGAATCAATGTTTGGTGTAGTTTTCAGTTTATCCTGATGTGGGCAGTCTTGTTTTAAATGGCCAGGTTCATCACAGTTATAACATCTAATGCCATTTCCGCTTTCACTTCCCGTTCCTAGATTTTTATTTTCATTTCTTTTGAAATTTTTCATCTTCCTATATTTTAAAAAATTTCTAAAATTCCTTGTCATGAAAGCAATTTCTTCATCGTCGTTGCTGCCTGAATCTAGCTTATTCGTTATTACATTAGAAGTTATTAATTTCTTCTCTGTTGCTTTGCTTTCTCTTTTGCCCTGCATTTATGCTTCAAAAGGCATTAAATTGCCAAGTAACTCTTTAATTTTTAGAGTACTAATGTCATTAGCCTCTTCAACTGTAAGCGTCTTTTGATCCCATTCAGAAGTAACTGAATTGAGGAATTTTCTAATTTGATCCTACTAAGAAAAAGTTTTACCCGATGCAATAAGTGAGTGTTCTATATCTTGGAATCTATTATACATATCTAATATGAACTAACTTGGACTCATTTTGAATAATTGATATTGGTTTGCTAACATGGAAATTTTGGTATGTTTAGCCTTACTTGTGTCTTCATGTGTAACTTAAAAGGTTCTCCAAATTTCAAACAGATTTACAAATTGATACTTTATTAAATTCATTTTTATCTAGTGAGCAAAATAATATATTCATTGGCTTAGAGTTTCTTTGTGCAACTGATTTTTGGTCAGTAGTCCGTTGTGCAAAATTAGTCTTAGGTCTAGTGTACTCAGTTTGTGCGATATTCCAAGTGTCTAAACTAATTGATTGTAAATAAATTTACATTCTACATGACCAATATGTGTAATTACTACATTAAAATGTACAGGTCTAGTAGTAGATTGTCCTTCGACAAATGAGTTACTAATAAATGTACTAACAGTACTATTACTAGTGTTGGTATCCATTTAAACTTTTCAAAAATCAGATGATGAATACTTTTAACACCAATGCTCTAATACCAAATGTGAGTTAGCAAAGTAGGGATATTAAGGCTAAATTAACATTATAGGAGGGTAAATAGTATTTAAGGGATTATATGAATATTTTTCAAATTCTTTAAGATTCTATTTAGAATTATGTAATTAACAATCACAAAATCAAAGTGCATATAAAAGTAAATGCAGTAAAAGTAAAAAGAAAAGAACACACCAGGATTTTATACTGGTTCGAAGTTACCTTATATCCAGTACCACACAATTCCTTGTATGAATTTCTTTATAACTAGTAAATTCAAATACAATCCCAATTTAAAGGCTACGAGATACACCCTTCAGAATCTCAACCTCTTGGTAGAGTCACTTGATTTTCGAGGTACAAGCACACCCAATAGATTTATGGGCTTCTAAGCACACCCAATTGAATTTACAGGCTACAAGCACACCCATAAGAATAGCAGTGTGATTTGATAGAATTTAACAGACTCGGATCTTAGATCATGATTACAATTGATCCTTGTTATCTCGCTTTTTGGAAAAGCCGTGATACCAAAAGATCGATCGAAAACAATGGACAGTTCGTCTCAGAGATTGGTCGTACTTTGCTTCGCTATGGATATCTTTGAATTTTGTCCAAGTCCAAATTGAGCTACAATTGATAGGACATGACAAGAAAAATCACAGAAGTCAGCATCTCAAATTTCAAGTCAATCCGAGTTCATACGCTCAAGTTATGATCGATTCAAGTTGAAGGGAAAAGCCCAGATTTCATATCCATCACTATGGGTGATTTCGTATCCATCACTGAACTCTGGTTCGAATCGATCACTTTCGTATCGATCAACTTCGAATCCATGAAGTACCTCGGTTCGACTCGGTCTCATTCAAATCCATCGGCAGATCGCCTACTTCGTATCGACCAACTCCCATGAGTTCGTAATGATCAGGAGCGGCCGTGTTCGAATCCACCGAGTTCGTATCGATGGACTTCGTACCCATCAGCAGATGAAGCGCTTCGTATCCATCAGCTAGTATCTACTTCGCATCCATCAGATCACCTTCATTCGTATCCATCGAAGGGTTCAAGTTCGCATCAATTGACTTCGTATCCATGTAGAAGCTACAAGGCTCATATCCGTCAGAGAAAGGCTTGTTCGTATCCATCGACCATCGGTTGTTCGACTCCATTAGTGAAGCCTTGTTCGAATCCATCGGTGAGGCTTCATTCGAATCCATCAAGCCAGCAAGCCAAGGTGAGTGTCATCCATGGATGCGAACGGGCCGAGATATATGGAGTCGACGCGGTCGACTCGGAGTGAAGGCCGGATCGAGGCGAATTGTGCGCTCCACATCATCACAGAGGCACGTTCCACCATCGATTCAAAATTATCGGTTCGAAAAGATGGATTCGAACCAAACAGCCTAGCAAAGAACATCGCTTCGTATCGACGATATCTCTCAATCCACTGATCCAAATGCCATGAAATTTTTAGTGGAGATTGCACACGTGATGAGGAACGTCTCCACCAAATTTCAGCTCAATTGGACCTGATCTTGATTGATACGAAATGACTTCTTATCGATCACAGATCGACTTGAAACTTTCTGAACTCTCAAGCACCAAGACTCTGCCGGATTGGGATCTCCATCATCCTACATCATATTCTTGCTGTCAATTTCGAATTTCCAGTTCTAACTTGCTGTTGATCGCCGTAACAACTTGTAATCATTAAAAGAGAATCAATAAAGTTGCAAAAACTTCACAGTGGACGTAGGCAACACGCCGAACCACTATAAATCGCTTGTCTAACTGTTATTTGGAGTTTTTTTAGATAATCCTCATTTTCAATTTATATTCTTCATTATTATCTCTTCAAAGACTCCCGAAGAGTGTTGTGATCAATTTTGGTGCCAACACTTTGGTGCTTTCACCGAGAAAACCCAGATTTTCTCCTGCTTTTTGGATCTATGGTCGATACCGGACTGAATAAATCTAAGAGAGAGATCCAGATCATCAAATCCTAGTTCCTTCCCTTCTATTCAGATTTTCATAAAGTCTAGGAAAGGAATTAAACCTTCAAGATGGTTAACACAAGGATCACCTCTAACGCTATCAATCAAGAGGAACAGGATAGATAGAATCCTGCGCCACTACCTCCCTCTGGCCAAGACGCCACTGGACACTCAGAACCATCAGGTACGGTTACTAGGCAAGAGTTCTAGTTGCTACTCCAAGAGCTGACCCAGAGTCGGCAACAACTAACCGAACAACTACGTGCTAACGTCGAGCTGATCAACCAGCTGGATCGCCAGAAGCGAAAGAGATCCAAGAGAGACCATGCTTCTCACTCCTCCAGTGAAAGTTCTTCATCTTCTGACTACCATCACCGATCTCCACGACCCCGGCTAGATGAGAGTCACTTACAAGCTGCTAGAAATCAACCGGCAATGACCGTTGGACTATTGAGAGTTAGCCCATCGGCCAGTTTCCAAGCCGGACCCTCCTTCCGAGGGGGTACCGTTCCTCACCACACCACAGAATACCGCGCCACGAATGCCGCGGATGAACCAAGGGTCGATGCCCCAAGTCAATCAAACCCGGACAGCCGTCAGCATGGGTGTACCCCTGAACCGTACGTCCCGGAGGGCTACGAGCCAAGAAGGCAAGATTTGGACCGTCGACAGCATCCGGTCCAACCCCAGAATATGGGATTCCATCATACTCCGGCACAAGCTGCGCAGAGCATACAAATACCGGATTTTCCGACCATGATACGTCAGATGATCCGTGAGAGCCAGGGATTCACGAATGATGATTGGGAAATTTCCCAAAGTCACACTCCTTTTACGGACGACATTCTTACTGCTGAACCCCCACGGTGATTCAGGATGCCAACTCTACCCATGTATGAGGGAAACTCTAACCCCAACCAACATATTCTGAAATATGAGTGGTCGATGACCGCTGCAAGAGCTGATAATGCAGTGAAGTGTCGTAGTTTCCCCATATCCTTGGGGGGCATCGCTACCATGTGGTTCACTCGACTGCCACCTCGACCCATTTCTTCATTCGACCAGTTGGCTACAAAATTTGTTGAACAATTCTGCATGCACGTCGCAAGGCCAAAAGATGTCAACACTTTGTCTAGCGTCACCCAAGCTCCTGGAGAGACGCTCAGACACTACTTAGAGAGATTCCATACTGCATGTGTGGAGATCAGCAATCTGAACGATAACTCCATCCTTATGGCATTGACTAAGGGGGTCGATCCCGATTCCGAGTTTGGCAACTGGTTGGCTGGAAAACCACCTGCATCATTGGATCGTTTCCACGCCAAGGCGGCTGAATTCCTAAGAAGGGAAGATGCGAAATAGTCTAGGAAGCAAACTGATGCAGGGCCAAGCACGGAAGGGATCCAAAGCAATGTCGCAATCAAACAATCCGGTGAGAGCTTCGAAAAAGTTCAGTTGAACGTTAAAAACAAACAAACTCGGCAAAGAGAGAGCGTGGATCAAACTAGAAAACGAGATCAAAATCGCGGCCCACAGCGCAAGAACCCTATGTTTGACAGTTATATTCCTTTGAATACATCACTGGAGAACTTGTATTTACAAACCTGTAATACAATTCAGTACCAAAAACCTGCACCAAAACCGTCGTCAGAGAGGCAAATCCAGACGGGAAAATTTTGCAGGTTCCATGAAAGCTACGGCCACAATACGAATGAATGTCGTCACTTACAAGATCTCGTAGAAAAATTGATTAGAGAAAGGAAACTAGAATAGTTTGTTCAGGCACCGCAGCCTGGAGAAGCGGGCCCATCAAATCAAAATAATGAACCCAATCGACCGAGACACGAGGAATCTACCTGCCCCTGCGGAAGATTTGTGATAAACGCCGTCAGCGGCGGACCCGTTTTGTCAGAAGCCTGGAACGACGAGGATCTTCATCACTGTTACACTTGACAGGCTCTATTCAATCTATGAATACTTTGCAATTTCCTTTACATTCTGAAGTTTGAATCTGCAATAAGGCACTAACTTTGCCATGTTTTTCCGTTCCAGCAATAAATTACTATCTCTTCAAGCTAGAGCTGTGATTCACCGAATGCAACATTCAATAATCACGATGCACGAAGAGCTAAGTTCCATCAAACAATGGAATTTATTCAAATAGCGAGTGACTATGATACGATCGGCCACTCACTAAGTGAAACCTCAGCTCGAGGTCAAGCCAACACATCAGAGGCTGAATTGGACTGACACACGGTGGTCCTACAACTATCTCCAGATTCCCGGAGTGCGAATTGAAGTATAAACATCAAATAAATCGTTCCCAGAGTGCGAACGGACTCCAAATTCCCAGAGTGCGAGCTAGAGTATAAACATCAAATAAATCGTTCCCAGAGTGCAAATGGACTCCAAATTCCTAGAGTGCGAATTGGAGCATAAACATCAAATAAATCGTTCCCAAAGTGCGAACGGACTCCAAATTCTCAGAGTGCGAATTGGAGTATAAACATCAAATAAATCGTTCCTAGAGTGCGAACGGACTCCAAATTCTCAGAGTGCGGGTTGGAGTATAAACATAAAATAAATCGTTCCCAGAGTGCGAACGTACTCCAAATTCCCAGAGTGCGAATTGGAGTATAAACATCAAATAAATTGTTCCCAGAGTGCGAACGGACTCCAAATTCCCAGAGTGCGAATTGGAGTATAAACATCAAATAAATCGTTCCCAAAGTGCGAACGGGCTCCAAATTCCCAGAGTGCAAATTGGAGTATAAACATCAAATCCATCGTTCCCAGAGTGTGAACGAATTCCTAAAAGCCCAAATAAGTGTGACTGACCATCTATCGGATAACTCCAACTTCTCAAAGTGTGAATTGGAGTATAAACATCTATTACAGGTTCCCGGAGTACGAACCAAAACATCCACACTAACTCCAAGTTTCCAGAGCGCGAAGCGGAGTATAAATATCAATTCCAGGTCCCCGGAGCGCGAACCAAAATATAAATGTCAATTCCAAGTTCCCAAAGCGTAAATTGGAGTGTAAAATTCCAAGTTCCTGGAAGTGCGAACTGTATTACAAACATCGATAACTCTCGAATTCCCGGAATGCGAACCAAATTATCGATCACAAATTATCCTAAGTCCCCAGAGTTTGGAAATGTGCTTAAGATTTGCAATAAGTGTAATCGACCACCGAAATACAAATGTTGTTCCTCGAAACTGGGGGGCATAAAGCTTAAGTGTTAATCACTGACCGAAGCAATACGATGTCCAAAGTTCGACTCATTCATCAATCACGACATGTGATCAAGATTTTCATACTTGGCAAATAAAACGAACTCTACTTAACGGTAAAAACACCACAAGTACACTGGACTGAAAGACAAATACTGCAAATATTTAAGCGCAAAAGAAATCGAATTTTATTTCAACTAACTGTAGGTGAAGATCCATGTACAAGTTAGTCCAAAAAATCCCTACTAGCAGGGGGCCAAGCCTGCATCCATACATGGCCTATGAAAGAAAAAATAAAGGTAGTCTCCTAACTACCAAAAGTGCACCAAAGGAGGGTTATCTACTTCTTCTTCTTTGATCTTTTCTTCGGCACGGGATCACTGGAACCGCCAGCGGTTTTTCGCTTCAAGCCCTTACCCTTCGACGGGTCATCTTCCGATGAAGGCATTATATCGACATCTTCCACTGAACTTGAACTCAAAGGAATATTCTCTTAGGGAGGAGTTGGAGGGGTCGGGTCTACCACCAGGGGCGGAACGGATATGCTGGTATCGACAAGCGTGCCCCTGGGAGATATCACCATAAGAGGAGTTGGGCCGACCGCCGTCGTAACATTCTCGAAACTACCACTGTGTGCTGCCTCCTCCATCTCTACGTGGATTTGGGCCAGTATCTCAGTTTCGCGAGCAGCTCGGGCCTCCTGGTAGGCAGCGACCGCCTATGACGAAACACTGGGGGCAGACGAGAAGCTACCCAAGACGAAGGGTATGGCCACAAAATGATCACTGTGTTGGCCCAAGAGCTCATTCACCATCTGCTCGTCGAAAGAGATTGAGCTTCCTTGTGTCACTCCGATAGGTGCGGCCGTTACCATGGATGTCACCTCAGTAATGATGGCTCCCTCTACTTGATGTGAATCCTGGATTGCAGGAGGCGCTGTCAACGTAACGTCGCTCACTGGACAAGAGAGAAAACGAGTTACCAGTACAAACTTCATTTCAGATTAAACTCACATAAGATTTGTGCGAAGTACCTTCCTCAACCTGGCTTGTGGCTTCCTGAATAGCTTTCGAAGAATGTTCCTTTATAGGGGATAAGCGTGGCTGCTCGGGGTCATAGCCTAGAACCGGTTGCGGCTCAATCGTTGGCATCGGCTCGGATCCAGATGAAGTAATTGTTTCAGAGCCTGTAGCCTGATGAGCGGCACCAGAGCCTTCACCAACCTTTAAATGCTGGGTTCCAAACCTCTCTTTTACATGAGAGATCGTAGGGTCGTGGAGAACTTTCTTTTCATCATCGGTCAATATGCGGTTCTCCAACTCGAACTCATCAATAGCTCCACCCAGCTGCGATGCTTTCTCATGTTCGATTATAAAATTCCAAGCGTTGAACAAATGTGTGGGGTTGTCATCGAGTCACGCCAGGCCTCTGTGCCTTAGTACGTTGGCGTTATAAGTTTTGAGAAGCTCCTCTATCTCTACCTCGAGCCTGATCTCCGCCAACCGGACTTGTTCTCCTCAACTCAGCTTCCGCCTCGTGGGCCCTTTCTATGGCCGCATCCCTTTCTTTTGGGAGCTCCACCGCCTTATCACACGCTTCCTGTGCGTAAATGTTAGCGGCGTCTCTCTCTTTCATAATCTTTGAAACCCTAGCCTTGAGTTCATTTAACTCTTTCAAAGCCGCGTCCCGCTTGGCGGTTACAATAGTGTTCCAGTGGCCCATGTCCTCCACCGTGGCATAATATTCACGCTTCATCCTGTCCATTATCGCTTGAGCCTCGTCAGCTTTCTTAAGGGCCTCGATTCTGGATTTACGAGAAGACTCGGCCTCGTTGTTGAGCGCTTGGATAATCTGATCTTTTCGACCAAGCTCTTTCTCTAACTTCTCAATCACGACCGCCCGGTCTAAGGCCACGTTTGACGCTTTCTTTGCGGTTTTTGACCATTCCTGATACTGGAAAAATATATCCGCAATATAATCCTGCACCATGGGACAAACTGACGATGGTATCCTCTTGAGACGAGGGGGAAAACAAACCCATCGAAGCAAATATCAGGGAAATCTTTCTTCAACCGAGCGAGCCTCTCCACTCCTTCCCCCGAAAACCCCTCCAATGCCTGCTCTGTTGCCGGAGAAGCCGTAATTTCAAACCTACGGTGAGATTCCGGTCTTGATGGCTGGGAAGACGGTTTGTGCCGCGAGGACTCCGTAGGCCCCGAAACATGAGCCGGAGGTGACACAGGAGTTCTGGGAGGTGATGTGCGTGATCGAGATCGGCGTACATACCCTCTGTCCCTATCAGCACGCTCCTGACAGAAATGACCTTGATCATGCCCCCTATCTCCTTCTCTCCTATGTGACTCATAATAAGACGAAGACCTGTATTTGCGACGCAGACTACCGAGCATCGAGCCCCGACCGGACTTGCTGCCTGCAAATGAAAAAGGAGACTAAAGTCAATAATCTTACACAATATGCGTCTTACATTCAAAAATCGTGCAGTAACGCGGAGTGTGAATGCATGTATAATCCCTCGACCAACCAGATGTGTTGACCACGTCAGAAGGAAAAGACTTGCTTAAAACTAGGGCGTGCTGAGATTCATCCAATCCGGCGTCGTGTTGCGCAAACACATCGTCCTAAATTGGAAGATCGGCGAGTCCTTCATAAAGGCTTTCTGTCCTTGGGGGAGATATCTCTGAAATTCTGATTCTGGAAGCGGGCCGAGACGTTACCACAGATTTCCATCTCCCCTCTTTAGGTTGCTTGGAGATGGCGGCCTTGCCTTTTCTCTTTTCTTCAGAGTTCTAGGCACATCTGTAGGCTCAGTTAAAGGCTCATCATCAGTATGAGTTCTTTCCGAGTCAGCTTCTTCAATTATGACAACTTTGGGCTTTCTTCGTTTAAATCTTTCTTTCGAGATGGTTCTTAAGACACCGTCAAGCATTATGCTTTGTCTTCGCTCAATCAGTCCAAGAATCCTAAGATTCCTATCTGTCAATAGCGACTCGATATTCCTCTCTTCACTTGGAATTTCTTGAAAAACCCGTACTATCTCCTTGAAACGTTCACCTTCAGGTCGTTGGATTATGGCAGAAAAGGAAAAGAGATGTGAATTCGACTTCGAACACGTCAGTTTTATTAACTACCCGAAAAAATAGCAATGCTCACGTCTAAATAGCCATCGCCGAGCAAACCCCGGGGGGCATCTAACATAAAACCATTCCGTCCTGAAGTAGCTCAATCTAGTCCAAGCCCTTGTGATCACTTGGCAATTTCTTACCGCCTCCAGGAATGTGAAAGATGGACTATCAATCTGACTCTTGAAGTTAAACAAGTATCTGATCTCAATCGGGAATGGTGGTCGATAGAGATACTCCATAAATGCAATGAACAAGCTATTGAGTGACGCATATCTGTTTGGGTGCAGCTGAGATGAGGCGATCCTCAAAAACGACAATACTTCTCTTATATACTGGTTAAACGGAGGGAGTGTCCCAGCTGCGCACGTGTGGCTATTGAATGCGGTATATAGCTCCGGTGGATTGTGCGTCTATCATGTGGCCCCGGCAATAGTACGTCATCCATCGACAAACTTTGCCTTAAGCATATTCTTCCTAGCATGTCTTCCGAAATGTTGGACGGAACAGATTCTGATGGGTTACTAATGAAGGATGCGTCAGGTAACTCGTCCGGAGCTGGACCGATAACTTCAATCTCAATCTTCGGTACTTCAAGCATGGAAGGGACTGAACTATGAGTTTCTTGCGACTGCGAACCCGAAGTTTCGATAACTGGCAAACTCACGAGAAATCATTGTTAGATGCTAAAGAGCCTGTGCATTCCCCGGTGTAAAAGTGCATGAATGTGTTGTTCAATGCTGTGCATTACTTGAGCAAACTCTACATAATAAACTGAAATGTATGAATGACAAAACTCTGAAAATCAGACCGAAAATGACCGTCAATCGCTGACTGTCACAACCGTACCATCCAAACGCAAGCGGTCGATCCAAGTTAAAGTTTGTTGTATTTTTGTTAAGTTACAGTTCCATCAGCGAGCTTCAAAAGTTAGTCCAATAGTCAGGTTCAGTCATGCAAGGCAGAAGCTCGTCGACGTAAAAAATTCATTTAATCTCAACTCGGAATCAGTCGCCACAGTTCAAATTCATATCGAGTCAGAGATGTATCATCGACCATGTTCGAATCGATACATTTCGTATCGATTATGTTCGACTCGATACGTTTCGTATCGATCAGGTTCAACTCGACACGTTTCGTGTCGATCCAGTTCGAAACGATACGTTTCGTATCGATCAAGGGCACGCCATTTCGCATCGATCTGAGAACACTGGCTTCGCATCGGTCGCCGCTCTCGTATTCGTATCGATACGAAATCGCATAATCTCCTTCGATTCCAAAACTCCTATAACAGATCGACACGAAACGAAGGCAAAATCGTTCCTTCACAACTCCTTCTTCTCCGAAAAGGCCTCAACTCCACGGTCGCGCTCCATCCCCAATCTTGCTCTCAACCATCCAGATCTTAAATTCAAAAAAACCGATAGTAAAAGCAAGAAGGATGGATTGAGATTTCGAGTTTCATCGTTCTAAGCATGATTCTGTCCATTAATTACCTGATTTTAATGTTTAATTTTGAAGGATTGAATGAATGAATCGATTCGAAGGCTAACAGCTCTTTCTCTTGGACTCTCTATCGATACGAAAGAAAAAGGCAGCAGTAAAAATAAAAAAGGTGAAAAATGGCCAAGTCCACACTATTTATATGAAGACATAGAAGAACCGAGTCGATTCGCCTCCCAGTCAACTTGACCGGTCGCAACCAGTCAAAACATGGATCGGTTCGAAAGCTCCGTTCGAATCCATATGCCTGAGGCCTTATCGATGCGAAATTACCCTCATACTTCATCGATACGAAGTACACAACTAAAGTTGTGCTGAAGACATTGAATTCCATCGATGCGAAACGGACAGTGAGCACATCAACTCGAAGCCCTCGTTCACATCAACAAGTTCGCAACTCCATCCACTGCATATCGGTACGAACGACAATTTCGTATCCATCATTTCTCATCGATACGAACGGATGTTTCGTACCCATCCAAGCTCATCGATACGAATTATCATTTCGTATCCATCATTTCGACTCGCATCGATATGAAAAACTACTTTTCAACCTTTTACAACGATTCAGGAGAGGATCGATACAAGAGGATAGTCAAAAACAATCATCAAGCATTGTGTCAACCCGAATTTCAAATCGGTTCAGGAGAGAATCGATACGAAATTCAATAACAAACAAAACTGACAATGACTCATGAACACACAACGTTAACGAGAGTCATATTAACATATGTGCATATATGTCGGACTAATATTCGATTTTGAACATTCACATGGATCGAATACTCATCTCATTACGATTACAGCGACAAACAGCCAATCACTATTTCACAGCAATCAGTTATATCAACGCAAGGTTACAGCCTTCGACAAAGGAGCAATGATTGTTCAGAGAGAAATTGCAGTTTTTCAAAGCACGTCATGTTTCCACAAGACGTACTTTGGGGGCAAATGTCATCCTGCTTTTTGGAAAAGCCGTGATACCAAAAGATCGATCGAAAACAAAGGACAGTTCGTCTCAGAGATTGGTCATACTTTGCTTCGCTATGGATATCTCTGAATTTTTTTTGAGTCCAGATTGAGCTACAATTGATAGGACATGACAAGAAAAATCACAGAAGTCAGCATCTCAAATTTCAAGTCAATCCGAGTTCATATGCTCAAGTTATGATCGATTCAAGTTGAAGGGAAAAGCCCAGATTTCATATCCATCACCGAACTCTGGTTCGAATCGATCACTTTTGTATCGATCAACTTCGAATCCATCGAAGTACCTCGATTCGACTCGGTCTCATTCGAATCCATCGGCAGATCACCTACTTCATATCGGCCAACTCCCATGAGTTCGTATCGATCAGGAGCGCCCATGTTCGAATCCATCGAGTTCGTATCGATGGACTTCGTACCCATCAGCAGATGATGCGCTTCGTATCCATCAGCCAGTATCTGCTTCGCATCCATCAGATCGCCTTCATTCGCATCCATCGAAGGGTTCAAGTTCGCATCGGTTGACTTCGTATCCATGAAGATGCTACAAGGCTCGTATCCATCAGAGAAAGGCTTGTTCGTATCCATCGACCATCGGTTGTTCGACTCCATCAGTGAAGCCTTGTTCGAATCCATCAGTGAGGCTTCATTCGAATCCATCAAGCCAGCAAGCCAAGGTGACGTGTCATCCATCGATGCAAACGTGCCGAGATATATAGAGCCGATGCGGTCGACTCGGAGTGAAGGCCGGATCGAGGCGAAATGTGCGCTTCACGTCATCACAGAGGCGCGTGCCACCATCGATTCAAAACTATCGGTTCGAAAAGATGGATTCGAACCAATCAGCCTAGCAAAGAACATCGCTTCGTATCGACGATATCTCTCAATCCACTGATCCAAATGCCATGAAATTTTCACTGGAGATTACACACATGATGAGGAATGTCTCCACCAAATTTCAGCTCAATTGGACATGATCTTGATCGATACGAAATGACTTCGTATCGATCACAGATCGACTTGAAACTTTCTGAGGTTGGACGCGTGGGCCCACTCACGTGCCAGAAAAAGTCTCCCGAGATTTAAGCGCGATCTCAGCCTCCTACGCCTATAAATAAAGCCCCAGAGCCAACAGAAAGAGGATCTTTTTGACTCTCAAGCGCCAAGACTCTGTCGGATTGGGATCTCCAAAGTGTTGGCACCAAAATTGGTCACAACAATCCGCTAACTCTTGAATGGAACTTTAGTCTCGGTTTGAGTGAGAGAAATAAGAGAAATCAGAGAGTAGATGAAGGAGAACCAAACTAGTGATGATTGAATTTGATTGTGGTTAAATTTCGGCAGAGTTCAGGTATATTTTGATTTAGAAAATAAGAGAGTGGAAGAAGGGGAGATGAATAAGAAAATTTATTTGGAAGTTTGGTACTTAGGAGGAACAAGGATCATATCCATTCATGAAGAGATACGACGAAAAGACACTTCTTTTGAAATCTAAATTTTGAAAAAATTGGTGACTATGTCAACATACATACATAGAGTATGTTGACTTACGCTTTTTACAATTTAAAAATTCTTTAAAATGTTCTTTTGAAAACTCATCGTTTTGTAAAATAGTTTGATACTTCGTAAAATCATTTAAGCATAGTTTATACATATTTCAATCATGATAAAGCTTAATAAAATTTTATATAATAATTTTAATTTTTTAATTTAACGTAAATAATATATATAATCAATATAATTATAATTTGTTAATGTATATATATATATATATATAAACTTAAAAACACTAAAATAATATCTTTATAAGTATAAGAGATTGAAAATCATTTTGAGAAATATTTTGAAAAGATTATTTTAAAACCAGGATATTTGAAAAAAAAATTAAAACAAAATTAGAGAAAGAGAAAGAGATGAGGAAAGTGTTATCAAGGTTTTAACATTCTATGACTCTATAACTTATCTAAAATATCTTAAAACTTTGAACTCTTTAATATTCATGAGTCTTCATTCTTCAACTCTTGAAACTCTATATAGCATCTTGAATCTACTCTTGATACTCGATAGTCTTCTTACTCAACATTAATCTAATACCACTATATACTATATGTAACTTGATAAAATATTAATATCTATATTTTATATAATGTCCTATAGTTGTTATCATCAAAAACCAATACCCAGGGTATTGACGGGTAGATTATAATTCACACCAGACTGTTGCCAGACCTAAAGTTTTTGTTTTTCACCTTAAACTCTCGGGTACTCATTTGAATAGGTCATGAGTAAAGGATTTCAGATTTCCAGCTTGACGAATAAGCTTCCGGAGAAGTAAAGGATGTAATCTAGATATTAGGAGCTTTATCTATTTCAGCTATGTAGTTTATTTTTGTCTATTTGGATGTAATGGTAAAGCTGTATAATTGCCAAGTATTTGACTCTAATCAACCAAGGAGGCATCTTCATATGTCGCTCTTGGAGTATTTTGTAATAATTATATTTTCTCTGATCGTGAGATTACAAATGTGATTATGTAATGAATGTGAAATATCATTTGCGAAATGAGAAGTGAAAATTTATTATTAAACTATGTTGAAATTTTTCATATTCATGTGCTTAATATTATAGATATGATTAACATAACTGCATTTTGTCTTCGAGAATTACTAACTTCGGATGATTGTAGTATCCACAGCAATTAGTTTTTGGGCCTCGGAATGGGGAATGTTTTAGCTTGGTATCTAAGCATAGGTTGATGATTAAAAGAATTTTAAACCTAAAGAGTTTTTGAAACATTACCCTAATGAATAAGAGAATAAGATCGAGGCTATAGGATAATGCTGTAGCAACGTACTTGTATGCTATAAATAAATATGTGTTCTCCCCCTCTCTTTTAGACCGTTCTTCTGTATCTTACTACGGCTCGTATGTAGTTCACGAGAAAGAAAGATATGAAGGCAAAAATGGAAGAGTGAATCTAGGTGGCAGAAGCACCACAACCAATGGAAATGCTCGACCCAACACCAGGAGGAACCAGGATCGATAGCCAAATGCTAATCAAAATGCAAATGCCAACATAGTTGCTGCAATCCTACCAGTAGATATGGAGGCTATGTATCGGTTCTACGTTAGCTTGATGCAATCTGGGGCAGTCGTGGGAGTAGTTGGAGGAGATGTTGCTAATGCGGGAGGAGTCATTCTCGTAGCGCCAGTTGGTAATAACTATGCCAAGCTGAGCTGAGATTACACTAGTCTGGGTGGGAAGCCTTTCCGAGGACCGAAGATGCGATAGAAGCGGAGAATTCGTTGTTGCACTATGAAAGGATTTTTGCTGATTTGGGCTTGAATGATGAGTAGAAAATGAGATAAGCTTCTAGACAGTTGCAAGGAACTGCTTTGTTCTGGTGGAATGGGATGACCATAGGGTTGCTAGAAGAGGAATTGACTTGGGTAGATTTTCGAAGGAGATTCGTTTGTCTAAAGTAGCCAAGTCAACCTTACTTAGGAAGTGTATGGAGTTAGAGTAGGGGGAAACGTCAGTGTTGGAGTACTCTACTAAATTTGATGACCAGTCTAGGTATGGATATGCCACATCTCAGAGATCCATCAAATGTACTGGTGGAGATGGCTATCAGGAACGTAGAAATGTCGTCGACCTTTGGGAAAGAGAAATTAGTAGAGAACCAGAATTCTCAGAATAAGAAGAGGAAATTCTTTAAGAAGAAGGGAGCTCAGAAAGGTAGGGCTTCCAAAAAGGGAAAAGCTGGTATAGTTTGTAACAAGTGTGACAAGAAGGGGCACTACGGCAATGAGTGTCATTCTGGCGATGGCAATGTTGACACCCTGACTCAATTGATCGAAATATCAGAGAGATTTCACCATCTGGTAGCTCGAATCAATAGATACAGAAGGAGCTATGTCTTGTATACACCACGTTCGGCCAACAGGGATACGTTTAAAATACCTGAATGTATTCAAAATATATGTATCTAACTCGACACAATGTAGTGCACACGAGTTTAAAGAATTTGTATCTAAATCACATATCAAGAACACGGTATATAATGGTTTCTCAAAACAATAGACCAAAAAGATAAATACATGCATATCGGTACATTTGTACAACCTGACGTTAGAGTATCATCACATATTTACAACTACCACAAAAATGACGTCCTAACCCTACACAGACAAATATATACGAACTACATATAGTGAGACCATATGGAAACAACTAACACAACTAGTACAACTAAATGGACTCAAGATGAGTCTTTCTAACATCATTTCGCCATATAACTCTAACCGTACCCCTAACGCTTGTTGCAAACATGCATCCATTGAGTTCTAAATCTATGACTATCTTAAACTTGTATACAGTATGCCAATCTCCTTCCATTTCAATGTCGTAGGAGATGACCTCAAAACGTGAGAAGGAAATCATCATGCAATGCCTCGGTCCGACCCAAGAAGTTGTCACAAAACAAAACCTCGAGTCGGGCTAGAAATCTAGTTGTAAGTATAACAGTGTAACAAGGGTTCATATAAATGTGCGGAGTCGGATTATATATGTGATATTAAAAGAAATAGATATGTCACATACTCCATAATCTAAACCCGCCCATGTCCCATCGATTTTTTTTAGTTTAAATATAAGTGTCACGACACAATTTAAAGTAAATCACAGTTGCAACTCTAATCAAGTGGCATATCATACCCTATTCACATTTATAAGTTGAAATCATTGTTCAATAGACTTTTCACTTCTTAAGTTGTTCATATACGAGGTCTAAAATCACTAGTGAATCATATTCGTTATCCACTCTTACTAGACTCTCCTTGAACCAATGTTACGGCCTTTTTCATATGTATACCTTTCAATCAAACATTGTGGGTACCCCCACACAATCTATTAGCCACACTATCTTATCTCGTTCACCATTGGAGCTCACCCCATTATGTTGTAATCTTAATCTTCATTCCACTATACATCCATCAATGAGATTACTCTTAACTCTTTCTCATTTCCCATTTGCACAGCACCTATCACTGCGATTGTGTTCATGCAATAGATCATTTGGAAAATAAGTAATGATGGACCAGGTCATCATAATTCATGGTGCGACGCCGATTCTGTATGCAAGGATGGATTTTAGCATCTAGTAGTCTCACCTCGACTCGTTTGCTTCATCAGTTAAATTCATTCAAATTCATATGTATTTAACCTCCCAATATACCATTGATACCCAAAATGGTATCTTGTCCCATTTTATATCACATATAGATGTTGTGTTCCTGCATCATAGCTGTTTGCACAAAAAATGGACAAACACCTCCAAGTCGTATTATTTAGTTGATTATATGTAATTTTCAGTGATTTTAGATGAGTATGTAAATATGAGAAAAGTAGGGGCTGAAATGTAAAAGACACACAGATTTATAGTGGTTCGGCCAGAATGTGCCTACGTCCACTTTATATGTTATTATCCTCTTTCTTTCAGGTTACAAGTACAATGCGTTGTATACGAGTGTATGAAAGTAGTTTGAAAGTTCCTTCCTTGCTTGAGCTCTCAAACTTGTCTGCCATTGTTGTACCCCTGCCCCTCTATTTATAGAATGAGGTAGGGGGCAAAGGGGTCTTGGAGGTATATAGCTGTTGGTGGGCCCGGGCTGGAGCAATCTGGCCTGGCAGCGTTCTGGTTCGGCGGAGCTTCATTCGGCATGGAATTTGGAGTGGCGTTGGTCCGGTAGGGTGTGGATCGGTATTGAGTAGGGTAAGTGTTGGTCCGGTCATAAGTTGGACCGGTATGGAGCAGGAGATGTTGCATTGGTTCGGTGGAGATGTGATGAGAAGGTGGTTCGGCAATAGTGTGGTCCGGTGGTGGTATTCGGCGGGGCTTGGACCGGCTATGCCGAATGGAGTGGGGGACCGAATGAGGTTGGCTCGGTAGGGGGTTGATCCGGTAGTGGAGTGGAAGTATTGGACCGGCATTGTGTTGCCGAATGGAGCTTCCATGCCGAATGGACTTGTGCTCGTGCTGCCGAATGAAGCTTCATGCGTGAGTGCCGAGTGTTCCTTGGCCTTGGTGAATGAACTGGAGGTTATTCATGTCGAATGAGCTATGGCTTGCATTGTCGAATGGTAAAGAGGCCGGTCATGCTGAATGAAGTGGTGACTGCGAACCCGGGTGAAACAGACGCTTCGTTGTCTCAAGATCTTCTGGGTGAGAATTCGCCCAACATTTGCCCCCCAAAGTGGGGCACGTGCTTGCATGTGTCGCGCTTTGTTTCCCTGCGGCAAGAAGGCGTGTTTTGTAATGTCATGGGCTGGATGTTCATATCCTGTTGAGGTCCTGCAAAGGGATTTACAGTTTTAGTATGATTTCAAACGATGACCGTTCGTGGTCGAAACGTTCGGGATGAAGTGAATTGCGCCGTTCGAGGCGAGTTGGTGTGCCCCGAGGGGGCTTTGCATTATCGATGCCAGGTTCACGTTAGAGTGATTCCCTGGATCGTTTGTCAAGGTGGTTTATCGCCAGCTCAGGGCATGCCTAGGGATCGTTCGTGATCCCGTACATGTGTAAGTAGCTTAGCCATTTCGTAATTATCAGAGTCGACTATCCGTCTCACCTATGAGTTTAAAAAGACGTGTCAAAGTGTAAATTCCCACGATGATAGGGTTAATGACCATTCAGAGTGTGCCTATGGACCATTCGTGGTCGCGTACACGTGTGAACGATTTAATTCATGCTAGTGGGAGTTTTACGACTTATTCATCGTTGTCATAATCTTATTTTATTAGTTAGTTCTGGAGTTCGGTACTTATCTGAGTGAAGCGCCCTGCGTGCCCCCAGTTCCTGGTCTTGGACGGTAGATAGAGGGTTCCATTCGGTTCTTGGTTGGTCCGGCTATTCTCATCCGGCTTCTGGTGGTCCGGTATCATTGGTCCGGTTGGGCGAGACATCTGGTTCGGTGGTTGTGAGTTTGCCTATATATAGAGGCCGTACCCCCCTTGTTTTTCTTTACCGAACGAGTAGAGCCGAATCACTCCATTGCCGAATCAAGTGTTTGCCGAACCAACCTTATACCGAACCAGGTATATACTTATTACCGAATACACACGTATGTCCTTGCTTCACCGAATGGGACTACTGCCTTGGAGCCGAATGAGATGAAAACCGAATGGGGTTGAAACCGAATGAACTTGGAAACCGAATGAACTTGGAAACCGAATGAACTTGGAAGCCGAATGAACATGGAAACCGAATGAACTTGGAAGCCGAATGAACATGGAAACCGAATGAACTTGTGATCTGGAAGACTTCAGCTTGCGAATGAAATTCCACACTTGCACGCACTTGTTTGTTTACTTTTCTATTTTCCTTGTTCTAATACTAGGTTTTTCTTGTGCTGCAGAAAATGTCTCGCAAAGCGGAAACACGATCAGACAGAAAGAAGTCTAGAGGCACAGGAGAGCCTTCTTCTTCCTCGCCCCCAGTCCAATCAGGATCCGGGCAACACCGACCTATTCCGAAGTCTCTAGTGGACGGATGTGGTCCACAGGAACTTTTGAACTCTCCCCCTGACTGCTTCCCAAGCTCCTTAAAGGAGGAGCAACTTGACGTTATATCCCGTTCCTTTGGGATAGACAGGGCTCTTATGTTGTTACCGGGGGAGGGGGTCATGCCATATGATCCCCCTGAGGGGTACTTCGCTTATAGCCGGTACCATTGCATGTGCGGGGCTATTCCTCCAATCAACGCCTGGATACTAAGCTTCGTCACTTATCTGAAGGTGGCTCCATTCCAGCTTCAGCCCAACTCTTATGCCATTCTGGTATGCTTATATGCTATCTTCCAGAAGAGATATGGGCGCGCCCCCTCCAACCGGGAAATACGATATCTGTACAATCTGAGGGGGTACAGGAAGGGGTCCCCATATATTAGCTTGGAGTCAGCCGTTTCCTTCAAGCCTGTTTTGGATTTATACTCGAAGTATAGCATGTTCAAGAAGGAATGGTTCTTTGTCAGGGATGACTCCGTCTCTATTCGCCGATTTACCTCCGGATGTAAGTAAAAACTCTACTCATAATTCCTGTCTTGGCTGTAATTCACTCTCTTATGCGCTTTTATTTCTTGCTAGCGACAGGTGGTTTTGCGGTTGTGGAAGATGATCGCTTGGTTCGGATGGCAGCAGAAATTGAAGCTATTTCCGGGAGAGACAGATCGGCTGCTTATCTGATTAGGAATGCCAGGCTCTTGTCGTATAATTTGATCCTCCCACATCAGTCCGTAGTCAAACAGAGGGACACGGCAGAAGAGAAGGCTGCCCAGCCTAAAGGTGGGGTGACAGCGAAGGGTGGCAAGAGGAAGCCCTTTGCACAACGTCCAGTCGTAGGAGGCAAGAAGCTCAAGGAGTCCGATGGCCCTTCTCCAAGTACTTGCCCGGATGTCCCGGAGGAGGAAGGTGTAGAAGAGGAGGAAGGAGGTGAAGTTGGAGAAGGGTCGGAGGGTGGAGGAGATGGCGATGGTCAGGATGGTAGCGGTGTTGCTGCTCTAACCTCTGAGCAGGACCTCGAACTGGATGAGGCTCTCCGTCGGGCCTTCGGGGAGTCAGAGGGGGAGTCGGAAACGGAGAAGGCAGAGGAAACCGGCAAAGCTGTGGTTAGCACTGACCCATCCTCTAAGGGTTCCTCAGCTAGGGTGACCCCGGCGATGCAAGGTGAACTTTTGTCTTCTGCCGATTCCATTTTCGATAGGGACTTAGAAATTTTTTACGGTTCACTTCCGTCCTGGAATGAGATCCAGGACTTATTGCAGTATCCCACTCCTCCGCCGGGTTTGTATAATAGATGTGTCTTCTCACTTTTCTTTCTTTTTAACTTAGCACATTTTTTGAATTGCGGATTATTGTATGTTCGTAACACTTGTTCTTTATTCCAGGGGCAGGCCAGGCGGGTAAAACGTCGGATGTTCGACACCGCCTTGAACAATTTAAGTCGAGGAGAGCTTCCGCGAAACCTTCTACTGATCGCACTGGGGACGTAGTCAAGTACCGCCCTCTTCTTGGGGTCATCGAAGAGGGCATTCAGAAAAGGAAGCGGAGCCGTTCCTTATTTGAGTCTTCTTCTGCTTCGCAGCTTCCTACTCTGTCTCCCCCTACTCAGCCTCCTCGTGATACTACGGAGGAGAGCACGGAGCCCTGCCCCCCTCCTCCTCCTTCCAAGAGTTCTACTGTCATTCATATAAGGCGTCCCGATGTGCCTCGCCCCGTGCCTCGTGACCCTTTTGCCGGCCATCCTGATTTAGACCCAAGTTTTCGGGACATTTCATTCGATGAGACCACGGGCGAGCACCTACTTCCCCGCAACCCCATGGTAAGAGTGCTGGACGAGGCCAAATCTTTAGATCTTGATTTACTTACTACACGGGTAGTCACCATGGGGGACGAGGCCAAGGCTAATATTGATCGGGTGGCCGAAGAGACTAAGAAGTTAATGGAGCATCATGCTCGATTGGTCAAGGCCGGGGAGGAGATTGGGAGTGCTAACATTCGGTTAAGGCTAAAGGTTGCCGATCAGGCCAAGCAGCTTGCCGACCAAGCCATCCAGATCTCCCAGCATGAGGAAGCTTCCCAGCGTCTGAAAGAGACCATGGAGAAGGCAAGTAGGGCGGAGTTACGGAAAATGGAGGTCACCTGCAGGGAGCGGATTAACATGGCTATTACAACGGTGGATGAGGTTCGAAATGCGGATCTCGAGCGGGTAGAGGAGTTGTCAGGGAGGCTCGAGGCTGCGGAGATGGCTCAGGCCGAGTTGAAGGAGGAGATGGAGGAGATGAGGAGGTCCCTCAAGTTGAAGGAAGAGGAAATGAGGAGGTCACTCCAGGCTGACTGCTTGAGATACCAATCAGAGAGGGACGTCGCCATCACCAAGTTGCAAGCTTCCGAGGCCCGGGTGAGGGAGTTTGAGGAAAACGAGGGGATGATGGATGAGATGTTGCAGGATATGTACTTCCACACTTGGAAGGAGGGCGGCTTGTCTTGGATGGACGATTACCCTCGGGTCATGGCCAAGGTGTATCTCCAGGCTTTAGAGGAGGCCAGGGTGAATGCGGGTAAGGAAGGCGGAGAGGCTTTCAACTTGAGTGCGGTTACTGCTCAGTTCTCAAAGGAGGAGCAAGCGGCGGTGAAGGAGGGGATGCGGCTACTTGCTGCAGAGGAAGCGGGCGTGCAGTTGGATGATGAGGATCAAGCGGCGGATGCTGGTGAGTTATTCTTTTCCCTTTCTTTTCTTTTCGTGTTTTCATAACTTGATCGTTTGTTTAATGAATTCCTCTTCTGATCTGGACAGGTGGGACTTCAGATCCACATGCTGGGGGCTCCGATCCTGCGGCTAAGTAGGCTGGGGGAGTTGGTGATGGAGTGTGGATGCATCTGCCATCTTTTTGTTTCTTTTTTATCACTGTTCATGTTAGTCTTTGATATGCAACTGTAATAAAATTATTTGCAAAGAATAACTTCGTGTGATCTTATAATATAAGCTGATTTTGTCATGTTCAAATGTTGTTGCTATCTTTATGTGCTGTGTGAGAAGTATAATTATGTATATGCCTGTGATTCCACTTGTGTTTGATGTTAAGTTTTTGCTTGAAATATAATTTCACGTTTTGCAATGTCAGTGTATGAATAAGTTATAGTTACGCATTTATGTACAAGAGAAGAGAGTACCGCCCTTTATGTTTTATTCGCAGGCGGTAGCTTTGAGTGTCTTGTGTAACTGTTCACGGGTATAGCAGAGCGCCCTGCTACCCAGCATGCAGGCTTAGAGCCTCATGAGTGAATGCTTCCTATTTGGTTTCCTGTACTTTAGAGTTTGTTATACAGGATAGGAGAAAAATATTTAAATGAAATGGAAATATAGTAAAAGTAAAACTTCCAGTCACGGAAGGCCGTCGATGTGCTTAAGTTCGTGGCAAACGGGTTTTGTAGTCACTTTCCCTAGCTGTGGGTCTTGGAGACATTTGTCACCCATCTTACGCCTCCGCGGGGAGTTTTCTTTTTTACCACAGCCGCACTTAAGACACGTCGGAGCCGAGATCGCGCACGGTAACTACCCGAACCATTATGGTCCGTAATCGTGGGTATTATTCGATTTACCGTGGCCGGCTAGCGTGGGTGCCGTTGGCCGTGAACTACCCCTGGCTGGCCACACCTTATGTTGGGGCTTAAAGTAGG
The DNA here is from genome assembly GCA_030765085.1 of Allium cepa. Lineage (NCBI taxonomy): Eukaryota > Viridiplantae > Streptophyta > Magnoliopsida > Asparagales > Amaryllidaceae > Allium > Allium cepa. The sequence continues at coordinate 90,186,600 of CM060928.1, forward strand.
TTCACAGTTACCGACGAGCCGAACGCCGTAATGAGCTGCCATCGGCTATAGTCGGCCTTTATGATGACTTATAATCGGCTCATTACAGTTGGCTTTGAGGGCAGGCGCGCAATGAGTTAACCCGCAGCAGAGGGATGCCGGGGCAAAAGAGTCTCATTGGCGAGTGCATAGAATCGTAGCGTACCTGTTAGGCCTAGTCCAGATGAGGCCGCGGTGCGTCTTGAGTGGAGATGCCATAGAATTTTGTTCAACAGAAAGGGATAACGCTTAACAAGTAGCCAAGACATAAAGGAACAAGTTAAAAAGAGACAAGATTTTTTAAAGTGGTTCGGCACGAAAATGCCTACGTCCACTGATTCTCTTTGTTAATTCACTTCATATGGGCAGTACAAGTTAAGAAAAGTATCGACGGAGGTGTCGGATGTTCCATGCCCTCTGGAACACCTCTCCGTCCACTGTTGACAAAATGTAAGCTCCGTTGTGGAGATCTTTGTGAATTACATATGGTCCGTCCCAGATGGGGTCCAGTGCCCCGGGGCGCGGAAAGATTCGCCTGAGGACAAGATCTCCTTCTTGTAAGCTGCGATGCTTGACTTTGGAATTGTATAGTGCTGCCACTTTTTGTTTGCGAGCTGCTGCTTTGAGTGCTGCATCGTTTCTCCTTTCCTCAATCAGATCCAAAGACATGAGGAGGAGTTCTTCGTTTTCTTCTGGGTTGTAGTGGATCCTACGGTGGGAAGGCACAATAGTCTCAACTGGGAGCATTGCCTCCGATCCATATGCCAAAGAGAAAGGAGTATGTCCCGTTGATGTTCTGAAAGATGTGCGGTATGCCCATAGTGCCGTAGGAAGTTCGTCCACCCAAGCGCCTTTTGACTTTTCAAGTTTCTTCTTGATTAGGGTTTTGAGAATTTTGTTGACAGCTTCAACTTGTCCGTTTGCCTGAGGGTAAGCTACTGATGAGAAGCTTTTATGAATTCCATGCTCTTGGCACCAGTCGGCAAATTCTTCGCTGTCAAATTGGAGTCCGTTGTCTGATACGATCTTGAGGGGGACTCCATACCTGCACAGAATGTTTTTGATCAAGAAGTTGATAACTTTTGCTGAAGATATTTTATTTAAAGGTTCCGCTTCCACCCATTTGGTGAAATAATCGACTGCCACTATAGCATATTTGGCTCCGCCTCGGCCCGTTGGCAGTTCGCTAATTAAGTCAATTCCCCATACGGCAAAGGGCCAAGGGCTGGTCATTTGAGTAATTTCGTTTGTGGGTAGTCGAGGGATCTTGGCGAACTTCTGACATCTGTCGCATTTCTTAACGAAGTCTAGGGCATCTTTGTTTAGTGTGGGCCAGTAATATCCATATCGGAGTATCTTTCTCGCCAAAGTCTGTCCTCCAGTGTGATCTCCGCATCCTCCCTGATGGATGTTTGTTAATATCTCCTTGGCTTCCCTTCCGGCGACGCATCTTAATAGGGGGCTAGAGAAACCACGCCGGTAGAGGATGCCTTCTTGCATTGTGTAGTGGGGAACTTTCCTCAAGATCTTCTTGGCTTCGTCACGCCTGTCGGGTAGTATGCCATCTTGCAAATATTTCCGGATAGGAGTCATCCAGGTTCCTTCTTCGATTGCAGTTATCAGATTCGCTTGTTCGAAACTCGGGGCTAGCTGCCTTGAGATTACTAGTGCTCCGGGAATGGTGCCGTCCTTCATACTAGCTTGCTTTGCAAGTTCATCTGCCTCTTGGTTTTCTTCTCGAGGAATGTGTTTGATTAGATAATGGTCCAATTGATCGAGCAGCAGTCTGGTTTTCTTTAGGTATGCTGTGAGCCGTTCTCCTCGAGTCTGGAATTCTCCTAGTACCTGGTTTACGATAAGCTGAGAATCACTATGAATACATAAGGAATTGATCCCAATTTCTAGGGCCAGTTCCAATCCCGCTATTACTGCTTCATATTCAGCATCGTTGTTAGTGGCCGTGAACTCCAATCTTAATGCATAGTACAACTTTCTTCCCCTGGGGGTGACGATCACAATACCTGCCCCCGAGCCTTGTTCGTTCGATGCTCCGTCTACAAAGAGGTTCCACTTGATGTTTTTTGCTACTTCGGATTGTCCCTTGCCTTCGTTGGTAGTGAATTCGGCAATGAAATCAGCCATGGCTTGTCCTTTGATAGCGGTGCGGGGATGGTAGGTGATATCATACTGACTTAGTTCGATGCACCATTTGAGGAGTCGCCCAGAAGTGTCAGGACGATGGAGCACTTGTCTTAGTGGTTGATCGGTTAGAACCCTGATGGAGTGAGACTGGAAGTAGTGTCGCAGTTTCCGTGACGCGATCAATAAACAATATGCTAACTTCTCAAGTTTAGGATATCTGGCTTCTGCCCCCGTAAATCTCTTGCTTACAAAGTAAACCGGACGTTGTGTGCGGTCTTCTTCTCTTACCAAGGCGGCGCTTAGAGCATGAGATGATACAGCGAGGTATAGGTATAACACTTCACCTTCATTTGGAGTTGAGAGTACTGGTGGTCTCTGAAGGTGTTCGATTAGGTTGAGGAAGGCTTTTAAGCATTCGTCGGTCCACTCGAACCTCCCTTTGTCTTTCTTGAGTGCTTCGAAGAAAGGGACACACTTGTCAGTTGCCTTGGAAATGAATCTGCTTAGGGCGGCCACCTTTCCGTTTAGGCTCTGCATTTCTTTTCGAGTGGAAGGTATCCTTATTTCTTTTAAAGCTCGGATTTGTTCAGGGTTTGCTTCGATTCCTCTGGCGTGGACGATGAATCCTAAGAATTTTCCCGATGATACTCCGAAGGAGCACTTTAGAGGATTCAGCTTCATTCCATATCGGCGAAGTACCCGAAACATATCGTCCAGATGGCTTACATGGTCGTTGGCTTTCCTGGACTTCACCAACATGTCATCCACATATACTTCCATAGTACGTCCTATCAGTTCTGCGAACATTTTGTTGACGAGGCGTTGATAGGTAGCTCCAGCATTTTTGAGTCCAAAAGGCATGACTTTGTAACAATATAATCCGCGGTCGGTGATGAAGCTAGTGTGGTCCTGATCGGGAGCGTGCATGGGGATCTGGTTATATCCGGAGTATGCATCCATAAAAGATAGGAGTTCGTGCCCAGCTGTGCTGTCCACGAGTTGGTCAATTCGGGGAAGTGGGAAGCAGTCTTTCGGGCAAGCGTCATTCAGATTGGAGAAGTCAATACATGTTCGCCACTTTCCATTGGCCTTTTTTACTAGCACTGGGTTAGCGATCCATTCTGGGTAGATGGCTTCCCGTATGAAGTCATTAGCAAGTAGATTTTTTACTTCCTCATCAAGGGCTGCTGATCGCTCTGCCCCCATGCTCCTCTTTTTCTGCTTTACTGGTACCTTGGTGGGATCGATGTTCAACATGTGGCATGCTACGTCTGGGGAGATTCCTGTCATATCGGCATGGGTCCACGCAAATACATCTAAGTTGTGGCGGAGAAAGTCAATGAGTCGATCCTTCAATTCCGTTTTCAGCTGAGATCCGATTTTTAATAGTCTACTTGAATCATGCTTATCTACCGATACGAATTCCATAGCCTCTGCAGGCTCGGTGGTAGCCTCCTCCTCTTTATCCCTGGGGTCTAGTTCATTGAAGGGATCGCTTGTGTATCGAAGAGGAGGGGCTTTCTTTAGTTGCTATGCCTCCAAGCTTTTCATGCAGAGAGTAGTCTCTGCATCTTTTCCTTTATTCTTTCTGCGGTTATTGCGAAGTTCAGTTACGTAGCAGTCTCGGGCAGCACCTTGATCTCCTTCTACTTCTCCTACTCCGTTGTCTGTTGGAAATTTCATTTTCAGGCACCAGGGGGCTAATACAATCTGAAAGTCAGACAAGGCTGGTCTTCCCAAGAAAGCGTTGTAAGCCGAGTGGTTTTCTATTAGTACGAACGTTTGTTTTCGCACAACGGAGCGGGGATGACTTCCTATTTCGACGAAGAGGTCAAGTTGCCCGAGGGGTATTTTTGCATCTCCAGTGAAACCGTGCAGTGGTTTGTCACAGGGGGATACATCCTTCATTGATAACTTCATTTTGTCGAAAGCATGTTTGAACAGGATATTAACGGAGCTTCCTGTGTCTATTAGAATCCGAAAAACTTTAGCTGGACCGAACCAGGCAGAGATGACCATAGGATCCATATGTGGGTACTGTCTTCCTTCCAAATCACGCCTACTGAATATGATGTCGTCGTTTTCTTTTCGTTTCGGGTGGCGTTCCTCCGTAATGGAGTTAACATATCCTTCGGCATTTCTAAGCGACTTGCCGTACCTTTCCATCTCTGCCCAACTTCTGTCGGCAATGTGTGGTCCTCCTGAGATGGTAAGGACTACTATCTTCTCTTGACTAGAGCCACTGGTGTTGTGATTGTTGCGACTCCCTCCGCCTACTTCTGGGAGGGGTTGCTTTGAGTTCTCATTGGCAGGAGTTGGAGTCCTGTTCTGACTTTTCACATAACGTTCCAGTCTTCTTCTTCTAATGTGTTCTTCGATCAAGTCCCGAAGATGGTGGCATTCATTGGTGTCATGTCCGTGGGATTCGTGGAAGCGACAGAACTTTCCGGACTTGAGTGCGTTATCTGATTCTTTCTTGTGCGGGGGGCGCTTGTATCCGAGTTCGCCCTGAGTGGCTAGGTAGATGTTTTCGATTGTTTCATTCAAAGGAGTGTAGGAGTCAAATCTTGGCCCTGGTCGATATTGGCGCTTCTCACCCTTTCTGCCCCCAGCATTGTCTCTAGATTCATTTCTTCGAGCGTCCTTAGCTGCAGTGGGAACCTTGTCCTGAATTATCTTGCCTTGTTGCCCTGGCTGCCTCTCCGTAGCAGCGTCTTCAAGTCTCATATACTTTCCAGCTTCATGGAAGAAATCAGGCAAGGTAACTGGTTTTTCCTTAGTTAATCTTCTGGCAAACTTGGTGTCTGGATGCACACCACTACAGAGGGCCATTAGAGTGAGTTTTTCATCGGCATCTTGTACTGCTGCCGCTGCGGCGTTGAACCGTGTTAGATATTGTTGTAGCGTCTCTCCGGTTTTCTGTTTGACATTGGATAGAGAATAAGCATCCCTGGGTTGTTCCACATGGATGAGGAACTGGCTAATAAACCTTTCTTTCAACATCTCCCATGAGCTGATGGATCCTCGGGGTAGATGGCAGAACCAGGAGGTAGCTAGATCTGCTAGGAATAGCGGAAAGCATTTACATAATACTCCTTCTGTTGCTCCACTCATGAGCATATGCTGGGTGTATCTCTGCAGGTGTACGATGGGGTCGGAAGTTCCCTTGTAAGGTTCCATGGTTGGCATTTTCCATTCCCGGGGAGTGATGGCAGTTTCGATATTCCGGGTAAAGGGACTGGTGACCCTAGCGCCTATTCCCCGGTCCCTTTGCTCCCGTTGGACACATTCTCTGAATAATCGTGCCATCCGCTCGTCTGAACTTGGAGCGGACAAAAATGAGCTCGGTTCTTCCCTGCGGGATCTATCTCGCCCAGATGACCTGTAGGGATGGTACAGTCTATCACCTCTAGCATTATCCAGTGGTTGTCTTTGGCTGCTTGGATGCACGCTAGGACCAGCTACAGTTGCCCCCTGCCTTGATCTTCCCCTGTGGGGTTCTGTTTCGAGCACATCCATGGGGTCAACTTCGGGCTGGGTTCTAGCTCGGCTCCGTTCAGCGGGGTTTCTATGATTAGGTGGCATGACTGGCTCAGCTACATCCGACCCTCGCCTGGTGCCTCCCCCGCTAGGTTCGGTTCCAAGGGCTTCCTCGAGTCGGAATTCGGGCTGAGTCCGGGCGCGGCCCCTATCATCGTTTTTCCTGTTGATAGCTTGTTCGAAGAGTGAAGACCTTTGTTGTCTCCGAGATCCTCCAGATTGAGACTCATCCCATGATTCAGTGTTGCGGTTGGATTCTTCAGCATCCCTTAAGCGTGACATAAGTTGGTCCACTAAAGCTTCTTGTTGGGATGTGAAGCGGTTGGTTACTTCAGCCACAACTCTGTCTAGATCTGCCCTAGTTATTGGTTGTTCGGTGGCAGGAGCTATCAGATTTGCCTGGTATCCATCTGGTGCTGCTGTTGAAATTGGATGATCCTCTTGATCTGGGGCTACTGGATCCGGAAGACTGCTAGTTGCGATGTTCTTTCCTTTGTTAACATCCTTCCGTTGCTTGGAAGGCATGATTTCTAAGCGACGAACGTCGTTATGAGGAAGAAGGTTGAGTGGGAGAAGCTGAAGCTTCGAGTTCAATTCTCAGTGAAAGCACCAAAAATGTTTGCACAAAAAATGGACAAACACCTCCAAGTCGTATTATTTAGTTGATTATATGTAATTTTCAGTGATTTTAGATGAGTATGTAAATATGAGAAAAGTAGGGGCTGAAATGTAAAAGACACACAGATTTATAGTGGTTCGGCCAGAATGTGCCTACGTCCACTTTATATGTTATTATCCTCTTTCTTTCAGGTTACAAGTACAATGCGTTGTATACGAGTGTATGAAAGTAGTTTGAAAGTTCCTTCCTTGCTTGAGCTCTCAAACTTGTCTGCCATTGTTGTACCCCTGCCCCTCTATTTATAGAATGAGGTAGGGGGCAAAGGGGTCTTGGAGGTATATAGCTGTTGGTGGGCCCGGGCTGGAGCAATCTGGCCTGGCAGCGTTCTGGTTCGGCGGAGCTTCATTCGGCATGGAATTTGGAGTGGCGTTGGTCCGGTAGGGTGTGGATCGGTATTGAGTAGGGTAAGTGTTGGTCCGGTCATAAGTTGGACCGGTATGGAGCAGGAGATGTTGCATTGGTTCGGTGGAGATGTGATGAGAAGGTGGTTCGGCAATAGTGTGGTCCGGTGGTGGTATTCGGCGGGGCTTGGACCGGCTATGCCGAATGGAGTGGGGGACCGAATGAGGTTGGCTCGGTAGGGGGTTGATCCGGTAGTGGAGTGGAAGTATTGGACCGGCATTGTGTTGCCGAATGGAGCTTCCATGCCGAATGGACTTGTGCTCGTGCTGCCGAATGAAGCTTCATGCGTGAGTGCCGAGTGTTCCTTGGCCTTGGTGAATGAACTGGAGGTTATTCATGTCGAATGAGCTATGGCTTGCATTGTCGAATGGTAAAGAGGCCGGTCATGCTGAATGAAGTGGTGACTGCGAACCCGGGTGAAACAGACGCTTCGTTGTCTCAAGATCTTCTGGGTGAGAATTCGCCCAACAATAGCATTAACTTGCAGTGTATAACATCATATATAATAAACACAACATAGGAAAATTTCATCGGGATACTTTAAATTAAATAACTTGCATTCATCAATGAATTTTAAATTCATATCCAAACAAATAGTATAGCATCGTAAACGTGTCAATTTTATTCAAGCCATTATTCATTTATATTGATTTTAAATAGGATCTAAATTTAAATTAAATTTTAAAATCTATTATTTTATAAAATAATTCAAAATTATTTCGTCTCAAAAGCTTTAAAATAAGTTTATGAAACTTTCCAAATGCATGAAAACAAGTGCAACTCCATTTCAATCTCCACACACGGGACATGCACACATGTCTCCCATATCCTTTCTTTTCTTGGCCACTCCATTATAAATATACATGTATTACCAAATTTCTTCGCATCCTTTAATGTGCATGAATGCATGTGCACGTCATTTTTCTTGGCCACTTTTCTTTTTTTCCTTCTTCTATCATTTTTCCCTTTTTCTTTCCTTTATTTTTTTTTTCATTATCTTTCGGTATGGCCCCAACACCTCAGGGCATAACCGATTGAATCGAAACTGCCATCACACTTAGCTTTGCAATACGACTCTACCGACATCTTCTGTTCTGACCATAGCGCTCCCTTTCACCATACGGATGCGGACATAACGGTGTCATTTCTTATTACCATGAGGTCTTCCGACAAGGCGAAAGCTAGTCGTTTTGTTCATCTCGCTTTCCTCTACAACTTCTCTTTTGGTTTCATACTCAAATTTGTATTAAATTTTGAGATATAGGAGATTGAAGTTTTGAAGGGATTTTGTTTCATATATTTATTTACGTGCAGGTACTAATATATCTCATGCAAATGTTTCTCCATGTAACTCACATTTATAAATTTACATAATTCTAGTTCATATTTGCATAGTCTAGTTCATATTTTCATAGTCTACTTTAGTTGTAACAACATAGAATGCGAGATATATGTGCATGATATATATGCATCGACGGAAGATGAAACTAAAGTATATTTAGACAGTAACCAAAAATGAAATTATACTCGCTAACTTTGGTTGGATGCTCAAATTCTTAATATATATATATATATATATATATATATATATATATATATGGACATATTTATCAATAGAAGTGTTGTTTCATATTACATATTCATTAGTATTTCGAATATATTCTTAAGTACATATGAATGTTTCACATTACATACCTTTGAATTAAAAATAACAAATGGAACTTGACTTTAATATTATTAAACAAGATAGTGTAATTCAACAAGATTCAAGATTCACTATGGCGAATGAAGTGATGCAAACAATCAAGAAGAAAGCAAAACAAAAACAGTTAACATTTACAAGATAAAAGAGAAGTATACTCACTTTGCTACTTAATGAAAATTAAAATAGAGGGTAGCGAAATAATATATGTTTGCTTGCTTTAGAGAATGTGATTTGTAGATCTTATATAGGCAACAACAGATTCATTTCATAGAAAATGTTAAACGTATAGGTCAATTTACAATCCTGAAAGAGATAAAAAGGATAGTTGCATGATAATGAAAGAGATAAGTATGCAGAGATGAGATAGAACGAAAATAAAAAAAAATTATTTCATTTTTCAATAAATAATTTTACACCCTTCAAAAAAATGTTTGCACCCTTAATCATGTTATTGCCCTACCGCATTTCGGTCTCCAATTAAAATTTTATTTGAGGCATTTTACTCTAAGTTTTATTTTATTCTTGTAACGATTAATCTTTTAATAAAGAATCACTTTCCAGTTTTTAACAATTATAAAATATTTGTTTTATTTTCAAAATCTTCACAAATATTCTTTCTTTTGATAAAATAAATTTTCAAACAACTTTTGGACTAAATAAAATTTTGAGTTTTAAATCGTTATTTCTCAAATAAATACTGAAATATATAATTAACCAAATATCGGAATGTTACACAAGGTGCTTATAGGGAACCAGAATGTGAAGTGCTTTAATTATGGTCAGGTGAGGAATTATAAGAACAAATGTCCAAAAGTGTCTAGGCTAACAAAGAAAAGGTGTTTGCTTTAGAGCCATCTACATCAAGTCCAACAACATCTTGGAAGGGAAAGTCTGTGATGAAAGGTACACTTTTGATTCATAGCATACCAGTTTGGATTTGGGTATTATTTGATACTGGTGCATTGCTTTCATTTATATCTCAGTGTTTGGTAGATAAATTATGTTTATAACCATCATACCTTGTTACTTCCTTAAGGATAGCTAATCCAATAATAGGGTATGCAATTCTAGGGATGAGATGTGACCATCTAGAGTTTGACTTGCTAGGTTATACTTTTTCCTGCAGTTTGTATGTATTTGATTTGATATGTTTTGGGATTATTTTGGGTATAGATCGATAGAGTAAATACGATTCTAGGATATTTTGCTAGAATAGAAAAATATCATTGAATACCTTGATAGTAGGGACTGAATAGCAAACTCAGTAGAGAATTCGAGTCTAGAAATTTTTACTTTATTAGGTGCCATAGAAGTGGAAGATGAATTGAATAAGGCTTCAATTATAAGAGAATTTATTGATGTTTTAAGATGGTTACATGACTAACACCGAAATAAGCTATTGATTTTTGAATAGTTCTCGTATCAGGAGCTAAACCCGTAAGTAGAACACTTGGTAGGATGACACCTACTGAGATGAAGGAGTTAAAGGTGCAGCTAATGGACATAGAAGGAAAGAGTTTTACTAGCTCAAGCGGTTTGTCTTAGGGAGAAACTGCGGTGTTCACAAAGAAACCAGATGGTTCGTTAAGATTATGCATTGATTATCGTAAGTTGAATGAAAAAACAATAAAGAATCAATATCCTTTATCGAGAATTGATGATATTTTTGATCAGTTGAGTGGAGCCAAAATATTTTACCAGTTGGATTTGCCGACAATGTTCCATTAACTAAGATTAGCCCATTAGAGTATTCCTTTAATGGTGTTTCGAATGAGGCATGGTTCGTATGAGTGGTTAGTAATGTCATTCGGATTAAGTAATGTGTCAGCTTTCTTTGTGGATTTGGTGAACAGAATTTTCCAAGAGCACTTGGAAAAATTCATGTTGGTGTTCATTGACGACATTTTGATATATTCTAAGGATGAAAGAGACTATGAGATCCATCATAGAATAGTGCTGGAGACGCTGAGGCGGCATCAGCTGAAAGTGAAGTTGTCGAAGTGTCATTTCTAAAAGAAAGAAGTGAAGTTTCTTGGTCATGTAGTTTCATAGAAAGGATTGTCAATCGATCCAGCCATGATCAAAGCTATTAACAATTAGAAAAGACCCAGGACGGTGACCGACATAAGAAGTTTTCTTGGATTAGCTAGCTATTGCCGGAGATTATCAAGGAAAGAAAACCAAAAAGGACGTGAAGTTTATTTAGTCCAGAAAATGTAAGGAAGCATTAGTTGTCCCAGATGGGAATCAGGATTTGGTGGTGTATACATATGCTTATGGAATATGATTAGGAGCTGTATTGATGCAGAGGGGTAAAGTGATTGCCTACGCTAATCAGCAGCTTAGACAACATGAGGTTAGATATCTGATTATTCATTTGGAGTTGGAAGCAGCGATTTTCACATTGAAAGTGTGGAGACACTACATCTTAGGAGAATAATTCGAGTTGTATACGGATCTTAAGTCTTTGAGGTATTTATTCTTTCAGAAAGAGTTGAATATGAGACTAGAGGCGGCTGGAGTTTTTAGCAGCTTATGATTTGGTTGAGTATACACTAGGGAAAGGAAATAAAGTTGCGGATGCACTTAGCAGGAAACATCAGAATGTGATGTTAGCTATGTTGGCAGAATGTAAGGATCTAGAGGTAGTGACTACTTGTAGTGTGCAGTTAAAGTCGACTACCATTTTTAGTCAAAATACTGCCATATTGTCTGTAACGACCCCACCACTATACCTAGTTTAGCAAAAAATATTACTAGTAATGTTGTCTACTAATTCAGAGAATACGGCTGGTTAAGGATGATCGAATATGAATATATCTTTATACTAACATTGACACATCATTATACCCTTTTCTTAATATCTGAATTGAAATTTGGCATGTACATTATTAATACAAAGTAATAAATACACTAATTAAAAATATTCAAAACAGTATATAATATAGAAACAAATATCAAAGTTATACAAATCACAACGGAATAACATACATCATATACATCATAAAGTGTGAGTCAACAAAATATCGATACCAGACCCATAATATATACATTACATCAAAGTATAGTATCAGGTACAACTGACTATCCAATATAATACATCTAACTAGTCATCCCAATATACACAAATAGGTGAACTCTAAAGCCAAAATGTCTACTCCAGTACTAGTCCAAAATATCTAACGACCCATGAGTCCCTACACCTGCAATGTCTTAGCTAGACCTGAGTATTATAAAATAATAAATGGGTCAGACTGTATCTAAATGATAGGGTGAATATCGATAACATGAATATATGTCTTAGCAACAACAAAATAAGACATGATATAAATATGCTCAAATGATAATCATCGTAATAAGGCATGTTAAACAAATCACCATTTCACAAATCCACGTTAATTCATGATAAACCATCATTTAAAATACGGTGATAATAATCAAAATTCTTCAACGCCCAAATGATACTAAATATCCAAATATAAAAATCTATGAAGAAATATTTCGCTAATGAAATAATATGGTTGTCCTCTTCAGTGTAATGAAGTACGATACAAAAGCCTCCCTCGAACAACATAGACTTTGTTATTTATATAAGAGCTACCCAAAACAATGTAGATAATGCATATCCAGAACAATATAGACGTTGTCTCCTATATAAACTCTATCCAGAACAATATAGATTAAGTGAATTTATCTATTCAAAGTAATATAGATAATGTTGGGACTGCCAAATAAACTAAAGAGTTATAGCCTACCCTGAACAATATAGACCATGATGCATGTAAACATCTACCCGGAACAATATGTATATTTACATCACAACAAACCTGCCCAGAACAATATAGGTTTGCTACCCAATTTTAAGAATGTATTGACTCTCAGGTCGATAAAAAATGAGTCATCTTCTCTCACGGATCCATCGGCCTAAAATCCGAACGCCTTAAGATAATACAATTCTAAGTGTTAATTACTGTCACTAGTGTAATAATAAGAATTCAACTAACTGTACCATACTTGCTAATAACTTTAAGTATTTACTAAAAGCTAGTAAATTCACTCAAACTCTATTTAACAAATTATAATAATAAGCAAAAGAATTGTAAAAACAGTCTCATACCAATCAGATAATTCAATCATCTATTAAAATTCTTTATTTCATAAAAAGTCGCAAAAATTCAATGGAAACTCAATTCGAGCTTGTTCTCAAATATTTCAAAAGATGAGAGTTAAAAGACTTCTGTAAAAATAGAGTTTCTTTATTTAAATTTTAGAAATCAAACTATTATTTCCAAAAATCGATAATTTCCTTTATTCTTAAAATTTATATAGAAACACACACATGCATATTATATATATAAGTATATATTTTTTCCATAAAATCATAGAAGCTTTAATATCTTTTTGATAAAACCTACACACATAGATTTAATAATACTAAAATAAATTGCAACTTTTAACAAATCAATTATCAGCTCTTTTCAAAATTTAAAGCTTTTTAACTGCATAACTTCTTAAAATTATATATAAATAGAGTTTAATATTTTAACAATCAAATTTTGTCGCAAATCAAAAGAAAACACATCCAAACAAGCTCAGGAACTAAGCAAAAGAAACAATTAGATTAACAGTAATTTTATAATCAAGAACTAGGCAAAACCGCCCAGTTTTTAGCACCTTCGGTCGATCGGTTGTAGTGAATTTCTGGGCATGCTTTGCCCAGTTGATCGTCGTTCTAGCTTCGATGGTCAAGTTTCTTTAATTCAAAAGATTTGAAAAGTAAAGTAGATACTATATCAGGTCTAACCAACATCTAAACATAATCAATATCAACACTATATACATACAAGAAGGATTTATGCTCAAACAAAGCTAACAGTGTTCGGTTTATACTAACAGTGTTGAGATTTTCAACATCCAGAACCTTATTTAACAAACAAACCATTAATTTACTTAACAATCTAACAAGCAATCATTTCAATATCCACTATTAAATATAGTTGCGTGAGATGAAATTCTCGCCTTGAACTAATATGAAGAAGAGTGGGCTGAATTTGATGAAGCTAAACAACTAATCTTCTTTTAAACTCCTGATTCAAAACTTCTTCTTCTATAATTATTCCAAAAATCCAAATGACCCATTTCAATCAAAAATTTCAGAAATTAACAATGATTCAAAACCCTAAATTGATTGTATAAGAAGATGGATATGATGGTAAGGAGTTCATACCTCTTTGAATTGGATTTTGTAGATTTTTCTTTAAATTAATATGAATTAAACTAGGGTTGAATGTGTTTTTCCCTTTCACCATTTTTGTTTAGGCTTTAACAAAATAAACAATGAAATGATGAGTACAGGAGTTGGTTTTAGGATGGGCTATAGAATGAGTTTAGCAATTTAAGTTGTAAAATGGTCCTTCTCTTGGGCTAATGGGCTGAAAATTATTAAGGCCCAAATCAAATAAAAATCAATTTATTTATCTCTTTTTTTCCTAATTACTCTTAACAAAGTTTATAAAAAGCTCAAACATAATTAAGAAAAAAAATCACATTCTCCTTCATTTATTTATTTTATAGATAAGTCAATTTATTTACCAAAATTTAGAACTCTTTTCGCTTAACTAAAATTCTTTGAAAATAATTAATTATTTCTTTATTACACATTGCCTAAGGATTAAACCAAATTTAAATCTTAAGAAAGAATTCAAATTTATAATTGTTCTAATTTCCAATTAATACCTTATTTCGTATTTTTGAATTAAACCTTTATTGATAATCTTATAATAATATATAACTTTTGAATAAACTTCCCTATTAAAATTAACAAATCCAACTCAATTCTTCAATTTAATTTAATTTCCCAATTAAATATTTAAGATCAAATAATCAATTATTAATTAGATAATCAATAACATGGTTGTTACATTGTCTTGTTTGGAAGTTCGGTCGATATTGATCGAAATGATTGCTTCTAAACAAAGAAATGATCCATTATTAGCTGAACGAATCAGAAAATTAGTAAACAGAAATGAGATCGATAATCTAAAGGGTTTTATTCTTGTCCGAAGGGGGTAGTTAATAAAGAAGGGACAGTTACGTGTTTCGAATATTGGAAACCAAGGAAAGAAGTTCTTATGGAGTGTCACAGATCAAAATTTATGATTCATCCTGGGGAACCAAGATATATCAGGATATGAAGAGAAGTTTCTTCTGGGAAGGTATAAAGAGGACTGCAGGCTAATCTGTGAAGTAACGTGTAAATTTATAGTAAGTGAAAGCCGAACATCAGAAGCCAAGTGGATTACTTAAGCCTTCAAATATACCAGTTTGAAAATGAGATTTGATATCCATGGATTTTTTTTAACGGGTTGCCAAGGTCGAATAAGAGAAATGGAAGCATATGGGTTATGGTAGAAGGATTAAACAAGAGTGCCCATTTCATTACTACTAAGTCAACCAGACAGCGCCTATATTGGTTAAGTTGTTTATGAAAAACACAGTTAGACTGCATGGTATTCCTAGTAGTATAGTCAGTGACATGGATGCATTGTTCACTAGTGAATCCTGAAAGAGTCTACAGGAAGCATTAGGTACCAAGCCTAAGATGAGTACCTCTTATTACCTATAGACGGATGGGTAGGCAGAGAGAATCAATAAGGTACTTGAAGATTTGTTGAAAGCTTGTGTACTAGATTTTGGTGGGTCGTAGGAAGATTATTTGCAATTGGTTGAGTTTTCTATAATAACATCTATCAAGCTAGTATTGGAATGGCGCATTTCGAAACTTTGTATGGAAGGTCGCGCATATCACCAGCATGTTGGTTAGAGACTGAAGACAGATTGGTCCTTGGTCCAGATATGATAAGAGAAGCCACGAAGAAGATTGAGTTAATCCGAGGTAGGATGAGAGAAACTCAGTCCAGGCAGAAAAGTTACGCAGATAAAAGGTGTAAAAATTTAGAGTTCTTAGTTGGAGATCGTGTTTTCGTTAAGGTATCACCGATGAAGGGTATGATACGATTTGGAAAGTAAGAGAAACTGGCACCGAGATATATTGGACAATTCCCTGTGATAGAGAGGATTGCAAAACTTGTGTACCGAGTTGTTTGGCAGGTGTTCATAATGTATTCCATGTTTCTCATCTTAGGAAGTACGTGCATGATCTAGAGACTACTATTGCTCTGACTGCACTGGATGATTTAGTTGTAGGATCGGGTCTGACTTTTGTGACACAGCAAGTTCGAGTTATAGCGAGGGTGAGAAGAGATTAAGGAACAAGACAGTCAAGTTAGTGAAATTCCAATGGAGTGACAACAAGAAGGACTGTACTTGAGAGATATAGGACGAAATTAGGGATACTTATCTTGATCTGTTATGATGGTATGTTATATGTTTGTTGTATATGGACTTTATAGCTAGTAGGATACACTATCATTGTTTGCATATTTGATATGCGTTTCTGTAGTTCTTACTAAAATTCAAGGACGAAATTCTTTGAGGGGAGCCTGTAACATCTCTAATGTTAGTTTAAACATTAATTGGATAGATTAAATAGAATAATGAAATGGGTTAAGGAGAATGAGATTTGAAACTTAATAAGGTTATGCCATACTTAATTAATTAAGATTTTATAAGCTTAACATATAAGAGAAAATATAAAGAGGGCAAAATAGGAAGATCCATCTTTAATCCTTTAAACCTTTTCCCCCTCATATCATTCTCATTTTCCACAAAATATATACAATCAAAAGAAAAAACATCAAGGCCGACCATAACTCAAGCTAGGGGATTGAAATCAAGGGGAAGAAGCTTAGAGATACTAAGACCAAATCAAATCTCAACTAATAATCTAAGGTAAATAATATGTTTTCCATCTCGATTTATGCTTTTGAATTCAGTTATGGATACTACCCAAATGATTGATGTTTGTTTTGCCAAGATATGGTTGTTTAATCATTGTTTGGATATAATAATGGTTATTTGAATTTTATAAGATTATTTAAATGCGTTTTGAGGGGTAAACCTAAGATTTTAATATTCGAATGCTTTGATTTTCTTATATATCGTATAAAACATTATTTCAAAGATGGGTTTTTAGTTTCATAATTTTTCAAATTAACTTGAATATTTTATGAATTTCCTAAGGAGGAAATAATTTAGTTTCGGATTTAATTATTTAAAATAACTATATACGGTTTTTGACCTCGAAATTTTTATATGGTAAAGATAAGGATATTATCCATTTTCCGTGAATTTTTGAGATTTTTCCCCAGTGATTTCGATTTCTATGAAATTATTATGCTAGATACGCATTTAAAAGAATAATTAATAATGGATACTTTAATTAAAAATGTATTGGGACTTATAAATCTAAATGCAGTAGTAATTTATGAAAAGGATTTGTAAAAAGATTATTTTATCCAATAGAAATAGGAAAAATGCTAATATTTTGTGAAAAGTTTATGCTTTTAGTAGTAATAAAATAATTTTTGCATGAATTACGGTAACGCCATGCTACCTTAATGTCGCCGCATCTAATACAGCGTCACCCTTATGAGTGTTGACGACGACGAGAAGAAGTACTTGACAAATATTTAGTTAGTTATGGAGTTTTTTCAACCTCGTCGATGCTAACCAAGATGACAAACTTTTATGGACAGTAATGCATTCTCATGATTCGTTTAAACGTTTAAAATCTTTAGTGTCAACGTTGACGATGTCGTATTTCTTCATCACTATTTTAAATGATGTCGCATCTCTTTGTTGGTTTTCCAAATCAAGGCAATGAAGCCGTTATTATGCCTTTGACTTTATATAAAAAGCAGCACAGTATCCGAAGTAACTTAAGTGTAGAAGTTTTATGATGTCGTCCAGGGACTTAGGGGTCGATGTGCATCGTGGTCGATAACCTTATGCTTTAGAGCCATTATCTCATGTCCATGATGTCGCATTCCATCTTTTGAGGCCAAAGAGGCTTGTTTTTATATAAATTGAAATTGCTTTAAAGGGACGAAGAGGCCTATGTTTCAGAAGGGTCGAAGACCCAATATTTTTAGTAGTTATCCATACAATTTATAAAGTGTTTAAATTTTGTTTAATGGGTGGATAGCCAATGGTTTGTGAAGGTCGACAACATCATCTTCGATATTGAATATTATACTTAAAAGAATTTATGTTTATGTCTTCGACCTTGGATAGAGGTTTACATTGTTTTTAAACAGTGTGTGTGATTAAAGGCAGAGATCCTTGTACCTCTATGTCGACAGTGTAAGTGCGGTTGAGATTGATCTATACTAAATTATTAAAAGTGGAGAGCCTAATTTATACTTCGACATCGTCATTGGGGATACCAGTGCCATTTTAAATTTTAAACTTCGACACTATCATTGGGGACACCAATGTAGGTGAACTTCAACATCGATCTGAATTATATTATTTAATGGTGGAGAGCCATATGTTATTGACTTCGAATTTAAACCTTGGGGGGTACCATTGTTTGTTTTTAATAAGTTCGACATGAATCAATTAGGGATACCAATATGTGTCACTTTGAAATGTTATAACTTTAAAGGGAAATAACCTAATTGGAGATACCAATAGACATAGGTTAAACATATAAGTAACATGAAATATAAATGATGGGTTCATAGTCATCCTAAGAAAATTACGAGATATAAGATGGATAATCCACATCATGTTGGAGATGGATAGTCTCTATGAGGATAATTAAAGGTTCATAATCATCCTAGGAAAATTATGGGATGTGTGATGGATATTCCACATCATTTTAAGTTAATTGAAATATGTGTGATAGATAATCGACATAATTTTAAACAATTAAACCATATGTGACGGGTAGTCAATATGGTAGGGATGGGTAATCCAAGTAATTATTACATGTTAGATGGATAGTCCAAAAATTCTTAATATGCTTATATGTGAGATGGGTAGTCCACATAATTATAAGATGGGTTGTCAAATTAAAATAAGACGAGTAATCAATTTAAATTGTGACGGGTAGTCATTTGGAACTAAGATGGATAATCCAATTAATTGGGATGGGTAACCCGATATATGATGAATGATTATAAATGTTATTTTATATGTTTTAGCCATTGTACTTACAAGAGCATAGTATGTGGTTGTTATGTTTGATAAGATGCTAGTGAGGGGAAAATCGGTTCCGCTCAATGGTGTGGTCTCATTAGATATCTATTAGGTTCAAGATGGTAGATTATTATTCACACCAGACTGCTTTCTATCCTGAAGTTTTTGTTTTTTCCCCTTAAACTCTTGGGTACTCATTTGAGTAGGTCGAGAGTAAGGGATTTCAAATTTCCAATTGGATGAATAAGCTTCCGAAGAATACAGGAGGCAATCTAGTTATTAGGAGCTTTATCTATTTCAGCTGTGTAGTTTGGTTTTGTCTATTTGGATGTAATGGCAAAGTTGTATAATTGCCAAGCATTTGAGTCTGATTGACCAAGAAGGCATCTTCATATGTCACTCTTGGAGTATTTTGTAATAATTTTATTTTTTCTGATCACGGGATTGCGAATGAGATTATGTAATGAACATGAAATATCATTTGCCAAATAAGATGTGAAAATTTGTTATTAAACTATGTTGAAATTTTTTCATATTCATGTGCTTCTGATTATTGATATGATAAACATAGCCGCACTTTGTCACTGAGAATTAATAACTATAGCTAACTACAGCATCTGTAGCAGTTAGTTTTGAGCCTCGGAATGAGGGATGTTACACCTCAGTATTATGGTCTCAGGTCTCTTCCACCCATTTACTACGTCAACCTTCGAAGGATCTACCGCTAACCCTTCTTCCAAAACCACATGGCTAGGAACTTCACTTCGTTTCTCCAAAAATGACATTTAGAAAAAAATTCTTTTAACTTGTGTTGTCTGAACATCTCCAACACATGCTGCAAATAAATTGTGTGTTCCTCTTCATCCTTCGAGTATACCAATATGTCATCAATGAACACCAACACATATATATCCAACTTGTCTCGAAAAATTCTATTCATCAAATCAACGAAGAACGCAGCTGCATTGATCAATCCAAATGGCATTACTAGCCACTTATATGAACCATACCTACTTCTAAACACAGTCAAAGGAACGGCTTCCTCCACAACACTCAGCTGATGGAATCCTGTAGCCAAGTCTAGTTACGAAAACACCATTTTTCACTTCAACTAATCAAAGAAGTCATCAATTCTTTGTAAAGGATGCCTATTTTTCATCGTTCTCTCATTTATCTTTCGATGGTCTATGTATAATCTTAAAGATCCATTAGTCTTCTTCACAAATACAGCTGTAGTCTCCCGAGGTGAGCTACTTAGCCTTACGAAGATTTTGCCTTCTAATTTTACCAATCGATTCTTTAACTCCTCCATCTCATTTGGAGGCATTCTACTTGGGATCGACTAGATGGTTCCGTCCTTGGTAATAGCTCTACATGAAACTCTACTTCCCTAGGTGTGACAACTTGGAAACTAGTTTGAATACATCAACAAACTTCTGCACCACTTGCATCGTTTTTAGTTCTTCCTTCTTTGAGGATAAAGCGAATAAGCTACCTTTGCGCCCAGTTTTAGACTCCTCCAAAACTACAAATATTCTTTCATTGTGGTCTGGGTGACTCAAAGTTATTATCCATTTTATGCAGTATATCTTAGCATAGTAACGCTCTAACAAACCCATCCCTAAAATAACCCTGAAACCTATGAAGTCAAACATGTAGCATTACACAAAAATTTACACTCACCAAGCTCAATCTTTAAGTTGGTGCATCTCAATTCGAGAGTTTCATATCCCCCTGTCGGGTTTACTACACATATGGAAGTGACTAAATAGGTAATCCCTAACCCTAGTCTATCAATCAAATCTTTAGCTATAAAGAAGTGTTGGAACCAGTATCAAATAGTGCTCTAACTAAAATACTAGAAATCAAGGCCATATTTTCCAACATTTTCCTTTTTCCTCGGCAAATGGTCCTACTCATGGTCCCTCTAAAGCATAAACTTGTGCTTTAAGCTCTAGGAAGTTCTTCTTTAGGTTACCCATCTTATCACACTTGAAGCACTCCACTCTTCCAAGATTCTTTGGCATCAGACACTTTGTTTCATAGTGTCCCTTCTGTCCAAAGTTAAAACAAGCAACCTCTACGGTAGCAATCTCTCTCCTCCTTTTCTCTTTGGCACTCCTTTCTAGCCTTTGGCATATGGTGTAGACTTCTTCCTCTACTCTGCTTTGGGTCTCGTCCCCATTCATCTCTGTTCCTGGTACATCCCGTCATATCTTATAGCCATGTCAACTACAAACTAAAAAGGAGATGTTAGATGAGTCATCACCTTATGGTCAAGACCTTACTTCAAACCCCTAATGAACTTCTCATTTTACTTCATTGGAGTATTAATGATCTCCCTGTCATACTTACCCAAAGAGTTAAACTTATGGATGCACCCCTCTTCTGAAAGGTCACCCTGTTTCTGATCAACAAACTCTCTTAACAGCGCACTCTACCGAGACTTTGATATGAACTGAACCTCGATCCTTTATTTAAACCATTCCCGGTTAATCTCCTCTTTGGAGTCTCAGTAGTTACCATCTCCCACTAATCCAACGCATTCTCATGCAACTGCCTTGATGCCATTCTCCTCTTCTATGCATCGTTCAACCCTAAGTCTCCAAATACACGCTCACAAACACTAAGCCAAGCCAACACTTTAATTGTTGGATCCTTCCCCGTAAACATCACCCCTCCTAAGTTTCTATAGTCTTTATTCATCCTTAAGAAGTCCACTCTCACTACAGTAGGCCTAGGCTCGATTGCCTCAGGCATGTGAAACATAAACTCTCTAAACAAAGCATTCAAATTTAAAATTTCAAAATAAAAAAAATAAAGTTATATAAATTTGGCTAATTTTTTAAATTCAAATTTAAAATCTATTTTGACTAACTAACAGTATTAAAATTTAGATCTAGATCTATAATTAAAAACTTCAAATTTCAAATAAAACATCCAATTTGACTTTGCTACATTTTAAGTAATATATGTATATATATAATAAGTTTATAATTCAAAAATAAATACATTTATTATATATATATAATTATATTAATTGATACATACATACATACATACATATGTATTTAAATAATTATACAAATATGCAGATTAAAGTAAATCTATAAAATATATGTATGTGTGTGTGTGTGAATGTAAATATATGTGTGTGTGTGTGTGTAACGCACACACACATCGCACAAGAAGGTGTAGCTATTAGGAGTTACCTGAGTAGGAGAAAGACTGTAGGCGTTGAGGGTAGAAACGAAGTAGGGATGGGGGGACAACATAACTCCCACCTTGAAATAACCCGTAGAGAAAGTGAAGTCGCCCGTCTGGGAGCAATCGGGATTATCGATCCACCTATTGTAATTGGCCAATATCTTGGCCAGGTCAATCTTCATAGACTCGAGTTTGGAAGCTCAAAGACTAGCAACACCTATGAAAGATGATCTTCCGGCAGGTGTGGATCCAGAGGCTGCCGTCTGAAACACAAATAGCTCGATTATACAACAACATAATGACCAAGTCTAGGAAAGCCTGGTGGCAAGCACCCATGCAAGAAATGAAAATGAGGCGATCATCTTCAAGGTGTGCTCATATTGGGCACCATATGAGAGCCGACTCACAATCCGACTCTTAAAGCTAAGTATTAAGCCCTACGGTTCGTACCCATTTCCTACTTTTTACTTATTATGAAATTGAACCCATCCCATAGCCCATTATCTAAATAAATGCTAATATCAATCATTTAATACTTGTAGGCCCACCAAAGCCAATCAGCATTGATCGACCACCGCTGACGTGACAACGATGATTGATCGACTTCGAAAGATGACCGAAGAAGGCAATTGTCGACCAAAGCATAAAAAAGTTAAAGCATTTTCTTACAATAGTATAACAACAAAATCAAAAGAAAATTAAAAAAAATGGAAAAAAAATGGAAAAATTCTCAACGCTTTGCCATGGTAGTGATGCTTACAACGGAAGCGGCGAAAGCGGGGGAGAAGGCACTTACTTTTGTTGAAAGGAGCTTAAAGATTCGAATTTTAGAGAGTGCTAAAGCTTTTTAATGGAGACAATATTTTTTTTCGTTCTCAATAAAGGGTAAAGGAAGGAAGAGAGGCATCTTTTGTAAACCTACCACTTCGATCACAACCGTTGGATTCAAATCAACTTTAAATCTCAATCATCTAAGAATAATGAATGCAGTTATCCTTCTCCATGTTAGAAACTTGAGCCCATTGCAAACGGTCATAGCCAATGGCTTAGCTTCATGTGGGGCATGCATTAAATGCATAGTAGAGGAGCCGAATAAAATTATCTTTGTGAAATGATAAGCCCGCCCTGCTCATAGAGACATGCTTGGGGAGCAAAATGTTGCTCCATTTTCTCACAAGTAATTAAAAAGCCGATTAATGCCTATTCCAACCCAATCAAAGCCATCCCATCAAAATTTTGACCGGTCCACTCATATTAGCCCCAACAAGAGTTGGCCCTAATCCAGCCAATCTATCCAGTAGTGATTCAAGTCGATGGCCGGTCAACACCATTCGATGTAGCTTCAACAGCCAACTCATTGGACAAGAACATGCCTAAGCCTAACCCAGCCCAATCCACACCGGCTTAGATTAGATACGACCGACTCTCTCCTTCCAGCCCACCTCTAGCTTGACTCCAAATCAGCTTATTCTCTAGGGAGCTGGACGAGTAGAATGAGGCAACCAAAGCGTATTAATTGGGACCGATCCAAACTATGAAAGTGGTCCAGTACACACCCCGTATATTAAGAAGTTAGCCCCAAGTCCATTCTATTAATGTACTTCAGACTATGGACAGATAACTATATACAACTAATAAGGAGACAACCAACAAGGCGACCAACGCGACCCGGCTTTCATCTTATTATATGCACGTTACCAGCTCCAGCGTAACCCACCTTCGACTTGGCTTCTTCACAACCACCTTTGATTGTTCCTGAGCAGCCTGTCTCGTTATGTCATATTCGGCCTGGCATCCCTATTGTAACTTGATTCTTAGCACCAATCATCTCTTAGCAAACTCAGGCATTGAGCAATCGGCCGGCTCATGGCGGTTTGCATCCAAACTAGCTCCAGGATAGCCCTTCTAGATCAATCGGTTGGAAATCTTAAGATGGCTTCAAAAATCACTCACTTGTCAAAATTGTCTCAAGCATGACCTATCTCTAGCATGACATTACCTCGGCTCATCCTATCATAGCAAAACCGGTCTGGCACATTCTTTGCACCTTGGTTCTTAGCAGCACAGCTTCCAGTATCATCTGCAGCTCGACAAGAGTCACCCATCTGCTTATCACATAGGCATACAAAAGTACCCGTCAAGCCGTAACGAACTATATAAGGTACTGCAGCGAAACGGGTAGAAGTACACATACTTATGTAGCTTGTCGTTAACATTTAATGTGCATTAAATGCAATGTCTGTGCCTAGTATATAAGGACAATTTGCATTCTTCTCATCTACTCATTCCTTTCTGCCTTTACAACTTTCTCTATCAGCCCATGTAGCATATCAACGGCCGGTAACACTTACTTCCTGGTTCACTACGCTATCTCAGTCATTCATCATCCATTTTAACCACTATAAATACCCTATGCATTGCCACTTCAACGGGGTTGAAAATTACTATAATTTTGGTTATTTTCTCCTTTCCAAACCCTTCCTTATAGTAGATTAAAGTCCCAAGTACCTAGGATTAGCTAAATTTTTTAGACTAAGTGTTTTATTTAGTATTATTCTCTTGTAATTCCTTGTAATTATAAGAGAAAAATATAGTAAGAGATCTTAATAGTGAACGTAGGCAAGCTTGCTGAACCACTCTATATTTGGCGTTACCCTACTATGCTTTGCTTGTTTTTATCATCATTTTACATTTTTAAGCCTAATGATTAGGAAGTAACATTTACTCTCTCAACCATTAGACTAATTCTAAGGTTGGTTAAATCTCTAATCAACTACCATAAATAAATGATTTTATTATTTATAAACTTACATAGCTTAAATAAGAATAAATATATTTTATAATACTGTTTCACTCGATATTGATTTGAATATATATATATATAGGAACAAATGTCTTGCAACAATATCTCTTACCAATTCTAAAACTAAATAGCTCCTTTTCCCCTCTTTCTTGCCGCATGAATTAGAGTCCATAACGAACTTAAAACCTTACTTAACCTATTAACAATTTATTGAATTTAAACCCAATTTTAATTGTTATATCGTATATCTATATACACGTGCACAACTAATATATAAACGTCCAATAAATTACTAATGACATCCCAAACATTTCTAAAGGCAACTCCATTTTTTTAAACGTATCCAATAAAGGAAATAAAATAATAATTCATAAATATGAATTAGTCTATAACAATTATAAATCTATTAAATCACGCAGTGTTTTGATGACTGAATATATTCAGTTGTGTGACTCGTACGTATGAATTTAGCCAGTGATTAGTATTTAAATAATATAAATACTAATGTTCACCTGTCACCTTAGATACAGTTTGACTTAATTCATTGCTTACAAATCTCATCGGTAAAATTCAATTTCAAAAATTCAAATGACACCATTCAGTAATGATTAATTATACCAATTCTCTTCGTTAACACTATATTACTTTAGGACTTCTGAAATTTAGTTTTAGTCAAAATTCCAATATTGTCCACATTCATCTTGGTTAGTCCATAAAAAAAATTCCGAGTTCAATACTAACATTTATTATTAACCATACTACTATTACCAGAGATTTTAATTTTGAGTTGACTACAGTTAACCATGATATTAACCAAATACAACTGAGGAGATGAATTCTGTAACGATCGCGATTTTTCGTTGCCGAAAAATCGAACCGTTTGGGTTTTAGAAGAAGAAAGAGGTAGAAGAAGAAAGAAAAGAAAGAGAAGAGAAAACAGAAAAACAAGTAACAGAACGAGAAACAATAACAGAATCTCACAGTCGCAGCGCAACAACATATAATAGATAAATGAATATCATTAAAACAAAAGAACTATACATTTTATACATTACATCACATTACATTACATCAATCAGAGTGTACAACAATAAAACAGCGGAAAGAATACTATATACAATAGATAATAGACTACGCTATCCAAGCTCGCCTCCAACATCTGCACAGCAACTCCCGAATCCAGAATAACCTGATAACCTAACTCTAGACTGCCCGTGTGGAAAATAGTGGGCACCCAGAGTTTAGGAAAGGAACAATAAACTCCAGGTCAGTCATGGGACTGGTGTGAGAACTCAAAACAGTTTATCTTTAAACAAGCAACAAGAAAATTTAAATTTTGAAATCCGCAATGCTTTTTGGAAAATGAAACTACCATAAGGCCTCCCGGCACACACACAATGCAAACGCACACATGGGGGAGATTTCTCCTTATGGTAGTCAAATATGCTTAATACGAGAAAATTTCTTTTTATATTATTACTAGTGCATAGTGGAAAACAATTTCGAAAGTATAGTATAAATCCTAGCCAGCATAGGTACCATGATACTATGCCTACTATAGCTGCCATGTTAAATGGCAGGTTCTACAACTAAAACCGTACAAGGCACGTATTGGATGAATGGATTTCCAACAAATGGTCAGGCTAAGGAACTTCCTACTGCCACATGGGATCGCCTCTGGCGGGACGTCCCGAGAACTAACGTTACGGTTAGATCTCTGCCAACACAAGGCCGGGTTACCTCTGTAACTAGGTAACTACTACACGAATATGCCATCCCCCGGTCCTTTGGGACCTTTATCCGAGCGCTCGCAACAACAACACCACACAGTAATAGGTATAGTGTATCAACATGAGTAAGTATCTGGGCTCCATACCATGATACCACCCTTTACCAGAAGGAAATGACATACCCTAAAGGGCGCGACCCTCATAACCTTGCCGCATATTCCTGTTTCGACCATTTCCGGGGAGTGAGGTCCTGACGAAGTCTCGTCCACAAAGCTACGCTTTGTGTAACAAAGCCATGCTTCGGGTCCACAGATGACCAAAGCAATAATCACAAAGATAAATGATCAAACAAATGATCATATCACAAATGACCAACCAATGATCATCACACAGCAGCACTCAGCATGCCACATTACCAGATTGGGAAATATCGCTGATAACCTTCAACTACATAACCTCTGAGCTCGTACGTCTCAGAGAAGGGTGTTAAGCTAAGAGAATAAATTCTCCGCCACCAACAGAAATGTATTTGAAAGAAATCTGCTCTATCTCTCAAAATGTAATGTCAGACACGTAACCATACAAGTCTGTTCCGGGTTCGAACAGAACCGAAGGCACTTCCAAAGAAGCCCTTGCAATCCGGGTATTCACAATCCCGATAAAATTTCCCATCACAAAGGAAATCTCCATATCGTAGCTAACGATGCGGAGACAATCGATAGGTCATCCTATCGTTTTCACAAATACCCGGTCTTCAACACCGGTCTTCAAATGCAATCCAAACGACGTATCGCATATTCGGAATGGGATATATGACACAAAGGTCCTCTCCCGGCTAAACCGAATAGCGAGCGCTTATTTTTAAAAATAAGTGTGCATTCAATTCCAAACAAACACAACCAATACCATCCAAGGGTAAATATTGATAGTCGGTTATTTAACTATCAATAAAGATGCGCCACATCATCAGATTCCAAATAAATTTCCAAAATTATTTAATCCCAAAAATATCTTCACAAGATATATATATATATATACACCATTTCCAAATAATTGCCCCAGTTATTTGTTTTACCAAAACCACTTCACGATAAAATTTTCCACACTTAACCAATTGAAAAACCAATTTTCAATTTACCTTTACCATTTGAAAACCAATTTTCAAATTACATTAACCATTTGCAAACCAATTTCAAATCACCTTAACCATTTGAAAACTAATTTCAAATCACCTTAACCATATATACCTTTTGAAACAAATTTCAAACCACCAAACAAATCTTTACCGATTTATTTTAACTTACGTTCCAAATTCGTAAATTATATTTTCATATTTAAAAATAAATCAACATTTATTTTTAAACAAATTTCCCTTCATATATATAAATTCCAAAGTGGATTTAAATTCCAAGCATCTACTAGCATACGATTCCCAAATCGATTTCAAGTTATTTGCTTTCAATTACCTTAAAGGTGAATTCACAAAAACCGTTCCATTTCATATTAGAAAACCATTCCCATGCTTATTTTAAAAATAAGTAATTCACAAATTTATTTATTTTCAACGATTTGAAAATATTCCATATACTTAAATCACAGTTAAGTATTTATTCCATTCTCTTTAAGAAAACATTCCTTTATTCACATTTATTTGGGTTAAAAACGAATGTTGCGTAAAACATCGTTACGACAACCCAAAAACACTAGTATATGGATTTGAAATAAAAAAAATGGATACATAAATCCACTACTATTCAAAATATTCCCTTCTATTTCTCGAAATCGTCTATTTCAACAATCAATGTTGAAATCTATGATTTCGATACTTAACATATCTTAAAACGTCTTTAATTAGTTTTAAATTCCATTTAGAACGTTCTTTTCCAAAAACACGTTCATTTAATAAAATAATACATTCACCGTTCAAAAATAGTGAATACAACCCCTTTAACAAATTCCATATTCAATTTATCAAATTAAATTGATTTTTCGGATTTATAACAATGTCCATACATCCCATTTCTATTTATGAAACTTCGTTTTAGAAATCTCCTTTTATTAGTCCAATTCGATTTACATAACTCGATTATATACTAAAATCAATATTATGAGTTAAATACTTATAATATTATCTATTTACCCAAATCGTTCTTTTGAACTTCACCAATTTAAAATCTTATCACTTACAAGATTTCTTTATGGCTTATAATAATTTCAACTAATGAAATCTTCATTTATTAACAATTTCTATAAAATTCCCCTTTTTAATGCCCAAATCCATTTCTATAAGTTAATAACTTATAAACTTAAATTTTTCCAATAACCGTTCGTTTTATAAATTTCACATTTATTAATCTATAAATCCTATAACTTCAATAATTTTTATTTAAAAACATCCATTTATAAAATCCTTTATATAAACCATTAATAATAATAACTTCCCAAAAACCAAATTTAACTATTTTATAAAAACCTATTATTGTTAAAAATTTCTTTTAAGTTATATTTCATAAAAATATAAATTTTTAAAACATAAAAATTTATCCATCTATTTATTTTAAAATTTAATCAATTCAAATTTTTTTTTAATAAACCATATTCTTTGAGAAATCACTTTTAAACCCCTTTTAAATTCAAAACCGTTATTTTTAATTTTAAAAATTTGAATCCGATGATGCAACAACATCAGATGGTCAATCACGGGAATAAGTGTCATATATCAATATGATTATCAACAATCAACATAAGATTTATAAACAAATAAATATGTGAGGAATCCGGTTGGATCCCTCCAACCTGTTTCCCTGCACCCACAGACGTTAGCACAATACCAATTCCACTTCAAGGTGGAATATCGCGGTATATGGGATTTTATAAATATTCCGCTTAATAACGGCGCAATAGGGTCTCATCCGCTATACGAGGCGGGAAATCAAATCCGATATATACATATGCCAATATATATATATCGCTATATATAGTATATATCCTACTATATCTACTAACACAATCAATCAGCAATCAACAATCAATATTAACTATTCAAAATTTTAAACAAAACCTTTCGATTGAGTGAGGAGTTCTCACCTTGATTTTATTCCGGTTTCGTCGTTCGTTTCGAATAAAATTAAACGAACGTTTAATTTTACCCGAAATTCAAACGACCTCCAATCGACTCCAAACTGGTTGCATCGCGAAGAGCACGGCGATACGAAGCCAACGCAAAAAATCTCGTTCGAATCCGACCTCGCATGCAAAAGATATCACGTTTTAAAGTTACACGATTTGAATCTTTAAATTTAAACTAACCAAAACAAATAAAAAAAAAGAATCCACCTCACCACTCACACACGCATGCGGCCCCCACCCTCACCTTCTCTCCCGTTCGCATTTCTCTTCCCAGGTATACACGCGCGCACGAGAAACCCAAACATCCACACCTAGGGTTTGAATTCGCGACCACCACACTCGCCTTTGCATCGATCAGAGAGCGCCACCTCGTAGCCCACGACAAGAGCCACCTTCGGCCAGAGCTAGGCCAAACTCGGCCCCCTCCTCCACCTTGAGGAATGCACGAAACGCACGGCCTTCATGGCCCCCTAACGACCACCACGCAACTCTGATTCAGATCACTACCGTTGGATACGTAGTGCTCGAGGCTCTCTACATTATTGTAGTTGGAAGTTTCTGATGATGGTTGGTGGATTGAGAGAAAATCGAGGGGGAAGTGGAGAGGATTTCGGCCATTAAACCTATAACTGGCGGCGGCTGGGCATATGGAGCTAGGGTTTTGAAAAATATTAAGATATATATGTTATTAATCTTATTTTAATAATAAAATTCTCTTTTTAATAACTTATGCAAACGAACTCCAAATGACGCATGCCGCCAGGCGATCCTAATGTTTTTCCACATTCCGGACGCAATGGAACAGGTTTCGTAAGCTAATTCGGAAGTATGTGTGAGATACGGCAATAAACAGTCGATTTAAATTTAACCCGATTTAAGCGATTTCTAGGCGTTTTGGCTTGTACCGGACAAACGATAAATCCAAACGACTTGAAATTTGAAATCTTACAATAATATCACATTACGGATCCGATGAAATTGGTTTCGTCGAAATCCGAGACCGTTTGAAAAATGGCTATTTTAACTCGCCGAATTAAAATTAAAACGATATCGATGCGTTTCGAGCTGCCACGGTCAAACGACAACTCCGTTTGCTACGAAATTTGAAATCCGATAATAACTAACTATTACGGATCCAATGGAACTCGTTTCGTTAAATTCTGAGACTGTTCAAAAATTGGCTATTTTTCAGTCGATAATTAAATATTAAAATATTCAATTTTTACAAATTAACTCCAAATTCAGTTTTACAAGTTCTAAAACATTCCTATAACTTCAATATGATAAAACAAAATTTTCCAAATCATTTTCAATCATATTTAACCCAATATCAAATTATTTGTGGAATTTCACTATTAATTAATCGATTTAAATGACCAATTAAATCCAATATTCAAGAAATAAATTATTCGACTTAAAAATTCCACTTATAAATATTAAAAATAAATTAAATATTCAAATTCAAGTTATCAAAAATTCTGGGTCGTTACAATCTTCCCCCCTTAAAAGAATTTCGTCCTCGAAATTGCAAGTTAAGGAGAATAATTCATAATCCGTTTATTATTTTTCCAAAACTAATAGTTTTATCAACCTTCTAACACCAATCTTTTTATTAAAGATTTACTATCATTTCAATTAGCTTTCCAACTTCAATTATAGGTTTCAAACAACATTGTTTATTTGACAATTCAAATTTAAATTTCAATTCAAATTTTCAACTTTCAAAATTTCTCAAAAATTTTTACTAACTCCCTAAATTTTCGAAAAATTTCGCCAGAGTCTCCTTTGCGCGGCTAGATCGGTACGACTACAAAATGGCACTACGGCCCCTCAGAATCAAAAAGAAAAGAGAAAGCCAAGTGGCTGGAGAAGGAAATCATCAATTCTCATACTAAAAGTGAAATACGTACCTTTTTGTCGAGCGTTACAAATTTTTTTTTTTTTTAACTTTGAAATCAAAATCCCAATTCCTTTATAACCTGTATATCCTGCTAGCATAATATCTAATTATAATATTCAAACCAATTTGCCAATTCAATTATAAAATTTCCAATACATGCTTCTTATACCACTTTTAGTTTACTATTAAAGTTGCATATTCATTTTCATTCAACTTTGCATTCCAATTTTCATTTGAATTCAATTACATAGCTTTCAAATTTTACTAATTCAATTTCATTAACACTTAATGAATTTACATACAACCAACCAACAAGCAATAACGACCAATGTACATCCAATACAACCAAATTTATTTATTTTACTTACATTCAATTTGGTTCAACTGTTTTAATTCCAATTGGTTTAGCATTCAATTGATTTTCATCCAATTATTCAACTAACTTCAATGAATTTACACTTACATACATCGTTTCATATCAACTTACTTACATTCGATTGATTAACATTCAATCCATTCTTTAATTCAATTGCTAGTTCTTTTTACAAATAAAATTGAATTTCATTTATATAACTTAAGTTCACATCTTTAACAATTTCATTTACTCACTTTATTCATTTATTTTGATATTAACATCAATTCTTTCAACATTACTTAACTTGCATTCCATTTCAACTTTATTTACATCATTTAATTCACTTGATTATTTAACTTTGATGCAAAGATCGATTTTTTATTCAACTTCACTTAAGTTATTCCATTTAAACATCATTTGTTAATTAAACTTAAGTTTTACTTATCAATTCAATTCGGATTTTAAATTCCAAAGTAAATCCTATTTAACTTTTACTTAAGTCAAATTCATATCAATATTCAAATTCATATTCCATTTTACTTAACTTAATTGTTTAACCACTTCAACAACTGGTTTCACTTACATTTTCCCATTTAATAAGTTATAAAACTTATTATTCAACTTCTAACTTATATTGTAAGTTCAAAACCTTTTTCACTTATATTTATCAACTTCAAGTTGAATTTTAATTTTCAAATTTGTTTATTACAACAAAACTTCAGTTTTTAAATTCATTATTGTAGCAAATCCATCACATAGAAACTCGAAAATGATACTGATGATGCTGCAGTCATCACCCTTATTATTTCCCAGTGACAATAGTGAAATCAATGCTAAATATTCTTTCAAAAAGTTTTCTTTCTATTCATAAATCACTTTTATAACCCTTTTACTTATATAATTTTTACTTCTTATATACATACATGATTATCTTACAATTGTAAATCATCATTAATTATTATTTCATCTTATGATTCATTGGTTTATACCATTATTCTTTTACAATAGTTGCTTTTATTAACTTATTCAAACAACTTTTAATTATTTTATATATATATATCCTATTTAACAACAACCAAGCAATCAATTATATACACACTTCAATAATTCCTGAAAAATTATTTTCTTTTTATATATAAAATATAATCGAGGTAAAATTATTTCATTTACCCAATTTAAAACAATATTGTGTCGAATTGTTCTATTCAAGTGTTTAGGAACCCCTTCGATTCAGTTTTCGAGGCTGCGCCGACGAAGGTTCATATACCACTCAATAAACCAATCATCACAATATAAAACAATTTTATATTCACTAACAAATACGCACTCATATCTATTATTACACCCACACTCATTCTAGAGTACTGCTGACTCTATCTCTAATGAGTAATACCCAACAGAGCAGGTTGTCGCTTAACCATATGCTCTGATACCAAATGTAACGATCGCGATTTTTCGTTGCCGAAAAATCGAACCGTTTGGGTTTTAGAAGAAGAAAGAGGTAGAAGAAGAAAGAAAAGAAAGAGAAGAGAAAACAGAAAAACAAGTAACAGAACGAGAAACAATAACAGAATCTCACAGTCGCAGCGCAACAACATATAATAGATAAATGAATATCATTAAAACAAAAGAACTATACATTTTATACATTACATCACATTACATTACATCAATCAGAGTGTACAACAATAAAACAGCGGAAAGAATACTATATACAATAGATAATAGACTACGCTATCCAAGCTCGCCTCCAACATCTGCACAGCAACTCCCGAATCCAGAATAACCTGATAACCTAACTCTAGACTGCCCGTGTGGAAAATAGTGGGCACCCAGAGTTTAGGAAAGGAACAATAAACTCCAGGTCAGTCATGGGACTGGTGTGAGAACTCAAAACAGTTTATCTTTAAACAAGCAACAAGAAAATTTAAATTTTGAAATCCGCAATGCTTTTTGGAAAATGAAACTACCATAAGGCCTCCCGGCACACACACAATGCAAACGCACACATGGGGGAGATTTCTCCTTATGGTAGTCAAATATGCTTAATACGAGAAAATTTCTTTTTATATTATTACTAGTGCATAGTGGAAAACAATTTCGAAAGTATAGTATAAATCCTAGCCAGCATAGGTACCATGATACTATGCCTACTATAGCTGCCATGTTAAATGGCAGGTTCTACAACTAAAACCGTACAAGGCACGTATTGGATGAATGGATTTCCAACAAATGGTCAGGCTAAGGAACTTCCTACTGCCACATGGGATCGCCTCTGGCGGGACGTCCCGAGAACTAACGTTACGGTTAGATCTCTGCCAACACAAGGCCGGGTTACCTCTGTAACTAGGTAACTACTACACGAATATGCCATCCCCCGGTCCTTTGGGACCTTTATCCGAGCGCTCGCAACAACAACACCACACAGTAATAGGTATAGTGTATCAACATGAGTAAGTATCTGGGCTCCATACCATGATACCACCCTTTACCAGAAGGAAATGACATACCCTAAAGGGCGCGACCCTCATAACCTTGCCGCATATTCCTGTTTCGACCATTTCCGGGGAGTGAGGTCCTGACGAAGTCTCGTCCACAAAGCTACGCTTTGTGTAACAAAGCCATGCTTCGGGTCCACAGATGACCAAAGCAATAATCACAAAGATAAATGATCAAACAAATGATCATATCACAAATGACCAACCAATGATCATCACACAGCAGCACTCAGCATGCCACATTACCAGATTGGGAAATATCGCTGATAACCTTCAACTACATAACCTCTGAGCTCGTACGTCTCAGAGAAGGGTGTTAAGCTAAGAGAATAAATTCTCCGCCACCAACAGAAATGTATTTGAAAGAAATCTGCTCTATCTCTCAAAATGTAATGTCAGACACGTAACCATACAAGTCTGTTCCGGGTTCGAACAGAACCGAAGGCACTTCCAAAGAAGCCCTTGCAATCCGGGTATTCACAATCCCGATAAAATTTCCCATCACAAAGGAAATCTCCATATCGTAGCTAACGATGCGGAGACAATCGATAGGTCATCCTATCGTTTTCACAAATACCCGGTCTTCAACACCGGTCTTCAAATGCAATCCAAACGACGTATCGCATATTCGGAATGGGATATATGACACAAAGGTCCTCTCCCGGCTAAACCGAATAGCGAGCGCTTATTTTTAAAAATAAGTGTGCATTCAATTCCAAACAAACACAACCAATACCATCCAAGGGTAAATATTGATAGTCGGTTATTTAACTATCAATAAAGATGCGCCACATCATCAGATTCCAAATAAATTTCCAAAATTATTTAATCCCAAAAATATCTTCACAAGATATATATATATATATACACCATTTCCAAATAATTGCCCCAGTTATTTGTTTTACCAAAACCACTTCACGATAAAATTTTCCACACTTAACCAATTGAAAAACCAATTTTCAATTTACCTTTACCATTTGAAAACCAATTTTCAAATTACATTAACCATTTGCAAACCAATTTCAAATCACCTTAACCATTTGAAAACTAATTTCAAATCACCTTAACCATATATACCTTTTGAAACAAATTTCAAACCACCAAACAAATCTTTACCGATTTATTTTAACTTACGTTCCAAATTCGTAAATTATATTTTCATATTTAAAAATAAATCAACATTTATTTTTAAACAAATTTCCCTTCATATATATAAATTCCAAAGTGGATTTAAATTCCAAGCATCTACTAGCATACGATTCCCAAATCGATTTCAAGTTATTTGCTTTCAATTACCTTAAAGGTGAATTCACAAAAACCGTTCCATTTCATATTAGAAAACCATTCCCATGCTTATTTTAAAAATAAGTAATTCACAAATTTATTTATTTTCAACGATTTGAAAATATTCCATATACTTAAATCACAGTTAAGTATTTATTCCATTCTCTTTAAGAAAACATTCCTTTATTCACATTTATTTGGGTTAAAAACGAATGTTGCGTAAAACATCGTTACGACAACCCAAAAACACTAGTATATGGATTTGAAATAAAAAAAATGGATACATAAATCCACTACTATTCAAAATATTCCCTTCTATTTCTCGAAATCGTCTATTTCAACAATCAATGTTGAAATCTATGATTTCGATACTTAACATATCTTAAAACGTCTTTAATTAGTTTTAAATTCCATTTAGAACGTTCTTTTCCAAAAACACGTTCATTTAATAAAATAATACATTCACCGTTCAAAAATAGTGAATACAACCCCTTTAACAAATTCCATATTCAATTTATCAAATTAAATTGATTTTTCGGATTTATAACAATGTCCATACATCCCATTTCTATTTATGAAACTTCGTTTTAGAAATCTCCTTTTATTAGTCCAATTCGATTTACATAACTCGATTATATACTAAAATCAATATTATGAGTTAAATACTTATAATATTATCTATTTACCCAAATCGTTCTTTTGAACTTCACCAATTTAAAATCTTATCACTTACAAGATTTCTTTATGGCTTATAATAATTTCAACTAATGAAATCTTCATTTATTAACAATTTCTATAAAATTCCCCTTTTTAATGCCCAAATCCATTTCTATAAGTTAATAACTTATAAACTTAAATTTTTCCAATAACCGTTCGTTTTATAAATTTCACATTTATTAATCTATAAATCCTATAACTTCAATAATTTTTATTTAAAAACATCCATTTATAAAATCCTTTATATAAACCATTAATAATAATAACTTCCCAAAAACCAAATTTAACTATTTTATAAAAACCTATTATTGTTAAAAATTTCTTTTAAGTTATATTTCATAAAAATATAAATTTTTAAAACATAAAAATTTATCCATCTATTTATTTTAAAATTTAATCAATTCAAATTTTTTTTTTAATAAACCATATTCTTTGAGAAATCACTTTTAAACCCCTTTTAAATTCAAAACCGTTATTTTTAATTTTAAAAATTTGAATCCGATGATGCAACAACATCAGATGGTCAATCACGGGAATAAGTGTCATATATCAATATGATTATCAACAATCAACATAAGATTTATAAACAAATAAATATGTGAGGAATCCGGTTGGATCCCTCCAACCTGTTTCCCTGCACCCACAGACGTTAGCACAATACCAATTCCACTTCAAGGTGGAATATCGCGGTATATGGGATTTTATAAATATTCCGCTTAATAACGGCGCAATAGGGTCTCATCCGCTATACGAGGCGGGAAATCAAATCCGATATATACATATGCCAATATATATATATCGCTATATATAGTATATATCCTACTATATCTACTAACACAATCAATCAGCAATCAACAATCAATATTAACTATTCAAAATTTTAAACAAAACCTTTCGATTGAGTGAGGAGTTCTCACCTTGATTTTATTCCGGTTTCGTCGTTCGTTTCGAATAAAATTAAACGAACGTTTAATTTTACCCGAAATTCAAACGACCTCCAATCGACTCCAAACTGGTTGCATCGCGAAGAGCACGGCGATACGAAGCCAACGCAAAAAATCTCGTTCGAATCCGACCTCGCATGCAAAAGATATCACGTTTTAAAGTTACACGATTTGAATCTTTAAATTTAAACTAACCAAAACAAATAAAAAAAAAGAATCCACCTCACCACTCACACACGCATGCGGCCCCCACCCTCACCTTCTCTCCCGTTCGCATTTCTCTTCCCAGGTATACACGCGCGCACGAGAAACCCAAACATCCACACCTAGGGTTTGAATTCGCGACCACCACACTCGCCTTTGCATCGATCAGAGAGCGCCACCTCGTAGCCCACGACAAGAGCCACCTTCGGCCAGAGCTAGGCCAAACTCGGCCCCCTCCTCCACCTTGAGGAATGCACGAAACGCACGGCCTTCATGGCCCCCTAACGACCACCACGCAACTCTGATTCAGATCACTACCGTTGGATACGTAGTGCTCGAGGCTCTCTACATTATTGTAGTTGGAAGTTTCTGATGATGGTTGGTGGATTGAGAGAAAATCGAGGGGGAAGTGGAGAGGATTTCGGCCATTAAACCTATAACTGGCGGCGGCTGGGCATATGGAGCTAGGGTTTTGAAAAATATTAAGATATATATGTTATTAATCTTATTTTAATAATAAAATTCTCTTTTTAATAACTTATGCAAACGAACTCCAAATGACGCATGCCGCCAGGCGATCCTAATGTTTTTCCACATTCCGGACGCAATGGAACAGGTTTCGTAAGCTAATTCGGAAGTATGTGTGAGATACGGCAATAAACAGTCGATTTAAATTTAACCCGATTTAAGCGATTTCTAGGCGTTTTGGCTTGTACCGGACAAACGATAAATCCAAACGACTTGAAATTTGAAATCTTACAATAATATCACATTACGGATCCGATGAAATTGGTTTCGTCGAAATCCGAGACCGTTTGAAAAATGGCTATTTTAACTCGCCGAATTAAAATTAAAACGATATCGATGCGTTTCGAGCTGCCACGGTCAAACGACAACTCCGTTTGCTACGAAATTTGAAATCCGATAATAACTAACTATTACGGATCCAATGGAACTCGTTTCGTTAAATTCTGAGACTGTTCAAAAATTGGCTATTTTTCAGTCGATAATTAAATATTAAAATATTCAATTTTTACAAATTAACTCCAAATTCAGTTTTACAAGTTCTAAAACATTCCTATAACTTCAATATGATAAAACAAAATTTTCCAAATCATTTTCAATCATATTTAACCCAATATCAAATTATTTGTGGAATTTCACTATTAATTAATCGATTTAAATGACCAATTAAATCCAATATTCAAGAAATAAATTATTCGACTTAAAAATTCCACTTATAAATATTAAAAATAAATTAAATATTCAAATTCAAGTTATCAAAAATTCTGGGTCGTTACAAATTCTCTACTAAATAGTGTTTCACTTTCAATGCTTCGACTAACACGGAACTATGGTTGTTCAATGGACACCATGCCACGGTTTAACTATAATCAAAAATAGAGTTTCTACATTGAAGTTTAAAAGTATCCTCAAGAGAGGATAACGTAATATCATCGCTCGAGATTTCCTGTTTAACCAAGTTGTTATTAACCAATAGGAAACTCTCGGATGAATCATCACATAGTTACCTAATAACTACCAGCACATAATCCCTTAGTTCCCCCAGTAGCCATGAGCAATACACTATCCAACATTTGAAGAGCATTGTGTACTCTGGTCTCAATGGATGTATCGATATCCTTTCTCGAACATCTTCACCATGTATATTTAAAATAGTATGTTATTCTATGTTGTGATAGTTTTCTCATAATTACAACTCTTTGTAATAACTATCACATATCACATTATTTAAGGATTTTCTAATTAATATACATCTAAATTAATTGCTTAATTGATCACATCACTATATAATAAAGTATATATTAGGAAACAGATAATTTATTATGAACAAGATTGGTTATCATGTTAGGAACAATTTACCTAATTGTCCTTAAGGCATATATCTAACTCTGTCAATTCTTCAGCCCGAAACTTTTCCATCTTATTAATCGATACCACCAATACCTTTACCTAAATACCTTATTTTGATTGTTCGATCCATGTAGCTTCAAGAGATTGCTTCGTACTATAATTATGGAACCATTTCCATTGTCGATGTGCTAAAACTCATTGATCCTATAGATCAGTACCAATCAATGCCACTAATCGAGACCATTCGATGGTGGTTCTCATACTTATCCATTTTTTTGTCTTGTTCTTCCATTGTTCAATATTTAGCCGTCTCTCGTACTTGAACATCCATGAGTTCCTCGCCAATTTCTTCATCGTTATAAAGTCCAACAATTTCCTGTCTTCGAGCGCGAAAAAATACAGATAACATAGTTCGGACTTTAAATTCAAATCAAAATTTCTACTTAATTTTTAAAATAAGATAGGTGCTTCATTCAACAAAAGAACTGTTTTGATATTTTGAATCTAGGACCTCTAAAACCTCAGTCTAGAGCGTCTTACCACTTGACATTTAAGCCGATGGCCCTTACCTTAAAAATTACAACTTCTAAAATTCAATTTTTGCTTTAAAATTTCCATATTCCAATTCCAAATTTTTAGTTTTTCCAACCCAAATATAAAACTTCAAATTTCAAATTCAAAGAAAGAAAAGTCAAAATTTTAGAATTCAAATTTCCATATTTTCCTTCTCAAACTAAAAATTCCAAGTTCAAAACTTAAATTCATATGTTTAGAAATCAAATTTTCTATTTATTAAAATTTTAGTTCCTATTATTTTAAATTTGAATTCAATATTCAAAATCTCAAATTCCTTAGGTTTTTCGTTTTGTAACTTATAAGTCAATTATACAATTTCATTTGTTTTTTTAAGTTGATAAAAATTGAAAATCGTATTTTCAAATTTAAGTCTTTGGACTTAAATTTTCTAGTTCAAAATTCAAATTTTAATTTCAAAATTAAAGCATAAAATAAAAAACTATAACATTTTGCTAATAATATTACCACTCCGTGTTTGATAAAATTAATGAAAAAAGAAATAAATATCTTTTTCCAAGATTATAAAATCGAACAATCTATTTCTTCACTTTTGATGGTTATAGTAATAATTTGAAATTTGTTATTCTATTTTTTACTTATTAAAAAATTAGTAAAAAAATAACAAATGGAAATAAAATGTATTCTTCAGTTGAATCTGGAAATTACGATTATGTAATCCAAACTCTAAATCATCTTCCAATAATCGATTACAATTTGTAATATTACGTAATCGGGCATGTTTTATTTAATAATTTGTAATCAAAACTAGGTGCCTGTAACGACTTCATAAGGACTACTTTCCAACCTCTATATAAATGCACCAAACCAAACTGTTCTCGCACAACTAAATTCTTTATTATATATACTTTATTCTACTTCTAATCACAGCAATGTCCACATCAAAATTTCTTGCATTCGATAGTGATTCCGATTATGATGAGATAGAAATGACTCAAATGAAGTATGAAACTTGCTTATTAAATTGCAAGAAGAAGAAATCGATCAATTAACTCATTAATATGGTGGTTCTATCTCTGGTAGATAATACACAAATCGTCATCATAACAGACTTGCTACTTGTTGAAGCTGACGTCCAAACTTGCTATTTGCTGATTATGACTTCCAATTTCATATCAAACAACACGTTGCGTATCACAATGAAATCTTACATAACAAACTTCAAAAAGATCTTATGGGACACATATGAAATTGATGCGGAGATACTTAGTTATTATTGAATGAGTATGATTATTTTAACATTAGTGTTTGTTTATGTAATATCGGAAAATTGTCGTAAAAAAATTTAAATTTAAATTATCTATTAATTCAGCAATTTTTATTTATTTATTTCAGTTATTCAAGTACATATACATATCACAAAATCAAATAATATAAAAGTCATCTAAACAAAATACTCGACTTAAAGCATCATAGAATCGGCTTATATATAAGTCATCTAAACAAAATACTTAACTGTAAATATATGCACATATCCCATAATCAACTAATATAAAAAGTCGTCTAAATAGAATACTTAGTTGTAGGTACATACACACGAGTTATACCTCGAGGTGCATTTAGTTGTCTAAATACTTAGGGATTCCCCCACCATGGTACCTTTCGCTCATCCATTCAGCCATCCCGTCCAAACATTGTGCCCTTTCTCATTATCATCTACCACCCTTTCTTTCCTCTTGTTCCTTCTATCACATATGCATTTTTATTTAATTTATGAATCAACATAGAATTTAAAATGAATAAGAATGAGAGTTGTGCATCTCAGGCTGACTTAGGTGTCAAGCTCTTGTTTGCGCCTGACTCTTGTACCAAACCATATGTACCATATGTAGCATCTACACAAAAGCAACATAACTTAGTATGGAATAAACAGATTTAAAAGGAAAAAGAGTGCTAATGGAAAACAACTTACCTGATATGGCCCTGGACTAGCTACCGCTCGAGTGAAGCACAGCCCACTGAGTACCAATTTCTAAAATATAACGAGGATCTAAGTTTATTAGCTAATATTCCGAACATCAATGGTATTTTCTATCGAAGCTGACTTAATCATAAGATCTATCACTTATCTCCATGGCAAAAAAGGTGAGAACAACAACATGCAAGACATAATAAGCCAGATCTGTTAAAAGACGAAGCAACAAATAATAACAAAGAGTTCTTCCAAAGAACAAGAGGAGAATGAGATTCGAAAACTATGGAAGCCCCCTTAACTTAAGGAATTTGATAACGATGAAAAGTGATTTTTGATCTCCAGCAATTTCCATCATTTTTCATCTTCTTATGCTTTTGGAAGAATAATGAAGTATATTGTTTTGCGGCTAGGGGAGAAACCCTTTTGTAAAGTCGGATACTAATGTGGGTACAAACTCATCTTTTAATATATCTTTCATTATATAGATGGATCCCTCCCAATAATTTTTATTCTTTCTTATAATTTTAGAATTAAAATCTTTATTTCTCCTTGATTCATGTGTATATTTTCATATTTACCCTTCTAAATTATTACACTTAACAAGCTTAATATAATTAGTGTAACATCATGTCCCTTTGACTTTCCCTTTTATTAAGTTTACTCATATTTCAAATTCTATTTCATTTATCTACAAAGTTCAAACTCTAACTAGAAGTTTCTCTACTCTCATCAAAAAGAAAATATTTATTCTCTTTTCTTCTTCTTTTATTTTAGTTCCTCCTTAATTTAAGGCTCCATAGGGACTCAAAATCATACCACAAATTCAATTGCACAATTCAATCAATAGAAGTCGCATAATATGATGGTAAGGTTTAAAATTTGATGATATTCAACTCTCTTCTTATACTATATACGTAAAAGATGGATCTCTCTTAATATTTTTCTTTTTTCTCATAATTTTAGAATTAAATACCTTAATTCTCCTTATGCATGTGTATATTTTCAAATTTACCTCTCTATATTTTTACATTTAACAAGCGTTAATATATTCATATATAATACCATGTCGCTTTCACTTTCCCTTTTATTAAGGTTTACCCATTATGTTAAATTATGTTTCATTTCTCTACAATGTTCAAACTTTAGGCAAAAGTTTCTTTTTCTCATTAAAATTGAAATATTTATCCTTTTTTTTTCTTATTCATTTTTGTTCCTATTTAATCTTTTTCTCTACAAGGACTCAAAATCATATCACAAATTCAATTGTACAATTCTTATTTTATATCTTATACATAAATGATGGATCTCTCTTAATATATA
Source organism: Allium cepa (assembly GCA_030765085.1). Classification (NCBI taxonomy): domain Eukaryota; kingdom Viridiplantae; phylum Streptophyta; class Magnoliopsida; order Asparagales; family Amaryllidaceae; genus Allium; species Allium cepa. The sequence continues at coordinate 90,229,665 of CM060928.1, forward strand.
TATATATATATATATATATATATTCTCATAATTTTAGAATAAAAATAATTAATTCTCATTGATTCATTTGTATATTTTCACATTTAGCCCTCTAAAATTTTACGTTTAACAAGCTTTAATATATTCAGGTGTAATACCATGTCGTTTGACTTTACATCTAATTAAATTTACTCATTATGTTGAATTCTGTTTTATTTCTCTACAAAGTTCAAACTCTAACTAGAAGTTTTTTTACTCTCATCAAAAATAAAATATTTATTCTTTTTCTTCTTCTTTCATTTTAGTTCCTCTTTAATTTTAGGGTTCATAAGGACTTAAAATCATATCACAAATTCAATTGCAGGGTTCAATCAATGGAAGGTCGTATAATATGACGGTAAGGTTTAAACTTTGATGATATTCAACTCTCTTTCCTCTAAATTTACTAGCTTTTTTCTAACTGTAGTTTAATTTAACGTTTTAGATTTTATAGCTATCAAAATTTGTTTTGAATCATCGTACATGTTTAGTTCTATTAGAATTGCATTTATTATTTTGAAAGATACATCAGTACTATATTTAAGAATCGAAATGCTTAATGTATTTAGAGTTTATTTTCTTATTTATTTTACCTATAAATAAGCAAGGATTAGTTTTTACAATGCATTTTTATTTTATTATTTATGGAAATGAAGTTAAGATCGTTATTTTTGATTCAAAATTGAAATATCGAAAGAGATTTAAATTATTGATTGGTTATTTTTTGAAGAATAATCCCAACTGTACTAAACTAATTTACCTTTTCTTTTATAACACGTAGGCTTATTTTTTGATCTTTTATTGTGTGGATATGCACAATCTAGTTTTGGTAATTAGCAATGAAAATAAAGAAGGTTGAATTTTAAATTATTTATATTTGACATCTTGAAAAAACTAAGGACAGTTCCTAAGCCATATTTGGATTTTAAAGAAGTTAGAAAAAACCAATTTGAAAATTCGATAGTTTATTAATTTCAACTTAAAAATTTCTCCTTTAATTACTTTTATGGAATACAAGTGTAGCGGTTGTTTTTTTTTTCTCTTTCAAATTTACTTAGCTTTGCCCATTTTATATTCGTTCCACTCCGTTGTATTATTGACATCAATGCAATTCAATCTCTATAAAATATATTATTTTTTTGTCCTCTAAAATAAAATCTACGAACGCTTTATTCCCTTCTTCAATTTAATATTTCATTGTAATCTCAAGTTTCATATGAAGTCAAAGCGACTTCATAACTTCTATTGTATACATTAAAGTTAGATATCTCTTGGAATTCTAATTTATTTGTTCTTTCTTTCCATTTATTTTCTCTTTATTCTCAACCTCTACAGGAACTCAAAATACTATATACACACATAAATATATTAAACTTGGAACTTCTTTAATTCTTTTGTATTTTTTTTTGTGGTTTTAGCATTAAAATCCTTATTTCTCATTGATTCATTTGTATATATTTATGTATCTCAGCATGTTCTTATGACTTTACTTTTTTATTAATTTTACTCATTTTATTCAATTCTATTATATTTTTCTATAGAGTTCTAACCTTAAGAATAGTTTCCTTTTCCTCGTAAAAATACATTTTGTTTTCTTTTATAATTTTTGTCTTTTTTCGTTTAATTTTTATTTCATTCTAATTGGTATGGTGTGATACATGGTTTTTGTGGTTCAATTTCTACTAGAAACAAGTATGTTTTAGGTAATATATAATCAGAACAAATTTAATATAAAAAATGTTCTACCTAAATGTATCAGTGTTAATATCTATTTCGTATTAATATTTATCTCAAGCTACATTCTTATAGCAATCAACTCACTATCATGAATATTTCATCAATTTTGTATTTCAATAACATCATCACAATCATTACCAAAAAATAGTCGTTTTAAATTATGTAACTTTAGCATGTTGCTTGCATAGTATGGATCTACAATTTACCATATATATTAAAGTCAAATCACACTTAATATTTTTTCTTTTCTCAAAATTTCACAACTTAAATACTTACCACTACTTGGTTTAATGTACTCTCAAGAAGGTCACAAGTTCAATCCCACAAACCATGTTTACATCTAATGTATATTAGAATAACTTAACTTTTCTTGATTCACTTTTCCCTAGCCTTCCAAGTTTGAATCATATTTAGCTCATTTACTTCAATATTTTGGAACCATAAAGTTCATTTAAAAACATTTAATTTTTACCACTAATATCCCTTTTAATTAGAAATTTCAACCAGGATCTAAGCTACATTAATGATCCTATATTTTGTAGCAATTGTTTCAATAAACAAGCACGATGTTTATTCGAAATTCATTGATTTTGTTCTCTAAAATACAGGCTCCATCGAAAATATAACATATTACAAACATTTATGATAATAATATTAAGAATAGAAAAAAAAACAGTAATAGTAAATTATAGAAAAGCATAATAGACACACACATACATGAATTGGATGCTATAATTTATCTAAAGCCTTTATTTTAAATGAACCAACAAGCTCATGTAATATGTACGATATAAAATAAATTGCCTTAGTTTTTCAAATTCAACCTCATCTTATTCAAAGTAGTCATTTTAAATAATTAACCATGATTAATGTTTGAATTTCATTAATTCTAAATAAATTAATATAAAAACTAATAAAAATTACAAAAAACATAATGATTGTTAATTATGTATATTAACTTGGAATGCTGCGGTAATTCTCATTTTAGTCTATTTTCTTCATTCGCATTGTTACCACCGATTCTCACTTCAACGTTGTCGAAACCAAGGAGGGTAGAAGGGAAGAATTTACAAAAGATGATAACATCAACAAAGCCTTTCAACTACGTCAAAGAATAAGCGTTCAATAAGATTTTGAAGGGGTCGAAATGGGTTGAAAGAACCCTTTCGAAACAAATGCGTCTGCTGGCATGAAGACGTTTCGAATAAGTTGAAGAATACCTTCCGAAGGCAGCAAATTATGGCTACTCACATGCGTGCCAAACCTTTCAAAACTGAAGGTTTCTCATTCATTCACATTTCGCAGAAAGATGTTTTGTTAGAGCAACCATTTCGAAAGCATTACTAAACCTTGTGAAATGGTCGAAATCTTTTACAACTAAGAAAGAAAAGCTTGTTAAAGTTCAATATGACAATCTCCTATACCAAGGGAAAGGGTTCCGCATCAGTAGGCAAGTATGTCTTCGAAAGTTACCTTCCCTTTAAAACCCTCAGCATATCAACACCGTTGAAACTCTAAAGATCTAGCTATTAACATAGTCAAAAGCTCAGACCTCATATTACTTGCAACAACATAGCAACACAAGGTGCAGAAGCATACCTATCCCTTTCGATGAAGTCGAAAGCACTCAAGTCCATCTGAAAGCAATGCTAGAGGACCTTAATGTGAACGACAAGGAAAGGTCTCCTGGGTCGCCTTTCAACCAAGTCGCACTTATAAATACAACCCTAGGGGTCTGGTTTAGGGATCCGTATTCATTCACTTCATCCTTGTACTTTCTTAAATTTGTAAACCCTAATTCTAAAAATTAGATTGGGATTTGATCAATTTGCACTACTTGAGTTTAATCAAAAAAGATCTTACAATTTTTGGATATGAAGCTTGTTTTACATACTATTGGATTCAGCATGATCTGCCTACGTCGATTTGGTCGAAAGGTTACCTTTTGTGTGAGTCTAAACCTTTAGCTTAGTTAAAATCCATAGATCTATAGATCTTAACCCAATCCATCAAAATGCAAGCTTTCGACGAGGTTGGAACCTTTCCATCTACTTTATATCCTGAGGTCCAACCCTTGATATTTTTTCCCAACTGCTCTGAAAGGGGATATTTAAACCATTTCAACTAGTTTGGAAGGCTTAATAGGAAGGGATACAGGTGTTACAACTGCGTCGAAAGATTGAATAAGGAGGAATTTTGACTTAATGAGTTGAAAAAGTACAATAAAGAGAATCAAGCCTTTCGACTGAGTCGAAAGGTTAAACAAGAATAAGTTTCAACCAAATCCACCTATTCTGAAAGGTGGTTTCAGGGGAATAATAAGGTTTCGACTAACTTTATCTAATCAAATGGGGTTTCGAAAAAGACATCTACACTTTAGACTCTATTTTGGGGGGTTAACAAGTTTTCTTCTTAACGTTTTTGATACTAGAGGAAGGGGCAATCTCGTTGAACTTCTAACTCCACTTTCCTCAAACCCAATTCTATTCCAAGCTTACCTACTTTAGACTTTACATCATCATGTTTATCAAAACGAAAAGGTTCAAAAAGGGATCCTCAAAGCCACATCCAATTGGATTCTACCATAGAACAGTTAATGATTCTAAACTACATGAAGAACTAATGCTGAGATTGGAAGCTTTAGGGATCATAAAGAAAAAGAAAGCTGAATCTTATGATCCAGATAGATGGAGTTTAAACCCTTTTCACATTGGCCCAACAACTATCTTTACTTTAGGAGGAACAAATGATGACCGTGATAACTTCTTTGACCAAATGAAGAAAAAAATTCAATTCTACACTAAAGACACAATCTTTGAAGAGGAATGATGACTGATTACAACGCCTTTGCACATAAATGGCATCAAACAACAAGTAGAACTTCAAAGGGTTTTGAAAAGAAAACTGACCATTAGGGATAAAGCTTCAGAACCAAGTAATAAAAGATTTAGAAACCATTCTCAGAAGACAAACTTCAAGTAGAGACTCCTTAAGGAATGCAATTTGACAACATCAATCGAGAATGTTTATTTGTTAACTAAGGAAGATCTCAACTATTGGCCATCATAGAAGAAAAAACCTAAATATAAAAGGAATCGGGGAGGATCCAATTGTCACTACCACATGATGAATGGACATGATACAAATCAGTGTCGGGCACGGGAAGGAATGGTGATCAGTTTCTTCAGGAAAGGCAAAATCAATGAGTTTGTAAAGAGATCCTGATTGGATTCAATAAAGAGTCATTTTACTAAAAAAATCTACATGGTTGGGAGTAGAATTTTCCTTGCACTTGGACATTATTATAAACGGTTAAAGCCTTTGTCCGTGCCGAGTTAGCCAGATTAAAGCGCCTCCTAGAGGGACGCTAGAGTAAGCATTAAATTGCACCATGTTATGGCCAGGTTAAAGCATCGACAAGCCCTTGGTCGCGCCATGCTATGTCCAGGTTAAGGCAACTCTTAAAGGGAGGCTAGAGTAAGCCTGTATCCACGCCACGCTATGGCTAGGATAAAGCATCGACAAGCTCTTGATAGTGCCACGCCATGGCCAGGTCAAGGCACCTCCTGAAGTAAGGATGGAGTAAGCCCTTGGTCCCGCCACGCTATGGCCTGGCCAAGGCACTGAACAATCCTTCAGTTCCTCCTATAAGGCTTGGCCGGAGCGCCTCTTGGAGGGAGGTTGGGTAAGTCCTTAGGTCCTACTTGTGGATTAGCTTACCAAGTGCACCATACAATAATGGACTAAGACTTCCAAGCCGGAGAAGCGACATATCAAATAACGGACTAAGACGTCAGATCCCGAGAAGCGACATATCAGACAATTAACTAAGATGCCCGAGCCCAAGAAGCGGCATATCAAACAATGGACTAAGATGTCTAAGCCTGGGAAGTAACAAATCAAATGACAATAATTTACAGGGCCTAAAGGGTGACACATGTCAAAAGAGCCAAAACCCAAGGAGCGGTACAGAACAGAAGGCTTAAATAAGAATCCACAGCCTCCAACTAATTATCAAGGAAGAATTTCTAAACTTCACATATCAGTACCCGAATTTGGGTTTCGGACCTTTCATTATTAAGTTTGGAGCTTCACTTACTAATACCTGAATTAGGGTTTAAGGCCTTTACAGACAATCTATGGTCTTCATCATACCCAAATCTGGGTTTCGGGGCTATTACTGGAGTTTACTCATTAATGCCCGAATCTGGGCTCTAGGTTTCTATTGCGAAGATTATTATTATGGATTTCTGGTTATTACCCACTAATACCCAAATCTGGTTTCAAATCTTTTGACTTTTAAATTTCATTCCTTAATGCCAGAATCAGGGTTTCAAAGCAAATGATATCGAGATTTCTATAAATTCCTAATCTTTAATAAAGCTCAAGATCAACTTTACTAATGCCCAAATCAAGGTCACTAGATTTCTACTACACACTTTCAGATAATGATTTCTGGACTTCTATTACAGAATTATTATTGACTCTCTATTAGCTATCTCCAAAAGAAGAATTTCAAAACATTTTATAATTGAATCCAGAATTGAATTTCTGGTTCTCTATCATTGGATTTCTAGTATTCTATTAATATAATTGAAGTTGATTTATTGGCTCTCTTATCATTACCAAATATAGATTTCAAGACTTCCAACCGTATTCAATTATAGAATTATTTTTCACCTATTATCATATGTTCACATAATGATCCGTTAACCTCCGCAAATAATGTTGATAAACTTCAAAGTAGATTTCAAGTTAATGACAAAGAATATTGTTTACTTTATAATTTTTAGGGAAATAAGATCAGAAAGGAAGAATTAATGGGCCAGCAAATACAAAAACCATAGTCCAAGTTATCAGAAAGCATGTTCAGAAACAACATTATTAGAAAGGGCTACAAAACAGGTGAAATGTAACGACCCGGAAATTTCGATCCCTAAATTTCCAGATAGTTAGTGAAAAGAAGAAAGAGAAAGAAGAAGAAACAGAAAACTCAAATTCAGAATCTCACTTTCGCAGCGGATAAAATATAATATTACATAAATAACAGTTTTTACAAAGAAGAACAGTATCATTACACTTATATTTTTATACATCAGAGTTACATCATTACACAAATACCGGACAGTTAAAACTAACTTGTCCCAGATAAACTATAATATATATATATATATATCACAGCGGATAAACACTCTATACGTTCCTGTCCTCAGCTCTCCTCCTAAGCTCCAGAATATTTACATAATTTACAAAATTATTTACAAGTACACAACTCAAGTGTATGTTTTACAAGTCCTGAATAGTCTTATTTGGGTTTTCAGCAATCAAATGATCGATAATATGCTGAATTGCTACACAAAGAATCTCTTTAAGCTTCTTTCCTTTTTCCTTATTTCATCAACATCATCAGTGGAATCAATGTGAGCCTTTAAGGCACGATTGAAAGCTTTAGTAGCGCCTTTGAGAATTTTTTTTGCCTTTCTAAATCAACAATGTGCTTTCGAAGAATATTTTTTGTCATGTTCAAGTTTCTAAATCCTACTACATACTCATTTATACGCTGTGAGTACCTCACTTTCTGTTGGTCGTCAAAATATCTCATCATTTTGAATTTTCCCTTTCTGCACCATTCTCCTACTACACTCTCATCTAAGTCAGGTGGAGGGTTAGCCATAGATGGAAATTTTTGAATAGCTAAAGTTGACGAACTTGTTGATTTCACAGTAGACGAGGTAATCGGAGAAATTGGCGAATAATATTTTGAAAGTTGTCCCCCATGATAAACTCTAAGGATTTACACCAGTCATGACTGTCTTTTACTTTTATCTCTAAGTCATTATCTGTTGAAGGAGCTCGGACATATCTTGATCAAACTCAATCAAGGGGTTTGATTTAACTTGACGCTTTAGTTGAGAAATTGTTTTGTCTCTATTCTTGATGTCCGCTTCGAGATTTGTAATCTGATTGTTAAGGTCTCTAATAATCATCTTCTGAAGCAAAAATTTCCCATGCCATTCTTATGTGTCATTGTTTCCTTGAAGGTGAGCAAACAAAGCATCGTTAAGGAGCTTCCTATTTTAATATCTGCTAACAATCTACCTCTTATACCGATAAAACAAGATGTTGAATCTAACGAGAGCGGCGTGGAAGTTAACTGTAACTCCTATTTAAACAAACAAGAAGTAAATAAAGTCAAGACTCAAATAATCAATCTCTTTTATTATAATAATAAAGCATTACAACTTAAAAATAAATAAAACAAAAGGTACGATTTCATTAGACACTTATTTTATACCTAAAGTTGAGAAACTACATTTTTGACTTTGTTCAAGGAATTTACCTAAAGTGCAACCGTTGAATCAAAAGGGGCATTAAATCCTTCTGAAGTAATAACTGAAGGATATTTGTTATAATCTTATTCCTCGAAAAGAGGACTATCATGACCACATTTTAGTTTGGTATAATATGTGCGAATTTCCTTAAGAAGTTTGTTATCCCGCCTTTTAGCAAAGCCGTTACACCAAGAAATTAACAAGAAATCAAAGACAGTTCGTCCCGAAGATCGTAATAAGCAAGTTCACTATGGATATCGACGAATTTTTTCCCGAGTACGGATCGGGCTACAATTGATATGACAAGAAAATCAAAGCCATAAAAGCCAACGTTTCAAATTTCAAGTCAATCCAAGTTCGTATGCTCAAGATATGATCGATACAAAATTCAATATTGTTCTCGTTCGTATCCATCGGGTTTAGTGCACTTCATATCCATTGATTCACGGGCCTTGTTTGTATCCACAAAGCATAAACTGTTCGTATCCCTCAATCATGCCCCACTTCATATCGGTCGAGCTCATTCTACTTCATATCCATCATATACCTATCCATTCGTATCCATACCATGAAGACTGTCATATTCGTATCCATCAAAGACTGTCCTGTTCGTATCCATTGAAGACTGTCCTGTTCATATCCATCGAAGAAGGTCTACTCCATCAATGAAAGCATAAGTATCTAGTTCGTATCGATTAAGTCAATGCAATCGATCGATACGAATAGAAAAACAAAACTAATCGATGCGAACGAGGCGGCACAACCGATCGATAGGAACAAAATGGTTAAGATCGATACGAACAAGGTGAAAACCTTGGAATGACTCGGTCAATTCGGCATCGAAAGTGGATCAATCTAAGAATTCAACGCCACATTAACTTGCAGACACGTGCTCGGATCGATGCGAATAGAGCGATGCGAAAGGATCAATACGAACAAAACAGCCTACCGAAAACCCAAACTTGCGTCAATCATAACTCACAATATACAAGTTCAAATGCTATGAAATTTTCACACGAGCTTACGTACGACCTAAGGAATGTTCATGCCAAATTTTGACTCGATTGGATCAAATCTTAATCGATACGAAATTCGTTCGTATCGATCATGGATTGAGTCGAAATCACCTGAGATCGATCACGTGGGCCCACTAATGTGTCAGAAGAGGTCTTCCGAGATTTGAGCGAGATATTTGCATCCTATGCCTATAAATATAGTGATCAACTTCAAAGTGGACGTAAATCGGATTGCCGAAGCACTATAAACTCGGTGTTCTTTACTGCTTTCTTCTTAATTTTTTGAGTGTTCTTCATTTTTAATTCTCTACATACTTGTTGTCTGTGATCTGTGATTGTGAACTGGTGCTTTCATCGACAATTGGGTGTTTGTGACCAATTTTGGCGCAAACATTTTGGTGCTTTCACTGAGAAGGCTGAACTCAGGGACTCTAAAGCTTGGATTTCAGATTTGAAAGCTTGAAAACTTGGATCTAGAAAGCGCCAGAAGACAGAGGACTGAAAGAAGTCAGCATGAAGGGAGTCAGGAGGCTTCCTTAGGAGCGAATCAGGCTTCAATCTTCATCACCCGGGACGAGATAGAGATGATGATGGGAGCTATGCATAAAGAGCTTCTGAAAAGACAAGAGGAGATGATGCAAAATTTTCTCCGACAAACTGGACAAACTGGAATGCAGAGTCAAGGGAACGCAACCGCAGGAGATGCTGGAGATAGGAGTCGGAAGCATGGAGCAACCAGGGTTCAGAATAGGGCAGGACCGTTAGGAGCAACACCAGAACTTGAGGGCATCGCGCGGAGCATATTGATCCAACCTCAGGCAGGATACCAGGTGGAGCTATTCTGCACGGGATAAATAAAGGAATGGATGCCCATCCAAGAGACCAGATTCCAGGATTTCCTCGTGAACTCGGGGGGCAGGTCAGAGGCAATGGACAAGGAACACTACTTAGCAACAGCGACAGACTGGCGAAGATGGTCAGATGAGCCATGAGAGGTAGAATAGTGAATGGAGATCTGCAAGATGTGAATAGGAGTCCCTTCGCTCCCGCAATTAGACAGGCTAGGAATCCACCAGAATTCAAGCTACCAATACTGAAGACGTACGATGGAAGGACGGATCGTGCAGTTCATCTGACACGATACATGAGGCAAAGGTGTTGGAGGCATCGGAGGAGGTCATGGCCCGGTGCTTCCCATTGTATTTGACAGACATAGCAGCATTATGGTTTAGACAATTGGAGAGTGGTTCCTTTCGGACGTGGACCGATTTGACTAAGAAGTTTATGAGGCAATTCAGAGTTCTTATTTCGAGGCCCAAGAATGTGATGAGTTTGGCAACCCTAAAGCAAAGAACCGGGGAATCTTTGAGGAGCTTTCTAACGTGATTCAATGTAGCGGCAGCATCGGTGGATCGACCAAATCCATCCATGGTTTTGATGGCAGCTGTATTTGGCATAGCAGATGGCACAGAATTCAAGAATTCATTAACAAGGGATCCCCCTATGGATCTAGGATAATTTTATCATAAGGCTGAAGGATTTTTATGATTAGAGGATGCAAATGCTGAAAGAGAGGAAGGGGAAGGAGTCGATGTTTATGCAGTCAAGGGCGGAAATCCTCCTAAAAAAGATGCAAGAACTGATAAAGGGAAACGGGAGGCCGAGGATAACGATGATGGACCAAAGCAACCACAATAGGAACTAAGATTCACCTCTTATACGGAGTTGAATGAGACTTTGGAGCAGATCTACCAGGATACCAAGGGGCATATTCCTTATCGAAAGCCAATGAGCAGGGATCCGACCAACAATGAAAGAAGATCCGACAAGTATTGCTTATTCCACGAGCTAAATGGTCATAGCACGAATGATTGCAGGCACTTGAAGGATGAGGTAGATGGCATACTCGGAATGGTCTGCTATCGCAGTATGTGAGAAGGGGAGCAACAACGGTGGAACAAGAGCAGCCACCACCTGCATCAACTGGGAATTGCTTAAGACCGGGGAGTCAGCTCGTCATCAATTGATTGAAATAATAAAGAATAAGTAGCAAACTCCACATCAAGGCGATTAAGTCAATTATACATGTACAAGACCGCGAATGATCCTTAGGCATGCTCTGATACGACTACTAATCGCATCGATGTAGGTGTTGGCACTTTGACGTCTTTGCATTGCTTTTGTTTTCTACGTCTCATGTTCGGACTTGGTTTTGTTGAACATTTTTGTTGAAAGAATCATTTTGAATGTAAATCTACTATTTGTGATTCCATAACGGCTAAGCCACTTACACATGTACGGGGTCGCGAATGGTCCTTAGGCATGCTCTAAGATGGCGATAAACCGCCATAATGAACAAGCTAGAAATTCACTCAAACGTGAAATCTGACGTTAATGATACTAAGTCCCCCCCAGGCACACAAATTGCCTTGAACGGCACCCGACTGTGAACGATCACAACCCGCCTTGAACGACACCGACCACGAGCGGTCACAACCCGCCTCGAATGACACCCGACCGCGAACGGTCACAACCCACCTCGAACGGCACTCGATCACGAACGATCATAAATCGCCTTGAATGGCACCCCGACCGCGAACGGTCACCATTCACCGTGAATGACATCCGAACTCGACGGTCACATACCATCTCAAAGGACATACGATCTCAAACGATCGTCACTCAAAGTCAGGTAAGACTGTCAATCTCTTTTACAGGTTATCAACGGGATATGAACATCCAGCTTATAATATTACAAAACACACATTCCTACCGCAAGGCATGTTTTGGGAGGCAAGTGTTATCCCGCCTTTTAGCAAGGCCGTCACGCCAAGAAATTGACTAGAAATCAAAGATAGTTTGTCCCGAAGATCGGTCATACGCAGGTTCACTATGCATATCGACGAATTTCTTCTCGAGTCCGGATCAAGCTACAATTGATATGACGAGAAAAATTAAGCCATGAAAGCCAGCATTCTAAATTTCAAGTCAATCCGATTCCGTATGCTCAAGATATGATTGATGCAAAATTGAACATTGTCCTCATTCGTATTCATTGGGTTTAGTGCACTTCGTATCCATTGATTCGTGGGCATTATTCATATCCACAAAGCATACACTGTTCAAATCCATCAAACATTCCCCACTTCGTATCGGTCCGAGCTCATCCCACTTCGTATCCATCACATACCTATCTATTCGTTTCCATCACCATGAAGACTGTCCTATTCGTATCCATCGAAGATTGTCTTGTTCGTATCCATCGAAGACTGTCCTGTTTATATCCATCGAAGACGGTCTACTCCATCAACGAAAGTGTGAGTATCTAGTTCGTATCGGTAAAGTCAATGCAATCGATTGATACGAATAGAACAACACAACCAATTGATGTGATTAAGGCAGCACAACCGATCAATACGAACAAAATGGTTAAGATCAATAAGAACAAGGCGAAAACCTTGAAATGATTCAGTCACTTCGGCATGGAAAGTGGATCGATCCAAGAATTCATTGCCATGTCAACATGTAGACACGTGCTCGGATCGATGCGAATAGAGAGAAATGCGAAAGGATCGATGTGAACCAAATAGCCTACCAAAAACCCAAACTTGCATCGATTATAGCTCACAATCTACAGTCCAAATGCTATGGAATTTTCACAGGAGCTTATGTACGACTTAAGGAATGTTCATGCCAAATTTCGACTTGATTGAATCAAATCTTGATCAATACGAAATTCGTTCGTATCGATCACGGACCGAGTCGAAATCACTTGAGATCGATCGCGTAGGCCCACTCACATGCCAGAAGAGGCCTCCCAAGATCTGTACGAGATATTTGCATCTTATGCATATAAATAGCATCCTAAAGCCAATAGGAAATGGACTAGTTTTTTCTTCTATGTCCAAACTCCGTCGAATCCGTTTTTGCACTCCAAGGCTACTATTGTACTTGAAATTCATCACTGCAATCCGCTGTAATCAATTGTAATCAGCAAGAAAACATCAATAAAGTGATCATCTTCCAAGTGGACGTAGGCTAGATTGCTGAACCATTATTAACTCGATGCTCTTTACTACTTTCTTCTTAATTTTCTGAGTGTTCTTCATTTTAATTATTTACATACTTGTTATCTATGATATGTGATTGTGAACTAGTGCTTTCATTTACAATTGGGTGTTTGTGACCATTTTTGGCGCAAACAAAGTTTTCTTTGTCTTCACCAAGAAAATTAAAATGAAGGCGAGGATGTTCCATGTAAAGTCTCTACAAGTCTCTAAGAAAGCAATATCTAGCTAATTTTGAATATTTCAAAAGCAAAGCCTTTTCTAAATAATCTCATCTTAGTATAACATACTTGCTTAAATAATCTTTAGAAATAGAGTTGCCTGAGAGAAATTTATTTTGTGATAACATAATAAAATGCAATTAAGTATAAAAGGAAGTTAGAACAGGAAATTTTTAAATCAATGTTATTATAAAATAATAAATGTTCATTCGGTTATTATAAAATTGACCTTTTGAATAACTTTGAAACAAATTTGTCCTTATAATACTTAAGTTTTTCAGGAGGCAACTCATGAGGAATCGATTTGACTCGTGGTAAATCTATCAAGCCCTCGAGTGTGGATCCTATCCAAATTCGTCCAAATATCTCCTATGTAAATGCCTAAGTAGACTCCCATTAATATCACCTAAGTATGAAAAATCTATAGTCGAATGTCTGCAATAGGCTTTGTATAGAAAGTTTACAATGATATTCCTCTCTTCAACCAACATCCAAAAGAGTGTAATTAATACCCTATTCTCCTCCAAAAGTCTATCATATCGAAGGCGTGCCCTCTTCAGTCAGGGGGCAACTTCTTGATCTTTGAAAGTCGCTAACACTGATGCACTCTTATTAAGCCTATGATACTTGTCAAAGAGGGTATTATGTTCTTTTAACTACTTATCTAACTCTCTATACAAGCTATTTATTTCTTCTTGTTTTCTTTCAAGCTTTGATTTATAAAGTTGGATGGATTTTCTCCTTATCTAAAATAAAAGATATCAACTATTATTATCTTGAAATTGAAAACCATTTAAACAAGGAATCACATACTTGAGAGGCAGAGCTGAAGTTTGTAAGACATGCTTTTTCTCTCTTTATTCTTCAACATTGATGTTAATGGCCCTTTCTTGAAGGTTAAAAGGCTTGGGGGATTCGGGTGGGGTTGGTTCACGGATATTTGGATCGGGGTTGACCTTTATTGAAGCCTCAAGGATGTCATCACCATCTTTTTCATAAACATCGGCATGACCACCCCTATTACCACCTGAACCCTGGCTTCTATCTTCATTATCATCATCATCATCATCATCATTGTAATTGTCATCGCCATCATTACCACGCTCTTCGGCGGTGGCTTCAACTTCGTCACTTTCTTCATCAGAATCAGAATCTGTTTCAATAGAAGGGAATTCAAAAGATAAGATTTTGGAAGCATCAGTCTCCTCTCTCTTAGGGACTTCAAATTCCTGCTCCATTTCATTGACTTTGTCCATAAATATAGTGACAAGAGAAGTGTCGAGTGAAGGAAAACTCAAATTTGGGCATTTCTCAATGTTGTTGGCGTAGGCAAGCATAAGGGTATCCTCATAAGAGTTTACAATGATGTTATCAAGGGAAGTATTCAAAAATTGTGACACCCTTTGCTTAACATCAGAGATAGTGTTGACATTCAACTTTAAGGAACCTTTCTTTTTCTCCAGTTTCTTCCAGAGAGAGGATTGTTTGGACACCATTCGAGCTTTTTCATCTTCAGACTCTTTCAGAGCCATTTTCAGAGCCAAAATTTCATCCGCTATAAGTTGTTTTGCTTTCCTCTCTTTAGAAATAATACTCTCCTTAAGCGAGAAAGGCCCCCAATCTTTCTTGCTCCTTTATAGCATTATTTTTATCAATAGACATTGAAATGATATGTCTGTTCAAGGTTGAGATTTCATCTTAAAGCCTGGATGTCTCCGTAGAAGACATTGACGCATTTTCTAGAAGACAAAACCAACTTTCGAAAATCTGAAAAAAAAAGTATAACATAAGTCGGCATTCAGAAAGAAACGATGATAATAAGGTTAAATAGTACGAAACATACCAGAAGTTGTTTTATTAGAGATCGAAAGTGACTAACCGGGTCAGGAATAGAAGAAGGAGGGTGAGTAGAGGTAAAGGATGCATGTTTTAGGATAGATCGAACTATTTTTTCAAAATTTCTTGAAGGCACTGGTGACGTGGGTCTAGAAGGGTTCAACTCCTAAGAGGGAGTGGAAGTTTTTCCAAATCTTTCTACATCTACTCAATGGCATGAGAAGAGCAGGAAACGACGATGCAAGATAGAGGATTGTCCTTTGAGGGAGTTGTTTTGGATCGATCGAGAGAAGCTTCAACAATAAGACTCTCTAAAGTTTTTCCCACATCGACAGTCTCACCCTCTTCCCATGGTGAAGAATCCGGAGCTTCAATAATCTTAGCGTTCTTGGGAGATGGGCCTGCTATAGCTACCTTGCCCAATTTTCTTTTAGCAATCATCACGGCCTAGCGATGGCTTGATTTAAGGATGATGCACCGGATGTGGAAGTTGAAAGAACTGGATCACTTATGATTAATTCAACCTAAGGAGCAGTTGCTGAAAAATCAAAAGAATACAAATTAGTGAAATAATTTGAGAAGTAACATAACAACAAACTACAAGTACTATGTCTGAGCTTACCAGAGTGATCTGGGCAAAGTGGAGACGTGGGAGAGAATTTCGTAAGATTAGCCAGAGACACAAAGTGTTTACTCGAAGAAGTATATTGAATAATGGGAGGTTGACCAAGGACTCTTTGGATGGTGGGGAGAAGAAAAATGTTTTTGAATATTTGACGGAGTCAACAGTGTAAGCCTATTTCCAATGTTACTTGAGGCAGAAATCAATAGCCTTACGGTTTTCTTATCTTCATTATTGAGAACTTTAGAAGAAGGGCCCGACAAAGAAGAGTAGATTAGCAAAAAAAGATAACTGAATAAAGATAAAAACTATGATCAACCCATGAGGAGAAAAAAGATTCCATTAATGTTTGGAAAGCATTTGACAAAGAAGAACCGCGTCTTCCAGTCTTTAAACTTATTCACTGAGACGACCCGACTTTCTCACCACAGAAAATCGCATCATTTTTCAGAAAGAAAGGGGATAGAAAAGAGAAAAGACAGAGAAGAAGAAAGAAACAACATCAGAATCTAAACAGCGGAATGAATAAATTATATTAAGAACATAAATATTACATAGTTTACAACCATTATCAGAGTTACACAGATTACATCACATACTAGACAGTTATAAACACCCGTCTAGTTATTACAGCTCAAAACAGCTCAATAACAACACAGAGAACACACAGCGGAAACTATATATCTACAACACAGAAACCTCCTGCTCCATTGCTCCTCCATAATTCGTCAAAGCTAACCTGAATCCCTTGGCAACTCGTAAAAATTTGAGTACCCAAGAGTTTAAGAAAACAGAAGATAAACTCTGGGTCAGATATGGGTCTGGTGTGAGTAACAGGTTAAAGTTGCTTAACTTTGAAAAACCTTTGAAAAGAAAAGGTATCACGTAAGACTTCCCACACATAAACATGGAAAAGTTTTTACCTTACGCTAACCAAAACATTTGATAGGAAATCCAATGATATTATAATAGGTCTAGGGTTTTCAAGTAAATATGAAATAGCTGAAATTGTTACATGATTAAATTCCAGCTACTAGCCACAAAAGTGGGTAATACAATCAAAACCGTTGGCACTTATTGGATTTTGGATTCCATACAATGGCTGGGGTACTGGGGTACCGCCCGTCACAGTACGTGGCCTAGATCACCATACCGAGGAGTATGCGCGCTCTACTGCAACACAAGACCGGAACCATCCCTTACTGGACAGTTCCGAACAAGACAACCCCGCAGTTGGTGTACATCCAACCGCCCACGCAGCCGAAATAAAAAGGGACCTCTAGACAGGGGTAAATATTACTCTCAAGTGGGGGCTACCCACGAAGCCTTACTGCACCTCCCCTGCTTTAGCCATTCTCGGTTGATGAGGATTGAGGCTACGATTACCTTTAGAGAACACATCTCTTAGAATGCTCATCGTCCACCTGACGATGTTCTGAAAGCATTCAATCCATACAAGTTCGTTTTGGGTTCGAACGAAACCGAAGGCACTATCTCGTTGCACTCATATTGGAATCACCCTCAGAGTCAACGACGATAACCCTTGCACTCTAAACCACCATCTCGAACCTATAAGTACTATTCCGTCAAACTCATTACGGAATCACCCATAGAGTTATACTGACGTATAGTTCCTACACCTCGAGTCTTCACTTGCTCCACTTGGATTCACGACCTAACGTTAATTTGGATCGATGTGGTTTTCGGATATCCAAATAAGGAAACCCGATCCCGGTCTCATCGTAATCCAAAGCGTGTCTTTTAAAGCCAAGTTGTTTTAAAGGTTTAATTTAATTATCTATATACACAGATAGATAAATCATAGACTCACAATAGATAATCATCACAACGGATAATCCATATTATCATTACCAAAAGATAATCCAAATCATTATCATAATGCAACCAATGCATCCATATCACTCAACATTATTTATCTCATATCTGAGATTCAACCCATTCAAGGCAAACAACATCATCCATCCATATAAGAAATGATCTATAATCACCATTTATGATTAATTTAAAATGAATTAAATTAATTACATCATCTCTAATTAATTAATTAATTTAAAGTGAATTAAATTAATCACTCCATCAATATAAATCTTGCTTACATAACCATTAATTAATTACAAATTATTTAATTAATCACTAATCAATCACCTTAATTAATCACCCTTGATTAATTACCCCTTAATTACATTTAAGTAATTATCCTTTAATTCATTTTTCAAATTCATTATACTTAACCAAATACAGTAATTAACCTTAATTACTTCATAAATTAATTACATTAATCCTTAATTAATTACACTAATTACCTTTAATCACTTATTATTGATTAATTATTCTTAATTAATTAATCTTAATTACATTATTAATTATATTAATTAATGATTCCAGTTACATCTTAATTAATTATCTTATTTAAAATTAATTTAAGTAATTAATCTTAATTAAACCATAATTGTTGATCACCTTTGATTAACTCCATTCAGAAATTAACTACCCTTAATTACTTTCCCTAATTAATTAATTACTCCTTAATTAATTATCTCAAATTAATCCCTTGATTAATTTACAAAGTAATTATACTCAAATTACTTTATCATTAAATCACCTTTAATTAATTACATCCAGTAATTACCCATAAACTACTTCCCTAAGTAATTTCTCTTTATTTAATTACATCAAGTAATTATACTTCACAAATCATCAAATGATTAATTTAAATTAATTAAACAGAATTAATTAACTTAATCTAATCAAATTAAACTCAATTAACAAGTAATTAATTCCTTAATTACCTCCATAAGTAATTATACTTAATAACTTACACAATTGATTTTCTTTAAATTAATTAATCTAATTAATAACTAAAAGTTAATCACATTAATTAAATATTAAACAATCCTTAGTTAATGACCTTCATTAACTATTAACCATTCATTAATTTCTTTTTCAAAGTAATTAACTTATTTTAATCATTACTGATTACAAATTAATTAATCATTAATTAACCCATTAATTAATCCCTAATTAATTAAATAATTAAGTGTTAATTAAAACTTAATTAATCCATTATTACTTGATTAATTAATTATTAATCATTAATTAAAATCAAATCTTATTTAATTAATTATTCTTAAATTACAAGTTAATTATTCATAGAATAATAATCCTAAACCCTTAAGATTAAACCCTTAATTACTTTGAGTAATTATTTATTTCATTAATTTATTAAATAAATTAATTATTCATTTAATTACTCTAATAATTAAATGAAATACAAAACATTAAATTATTATTAACTTTAACGAGTTTTAAAATCAATCTAAAACCTTTAATTGATAATAATACTTTTATTATAAAAGAAATTTTACAAAAGTTAAAACAAATTTCTTTTTAAATTAAAACCATTTAAATTTTACATTATTATTTAAAATAGTTCAAACACTTTATAGAAACTTAAATCTATTTTGAAACAAAGATTCAAATTTAGATTTGAATGAAATTTAAACTTTGCTTAAACATTACTTTATATTTCTAATTCAAATTTAAATTCAAATTTCTTCAAAAACATTTTTGAACAATAAATCCCGTTAAAGTTATTTTAAACAAATTTGAATTTAAAAACTTATTTATTTCCAACCATGATTCAAACTAAAACTTGAATTCACAATTTAAGGTTAGATTTAAAACTTAATTTAAATCTTTACTTAGTATTTTAAATTCCAGTTTAAAAATTTGAAACATGACAGTTTTCTAACTTGAACAATTAACTCGAGCTAAATACTAAAATAACTCGAGTATCACTCATTTGAAATCATCAACTAAAACTGTTAGGTTTTAATATCTAAACCCTGTACTGACAATAACAAAATTCTTGAAACAATCAAATTCACCCGAGCCCATACACAATTAACTTCGAGCCCATCATCCCCTCACTTCGAGCAAATCAAAAATTGACTCGATACAAACACGAGAATACGATCTTCCCCAAACAACTGCTGATACACCAGAAGGATGTGCACCTGCACCACCACGGCCATCACCACCGGCCTCTCGCAACTCCACGAGCAAGTCATCGGTCATCTCCTAATGCCATTCCAACCCTAAATTTGAATGCAGAACCCCTAGTTCAAAATCGAGCATTTAAGCTTCAAAACAGAAGCAATGTCGAAATCAGGTAATTGCCTAAATCTCCAAACTCCGATCATCTGAGAGGTACCACCTCCGGCCATAAACTCCTCCTCACCCCAGCTACCATCATCTCAAATCTGAACGAACTCGATTTCTTAAATAAGTTGCGATGGTCAATCTTCTTGCTCACTGTAAACTAGGGTTTAAAATTTCAAACCCAAATCATAACTGCCTCGATGCTCAGATCCATCTACTATTATTTTTCCTATAAATTACGATCATCAATCCATCAACCTGAGAAACACTGGCAACTCCAAACCCCTAAGTTGACAGAACCAAACCCAAATGTGATTTCTGGTTAAATCAGAAACACTCAATTGAAAGCAAACTAAAAATTCAAATTATAGTTTTAAAAATCAAGTCATTAATCAAGTAATTGGTTTATAAACTTAAATCAATGAATCTGGAACATTTAAATATTGTTTACAGAAATTTGCTCTGTTGCATTTTGTTTATCCAGAGCCATCACAGTTTTTATCCTCATTTTCATTTTTTTATAAGATTAAACTTTAACTTATATTACATACATACCTGTTTAAATCTTAAACTTCAACAATGTTTTAAATATTAGATCCTGAACTTGATCAGGATTTTAAACTTAAATTCAAGAACAGGCCATAACACATATATTTTTTTTCACGGCAAGCATACATTCATATAAACCCATACATACATTCAAAGCATTTCATTACCACATACTTATTTCAGAATAAACAAACATCTATTTATACTTAAATTTATTAAATATAAAATGTTACTCACCTGGTTTTAGGAGCAGAGCACATGTTTGACAAGCTTCAGATTGCTTCTGTTTTTGCTTATAAATTTTGAACTTCCATTTGCCTTTTTTTTTAACTGCAAATGTTTTTAAAACTTTCATCTTGCTTTTGTAATGCTTGTTGTTTCCAGGTGTAAAGATGCAGGCTTCCAGATTTAACAATTTTCATGTTTCCAGAAAATGATGCAGGTTTTGGTTGATTTTAAAAACATAAAAGAAATGACCATCAGTTGCATGCAAGACTTTGATGTTGCAATTTGATTTTCAGATGCATGCAGATTGGTGAATTTCAGATAGCTTTTGGATTAGAGGATCATATTGTTTTAGATATATCTTGAGGGAAAACAGATTTTGGTTTTAAAGGAAACATTGTTCAGATTTATTTTGAGAGGATTTTGCAAATTTTGTTTGAACAGATTTTCTGTTTTGATCTTGGGTTTTTGATTACAGATCTTTGTTAGCTGAAGATTACTCAAGTTTGAAAAAGAAGAATAGAAAGAAAGAAATGAATTTTAGAGGAGATGGGTTTATAAAAGAAAATTTTTGATAAAAAAAACACTTGTTTTAGTTTCTAACATTTGTCACTTAGATAGCTTTAAAACCTAACACATGTCTTTTAAGATGTCAAAAGATTAACACATGTAATTTAAATTTTCTAATTTTAATTTAAAATTGTTTATAAGCCTTTAAATCTTAATTTACTATTCTTATGTATATATAAATGAATTTATTTCTTTTTAAATTAAAAAGAAATGAAAACAAATCAAATTATAAATATAAGCTTATTCTAATATTTTTAAAATACTTATCCTTAAAATTTCAAAATATTGAATTCAAATTTTAAATTAATTTATCAAATCAAATTTTGAAAATCAAGTTATATATATATATAGATGCATATATAACTCTTGTTAAAATTAAAAATAACAAATCCTATTTCTAAAAATCTATTTATGTTTTATGAAAAACTAAGTATTATCATTTTTATTTAAAAATAACAAATTAAACAATATTAAATAATTTATAAAAGAGATTATAAACGAATTAAGATCATTTGTAATTTGTATTTTAACTTCTTATATATAATTTCAAGCAATATTTAAAAAGAAAATAAAACAAAGCCTTTAACGTTAATCTAATTTAAATTCATATTTAAGTTAAATAAAATATAAATCTAAACAAATAAGATTTTCCTTTAATATTTACAAACCATATAATTGATTATTGAATTGTGTTGAAAAGTAAATGTTAAATTTAAATCAAATTTTCCAATTTACTAAATATAAATTAGATTTGGAAAATTGATTCATTTATTAAGTTCTAAATCAAAGTTTATCAATTTACAATATATGCAATTATATATATATTATAAACAGAAAACAATTTATTAGCTTTAAAAAGATAAAATCTTCCAATTTAAATATTTATTAAAAGTAGATTATTAAATCTATTTGAATTATTATTAACAAAATTATCAATATCAGTTTAATTTTAATACCGATTATTAAATTGATATTGTCAAAAATTCCGGGATGTTACAATCCTCCCCCTTAAAAGAATTTCGTCCCCGAAATTTAAAACAAAGGTAATTTAATAATCTATCTTAAGATTTTATTTTTAAAACACAAGCATATATTATCAAACATATGCTAACAACCATAGCAACCAATTCATACAAACAAACAAATCTAACTATCCGGACAAAAATTCTGGATAGAATTTCCTATAGTTTCCCATGTATAAATACCGGGATACTCGCTCTATAAAATCCAAACAATCGATACCGCTAAGCTACAGAACTCCTATCCAACTAGATCTACAAAAATAAACAGGATATCAGACTACAGACAAGTCTGACTCAACAATCACATCCCCCCGAACTGCTGGTTCCACAACCAGAGATAGATCATACACGTACTCCCTCAGAGATACATGAAACACATCGAATCCCAGTTATCCAAACCGGCAATTCAACCTTGGAGCTGACTTACCCAGTCTTACTCAATCTTCAAGCTCTTTAGATCGGAGAAAACTTGCCCAAAATCAAATCTCTGCCTCCGGAATCCAAATTCCTTCGTTTCTTATCCACAAAATACTTCTGACGATCCTGGCTGCCTTTACCTCTCCTGATCAGCTCAACCTTCGCTGTTGTCTCTAAAAACAAACTGGACCAAAACAATTCAACAGAATGATCTTCTCAAGATCAATCCCAAATCAAGAACACCAACTTTACTCCACAAACATCATAAGATTAACTTACTCCTCCTATCCGGAAAAGATAAACCAAAAGCACTCCCAAACTTCCTCCGCTGCACAACTCTGATCTGGAGTAAAGAAAAACTCGACCACAACCTGGACAACATATTTCAGAAATATGGTTCAACGGATCCATAAAGAAAACTCAGATGCCCCATCTGGTCCTTCTACTAACCTGAACCACTGGTAGTACACCTGGAATCCAGTCGATAAGAAAACTCAACCTCCAGTTGCAGACAAACTTCTGATAACTCAATAGAACACTCAAACTATCGCAAGTCACTTTTGCGATCAGCTAGTCCAATATCCAAAGAAAACTGTTCTCTCTTTACCCAATCAGAACAGCATACGCTTAACTAGCCAATCCATCGTAAAAATGGAATCCTATCTACTGCTTCTGAACTCCTTCAGAAAAACTGCTAACTAGAAGACCTTCTTGCCAGCACAGAACACTCCGAGCTGCACTGCTGACACCGACGCAAAAGACTTCCTAATCCAAAACTCTTCGAGAAAACTCGGACCCAAACCAGACGGAAACATCCTGCTGAACCCAGCCACAACATCGAAGCAGACTCACTTCCTTAAACTTGCTCCGAAAGAAAACATCTACGGAGAGGTCCATAGTCATTGCATCTCATCACGCAGCTACTACTTCCTGAGGTTGTCAAAATACCATCACTTGCTTCTGCCTAACTGACAGATCCAAACTCTCAAAAATCAGCTCACACGAGCGCAATCAAACTTACATTTCAAAGATGAACTCCGAACCTTAACAGGTTTCCTTCAGAGATCAATGAAATTCTTACACCAAACTGCAAAGATTATTCGAGACAGTATTAGGTCTACAGTCTCAAAAAATACACTTCCAATCTCAAACATTCAAACTCCAATCATTGGTAGTCGTGCTATACGCCACTACCCTATCTACCTTTATAACTTATGTTGGAAAACCCGAGCAGGTAACCCAATAGATAGGTAGAAATATATATATATATATAGTTATATATAAAAATTACAAGCACGCTCTCTCAAGAAAGACACCTCTACAGAGCCTAGGTATCGCTCAACCTAATGCTAAATGCTCTGATACCAACATGAGACGATCCGACTTTCTCACCACAAAAAATCGCATCATTTTTAAGAAAGAAAGGGGATAGAAAAGAGAAAAGACAGAGAAGAAGAAAGAAACAACATCAGAATCTAAACAGTGGAACGAATAAATTATATTAAGAACATAAATATTACATAGTTTACAACCATTATCAGAGTTACACAGATTACATCACATACTAGACAGTTATAAACAACCGTCTAGTTATTACAACTCAAAACAACTCAATAACAACACATAGAACACACAGCGGAAACTATATATCTACAACGCAGAAGCCTCCTGCTCCATTGCTCCTCCATAATTCGTCAAAGCTAACCTGAATCCCTTGGCTACTCGTAAAAATTTGAGTACCCAAGAGTTTAAGAAAACAGAAGATAAACTCTGGGTCAGATATGGGTCTGGTGTGAGTAACAGGTTAAAGTTGCTTAACTTTGAAAAACCTTTGAATAGAAAAGGTATCACGTAAGACTTCCCACACGTAAACATGGAAAAGTTTTTACCTTACGCTAACCAAAACATTTGATAGGAAATCCAATGATATTATAATAGGTCTAGGGTTTTCAAGTAAATATGAAATAGCCGAAATTGTTACATGATTAAATTCCAGCTACTAGCCACAAAAGTGGGTAATACAATCAACACCGTTGACACTTATTGGATTTTGGATTCTATACAATGGCTGGGCTACTGGGGTACCGTCCGTCACAGTACGTGGCCTAGATCACCGTACCGAGGAGTACGCCAGCTCCCCTGCAACACAAGACCGGAACCCTCCCTTACTGGACAGTTCCGAACAAGACAACCCCGCAGTTGGCGTACATCCAACCGCCCACACAGCCGAAATAAAAAGGGACCTCTAGACAGGGGTAAATCTTACTCTCAAGTGGGGGCTACCCACGAAGACTTGCTGCACCTCCCCTGTTTTAGCCATTCCCGTTTGATGAGGCTTGAGTCTACGATTACCTTTAGAGAACACATCTCTTAGAATGCTCATCGTCCACCTGGCGATGTTATGAAAGCATTCAATCCATACAAGTTCGTTCCGGGTTCGAACGAAACCGAAGGAACTATCTCATTGCACTCATGTTGGAATCACCCCCAGAGTCAACGACGATAACCCTTGCACTCTAAACCACCATCTCGAACCTATAAGTACTATTCCGTCAAACTCATTACGGAATCACCCATAGAGTTATACTGACATATAGTTCCTACACCTCGAGTCTTCACTTTCTCCACTTGGATTCACGACCTAACGTTAATTTGGATCGATGTGGTTTTCGGATATCCAAATAAGGAAACCCGATCCCGGTCTCATCGTAATCCAAAGCGTGTCTTTTAAGGCCAAGTTGTTTTAAAGGTTTAATTTAATTATCTATATACACAGATAGATAAATCAAAGATTCACAATAGATAATCATCACAACAGATAATCCATATTATCATTACCAAAAGATAATCCAAATCATTATCATAATGCAACCAATGCATCCATACCACTCAACATTATTTATCTCATATCTGAGATTCAACCCATTCAAGGCAAACAACATCATCCATCCATATAAGCAATGATCTATAATCACCATTTATGATTAATTTAAAATGAATTAAATTAATTACATCATCTCTAATTAATTAATTAATTTAAAGTGAATTAAATTAATCACTCCATCAATATAAATCTTGCTTACATAACCATTAATTAATTACAAATTATTTAATTAATCACTAATCAATCACCTTAACTAATCACCCTTGATTAATTACCCCTTAAATTACATTTAAGTAATTATCCTTTAATTCATTTTTCAAATTAATTATACTTAACCAAATACAGTAATTAACCTCAATTACTTCATAAATTAATTACATTAATCCTTAATTAATTACATTAATTACCTTTAATCACTTATTATTGATTAATTATTCTTAATTAATTAATCTTAATTACATTATTAATTATATTAATTAATGATTCCAGTTACATCTTAATTAATTATCTTATTTAAAATTAATTTAATTAATTAATCTTAATTAAACCATAATTGTTGATCACCTTTGATTAACTCCATTCAGAAATTAACTACCCTTAATTACTTTCCCTAATTAATTAATTACTCCTTAATTAATTATCTCAAATTAATCCCTTGATTAATTTACAAAGTAATTATACTCAAATTACTTTATCATTAAATCACCTTTAATTAATTACATCCAGTAATTACCCATAAATTACTTCCCTAAGTAATTTCTCTTTATTTAATTACATCAAGTAATTATACTTCACAAATCATCAAATGATTAATTTAAATTAATTAAACTGAATTAATTAACTTAATCTAATCCAATTAAACTCAATTAACAAGTAATTAATTCCTTAATTACCTCCATAAGTAATTATACTTAATAACTTACACAATTGATTTTCTTTAAATTAATTAATCTAGTTAATAACTAAAAGTTAATCACATTAATTAATTATTAAACAATCCTTAGTTAATGACCTTCATTAACTATTAACCATTCATTAATTTCTTTTTCATTGTAATTAACTTATTTTAATCATTAGTGATTACAAATTAATTAATCATTAATTAACCCATTAATTAATCCCTAATTAATTAAATAATCAAGTGTTAATTAAAACTTAATTAATCCATCATTACTTGATTAATTAATTATTAATCATTAATTAAAATCAAATCTTATTTAATTAATTATTCTTAAATTACAAGTTAATTATTTAAAGAATAACTAATCCTAAACCCTTAAGATTAAACCCTTAATTACTTTGAGTAATTATTTATTCATTAATTTATTAAATAAATTAGTTATTCATTTAATTACTCTTATAATTAAATGAAATACAAAACATTAAATTATTATTAACTTTAACGAGTTTTAAAATCAATCTAAAACCTTTAATTGATAATAATACTTTTATTATAAAAGAAATTTTACAAAAGTTAAAACAAATTTATTTTTAAATTAAAACCATTTAAATTTTACATTATTATTTAAAATTCTTCAAACACTTAATAGAAACTTAAATCAATTTTGAAACAAAGATTCAAATTTAGATTTGAATCAAATTTAAACTTTTCTTAAACATTACTTTATATTTCTAATTCAAATTTAAACTCAAATTTCTTCAAAAACATTTTTGAACAATAAATCCCTTTAAAGTTATTTTAAACAAATTTGAATTTAAAAACTTATTTATTTCCAGCCATGATTCAAATTAAAACTTGAATTCACAATTTAAGGTTAGATTTAAAACTTAATTTAAATCTTTCCTAGTATTTTAAATTCCAGTTTAAAAATTTAAAACATGACAGTTTTCTAACTTGAACAATTAACTCGAGCTAAATACTAAAATAACTCGAGTATCACTCATTTGAAATCATCAACTAAAACTGTCAGGTTTTAATATCTAAGCCCTGTACTGACAATAACAAAATTCCTGAAACAATCAAATTCACCCGAGCCCATACACAATTAACTTCGAGTCCATCATCCCCTCACTTCGAGCAAATCAAAAATTGACTCTATACAAACACGAGAAAACGATCTTCCCCAAACAACTGCCGATACACCAGAAGGATGTGCACCTGCACCACCACGGCCATCACCACCGGCCTCTCGCAACTCCACGAGCAAGTCATCGGTCATCTCCTAATGCCATTCCAACCCTAAATTTGAATGCAGAACCCCTAGTTCAAAATCGAGCATTTAAGCTTCAAAACAGAAGCAATGTCGAAATCAGATAATTGCCTAAATCTCCAAACTCCGATCATCTGAGAGGTACCACCTCCAGCCATAAACTCCTCCACACCCCAGCTACCATCATCTCAAATCTAGAAGAACTCGATTTCTTAAATAAGTTGCAGTGGTCAATCTTCTTGCTCACTGAAAACTAGGGTTTAAAATTTCAAACCCAAATCATAACTGCCTCGATGCTCAGATCCATCTACTATTATTTTTCCTATAAACTACGATCATCACTCCATCAACCTGAGAAACACTGGCAACTCCAAACCCCTAAGTTGACAGAACCAACCCCAAATGTGATTTCTGGTTAAACCAGAAATACTCAGTTGAATGCAAACTAAAAATTCAAATTATACTTTTAAAAATCAAGTCATTAATCAAGTAATTGGTTTATAAACTTAAATCATTGAATCTGGAACATTTAAATATTGTTTACAGAAATTTGCTCTGTTGCATTTTGTTTATCCAACAATGTTTTAAATATTTGATCCTGAACTTGATCAGGATTTTAAACTTAAACTCAAGAATAGGCCCAAACACATAATTTTTGTTTCCACAGCAAGCATACATTCATATAAACCCATACATACATTCAAAGCATTTCATCATATTCATCCAAACACTTATTTCAGAATAAACAAACATCTATTTATACTTAAATTTATTAAATATAAAATGTTACTCGCCTGGTTTTAGGAGAAGAGCACATGTTTGACAAGTTTCAGATTGCTTCTATTTTTGCTTATAAATTTTGAACTTCCATTTGCCTTTTTTTTTTTAAAACTGCGGTTGTTTTGAAAATTTCATCTTGCTTTTGTAATGCTTGTTGTTTCCAGGTGTAAAGATGCAGGCTTCCAGATTTAACAATTTTCATGTTTCCAGAAAATGATGCAGGTTTTGG
Organism: Allium cepa; assembly: GCA_030765085.1. Classification (NCBI taxonomy): domain Eukaryota; kingdom Viridiplantae; phylum Streptophyta; class Magnoliopsida; order Asparagales; family Amaryllidaceae; genus Allium; species Allium cepa. Next base: position 90,258,543 of record CM060928.1, read on the forward strand.
TTGATTTTAAAAACAGAAAAGAAATGATCTTCAGTTGCATGCAAGACTTTGATGTTGCAATTTGATTTTCAGATGCATGCAGATTGGTGAATTTTAGATAGCTTTTGGATTAGAGGATCACATTGTTTCAGATATATCTTGAGGGAAAACAGATTTTGGTTTTAGAGGAAACATTGTTCAGATTTATTTTGAGGGGATTTTGCAAATTTAGTTTGAACAGATTTTCTGTTTTGATCTTGGGTTTTTGATTACAGATCTTTGTTAGCTGAAGATTACTCAAGTTTGAAAAAGAAGAATAGAAAGAAAGAAATGAATTTTAGAGGAGATGGGTTTATAAAAGAAAATTTTTGATTAAAAAAACACTTGTTTTAGTTTCTAACATTTGTCACTTAGATAGCTTTAAAACCTAACACGTGTCTTTTAAGATGTTAAAAGATTAACACATGTAATTTACATTTTCTAATTTAATTTAAAATTGTTTATAAGCCTTTAAATCTTAATTTACTATTCTTATGTAAATATAAATGAATTTATTTCTTTTTAAATTAAAAAGAAATGAGAACAAATCAAATTATAAATATAAGCTTATTCTAATATTTTTAAAATACTTATCCTTTAAATTTCGAATATTGAATTCAAATTTTAAATTAATTTATCAAATCAAATTTTGAAAATCAAGTTATATATAGATGCATATATAACTCTGGTTAAAATTAAAAATAACAAATCCTATTTCTAAAAATCTATTTATGTTTTATGAAAAACTAAATATTATCATTTTTATTTAAAAATAACAAATTAAACAATATTAAATAATTTATAAAAGAGATTATAAACAAATTAAGATCATTTGTAATTTGTATTTTAAATTCTTATATATAATTTCAAGCAATATTTAAAAAGAAAATAAAACAAAGCCTTTAACGTTAATCTAATTTAAATTCATATTTAAGTTAAATAAAATATAAATCTAAACAAATAAGATTTTCCTTTAATATTTACAAACCATATAATTGATTATTGAATTGTGTTGAAAAGTAAATGTTAAATTTTAATCAAATTTTCCAATTTACCAAATATAAATTAGAATTAGAAAATTGATTCATTTATTAAGTTTCAAATCAAAGTTTATCAATTTACAATATATACAATTATGTGTATATATATATATATATATATATATATATTATAAACAGAAAACAATTTATTAGCTTTAAAAAGATAAAATCTTCCAATTTAAATATTTATTAAAAGAAGATTATTAAATCTATTTGAATTATTATTAACAAAATTATCAATATCAATTTAATTTTAATACCGATTATTAAATTGATATTGTCAAAAATTCCGGGATGTTACATTCACCCCTTTCGAGATTAGCTTTTTGGGAGGGTTAGCTCTGGAAATTTAGTTGTTCAGATTGCTGAGTTTGACTATAGTGGAACTGGATAGTTGAGAACTTCAGCAATTAATGACGAAATACTCGACTCTAGAGCCATAAGTTCCAAGGAGAGAAGGTACGTGTATACATTGGGAGATAACTGGATAGGTGCAATGCCTAGGTGAGTCAAAAACTTGGACAAGAAATCTGGGAAAGGCAGGAAGTCACCATGCCAAATATGAATGGAAATATAGGCGAAATATCCTTTGGATGGATTTTGAATGGCGTCCTTGTCGCTTGGGGGAATGGCTTCCACCCTAGTTACGCCAAAGCCGTTTGGAATGGTGCCAACTTCGTCCTGGAAAGATATTAGAGAATGTTTTGAAACCTCTTCAACTTTCTTTCGAGAGGATTCAACCACGGTATTGTATCCTTTTCAAGTTTTCGAGAGCCCTTTTTCACACCCATGATCTTGTCAGCTAAAATCATTTCAGTAAAAGTTATAATTTGTTCCATTAATTAACATTTTTCAAGGATGTTGAAAACCAACTACAACAATTCAAATATCAACCAAAATTTATGATTTCACATTCTTGAAAGAATGTTAAAGTGAATTTAAGAAATCAAATTCATCAAACTTCAATAGTGTCGAAGGGGTAAATTGAATGGGAACACCTACAAACACCCTTCGACAATATCAAAAGCCCAAGGAAGATTTTACTATTAAAAGGAATAGTTAAAACCTACACAACTAATTTGAATATAAATATACGCTTACAACGTTCAACAAAGAGGACAAATAAACCTTTCGACAATGTTGAAACCCATGAACTTTGTTTTATAAAAGAATATGAACACTGTCGAAACCCTACATACCAATTGAGTCAAAAGACTTGGGTTTAAGAAAAATCAATATAAATAAAAGGGTTTTAGGATATTTCGACGGTGTTTGTATAAAATAATGATCAAATCTCAATTAAATACAATGAGTTTCGAGTAATTCAAAAAGGGGTGCATGGTTTCGAAAGCATACCAAACCAAATTTGAATCGATATGTTAGGTTTCGATCAAGTTGAAAGGTTTGATTCGATTTTTAACTTAAAACAAAATATGTTTTCTTCAATCTAATTCATGGTGAGAAGAGTGAATTGCTAACTCCCAACATCTTCTAAAGTATGAATCAAACGGCAGATTAGATTCACTTTTACATACATAAGGTTTTGAATCCTTTAAAATGGAAGTTGGATTTTCGAAAGTTTGTATTATCTGATACATTAAGGCGACTTCCTCGAATGGTATCAAAAGAGTGTCGAAACATACTCTTGCTTTCGAAGAAGTACGCTCCTTATCGATCACATCAACTCCCTCGAAGGGGTTCACTTAAAGGTGAATACATGTACTCCTTTCGACCCCTTTGAAAGAGGTCGATATGTTATAATAAAATTGACTGCCTCAACCTCCTTTCGAAAGGGTTGAAAAGTCAGCTTCCCCAATTTAATTTTTATCTGATACTCCAAAATATTAATAATGCAAGCGATTCGAGTGTGAATTTATTCCCACCAACAATAAAAAATCCAAATTCAAGCTTACAAAAAATTTGAATTAAGCGCAATGAAGTCTAAGCATAGGTTCATATGCAGTAAGAACGAACAGTTAGAAATCAAATTGAATTTGAATTCTAACTCAAAAATTAACATCATAAATTGAATCCAAGAATAATGTCACACAAATGAAAACTCGAATCGACTATTTGAACTCAAAACAGAAATAAAAGTTAAAACCTAAAAATTTTGAAATTGAAATCGAATGCGATAAATTAATTTTGGGGGGTAAAACAACAAGCAAATACCTTAATTTGAAATTGCGTTGAATAAAAATAAAGAATTAAATGGAGCTTGTAATTTTTAATTTTTGGCTGTAAGCTTTCAATGGCAGGTAAATGAAAAGGAGAAGAAAAGGGCACGATTTATAAAAGCTGTAGAGGCAAGAAGGCCGTATGAGCATATTTAAAAGAACGGTCAGGATCAATCTGGAAATATCAAAAGGTGGGAAACTTTGTAGGTTTCCAAATGGTTGCCTTGGAAAGTCAAGAGCATCCCTTCGGGGGGGAGGGCAAGTGTTAACACCGATTCCCACTTCAATGTTTTCGAAACCAAGGAGAGTAGAAGGGAAGAATTTACAAATGATGATAACATCAACAAAGTCTTTCAAAGGAGCCTAAGGGGTGCTACAACAAAGATTAAGTGTGTTATAAGGTTTCGAAGAGGCCGAAAGGGGATGAAAGAACCCCTTCGAAACAGATGCTTCCGCTTGCATGAAGACGTTTTGAATAAGTTTGAAGAATACCTTTTGAAGGCAGCAAATTACCGCCACTAACATGCGTGCATAACCTTTGGAAACTGAAGGTTTTGCATTCATTCACATTCCGCGGAAAGATGTTTTGTTAGAGAAACCCTTTCGAAAGCATTACCAAACCTTTCAAACCGATCGAAACCTTTCACTACTAAGAAAGAAAAGCTTGCTAAAGTTCAATATGACAATCTCTTATACCAGAGGAAGGGGTTCCACATCAATCAGCAAGTATGTCTTCGAAAGTTACCTTCTGCTTTAAAACCCTCAGCATATCAACACCTTCGAAACCCCAAAGTTCTACCTATTAACATAGTCGAAAGCTCACGCCTCTTCTTACTCGCAACAGCATAGCAACACAAGGTGGAGAAGCATACCTATCCCTTTCGATGAAGTAGAAAGCACTCAAGTCCATTTGAAAGCAATATTGAAGGTTGCCTTAATGTGAACGATAAGGAAAGTTCTCCAGGGCCGCCTTTCGACCAATTTGAAAGAACTGATTCGAAAGGTGTCAACCCGCAACTATAAATAAGACCTTAGGGGTCTGATTTAGAGGATTCGAATTCATTCACTTCATCCTTGTACTTTATTGAATTTGTAAACCCTAATTCTAAAAATTAGATTGGGGATTTGATCAATTTGTACAACTTGAGTTTAATCAAAGAAAGATGCTGAAATTTTTGGATATGAAGCTTGTTTTACATAGTACTGGATTCAGTTCATGGTCTGTCTACGTTGATTTGGTCGAAATGTCAACTTTGAGGGGGTTGAAACCGTTAGCTTAGCTAAAATCCATAGATCTATAGGTCTTAACCTAAGCATTCGAAAGACAAGCTTTCAACGAGGTTGGAACCTCTCCATCTACTTCATATCCTAAGGTCCAACCCTTGAGATTTGCCCAACTACTCCGAATGGAGGTTTCGAAAGGGTATAATTAAACCATTTTAACTAGTTTGAAAGGCTTAATAGGAAGGGCTATAGATTTTTCGAATGTGTTGAAAGATCAAATAAGGAGAAATTTTGACTTGATCGGTTGAAAAAGTATAATAAAGGGAATCAAGCCTTTCGATCGAGTCGAAAGGTTAAACAAAAAGAAGTTTCAACCGAATCCACCTGTTTCGAAAGGTGGTTTTAAAGGAATAATAAGGTTTTAACTAACTCTATCTAATTAAAAAGAGGTTTCGAAAGAGACATCTACACTTTACACTCTGTTTTGGGGGTGTTGACTAGTTTTCTTGTTAACACACTCTTTCAAAAAAAGAAAACATATAAATTCAGTCACCATTGTCATTGTTTTACTATATAAGATATAAGATATAAGATATAATATACAAGGTGCACTCGCTCGAATAATCCTATAAACTTTAATTTTCATTCGTTATATCATTGGGAAAGCTTCACGGTTTAAACAGAAAATCCAAACTTTTACATAATGTATGAATTTAGATCTAGCTTAATTTATTTCTTTTACAAATAAAAAGAAAATTCAAACTTCTCAACGATCCGTGAAAATACAGGCTTTATATTTTTCTAAATAAAATGGTTATTATGAAAGTAACTCAAACTTTATGAATTTGATTGTCCCTTGGCAGAATTTTTTTTTTTTTTTTTTTGTCATTTATTTATTTGCACCACCTCTTTTTTTTTTTTTTTTTAGTCTTCATGCTTTCAATTCATTATTTCTTTCATCGTCGTTTTTAACAAAAAATGCAAGGTATATTGAATGTAAATATCCTAAATAAAATCTATGCTTTATTTTTCTCTATAGAGTAAAATTGATGTATCATCGCTCTCTTTTGTGAGAAACCATGGTTCTTCTTTTACCATCACTATCATTGAAATTTTTAGTTTTTTTCAATATTTTGAGCCGACAATGCTCTTTTTAAAAATTGGTTGCATTTCAACTTATTAATATTTAAATATCATTTAATGTTATATTTTTAATGTGAAATCCACTATATGTTTTTATCTAACGGGAAATACGGTTTTGCCGTAGTTTATCTAATGTGTTGCATTGCCTTGCCGTAGTATTTTATCTACCAATTTAAGGGAAAAAAAGCCGGGAAATCAAGTAAAACATAATTTGTAATCCGCACGCTCTAAGAAAGGCAGCTCAGCTTCGTGCTCACAGAATCATTCCTCCCCCACATCGGTGGCCCAGGTCGTTCTCAAATTAAAAATTAAAGTATTACCTTTTGTTTATTCACTTTGTCGTTGCTCATACTTGCTTTGTTTTTGGTTCTTGCTTGCAGAGAATATGTATTTTCTCTTGCATTAGGGTTTAATTGCGGTTTCAAAGTTGAACTACAGCCAGCTTTCGGGTTTGAAGTTATTCCGTTGATTTCATTGAACCCATGCTTGACAATTTGAAAGCTATCCCGTTAATTTTCAGAATGGAAGTATTCAAAGAATGTTACACTCTAGTCATGATAATTCTGGATTTTGAAGTCTTTCTTTTAAGGATATTTCATATTTAACATATTATTTTAGTCGAGTTGCGAATTCATGGATACACACACTAATGTAGTTGTGTTGTAAGAGATATTATAGCTAAGTGGCCCTGACCAACTGAGCTATGCTCACGGACAGCTTTAGCTTTTCTTTATACATGCAAATCGTTTGTGAATTAATTTGTTATGAATTCACATGATTTAACATTTAAGGGTAAAAAGTGATTTTTGTTTGGACTTTATTATGAAAAGATATTGCATTGTCAAAATCTTAATTTATATATGTAATATTCAGAGCGAACTCTCATTTTCATTAAAGAAAATATTCTACTTTTATAAAATTTTATTGGTTGAAAAAAAGAAAAGGCACAACTCATTTTTGTTCAATTATTAGTTTGTTCATGTCATACAAAGACAATTTTGAAAATTTCATCAAAATAGGTCTCACAATTGACTTCCACGCCTTTTATTTGCACTAGTAATGATGTTAGTCATTTACAATATCAATACACACACAGATACATGTATACACACATATGTATGAATGTGTGTGTATTTATGTATGTGTGTGTATACACAAGTGCGCACATGCAAAATTTCAGGGACTGTCTAATACAGATTAAATACAAGTTTACGTGCTTTACCTCAGTTTGAAATATAGCTAGTAAACTATTTAGTCTGGTCATATACCTACGTGTAATTATGTAAATATATAGCATCACACTAAATGTATGAATGCATTTGAACAAAGTGGTTGAATAATTTTATGTTTTGTTCTTGAATGCCGAACTTAACAATTTTCATCAAGAAATCATTATTCGTCTTATTTACCATTCCTAGTTAATTATCATCAGATTTATTGGTTATGTGTCAAAACTGTTAAATACTACTAAGAATGTACCTGGGTTTTTCTGTATGAGATGCTTCTGTCATCAAACTAAATGTGCCCAGATCATCAAACAACCATAATTGTTTGATTTTTGATAGAGCAAGTTAACTAAATACTTGATGGTTAAACCAGTGATTGAGATATCTTTTGTACCAAACAAGACGTTATGATATTCTTTGATTGAAATTTTGAATTCAGGACTATTTTACCTTTGCAGAAGTGGAGCTTGCTGAACCAAATCAAGATTGTACTGAAATGCCATACCACTTGCTATTGTTGAAGAATAAGCTACTCGACCAAAAAAATACATGATGACATTATAGGATCTTCATCAGATACAATATTCCCTACCGTTGCTAACATGAAGCCTATTGAGCAAGACAAAAATGTGCTGAAATTTCGGTTATGACTTCAGATCTTTTACCATCTTCTGTTGAAACTAAAACTATTGAAGTAAACAAAAGCTGTTCTGAAGTTCCAAAATCAATGTCAGATATGAAAATGGCTTCCGTTGAAGTGGAACCCAATGAGCAATACGAAACATGCAACACAAATCCGGGATTGTCATCTGATATATTACCATCTACTGAAGCTGAAGCCACAGATCTTGATAAAATGGTTGATGAAGTACTGAGATCGATATCAAGTAATTCACCATTATATGTTGTAGCTACAACTACAGATCCATCTTCTATGCCTGCTGAAGAAACTCCTGAAATACGTTCAAATAGTGTTCCAACTAAAGCATGTACTGCAAATCTGGGATTAAAAACCGATTCTGTGCCATCATCTATGATTGAAGAGGAGCTCAGTGAGTCAAATGGAAAAGTATATGTCGTTTGATGGCCCTGTTAGCTTACTTATAGAAGCTTGAGAAATCATAGTATCAAATGAAGCAAAGAGAAACTCCAGCAAATGTGCTACCTGAAACCGAAAATGATATCGGGGCTTCTGAGCCTGTTGTTGATGTGGTACAAGAACATATTAACCCGAGTTCATGTCCTGTGGAAATTTTAAATATCTCAATGGAGGAAACTGAAGTTGAAAATGCTCTATAGAATAATATAGCATCAATCCATAAAACCGAAAATAATGCACTTTCAAATAAGGTTCCACTGGAAACTGCAGGCATATCAAACTCACAGAGATCATCTTCATCGTCAGCAACTTTATTACCTAAGAGAAGCCAAACCGAAGAATATAATACAGGCAGCAGCAGTGTTTCCCCTGGTTTTCAAACATTACCGATAACTTCGATAATTCATCCTGTACTTCTTTATCCCCATCCACTTCAAAATGAAAGCGTGAGTATGCATAAACATATCGAGATGGGAAAGAAGATGCACAGATATAAGAAAATGAAAATTAAAGTAGACTGCGAGCAAGAGTTGGAAAAAGCGTGGAAGAAGTACGATGCAGTTCTCAAGGAAGAGGAACGTGGATTCGATAAAATTATGAAGAACCTCGAGACGATATATAGCAAATCAGTCATGAACCAAACATTAGCTGAGCAATTTGGATATCGGTTTATGGGTAGGGAAAGGTCGGAGAATTCAGGTGGTCGGCTTGTAGGGCCTACCTTGCTGTTTTATGATCATCAAGTGCAATAACACAGGCAAGTCCCGCTGCTCTGGACCTACCCCACAGTTTCATCATCAAGTGCACATGACGTGGGCATATCCCACGCTCCAGGACCTAACCTACAATTTCCTCATCAAATGCAAATGCCACAGGTGCATCCTACTCCTGCAGGGCCTACCCTACAATTTCATCATCAAGTGCAAATGCCATAAGTACGTCCTACTACTGCAGAGCCTGCCCTACGAGCTCAGCCCCTTCATCTACTGCATCGCTAGTTCAGACCTTCATTGGCTCTGCCCTCGACTTCTTCGTTAACTATGCTCAGACATGATTCTCCAGGCACACCAAATCCAGAGACTTAAACGGCAAATAGGTACTTGATTATACAATACATTTTCAATTACATGTATTCAATAGGGATGTTCAATCGGGACGTCGACATGGGAGACTTCGACCGTTGACTCCGGCAAGACACGGTGAAGCAAATGCGTACGGTACGCGCGAATGCCGAAAATCAACATGGTATCAGAGCTCCATGGTTCGATGAGACTGGTATGATGCAGCATGACCGAAGCATGACTCCTAAGGGGATTGAGTATGGAATGCTCGTCAAGGTGAAGATATAGTTAAGCAGTCGCTCCCCCTGCTTATGAGAACTCGGAATAGCAGCTTGACTCCACTGCGAAGATGACTTGATATAACTCCAATGTGACTTGAGCAATGCTCGCCAAGGTGGAGATATACCAAATGTTGGGGCAGAATTCCAACCCGAGACCACTCAAGTCGAAACCCCACAAGCACAGCGGAAGATGGGATCGTGGTAGGAGATGTAAAAAATAACCAATCAATAACTCATTTCTTGTCTCAACCAATCCAAAAGCAATTACAATCTCAAACAAGTAATATAGAAATCAAAGAAATAACGAGAAATAAATCACACAGCGATATATAGTGGTTCCACTAATGTTGTGTTAGTGTACATCCACTTTAAGATAAAGCTTTTATTAATATTGATGAGAAGAGTATGAGAGATTGATTACAATGATCAAAATTATAATTAGAAATTGAATTGTAGAGAAGAGAATTGAAAAAAATTAGGTTTTGATACACCCTAATTGGTGGAGGCTAATCTCTTGCAGTTGCTTGCACGTTTGTAGATCTGAAACCTGAAGGTAGCTTATATATGAGAATAGAAATCGTAGGAAAAATTCCAAAAATGCCCCTGCATATATCACAAATTTTCTCGCCAAGTCCATACCTGAAAAACAGACGAAAGTCGCCTCAGACGTCTGCCCAAAATGGTCAGACATCTGACTTTAGTTTTTGGAAAGGTTTCTTTTCACCTCGGACCATTTGATTAGACTATGACTACAGGCTCTGAAACTAATTCTGCACAGACTCAGATGTCTGACCCTTTTGGTCAGAAGGTCAGACGTCTGACCTCATTCTCTGGAACAAGTCTAGAGCAGATTTGCTGAAGGGTCAGACGTCTGACCATTTTAGTCAGACGTCTGACCCAGTCAATTCAGTCCACTTCACATTTTCCCTTATAACTTAAACATCCGAACTCCGATGTGCGAACTGTTTTCTCCATTACGAAACTACTTACGACCTCTAAAATTCTCCATATAGTGTCGTCAAAATTTAACACTCCACCTCGACACTATATCCATCTCCAACTCCAATGGTACCATACCATCAACGACAACCGATAGCACCAACTATCACTTCTACCTTCAACCAAACATGAATGATTTCCCAATGAGCTCCGACAAAACCACGGCCCATTGTACTCCACCAAACGAGCTCAGGCAAAACCCTCGCCCGTTAATGGAATGTTGAAAATGTCCAAATGCTATGCTATCTCACCAAAGACTAGCACTTATCAAGAAGATAATATCTCAATCTTTCACCGATACTCTTCCTCATCTACCACCAAGCTCCTCTCTTAACCGTGCCACCCCGCGGCCGGCAATGCCTTAGTGAACATGTCTGTCGTGTTATCCTTTGTGTGCACTTTCCAAAGATATACTTGCTTATATTCACCCATGGCTACTAGAAATGACTCTCTCACCTCAATATGCTTAGCCCGTGAGCTAAACGTCAAATTCTCTGCCAAGTGAATAGCACTTTGCCTATCACATCGGACATCAATACTATCTGCTTGAATCCCAGGTCACACAACAATCGCTTCAAATAGAGTGCCTCATTTGCCACCTCCACCACAGCTATCAACTTCGCCTCCATAGTGGATAAAGCAACTATGGTCTGCAATCTAGATCTCCAACTTATGACTGTACCTCCAAGTGTGAAGACATATCTGGAAGTTGATTTTCTTCGATCTCTATCACTGGCATAGTCCGAATCACAATAACCAACCAACTTGCAATTCATCGCCTTACTACTGCAAAAAACAAGACCATGAGATGATGTGCCTCTAAGATATCTTAATATAAGCTTCACAGCTTCCCAATGCGATTTCCCCAGATTAGCCATATATTGACTAACCATCTTGACGGCATTTGCAATATCGGGCCTTGTACACACCATTGCATACATTAGACTTCCAACCGTACTAGCATATGACACTTTGGCCATATAAGCCCTGTCTTCCTCTAAGATGGATATCTTTTACTCAAAAGCTCCATACGCAACGGTAAAGGTGTATTTGACGCCTTTGCATTCTCCATGCTAAACCGACAAAGCACTTTCTCAATATACTCCCTTTGAGTTAATTTCAACTCAAAATGCTTTCGATCCCTTATAATTTCCATGTCTAATATCCTTCTTGCTTCTCTAAGATCCTTCATTTCGAATTTTGATTTCAAACTTAGTTTTTGATTGTTGATTTCATTCTTATCCTTAGAAGCAATGAGCATGTCGTTCACATACAAGAGTAAATACACCCAACAATCAATTTTCAATTTCTTGAAATAAACACAAACATCTTTGATGCTTCTCTCAAAACCATTTTCAAGCATAAAATGATCAAACCTCTCGTACCATTGTCTAGGTGATTGCTTTAAACCATATAGTGATTTCTTCAACTTGCAAACCAGTTTGACTTACCATCCATAATAAAACCTTCCGATTGCAACATGTAGATGTCTTCATCCAAGTTCCCATGCAAGAAGATGGTCTTCACATCAAGTTGCTCCAACTCCAAGTCGTGAATAACAACTATAGCAAGTAATATCCGGATAGAAGTATGGCGCACAACCGGTTCGAATATCTTATCATACTCCTTTCCCTTCCTTTGTGCAAACCCCTTAGCCACTAGTCTAGCTTTATATCTCTCATCGTCCTTCACCTTGTATATCCATTTGCACCCGATAGCACGGTCCTATAGGAAGTGGAACCAAATCCCAAGTTTGATCCTTCAACAATGATTGCATTTTTTCCTCCATGGCATAAATCCATTTCGAGCTATCACTTGACTCCATGACTTCATCAAGGTCCATCGGCTCATCTTGGACTACATGAAGAGCATAGTCCAAATTATCACAAAAGCTAATATAGTTCCAATCACCATATCTTTCAGGTGGTCTTATAATACGACGACCAACCCGAGTAGCAGTACCATCACTCAAACTCTCTTCTGCTCCATCTTGAACCGAATCTTCTCTAGAATTATGTACATCACCACCACTGCTAGAGTAATCCTGTGGACCATGTGATGTAACATCAACCGCTACTTCCTCACAAGCATCTTCAACTACTCTAGTCTCTCTACTCCTTTGACAAAATGTAGAAATAATTTCCTTCTCCCTTGATTCACCATGAACCAAATCCGGAACATCCGATGAGTTCACGTTATCCTTGAACATCGTCGACTCATCAATAGTAACATGACGAGAGTTAATTACCTTCTTCGTTTTCGGATTCCAAATCCGATAGTCTTTTACTCAATTCGTATAGCCAAGCAAAATCCCCTTGAAAGCTCTAGGTTCAAGCTTATCATTTCCTGGATCATGCACATAAACAGGACTGCCAAACACACGAAGATAATTCAAGTCAATGCTCTTTCCCTTCCACACTTCCCTCATATTTTTGTTACCAATAACTGAGCACGGAATTCGATTAATAATATGCATTGCGGTTGATAAAGCATCGAGCTTTCTCAAGTAGAGTATGATTCATCCTCTACGCAACATCATTCAATTGTGGATCTCCAGGTGTAGTAAAATGCCTCCGAATACCATGATTCTTGCAAAACTCCAAAAATTCACCGGAAACATACTCTCCGTCATTGTCAGACCTTAGAACCTTCAAAGACTTGTCACTCTCATTCTCAACAAGAGCCTTCCATGCTTTGAACTTTGCAAATGCCTCCGACTTGGCCTTCATTACATATACCCAAACTTTGTAATAAAGGTCATCTATAAAGGAAATATAATAGCGAGCTCCACCTAAAGAAGCTACAGGTGCCGGTCCTCAAACATCCGTGGGAACAAACTCAAGAACCCTTCTTGAATCATGCTTTCCTTCACCGAATGAAACTGTAGTTTGCTTTCCCATGACGCATTCCTCACAAAACTCTAACTTGTTGAAAGTTTCTACATCAATCATCTCCCTCTTCCAAAGAACATCTAAACTATTCTTTGAGACATGACCAAACCTCAAATGCCACAACCTAGTCGCATCCAAGCCACGAGAACTATCAACTCCTATACAAGTTTTACATTCTACAGTCACTCCTTGAAGCAAATAAATACCATGAGTCCTAGCACCCTTCATCATCACAAGCGCACCCTTCGAAACCCGCAAGCTATCACTCTCAATAGTGATCTTACAACATAAAGAATCCAGCTGTCCCAAAGAGATAAGAGACTTCCTAAGTCCCGGAACATAGCGCACATTAGTGAGAGTACGAACCACTCCGTCAAACATCCGAATTTGCACGGAACCAATGCCTTTCGACTTACAAATAGCACCATTTCCCATAAAAATTGAATTTCCTTCTTTTTCGATGTAAGAAGAAAAAAAATTCTATTTGGCGTTATATCATAAGTCGCCCCCGAATCGAGCACCCATTTGCTACCCGAAACATCCGATACTACCGCCGACAAAACATCTACATCTCCCTCACCAACTCCACTCTCCACCGCTATTGATGAAGATGTTACTTCCTTCTTTACCTTCTCCTTGTTCGGACACTCATTCTTCCAATGACTGGGCTTCCTACAAATATAGCACTTGCATTTTTTTCTTTCGACTTTCCTCTCCAACCGGGGTTCCTTGATTTGGAACGTCCCTGGTTCTCCTTCTTCACATACCTCTCCTTCTCCACAATTAAATCATGACTATTACTAGCACCACTACTTCCATCACCTAACTCCTTCATTTGATCCCGCAACTTCTCGCTAAGAAGACTCGTCTTGACATCATCAAGAGTCAATGTATTTCGGCTATAGATCAAACTATTTGAGAAACCTGTATAGCGATCTGGCAATGAACACAACAATATCATCGCCTTTTGTTTTTCCACAATCTTCAAATCTACCACCTTCATCTTCATTACCAAGTCATCAAAAATGTTCAAGTGCGCCTTCAACGAAGTTCCTTCCTCCATCTTATAGGTGAAAAATGTTCGCAATAAGATCAAACGACTTGTTAGTGACTTCTTCATATACAGCTCCTCCAACTTGTCCCAATACCCTTAGCGGTTGTCTCACCACTAATTTCAGAGATAACATTCTCTCCCATCGCAAGTTGAAGTGTAGTGAATGTCCACTCTTCCATCTCCTCTCTCTCAACATCCGAGATGTCCGCTGGCAGTAAATGTGTATCAAACACTATCCGATGCATCTGATTCCTCCTTTGAACCGCTTTCATCTTCCATTGCCATTTTTCAAAATCATTATCGTCATTCCACTTGTCTATTACCAATTGTGATCTTGAAGCTGCATACGAACCACGTACATAAGGAGCTACACCACTTTGGTTACCCAATAAGGAACTACTTGAGTTACTACTTGATTCAGGCATTTCTACACCCACCTACCAACACCGAAGCTCTGGTACTAAATGTTAGGGTGGAATTCCAACTCGAGACTACTCAAATCGAACCCCACAAGCACAGTGGAAGATGGAATCGTGGTAAGAAGTGTAAAAACAACTAATCAATAACTCAATTCTTGTCTCAACCAATCCAAAAACAATCACAATCCCAAACAAGCAATATAGAAATCAAAGCAATAACGAGAAATAAATCACACGGCGATTTATAGTGGTTCCACTAACGTTGTGTTAGTGTAAGTGTACATCCACTATAAGAGAGAGATTTTATTAATATTGATGAGAAGAGTACAAGAGATTGATTACAATGATCAAAATTATAATTAAAAATTGATTTGTGGAGAAGAGAATTGAAGAAAATTAGGTTTTGATAAACCCTAATTGGTGGAGGCTAATCTCTTGCAGTTGCTTGCACGTTTGTAGATCTGAAACCTGAAGCTAGCTTGTATAGGAGAATAGAAACTCTAGGCAATGTTTCGAAATTTCCCCTGCATATATCACAAATCTTTACGCCATGTCCATACCTGAAAGACAGACGGAAGTCGCCTCAGACATCTGGCTAAAATAGTCAGATGTCTGATTTTAGTTTCTAGAAAAGTTTCTCTTCAGCTCAGACGTCTAACTACAGGCTCTAAAACCAATTCTGCACATACTCGGATGTCTGACCCTTTTGATCAGACATCTGACCTCATTCTCTAAAACAATTCTGGTGCAGATTTGCTGAAGGGTCGGACGTCTGACCATTTTAGTCAGACGTCCGACCATGTCAATTCAGCCTACTTCACCTTTTTCCTTATAACTTCCACCTTCGAACTCCGATTTGCAAACTGTTTTCTCGTTACGAAGCTACTTCCGACCTCTACAATTTTTCATATAGTGTCGTCAAAATTTAGTAGAAAATAAAAAGTTGTGTCATAAAGGTTTGTTGGTTTATGAAGGGCTAGTTTGCACTCAGGTTTTAGTCTCTTATAAAGCACTATTGTATGACATCTAGATGGATGCAGATGAGTGATTGACTCTGTTGTTGCTTACTTCAAACTTTGATTGATAAGCTTCGTGTATAATAAGTTTTTTTTGGTGCCCTTTCGTTCTTAACCACCAAATATTCATGTTCCGTTTGGGCTGCATGAGGAATTTAATGAACGTCTAATGCTTCAAATATCAACGACTATTTCCCAACCGACGTTCTTCCAGCTATTTAAATCCCCTTTCTCTTCTTATTCCACCATCTCCAACTCCAAATCCGAACTTTCAACTGAATGTTTCATCAGAAGTTAGAAGATGACTAGCAACAAGGCATCGAATTCACTGATATCCATATGAAGAATAATAGGACAATCTGAAGCGCTTTTGGTTTACTTGGAATCAGTTGCTGCAATTTGAGGGAGATGTTTGGAGCGTGGGAAAAGACTGTATGGAAGGAGATGGTACGTGGTAGAATACGACTGTTTTCATATACATAAAATTCATACAACGTTCTCCATCGAAGTTTAGAAAGATGAATGCTATGTTTTGCGACTGCATGGGGACAAGTTGCAAATATGATGTGTCTGCATCTTTTTTAGAAGATTTCAATAGGCAATAGTTGTACACCAACTTCCATATTAAGCCCAAGACAGATCTGCCTCACGTCCACATCATGGAGACAAGCTACTAATGTTGTTTCATCATCCAGATCCAAAACTAGGTCTAGACTGGCAAGACAAGAGTCGGTTCCCGATCCGACTTCTCACATAGAACTCAAAATGCAGTATATCGGTGTATGAATATTCGATCAATTAAAGACACTTAGACATTTCTTATATTTTTGTGCACGAGCACAAGAATCATAGGATTATACAAACTATGTAAAAGCAAGAAGCAATCAAGCCCTTTGAACTTCCTAGTGGTTACCCACATGGAAAGATATGAGCTAAGATTTTTTTTTATTAAATGTGTTTTTGTTTTTGCAAGAACTTCAACATATTTGTTTCTTTTTAAATGTATTTTTTAATTTCTAGCAAATATTCACAATAAATTAATAATTTGGTATCAATTAAAATTTAATTATGCACCTTAAACTCTACTCTGTTTCAATAGATAATAAAAGCACATACCTCAATCATTTTTTTTCCATATACCTCTTTCGATTCGTGGTAAACGCATGCATGAGGTATCATTATACTTGATTACTAGTGCTAACCCACATGGAATTCGTTACATAATTTATTGAATAGTGTCCTTTTAGATTGTTTGTTTGGTTCTATGAATGTGAGATGTATGTTCATGGAAACTAACCTTTTAAATTAGTTTTTTCATGAAAACTACTAATAAACTTATGCTAGTAAATCTGTTTTAGTAATCTCGAAACCCACAAAGTATAATTTCGTATCTTTAGAGAAAAACGATTTTATACAACAAATGATAACAGCAATCACCAATTATTTATAACTTGGAAAACATTACTTACTAAGCATGCTTTTTAACTTTGAAATGAAAGCGCCAAACGTCAAATATGGATTCATCATATGTTTAACATATAAATTTAAATATGCACGTAGTTTTCTAAGTTACTAGTGTTCTGAACCTGTAATGAAGAAACTTTGCTCAAAGTAAAATACCATTTCAAATTTGGTTCCAATAAACAGCGCTCCAACATTTGCATTATTACCCTTTTTGACATTACGCGGAACTAACTGAATTAGTAAAATATTATAGTAATGTTGAAATAATAATTTCTTTTAATACATATAGTATAACATGACTTGCTAATTATACATAATATACATTATGCAGTCAAAATTTTGAGACAACTAAATGATTTTCCACCTTATTACAAATATTCATGCAGATATAAAATTGAAACAATGCACTAATAAGCATAATTCTAAGTAAATTAATATCACTATAACACAAAATATATATAGATACACATAGCGGTACTTTGGAGGACATTTTATTGAAGATAACAATTAGATAAAAGGTGCAAGGAAACCCATTCAACAATAAGAACTGTTAAAAATGTAATAATATCACTATTATTATTAGAATAAATTATTCTAGATAGTTATATTACAAAGAATAACAAAGTATATTTTTAAAATAGGTGCCTACATAGAGAAGTAACAACTATTGAAATGAAAGTAAGAGTGATCTGTAACAAGATAACAATTTTATAAAATGTCAAAAGTACCTAAACATTTTTAAATAGGTGGAGCCTCGGTGCAACGGTTAGGTTATCCGCATGGTGATCTGGGCGTCCAAGTTCGAGTCCGAAAACAGCCTTTTCGCAATGCGAAGGAAATGCTGCATACATTATTTGTTGAAACTATAATTTACTCAATACCTTCTTCCAAGAAAAACAATGATAAGATTTCTTTATTACTTTCTTGAAAATTCTTTAAAACAATCAACTAAATATCTCTTCCTACGACAATTCGATGCCACTTATTACCTTACTCTACATTTAAACATATTAGATTTGTCGACACTTTATTCGATAACTTCTCATTTTTACCTTGTCACTTTTATGTAATCAACCTTCGTTCACTTTTATTCTTCACATTATGTCATGATTTATAATATTGATTATGAGTTTTCATTGCAAACCTAATCAGGCAACGGTCTTGAATTTTTTCTTGGGCATCGGTCTAACATAATTACAAATGCTTGTAATATATTTTTTATGTACGTAAAGCATCAACACAATATAATATTTATAACTCAATTATATTGTCATACATGTAGGATGAACATTATAATCGTGTTATATAATATATAGAATATATGATGTTGCCCTTCAAGCATAAACATGAAATATAATATTGCCTTCCAAATCATAAAAATTATTATTTTAATAATATTTCCAATTAGTCTATTAAAGATAATTATCTACAAATATATTTTTATCACTTATTTTATCTTTTTGCCAAATCTATTAAAGAAAAGAAAGGTAGTTTAGAACAAATGGTGAGTTCCTACTTTTATATTTCTCTAAAGTAAAGATGCATTTGTTAAAGTTACAAAATAGTATACACTTCATCTTCCTTCATAGAGTTAAAACTTATGTTTTCTGAATTTTCCTAATAGAACAAAATTAATTAAAATGAACTAATTATTTAAAAGTTATTTCTCCAATTTATTAGCTTTAATAGGCTATTGATTCGTTCACTAAATTTAGTATTAGTTAAATATGATTAATTTAGTTCATTTTCTAATTAGTTTAAATTGAAATTAAGTTTAACTGATACCGATTAATCTTCTTTATCTGCTGCATGGTAACAATATTTTATATGATCCTTCCTATTTCAATATTGTTTATTTATCAACACTTGCAATACTAAACCCGATTATTGAAAAAATAATGATGAAAAAACTTTTTTACACTCTTTGCTACGATAATCCGAGGCTAACATATTCAGTGTTCAAATCGTTAATAAAATAGTTCCAATGAGGTTCGTATTTAAGCCCAATTTTGTAATGTAAAATTTGAAGTGTCTCATCATACTATAACATCAACCATTAACTTAATATTAAAAATATTAACTAAATTATGTGTTTTCTCTAATATATTTATATAAGTTCTGCAATTTTAGTAAAAAGCATCTCTGGCACGATTTTTTTAAATTGCAAACAATTACAAAACCGACGATGACTAAAGTGTTTAGAATTATCCTTCATGATTCCAATGTATAAAAATATATGAACAAATGCCATGTTAGAATGAAATAATTTAATATGACACTTAGATTGAAGTAATTATGATAAAGCCATTTGCTAATTTAAACTTGAATCTGAATTCAAACAAATTTAAAAATTCATTCGTCGTATGTCTTGTATTTTTGTACTATTTATTTTTGTTTCGGTTCTTTTCCCCTCCAATTTCTAGTACATATAATAGTTTTCATATTTCGACAATGTAATTTGAACTTTTTATTTTCTACATTTTGATCGAGTTAGGTATCAATTTGTATTGATGACCTTCCATTATGATATGTGAATGATAAATTATGAGGCAATCATGCCTGCTTGGAGTATGAAATGGATGGTAATATATGGAAATATGTTTCAATAATAGAGAATTTATGCTTAGGTCTATTTATTATTATATGCTTAATATTGTTTTTATTAAAGTAATATATTCTATCTATTTAATTGTATAAGTTCAACTTTGATCATTTTTATTCTTATCAAGAGTTCTTAAAAGAAAAGGTTATTTTGACAGAAAGGTGAAAACATGTATTTTTTTATTAAATAATTTTGCTAAAGGAAAAATCTAACCCTTAATTCTTCCCTCATAAAATCATTATAAAATTATCAGATTAACTATTTCATTATTATATGCTTCTTTCATCTTTTATACTCCTCTAAAACTATTTTTTCCTTATCATCCTTAAAATCCTTGAACTTTAATTCCCTAATTTAAATAATTGCTAATATAGACTACTAATTGTCATCCCACCTTTTGTTCAAAGTTGGAATATCAACAAAGCGGTTGGAAAGGATGGATATCAGGATTGGAAATCGATTGGAAACTAGGCTATGATCGATGTCGTCAAAATTTGACTGAGCTCCAATTAAGGCGGAATCGGTTGGGAATGATGAACAAGGCTAGGAAAGGCTACGTTTCAAATTTCAGGTCAAACAGAGTTCATTTGCTCAAGATAATTGATGGATACTTGCACAAGGATGTTTTCGCTTGAATCGATACGAGTTCGCATCGATCGACATGTATGCGAACGTGTCATTCGTATCGATCGGCATGGATACGAACATGTCGTTTGTATCCATCGTGGAGAATAATTCGACAGGGATACAAACACACTGTTTGTATCGATCAAAAAGAAGGGGACGATGTGTCTCGACTCGATTAATATGGACTTGGATTGAATAGATGGGAGCGCGATGGTTTTTTCAACTCGATTATTTCATATCGATTAGGATGGAGCATAGCAGTGTACTTCGAATTGATACTGTTTGTATCGATCAACATGGATTCGAGTCGATAGTGTTCGTATCGGTCAGGATGGAGATGGCGGCATACTTCGAATCGAAGGTTTCGTATCAATCCAAATGGATACGAAGGCAAAACTCGTATCGGTCTTGTTCGTATCGATCCATGGCAATAGCCTAATCGACACGAACAAGGAAGCAGCTGATGGATTTGAATCGATGGGCACAGATGGGACCGATGCAAACAGATGGATGTGAATAAGTGGTTACGAAGCCGAAGAGCACGAAGCCTGGGTGCAAACTAGAAATGTGCATGGTTTGAAGGAAGAAGCGTTCAACTCGGCATGAAAATGGGATTGAGCCTTGGAAATAGCGCCACGTCACCGATGCACACGTGCTTAATATCGACACAAATAAGCATCGATGCGAATTGATCAATACGAACCGGACGACGTTGAGAAAGTTATATTTTGTATCGATCATATCTCAGATCTACAAGTCCAAATGCTATGAAATTTTCACAGGAGCTTACATACAAGCGAAAGAAGGATCATGCCAAGTTTCGGCTCCATTGAACAAAATCTTGATCGATACGAATTACATTCGTATCGATCACGGATCGAGCCGAAACTTCATGGGATCGATCGCGTGAGCCCATTTACGTGCCAGAAGAAGTCTTTCGAAGTTTGAGTGAGATATTTGCATGGAGTGCCTATAAATAGCACCCCAGAGTCTACAGAAAAAAGGATTTTTTGGCCATCCAAAGTCTGCCGGAAACTCCTTTGCATTACAAAGCTACTGTTGTACTCGAATTTCTTAATTGTAATTAGCTGTAACCAGCAAGGAAAGTCAATAAAAGATTAACTTTTGGAGCGGACGTATGCCGGGGATAGCCGAACCACTATAAATATTGTGTCTCTGTCTTTTTTTCCGTTTACAGTTTATTATTCTTCATTTTTTATCCTCTATATTACTTAGATCTATGATTGGTGGTCACTTATTGTTGATCTGTGTTCATACACTGGTGCTCTCACGACATTTGGGATTTGTAGCCATTTTTGGCGCAAACACTTTGGTGCTTTCACCGAGAACAACTAGCACCCGCTATACCAGATTTGGAGTTCGGATTTGAAGGCTTAAGGGTTCAAATCTAAGGAGCTATGACAAGGCAATCAAGTAGAAGACAAAGAGCCGAGAGAAGTCAGAATGAAGGGAGCCATGAGGCATCATCAGGGGCTAATCAGACTTCAGCTTTCATCACTAGAGACGAGATGGAGATGATGATGGTTGCTATGCATGAAGAGTTTCTAAAAAGGCAGGAGAAGATGATGCAAAACCTCCTCAGACAGTTTGGGCAAGCAGGAACAGCTAGAGCTTCAGGAGTTCAGATCCACGAAGCTGAAGCAGAAGGACCAAACAGGCAATCGAATGGAGCAGCTCAACAAGGCACAACTCTTGATCAGCACACAACTGCTAATCTGGATGGATCCAGGCTCGGGGGCATACCACCCGGCAACGATGGACCAGTTCATGGAGGAATTCCAATTGACACCACACAACAAGATGCTGGCAGGAATGCAAGAGCGCGCGATAAGGAATGTGTACCGGAATTCCCTCGAGGACTCGAGGGGGCAACCCTTGATGGACAACGCTAGATTGGATGAGATTATTAGACGAACTATGCGTAGAGAATTGACAGACAAAGATCTGGAAGGAGTGAATAGGAGTCCGTTTACTCGTGATATCAGAATGGCTCGGAATCCACCAGAATTCAAGCTACCTACACTAGAGGTATACAATGGCAAGGCTGATCCTAGTCTAACAACCCGCGAAATTTTAGCATATTTAAATGAAATTTTTAATTGAAACTTTGAATTTAATTATTCTAAAATTGATAAATTTGGAATTTTAATATATAATTTTGGGATTTGGTGTAAAATGTTTTTCCAAATTTAACAAAATAAAGATTTTTCTAAATATTTAAATTTTGGTCAACTTTGGTCAAAGTTTGACTTCCTTTGAAAATTTGAAATTTGAAATTTTGAATTCTATTCTTTTTTTATGAAGTTGGGTTTAATTCTAACTTTTTTTCTACTTTTCGTTTCGTAAAATTTTTTATTTTTACTCGCCAAATTTGTTGTTTTCGGCGTATTACACGTAGTTATTTTCCCTAAAACTTCTATTTTATTTTTATTTTTATTTTTATTTGTTTGGGCTTAGACCATTTGGGCTAGAAACCCTTTAGTTAGATGAGAGCCTATATATAATCTCCTAGGGTTTTGGCAAGCCTCCATCCATTCATTTGAGCCTTATAGAAAAATGTAAGTATTCTTCTCCTTCTTCCTCCTCCTCTTTCCAAACCTTAGAACTTCTTTATCACCACTCCTCCCCTCCATAAAATTTTGACCACACCTACCTCTCACCTTCTTCTCTTCTCTCCTATTCTCCACCTCTTCCCAAAATCATAGACCTTCCTGTTCCAAACCCTAGCCGTGACCTCTTCCCTGTCCAAAACCGACCACCATCACCAAATAGCCTCCCCATAGCAGAGCACAACCCTTTGCCTCCCTTTCCTTTTGCCTTCCTAGCTGTGAGCCTTGCCCTAGAGATGATGGCCGAACCCACCTAACCCAAACCTAGCCTAGACCAAGTCAAAACCACCTCTAGACCAAGCCTATGCAAACCCTAGACAAACCTCTTATGTATTTTGCAATTGCATAATTTTCTATTTTCTATTTTTCTTTTTTTCTATGAGAGTTATTTGTTTACGTATGGAATTTATTTTTATTTTTTTAGCGTCGGATTTGGATTCTCCTTTCACTCAAACTAATCCGTAGTTAGTTGATTTTTGTGTTGCGCTTTTAATCACTTTTTCCAATCTAAGAAAGGTGAGTAATCATTCTTGACATACGTACTTACTGATTTGGTGAATTGATGACAATTGAATTGGAAGAATATGTATATCCAAGTTTGACATTTCACCCATGTTTATATCAGGTAAATTCATATGTTTATATCATGTCATTTCATATGTTTATTTCATATTATTTCATATGTTTATTTCATATTATTTCAAATGTTTATTTCATGTTATTTCATATAATTATTTCATATTATTTCAGATGTTTATTTCATGTTATTTCTTATCATATTATACCTGTTATGATCATATGTCATGATATGTTGAATATTGTTCTGTAAATTATTATTATGTTCTCACACTGCAAGTTCCTTCACTATGGGTTGAAATGATACATTACCTGAACGATCGTTAAAATAAGGAAAATTGTTATGGACTGAAATGACAGGCTTGAGTAATTTTATTTTGCTTAGGATTGTGGGTTTGAAATGATATAAAACCTGGAAAATTAATAAATTATGGATTGAAATGATATATGTCTGTATTTACTTAACTCTATGGTAGAGAATTTTATATTGACTCCGTGGTTGATTTAAAATGATTTTTTTAAAAATAATCAAGTATTTTGGATTTTATATATGAATATCAACTAAAATTTAATGTAATAATTTCTGTAAATTTGTTTATAGGTGTTAAATTTTTTATAAGAAATAAATAGTCGGAAATGTAAAATTTGGAATTTAATTTACAGTATGAAGGTTAATTGAAATTTAATAATCTGATTTGATTTAATACTGTTATTTTATCCTAACCGATAAATTGTAAGTTTTGATTTATCTCTATGAAAGGAAATGTAAGTTAAACGTACATTTGACATGTAAGTCTTAACAAATGTAAACGGTATAACTTGAGTAATAACAAGGATAATTATCGTTTACTGAAAAAGAATTTAAATGTAAGTTAAAACGTACATTTGACATGTAAGTTTTAACTAATGAACATGGGAATTTCGGAAATAAAAATAATAAATGATGCTTACTAAAAGGTAATAAAAATGTAAGTTAATAATGTATTTTACTTAAAACAAGAAATTTCAGCTTTAAAAAGGGATATTATTGTGATGAATTGTGTTTAACAAAAATTACGGTTTATTAAATATCCAAATGAATAATTGAGCATGATAACAAGATAAAAATATTTATGAATAGGTTGTAAGTATATAATAATTTGATTGTAAAATTGTTATAGAAAAAGTATTACATTGCTAAAATGCTATAATATCTTAAGGTTACATTTGTAAGATGCTACCATTTCTTGAATATTACTTTTCCAAAATGTTAGGATGACTTTTGGTTATGATTTAGAAATGATGTCATTTCTAAATTGTAATGTTTTCGAAGTGCTATAATTGTAATGGTTACAATTTAAAATGCTACTATTGCTAAAATATTACGATTCTAAAGTATTATATTTAAACGTATAAATTTGTAAATGTTACGACTTAAGAAGAATGAATATTATTTTAACAGAATAAACCATTTGAAAATTTATATAACCACGGGTTATAATAACGATAGGTTGTTAGAGAGACCGGGATCGGATATGGATATACTCTCTGTATATACCGAAAACTACTTTAATAACTATGTACGCGGTAGAGATTCTAGAATGAAGTAGGATAGTGGCGACGATCCTAAAGGTATATTTTCATGGACCTGACTCCCGTGAGTTAGCATAAGGTGACTAAAACAGGAGCAATCGACGGGCCAAGGAGGTAGCTCCTCTAATCGGACACACTTAATCGTTAGCCATTCTATTACTTTGTGATTGATTTGGTGCGGACCTTTGATTCGGAAGTGTGGATCGAATTGGATGGTAGTTGCGACTATGCGTTACGAACAGTCCGGAAGTGTAATTGGTATATCTACCCTGGCATTGTCTAGTTGTGTCGTGTCACCTACCCTAGCGTGCCTTCTACGAGTTTGTTTTGTATCATACCTATAGAGTGCCCTCTGACAGTGTCCAGTACGGGAAGGATTACGGTACTGTATAGACTTTGTGAATTTATAAAATGTGTTAAGATGGAAAATGTAAAGGCTTAACGCTATTTTTAAATAATATACTTTACTTTAGATATTATTATTATAATAGCGTATATTACTACATAGTAGAAATTTAATGGATCCTTAGGGGATGGGTGATCCCAATCATCCTTTAAGTTACTAATGCATTTCTTTAACAGTTCACTTGAGTTGATTTACATTTTATATGTATGTATGTCCTGACTCAAGTGTTTTGTGTTTTGCTTCACGCTCGGGTCAGCCTGAGTTTCATAGTTTCGGTTGCATCCTTTTTCGGAGCTAGAGATCCACTGGAGTTAGCCGACTACTTGATATTTCATTACAGTTATTTCCACGCCACTTGTGCTTTGTAGTAGAAACTTAATATCTAACTTTACAAGTATTTGTTTCCAGGTTTGGCACTATGTATTGGTTTTGAAACTTTGTATTTAGGAGCTTCATGAACTCCTATATTCATATATTCCACTGCGAAATTATTCTGATATTCTGTGTTTGTGATTCTGTGATTGATTTTATTTGCCCCAACTTTTATTAACAATATGTTGTTTTGAATTATTCAAGTCTGACATGTGAGGTTTATTGTCGATTTGAATGGTCCAAAATGGCTAGATGTTACATCTATTGATCAGTTGATGGGATATGATCAGTTGATGAGATATACAAGATATATGGAAGTGCTGGGGGCATCGGAGGAAGTGATAGCCCGATGTTTCCCTTTATACTTGACGGATATAGCTGCTAAGTGGTTCAGACGGTTGAAAGAAGGATCTATTAGGACATGGACAGAATTGGTGGACAGGTTTCTAAAGCAGTTTCAAGTTCATATCAAAAGGCGGAAGAACGTGATGACGCTAACATTAGTAAAGCAAAGGATAGATGAATCGCTCAGAGCTTTCTTAACTCGGTTCAATGCGGCGGTTGCTTCGGTGGATCGGCCAGATCCATCGATGGTTTTAATGGAAGAAGTATCTGGAGTCAGAGAGAATTCAGATTTCAAAGTGTCTCTAATACGGGATCCACCAATGGATCTAGGGGAATTCTTTCACAAAGCTGAGAGATTCCTTCGGTAGGAAGATGTGTGTTCAGATATGAAATTAAAGAAGGTGAATGTGGCCGAGGATGGAAGGCCAACAAGTGGGGGATCGGATAAAGATAAAGATAAAGGAAAAAAGGAAGCTCGATGACGAAAGGTGAATGTGGCCGAGGATGGAAGGCCAACCAGTGGGGGCTCGGATAAAGAAAAAGATAAAGGAAAAAACGAAGCTCGATGACGAATCAGGAAAAACTAGGAAGCGGTTGAGAGAGCCAAAATTCTCCACTTACACAGGATTGAATGAGAAGTTGGAACGGACTTTTATGGAGACTCGGAATCGCCTTCCCTACCGAAGGTCGGCTAGAAGAGAACCCTCGAAACGTAAATGGGCATCAGGAAGGCACTGTCTCTTTCATGATTTGGACAGACATGACACCAACATTTGCAGATATCTAAAGGATATAATTGAGGAGCATGTAAGAAATGGACAGCTGCGACAATACGTCGGGGCTCGGAGTGCGGCGATGGGACGGGAGAAACCTCCGTCTACCTCAAACAACGATGGTGCAAGGCCCAGGAATGATGGGCGATTGGTTATCAATTGACAGGGATGATATGAAATAAGTAGCAAACTACAGGCAAACAGCCAAGTCATTACTCATGTATGGGGACGGAGATGGCCCCTAGGCATGCTCTGAATGATGATAAACCGCAAGGCTATGGTTCACGAAATCTGCGTTTTCTTTTGGTTTGGACATTTGTTTTTTCTGGCTTGGTTTTGGAGTTTGGTTTGAACTCCTGATGTTGTCTGTTTTCTGGTTTGGACTTTTGTTTGTGTGATTGTTTTCATGTTTGGATATTGTTTTTGATTATGGATGTGGATTTTTGATTTTCTAATTTGATTTGAATTTTGGATTGGATTTTGATTGGATTTTTATTTGATTTTTGTTAAATGTTCGTCGGGTATGAATTATGCCTGACAAGGCGTAAGTCTCTTCATCCAAACGTGGCGAATTGGCTTATTCAGGTCGTCGAGTATGGACTATGCTCGGCAAGGGTCCGGAGAGACCAGGATTCGGCCTAGGACTTAGGCCCCACGATATCTATCGATTACTATTTAAGGTCATCGAGTATGGATTATCTCGGCAAGGGTTTGGAGCGACCAGGATTTGGCTTAGGACTTAAGCCATGGCATTACTCAACGTCCAGGAAAACTGGACCACGGTCGTCAGGTGTGGATCGCGCTTGGAAAGAATCCGGAGAGGTTACAGATATGAATATTGGCTATGAATGGCAAAGGACTTTGATATCGACCGGAGAAGTACTGGATTCGGTTATTGGTTATTAGGTAAGGATGGATTAGAACTTCGGATGTCGGATTCGGAACTATTCAAAACACACCTTCTTACCACAAGGCATGTTTAGGGGGCAAATGTTATCCCACCTTATGGTCAAAGCCAGAATATCAACAAAGCAGCTGGAAAGGATGGAATCAGGATTGAAAATTGATTGGTAACAAGGCTATGATCCATGTCGTCAAAATTTGACTGAGCTGAAATCAAGACGGGATCGATTGGAAATGATGATCAAGGCTAGGAAATGCTATATTTCAAATTTCAGGTCAAACGGAGTTCATTTGCTCAAGATAATTGATGGATACTTGCACAAGGATGTTTTCATTCGAATCGATACGAGTTCGCATCGATTGACATGTATGCGAACATGTCGTTTGTATCGATCAGCATGGATATGAACGCGTCGTTCGTATCCATCATGGAGAATAATTCGTCAAGGATACGAACACGTTGTTCGTATCGATCAAAAAGAAGGGGACGATGTGTCTCGACTCGGTGAATATGGACCTGGATTGAATAGATAGGCGCATGATGGTTTGTTCAACTTGATTATTTCGTATCGATTAGGATGGAGCATAGCAGTTGTAACGATCCCGAATTTTATCTAAGTTTAAATCAATAATTAATTTAATTTTTGAATAAAGATTGAGAAATTAATTGATAAATTTATTTGAGTTTCTCCGAATTCGAATAAAAATATGTGTTTAATTTCAAAACACTCTCTTATAAATAATTTGTATTAATACAAACAAAAACGTACTACAAAAATAATAAAAATAAATACACCTAGTTAAGATTCAAACAAATAAAAATACACTCAAGTATTAGAGTTGAAAATAAAATATTTAAGTTAGAAAATAGAAATAATAATAATATATATATATATATATATATATATATGATAAATTATAGAATATAAAGTCAACACATTGGCTAAAAATTTAAATAACATGTGAACTATATAACTTCTTTAGATTTCAAAGTAAAATGACAAAAGAAATATATATATAAGTATGTACAAGTAAAAATATAAGTATCTATAAACAAGACAAAGGAAATCAATGACAATATCTCTAGCTACAATGTATATCATATCAGCTGAAACAAGAAAATCATCAAGCCAAAATAGCCTCCAAAACAAGATTTTGCTTGGTCAAAAAAATTTGTAGGCAAGAGAAATATCTCTGATCTTGGTTGTACAAAACAAATGTATTTAATGCTATCAAATTCTAGCACACAAGAAATATACATCAACCACCAAGAGCAACAAAAATCTACCTAGTCAAAGATAAAAAAAAGAGAATATCTTTGTCTTGCTTTGTAAAAAATATAACATCACCCTGTACAAATAATAATATCTCCTGTAACTTGTTTCCTATATATCAATATCATCTTCATTTCAGTTCGTCCATCCAAGCTATGAAAATCTGGGGTAAGCATCATCTTAAAAACTTAAACAAATCCTCAATTAAATCAACCATTCATTCAATAACAAACATAAGAAAAGAAGAAGAAAGGAAAACTGCAGTTTTCACAAACAAAGGAATTCTCTGTTTTAAAACATTTCAGGTGAGCAAATATTTCTACCCAAAAATTTCTTTTTGTGTTGATGCCTGTGAGTAAACAAATTATTTCAAGATCTAAGTGGAATGGAATCTGTGTGTATGATTCATGATTAACATTTTGTTTTGCTAGAGTATTTGCTTTCCAGTTTTAGCTCTGTGTACATCCATATGATTGTAAATCTGTTCTTCTTTGTTTTTGGTTTCAGAATGAAAACAAACTAGGAAATTCAATACATCCTCATCCAATCAGTATTAGGCTTACAATTTTAAACAAAACAAGTTGTTGAAATAAAAATCAAGAACTAAAAATTTGTTTTAAACATGCCAGTGTAATATCACATCTAGAATCTTAGCTTTACAGAGCAAATTGCAAATATATGTTGAATTCGAATGCTTTAAATTGCTACTTCAATTATATAACTTGAATTCTCATTCGAAGATAGGATTTTTAAGATTTAAATGATGATTTTTAATTACGTGTGTTTAGAGCAGTTTTGAGATGAACTGGAAAAGGATTTAGGCAAAATTCAGGTGGTCGGAGAGTCTTCTGTGGTCGCGGTTTCAGGTGGAGGTGGAAAGGAGTATGGCGAGTCTAGGAAAAATAGGCGGAGACGCTCCAGTTCATCGTGGAGACGGCGACGGAGCAAATTAGGATTTTAAACCTAATTTTGTCGAGTTGGATTCATGGGTCCGCGATCCTTCTCTGGTCGATCGAGTTGCACGTGGCTTTGGGAGATGATAGTGCGGAGGTTGACGTGGGCATAACCGGGGTTGGAGCACCTCTGGGGTCGGAGGTGTGGGTGCGAGGTGATCTTTTGCAGTGACGTCTTCCAGTTTTCGAACGAAAGGTTCAATTTCAATCTAGGGTCGTTGGCGTTGAATTGATGGGCGTTATCGTGAGTAGTGATGTCGTTCAACTTGCCGAAGGAGGTTGACGAGGGAGGCCTTATGACAGTTTCATTTTCCAAAAAGCATTACGAATTTCAAAAGTAAAATCTTTTGATTGTTTTTAAAGATAAAAAATGTTTTTGTTTGCTCATACCAGTCCCATAACTGACCTGAAGTTTATTGTTTCTTTCCTAAACTCCGAGTGCCCACATTTTTCCACACAGACGGTCTAGAGTTGGCTCTTTCAGACAATCAGGTTTAGTAGATTATCTAGAGCTAGTTCAGTCTTTGGAGTTCACAACCGCACTTGCTTAGCTTGGTGCAACTTGATGGTGGTTCGAGCTATCTATGGAGATTGCTGATATTGGTGTTTCTTCCAGAGTTTCAAGTTCTAGTTGTTTCCGCTGCTGGTGTTATCTATTTTCTTCCCGCTGCTATTTCTTGTATCTCTAATAGTATTGATATTCAGTTGTATCATCCCATTGTATTATCATTGTATTTCGATATTGTATTCATTGGTGTTGTATTTGATATTCATTTCTTTTACTTCCGCTGTGTTGTACTTAATGGTGTTATAAGCACCGGCGAGTCAGATTCGACGTTTGAATCTGCGGTATTTGAATATAGGTGACATATCCCGTGCCGATTTTCGAAGGCTGAGTCAGGATCGTTACAGTGGTATCAGAGCTGAAGGTTGAAACTTTAGCTCAGGAGTATAACACATTAAGTAGCTCATTAGAGATTGGGTGAAGTAAACCCTAGAATGAGTATATCCCTAAGATATCCATTCGAATGCCTTGGTAAATTCTCTTACTATCCACTGATAGTAAGTATGAGTGCAAGAAGAGGACGACATAGGGGACATTGGAGTACCACTACAAATGGTCAATACCCTGCAATAGCGAAACAACTTTCTCTATCAATTTCCTTTGATTCGATTTCCAAATTCTTTTGATTGCTTCGTGACAGCTCCAGAAAGAAGTTTCAGTGTGATGGTGGCCCTACGAATCATTGTAGAAAATTCTTACTTCGTACCTTCATCGGTTTCTTATCAGTTTTTTTTCGATCTAAACCTTAATGAATTTGAAATTTTGAAATTGAAAACTTTAAATGAATTAGAAATTTTAAATTGAGTTAAATTAATTAATAGAATATAAGGCTGAATTTGAATTGAATCGATAAAACGATTTCGTTTAAAACCAAATTTGAAATTCTATTATAATTTCTTGTGTGGATTGAAGTCCGAAGAGGGACAAGTTGATGTATACTTTTAGATATTCTGACTTGAATTTGGTGTTTGAGAAATTGTAGAGATTGAATCTATCTATCTCTTCTCTGGGGTTCGATATATTCTACGAATGGTTAGTTGCCCTTCGAATTAACCAGTACCCTTGCATATTTCGTAGACCTAGTAATCCGAGTATCTTGTTAGTGTTAAATAGATTCGTTGTTGTATCTATTGTTGATATTCTGATTTGGTAAGCCACATGCAGAATAGATATTCAGTTGATTTGATGAAACATTCTTCAGCTATCTTTTTGTTGTCTCCCTACTTTCAAATTTCGAGGACGAAATTTCTTAAAGGGGGAATCTGTAGCGATCCCGAATTTTATCTAAGTTTAAATTGATAATTAATTTAATTTTTGAATAACAATTGAGAAATTAATTGATAAATTTATTTGAGTTTCTCCGAATTCGAATAAAAATATGTGTTTAATTTCAAAACACTCTCTTATAAATAATGTATATTAATACAAACAAAAATGTACTACAAAAATAATAAAAATAAATACACCTAGTTAAGATTCAAACAAATAAAAATACACTCAAGTATTAGAGTTGAAAATAAAATATTTAAGTTGTAAAATAGAAATTAGAAAATATATATATATATATATATATATATATATATATATATATATATATATGATAAATTATAGAATGTAAAGTCAACACATTAGCTAAAAATTTAAATAACATGTGAACTATAGAACTTCATTTAGATTTCAAAGTAAAATGACAAAATAATATATATATATATATATATATATATAAGTATGTAAAAATAAAAATAAAAATATCTATAAATAAGACAAAGGCAATCAATGACAATATCTCTAGCCACAATGTATATCATATCAGCTGAAACAGGAAAATCATTAAGCCGAAATAGCCTCCAAAACAAGATTTTGCTTGGTCAAAACAATTTGTAGGCAAGAGAAATATCTCTGATCTTGGTTGTACAAAACAAATGTATTTAATTCTATCAAATTCTAGCACACAAGAAATATACATCAGCCACCAAGAGCAAAAAAAATCTGCCTAGTCAAAGATAAACAAAGAGAATATCTTTGTCCTGCTTTGTACAAAAATATAACATCACCCTGTACAAATAATTATATCTCCTTTAACTTGTTTCCTATATATCAATATCATCTTCATTTCAGTTCGTCCATCTAAGCTATGAAAATCTAGTGTAAGCATCATCTTAAAAACTTAAACAAAACCTCAATTAAATCAACCATTCATTCAATAACAAAACAGAAGAAAAGAAGAAGAAAGGAAAACTGCAGTTTTCAGAAACAAAGGAATTCTCTATTTTAAAACATTTCAGGTGAGCAAATACTTCTACCCAAAAATTTCTTTTTGTGTTGATGCCTGTGAGTAAACAAATTATTTCAAGATCTAAGTGGAATGGAAACTGTGTGTATGATTCATGATTAACATTTTGTTTTGCTAGAGTATTTGCTTTTCAGTTTTAGCTCTGTGTACATCCATATGATTGTAAATTTGTTCTTCTTTGTTTCTGGTTTCAGAGTGAAAACAAACTAGGAAATTCAATACATCCTCATCCAATCAGTATTAGGCTTACAATTTTAAACAAAACAAGTTGTTGAAACAAAAATCAAGAACTAAAAATTTGTTTTAAACATGCCGGTGTAATATCACAGCTAGAATCTTAGCTTTACAGAGCAAATTGCAAATATATGTTGAATTTGAATGCTTTAAATTGCTACTTCAATTATATAACTTGAATTCTATTTCGAAGATAGGATATTTAAGATTTAAATGATGATTTTTAATTATGTGTATTTAGAGCAGTTTTGAGATGAACTGGAAAAGGGTTTAGGAAAAATTCAGGTGGTCGGAGAGTCTTCTGTGGTCGGGGTTTCAGGTAGAGGTGGAAAGGAGTATGGCGAGTCTGGGAAAAATAGGCGGAGACGCTCCAGTTCATCGTGGAGACGGCGACGGAGCGAATTAGGATTTTAAACCTAATTTTGTCCAGTTGGATTCATGGGTCTGCGATCCTTCTCTGGTCGATTGAGTTGCAAGTGGCTTTGGGAGATGATAGTGTGGAGGTTGACAAGGACGTAGCCGGGGTTGGAGCACCTCTGGTGGTCGGAGGTATGGGTGCGAGGCGATCTTTTGCAGTTACGTCTCCCAGTTTTCAAACGAAAGGTTCGATTTCGGTATAGGGTCGTTGGCGTTGAATTGATGACCGTTATCGTGAGTAGTGATGTCGTTCGACTTGCCGAAGGAGGCGTGAGCCGCCGGAGCGACGGTGATGCGCCGTGCATGTGCACGACGATGATATTATGTCTGTGTTTTGGGCGAGAGTAACTTGAGTAGAAGCTCGTGAAGATGAGGGTTTTTCTTCGGGGAGGATCTCGACGTCGTGGAGTAGCAGTTTATCAGTTAACAGTTTAATCTTGAAATTTTAATAAAAAATAAAAAGAGAAGAAGAAGAGAGTACGGGGGGGAAAGAAGGTGACTCGGGGAAGGAACGAGAGAAACTCGAGTTTAACTCGAGTAAGTACCTGGGTAATTCCAGGTTTTGGTTTAAACAGGGTTAGTTATGTAAATAAATTCTTGTGTTAACAAAATAATTACTGTTTGACAATCAATACTTTAAAATGTTTTTTTTAAATCTAATTAATACTTTATTTAAGTAGTTAATATAAAAACAAGTGTTGGAAGTTAATTAACATTTAAAGTTTCAATTTAGTAACAATTGATTTCAAAGTTTAAAGAAGATTTTAAATGTTAATTATGATAAATAATAATAATTATTAATTGTTTAAGAAGGGTAATTAAGATGATTAATTGATTTAAAATTGTAATTAACTAAGTGACTAGAGATTAGTCAATTTGAAATTTAAAGATTTGATTAATTCACAATTAAGTGTTTAATTTATTTGTAATTAATTTTTTTTAAACTAGATGATTAAAGTTAAGTAATTTATAATTCGTTGTCAATCAAGATAACTGATTAAAGATCAATCAATTAAAAATTTAATTAATTGATCATTAAGAATGGTAAATCATTGATTTAAATAAGCCAATGAAAATAGTCATGTGGTTAATCCTTTTATAATCACCTTCACCTTAAATTGAAGATGATTGACTATCATCAAATGTTGTATACTGGATTGTTATTTCTATTTGTGATTGTGATATTGTGTGATGTGAATTATGTTGAACTGCATATATGTGAAAACCTCTTTTCCTGTAAAACGGCATTTAAACTTCGATGCGACAGGGAGTCGGATTCCGGTTCGTTATCCGAAACCCACATCGAAGTGTAATGATGAATCTTTGTGATTGATAAATTTACTTTATCCGCGACTCTGTGAATGAAGATAAGCATTATCGATTATATCGCTTATCGAGATTGATATGATTGAATCTGTAATGATTGATGATGTGCACTATTGTGTAAAACCCCTGGACCACACTTGTACACACGCAAATATGGATTTCACGTGGAAATCGGTTAAGTCACAGATTTTTAAATAGTTTGAATTTGAATTTTAAATTCAAATGGGTTGGAAATGGATTGGATTTAAAGTGAAAAGCTTTTGGAAAGGTGGTTTAAAAATGAAAGTTATTTTGAATAACTAAATAAAGATTTGAAATTTGAATAATTCGATTCAAATTGGAATTCAATATCTGAAATTGAATCCTATATTGGTATTTATGAATTAAAAAGAATTATACAAGTTTATATGGTTTTTAAACTATTTTTAAAGTGTTGTTTTGGGAATCTGAATTAACCCCAAAGATTGTGACTTGTATAAATGAGATCGGGTTTTTCCGAAGTAAAACTATTTGTTTTCAAAGGATAAAAGCTTTCACATAAGTAATGAATTTCCAATTAGTATTAAAAGGAATTTCAAGTTTGAATTGAAATAGTTTTCCAAGTTATGGGTGAATCTTTGGGAACGATTTGAAAGCTATGAGACAAATCTTTGATTTAAAGATTTAATGAATTTATCCAATTGAAACGGGAATTGTTTTGAAATCCGTGAACGAATCTTTGTGAAACTGGGTGAACCTTGTGAAATGAATCTTTTTGTTTAAAAGATTTGAAATGGTAATTGGTTTAAACTATTTTAAAGAAAGTTTGGTATCATTAAGTTGTGACTTAATTGAAATCACATATCCATATATTTTTAAATATTGCGCTCATTATTCGGTTTAGCCGGGAGAGGACTTTGTGTCATATAACCCATTCCGAATAATGATACGTCGTTATGGATGACATTTAAAGACCGATGGTGAAGACCGGGTATTTGCGAGAGCGATAGGATGACCTATCGATTGTCTCTGCACTGAGTAGCTACGGTATAGAGATTCCCTAAGTGATGGGAAGTCCGATCGGGATTGTGAATACCCGGATTTGCAAGGGCTTCTTCGGAAGTGCCTTCGGTTCTGTTCGAATCCGGAACGGACTTGTATGGATTGTATGTCTAATATTACATTTTGAGATATAAAGAAGATTTCTTTCAAATACATTTCTTTTGGTGGCGGAGAATTTATTCTCTTAGCTTAACACCCTTCTCTGAGACGTACGAGCTCAGAGGTTATGTAGTTGAAGGTTATCAACGATATACTCTCAATTTAGTAATGTGGCATACGAAGTGCCGTTGATCATTTGTTGATCGAAGCATGGCTTTGTGAAAAAGCGTAGCTTTGTGGAGGAGACTTCGTCAAGCCTCACAACCCGATAATGGTCGAAACAGGAATCGTGGCATCAAGGTTATTTGGAGGTCGCTCCTCCTGAGGGTATGACCATTTCCTTTTGGATAAAAAGTGATATCATGGTATGGAGCCCAGATATTTATTTATGTTGATTTTTTATGAAAGTTGGTATCATGGTATGGAGCTCAGATACTTTACTGCGTGGTTGTTGGATTAAGAGGCCTCGGAGAAAGGTCGGTAACGACCGGAGGATGACATACTCGTGTCAGTAGTTACTGCCAGGCAGGGGTAACTCGGCCTTGTGTAGCAGAGATCCGGTTAGGTTCTCGGGGGCGTCCCTCCAGAGGCGTTTCATTTTATTTGGGAAGTTCCTTTGCCCGACCATTTTTTGGAAATCCAAACAAAACAATACGAGCCATGTATGGTTTTAGTTGTATAACCTGTCATGGAATGTGGCGGTAACCTGCTATTGAACATGGTAGCTATAGTAGGCATACGACGAAATGTGGTATGCTGGCTAAGATTAACTATATTTTCGAAAAGTTTTCTGCACTATGCACTAATAATAATATCAAAATGGTTTTCGCGTATTAAGCACTTTTGACTGTCATAAGGAGAAATCTCCTCCAAGTATGCATTTGCATTGTGTGTGTGGTGGGAGGCCTTATGACAGTTTCATTTTCCAAAAAGCATTACGAATTTCAAAAGTAATATCTTTTGATTGTTTTTAAAGATAAAAACTGTTTTTGTTTGTTCATACCAGTCCCATGACTGACCTGAGTTTATTGTTCCTTTCTTAAACTCTGGGTGCCCACAATTTTCCACACGGACAGTCTAGAGTTGGGTCTTTCAGATAATCAGGTTTAGTAGATTATCTAGAGCTAGTTCAGTCTTTGGAGTTCACGACCGCACTTGCTTAGCTTGGTACAACTTGATAGTGGTTCGAGCTATCTATGGAGATTGCTAATATTGGTGTTTCTTCCGGAGTATCAAGTTCTAGTTGTTTCCGCTGCTGGTGTTATCTATTTTCTTCCCGCTGCTATTTCTTGTATCTCTGATAGTATTGATATTCAGTTGTATCATCATTGTATTTCGATATTGTATTCATTGGTGTTGTATTTGATATTCATTTCTTTTTCTTCCGCTGTGTTGTACTTAATGGTGTTATAAGCTCCGGCGAGCCAGATTTGGCGTTTGAATCTGCGACATTTGAATATAGGTGACATATCCAGTGTCGATTTTCGAAGGCCGAGTCAGGATCGTTACAACAGTGTACTTCGAATCGATACTATTCGTATCGATCAACATGGATTCGATTCGATAGTGTTCGTATCAGTCAGGATGGAGATGGCGGCATACTTCGAATCAAAGGTTTCGTATCAATCCAAATGGATGTGAAGGCAGAACTCGTATCGGTCTTGTTCGTATCGATCCATCGCAATAGCCTGATCGATACGAACAAGGAAGCAACTGATGGATACGAATCAATGGACATAGATGGGACCGATGCAAACAGATGGATGCGAATAAGTGGCTACGAAGCCGAAGAGCACGAAGCCTGTATGCGAACTAGAAATGTGAAAGGTTTGAAGGAAGAAGCATTCAACTCGGCATGAAAATGGGATCGAGCATTGGAAATAGCGCCACGTCACCGATGCACACGTGCTTAGTATCGACATGAATAAGCATCGATACGAATTGATCGATACAAACCGAACGACGTTGAGGAAGTTATATTTCGTATCGATCATATCTTGAGATCTACAAGTCCAAATGCTATAAAAATTTCACAAGAGCATACATACAAGACAAAGAAGGTTCATGCCAAGTTTCGACTCCATTAGACAAAATCTTGATCTATACGAATTACATTCGTATCGATCACGGATCGAGCCGAAACTTCATGGGATCGATCGCGTGGGCCCACGCATGTGCTAGAAGAAGTCTTCCGAAGTTTGAGCAAGATATTTGCATGGAACGCCTATAATAGCACCCCAGAGTCTACAGAAAAAGGATCTTTTGGCTATCCAACGTTCAGGCTCTGCCGGAAACACCTTTCCATTACTAAGCTACTGTTGTACTCGAATTTCTTCATTGTAATCTGCTGTAATCAGTTGTAACCAGCAAGGAAAGTCAATAAAAGATTAACTTTTGGAGTGGACGTCGGCCGGAGATAGCTGAACCACTATAAATCTTGTGTCTTTGTCTATTTCTTTCTTTTTACAGTTTACTATTCTTCATTTTTTATCCTCTACATTACTTAGATCTATGATTGGTGATCATTTATTATTGAACTATGTTCACACACCGGTGCTTTCACGACATTTGGGGTTTGTGACCATTTTTTTTGTAAACACTACTTTAAATTTCAATCTCTATTATCTTAATCACCATCTAGATCTTACCACCTTCCATTTAAGATTTCAATATTATTCTTTAAGTTAATGAGATTTGAGATGAAAGGATATTGTGATAATTGATGTATGGGTACTAGTTAAATGTGAATTTAATATATATTTTATCCGAAATAAATTAGATTATTGATTGCACATTGATTTTTGAATTAATTCTCTTGGACGGTAGCTAAAATAATTAATTAATGTTCATTGATAATTCAACCACAATTAACTCACTGAATATTGAAAAGGGGTTTTGGACCAAAGCTCCATATTCTCAAAGCCCATGCACGAAAAGTCCCTACTCATAAACTCATGTAAATTAAGTCCATGTTTTGTTATTTTTTATCAAACTGTCCCTACTTAAAAGATCAGCCCAGCATTGAAATCAAGGGCAAAAGTGGCATAAATTAGCCAAGAACTAAAAATAGGGACTTAATTTCATGACTTTTTTAGGAAGGACTTTATTTCCATCACCTTTCAATTCTGGGGAGTTAGCACCTATTCCTTGTATTGAAAAATATGATAATCTTCATTAATCTTAGCATGAAATCATTAGTAATATCAATAATTAGTTAAACTAAAAATGAGCATGTAAAGTTCAAAATAACTAAATTACACATATTCTTTAATAAATTTACAATTGTTAGAAAAACTAAGTGTATTTTTTTGTAGTTATAAAATTTGGTATGCAACACGATTATAAAAGAAAAGAAATAAATGATTTAATATTTCATTTTAGTTCATAGACAATTAAATTATGCATAAGGCTTACATACAAATAAGTATAAAAAATTAGGACCGCGAATATACATTTACTACTTTATGTTTACTACTTTATATGCAATTAAGAATGGAAGTAAATTATGATAGATATATTTACTACTTGATGTGCAATTAAGAATGGAAGTAAATTATGATAGATATATTTACTACTTTATGTTTTTTCCAAACCATTTAGAGAATTAATAGTAGTTAGTTCCAGTCAGTTTTAATTAATTCCAAACCAAGTAGAGAATTAATTATAAATTGATTCTGGAATTAATTCTTTTTATGCAATTAATTAATGACCATTAATAGGCATATTCATTCAGTTACAATTAAATAATAGAATACTAAAAATTGTAAAATATGACCATATTCATTTATAATATAACAAATGATCTAATAATAAAAATGTTGTCAAATTAACTAAATTATGCATTTACAGTAGTGAATTTACAAAGAATAATCTTTTTAAGCTAAAAAATTATTTTATAAGTGAATTAACCAACCTTGATGATTCCAACTTTTTTGAATATGATCCTAATTTGTCAAAAATGTGCAAATAATAAAAATAGGAAATGCATAACACAATTTAATAATAGCACATTTTGATAATATGCGATTAAGTAAAATGAAAAAATTAAAGCAATCCATCGTAGAATCAAATATTATATTGAATTAAAAGTGGACTCAAATTGATTAGTACTAAAGAGGTTTAATTGTAATTTCTTTGATTAGTGTGAATACAAACTAAATAAATTTGGTATCAAATAATTTCTTTTATTAGTCCCACGATTACAGTATTCGATATGATACTTTATATGAATTTCTCCAAATCATAAAAATAATTAAAACAACATAACTCAAACCAACTTTATGGAAAATCATTGATAATTGCCTTAGTGCTCAATAAGATCCAAAAAATGGAGCATAAACAATACCATTAACAAATATTTTAAATTCTAGATTGATAAAAATGGTTAATATAAGATTGTACAAAACTCTAGGTTAAGGACGTGTAAGACGATAACAAAACATTTAAATAAAAAAGGCTTAAAGAACATATATTTGGAATTAAACTCTTAAAAAAAATTCTTACTATAGTTAGATCAAAGTAAATAAAACGAAAAATCATACTAAAAATATAAAAATAAAATGAAAATCAATTTTGAAATAAAACTTGAGATTAGAACAAAAAAGTAACTTTATGTGTAATAGATTTTACAAATCAACAGGATGATATCCATATATTTATAAACCAGTAACATTCTATAGGACAGATGAAGAGAACCATATTCATAATCATACAAACTAAAATAAAAATAAGAAAATAATAGATTTTTAGCACAGATATCGAAGCAACAAATTCAAAATTAGAAATTTATAACAAAAACCATAAATCCAGCCTCAAATTAAATGTAAAGACAAATAGTATAAAAATCAAACCTTTAAAGCAGTCATCCGGTAAGATAAGTTTTTTTTATAGCCTTTAGATTATTTTTCCATCAAAACAATAACATTGAAAGAAACTGGTAGAAACACTAATGCAAAACTGAATAAAATAATAAATAATTCAAGACGAATACAAAGCAAAGGGCTATTGACGAATTCAATCAAATTCTAGTTAGATTTAAAAATTTCAAGGAAATTGATTAAAAATTGTTTGAAAAGGATCTTTAATTTGATTTAGAAGGAGAATGAATTGGATTTGAATTGTAGCATATATATGAAATTGACAAAAGAAGAGACAAAATTTTGAGAAATGAAAAGAAAGTGAAAGAATCATATGTTGGGAAATGTCCGAGTAAACACAAATTAATGAATGAAGGATTGTTGTAGATGGAAGTTAAAATACAAATAGTGAAAGATCGAACTTTCTACATAATTATAATAATATAACAAAATAAATAGTTGTAACGTTTACTATGCCAAAAGCATTAATGGTGACATTAAACTTTGCTATGTATGTTACATGCATTAATGATATCACTAACATCTGAAATGCACGAATATAAAATTATAATGGTGAAAATGTAAATAGTTCTTCAAAGTTGAGAAGAATTATGGAAAGAGTATACTAAGGGTTGTTTTTGTTTTCGCAAATGAGCTCTTTGTTAATATCGCAAAGAACAAATAAAGGATCCACCTCCTAAATTTTTTTTTACCAAATTAAAAAGGAAAAAGAGAACGACATCCTTTATAATATATGTAATTACAAATAAAACACCAAATATAAACTTCTTTGCATCCAAGCAAGCCTATCTATTCAAACCAACACAATGAACGAGCTAAAAGCCCTTGTGCTCACACTTCTAACCTGGATGAAAAACCCTAATTCCCCACCGCCTCAGCAGATCTTCCTCTTTGTACTTGGAATCACGAAAATATCCTCTACAAATTTAGAAGCGAACATCCATCCCCACAAATTTCTCTCTCTATGCTAATTCACTTCTCCTTTTTCATCACCTTGCGATTTCTCTCCAACCAGATATGATGTATACTTATTATTGCTGTTGTAAATGCCAAATTTTATCGAATACCTTTCTTTGGGAGTTGCTACACGATGTCTTGGAGCTCTGAAAGGAGGGTTCCAGTTTGCATCGCCAGTTCAAATTATGGCGGGTAACATTCCATAAAGAAGTACTATAAGCACAATTTAGAAATAAATGTTCATGATTTTTGTTTTTAGTATTACATAGCACACACATTATATTTGGTTCTATCCCCTAAATCGATAATCGATCCACTATCTGTAGTCTTTTGAGACAAGCTTTGTAAGCACAAAATGAGAATCTTTTTGTTGTAGTTTTATGCCATACTAATTTACCCCCAATTAACTGTAGGATGTTGTTGAACATGCTCCCAAGTATATGAAAAATCAAAAGCTTTTTCCTACTTACTTCCCAATAGTCTCAAGGCTTTGCATCAGAAATTTGCACTTGTAAAATATAGTCAACGACTTCTCCTGTTTCAGTAAAGATTTTTGGGTGCAAAGTGTTGTTTTATTAAAGATTTCGGTTTCAGTAAAGACTTACAAGTCCATATTTTGTTATTTTTTACCAAGCTGTCCCCACCTAGAAAATCAGCCCAGCATTGAAATCAAGGGCAAAAGTGGCATAAATTAGTCTAGAACTAAAATTAAGGACCAAATTTTCACAACTTTTTTAGGAAGGACTTTACTTCCATCATCTTTCAATTCTAGGAAGTAGGCACTCATTCCTTATATTGAAAAATATGATAATCTTCATTAATCTTAGCACAAAATCAATAGTGATATCAGTAATTAATTAAACTAAAAATGAGCATGTAAAGTTCAAATTAACTAAATTACACATATTCTTTAATAAATTTACAATTGCTAGAAAAACTAAGTGTATTTTTTTGTAGTTATAAAAGTTGGTATGCAACACGATTATAAAAGAAAAGAAATAAATGACTTAATATTCATTTTAGTTCATTGACAATTAAATTGTGCATAAGGCCTATATACAAATAAGTATAAAAAATTAGGACCGCGAATATACATTTACTATTATATGCAATTAAGAATGGAAGTAAATTATGATAGATATATTTACTAATCTATGTTTTTTCCAAACCATGTAGAGAATTAATCGTAGTTAATTCCAATTGGTTTTAATTAATTCCAAACCAAGTAGAGAATTAATTATAAATTGATTCTGGATTTAATTCTTTGTATGCAATTAATTAATGACATTAATAGGCATATTCATTCAATTACAATTAAATAATAGAATACTAAAAATTGTAAAATGTGACCATATTCACTTATAATATAACAAATGATCTAATAATAAAAATGTTATCAAATTAACCAAATTATGCATTTACAGTAGTGAATTTACAAAGATTTAAGCTAAATAATTATTTCAGAAGTGAATTAACCAATCTTGATGATTCCACCTTCTTGAATATGATCCTAATTTGTCAAAAAATGTGCAAACAATAAAAATAGGAAATACATAACACAATCTAATAATAGTACATTTTGATAATATGCGATTAAGTAAAATGAAAAAATTAAAGCAATCCATCGTAGAATCAAATATTATATTAACTCAAAGTGGACTCAAATTGATTAGTACTAAAGAGAATTAATTGTAATTTCTTTAATTAATTTGAATCCAAGCTAAATAAATTTGGTATCAAATAATTTCTTTGATTAGTTCCACGATTACAGTATTTGATGTGATACTTTATATGAA
The DNA here is from genome assembly GCA_030765085.1 of Allium cepa. Taxonomy (NCBI): domain Eukaryota; kingdom Viridiplantae; phylum Streptophyta; class Magnoliopsida; order Asparagales; family Amaryllidaceae; genus Allium; species Allium cepa. The sequence continues at coordinate 90,302,293 of CM060928.1, forward strand.
CTTCGCCAAATCATAAAAATAATTAAAACAACATAACTCAAACCAACTTTATGGAAAATCATTGATAATTACCATAGTGCTCAATAAGATCCAAAAAATGGAGCTTAAACAATACCGTTAATAAATATATTAAATTCTAAATTGATAAAAATGATTAATGTAAGATTGTACAAAACTATAGGTTTAGGACGTGTAAGATGGTAATAAAACATTTAAATAAAAAAGGTTTAAAGAACATATATTTGGAATTAAACTCTTAATAAAAAAAATTCTTACTATAGTTAGATCAAAGTAAATAAAATGAAAAATCATACTAAAAATATAAAAATAAAATGTAAACAATTTTGAAAGAAAACTTGAGATTAAAACAAAAAAGTAACTTTATGTGTAATAGATTTTACAAATCAATAGGATGATATCCATATATTTATAAATCCAGTAACGTTCTATAGGACAGATGAAGATAACCATATTCATAATCATACAAACTAAAACAAAAATAAGAAAATAATAGAGTTTTAAGCATAGATAACGGAGCAACAAATTCAAACTTAGAAATTTATAACAAAAACCATAAATCCAACCTCAAATTAAATGTAAAGACAAATAGTATAAAAATATGACCTTGAAAGTGGTCATCCGGTAAGATAATTTTTTTTATTTCCTTTATATCATTTTCCATCAAAATAATAACATTGAAAGAAACTGGTAGAAACACTAATGCAAAACTGAATAAAATCATAAATAATTCAAGATGAATACAAAGCGAAGGGCTATTGATGAATTCAATCAAATTCTAGTTTGATTTAAAAATTTCAAGGAAATTGACTAAAAATTGTTTGAAAATGATCTTTAATTTGATTTAGAAGGAGAATGAATTAGATTTGAATTGTAGCATATATATGAAACTGAAAAAAGATGAGACAAAATTTTGAGAAAATGAAAAGAAAGTGAAAGAATCATATGATGGGGAATGTCCAAGTAAATACAATTTAATGAATGAAGGATTGTTGTAGATGGAAGTTAAAATACAAATAGTGAAAGATCGAACTTTCTACATGATTATAATAATGTAATATGTAACAAATAGCCGTAACGTTCACTATGCCAAAAGCATTAATGATGTCATTAATCTTTGTTACGTATGTTACATGCATTAATGATATCAGTAACATCTGAAATGCATGAATATAAAATTATAACGGTGTAAATGTAAATAGTTCTTTAAATTGATGAGACGTAAGTATATAAGTTGAGAAGAATTGTGGGAAGAGCATACTAAAGGTTATTTTTGTTTTCGCAAATGAGTTCTTTATTAATATCGCAAAGAACAAATAAAGGATCCGCCTCCTTTTTTTTTTACCGAATTAGCAAGGAAAAAGAGAACGACATCGTTTATAATATATGTAATTACAACTAAAACAACAAATATAAACTTCTTTGCATCCAAGCAAGCCTATCTATCCAGACCAACACAATGAGCGAGTTAAATGCCTTTGTGCTCACACTTCTGACCGGGATCAAAAACCCTAATTCCCCACCGCCTCAGCGGATCTTCCTCTTTGTACTTGGAATCGCGAAAATGTCCCGTGCAAATATAGAGGCGAACGTCCATCTCCACCAATTTCTCTCTCTATGCTAATTCACTTCTCCTTTTTCGACCACCTTGAGATTTCTCTCCAACCAGATATGATGTATACTTATTAATGCTGTTGTAAACGCCAAGTTTTATCGAATAATTTTCTTTGGGAGTTGCTACGCGATGTCTTGGAGCTTTGAAACGAGGGTTCCAGTTTGCATCATTAGTTCAAGTTATGGCGGGCAACATTCCATAGATAAGTACTATAAGCACAATTTAGAAGTAAATGTTCATGATTTTTGTTTTTAGTATTACATAGCAAACACGTTATATTTGTTTCTATCCTCCAATTTGATAATCAATCCACTATCTGTAGTCTTTTAAGACGGACTCTGTAAGCACAAAATGAGAATTTTTTTGTTGTAGTTTTAATCTATACTAGTTTGCCCCCAATTAACTATAGGATGTTGTTGAACATGCTTCCAAGTAGCTGAAAAATTAAAAGCTTTTCCCACTTACTTCCCAATAGTCTCAAGGCTTTGCATCAGAAATTTGCACTTGTAAAATATCATTAACGACTTCTCTTGTTTCAGTAAAGATTTCTGGATGCAAAGTGTTGTTTCATTAAAGATTTCGTTTTTGGTTTCAACCGTTTGAAAATTTTGAAGTTCCGACTAATTTCGAAAGTTTCGAAAGTTTCGGTTTTGGTATTTTTTGACTAAAATGCACCGCTTAACCAAACTAAATTACAATAAAAACTGAAATTATATTAATTTTTTTGAGTTAATTAGGCTAAGTTAATTATATTAAACAGTTTGCATCCTAATAAAACAATGCATGTTTTAACAACTAGTTGTGAATGGGATGAATAAATCATACAATAAAGAAATAGCGTCGATATCCCCATAAACAACTCAAAAGTGGTCTTGGAAAAATCAAATATTAACTGTTTGTCGTTTTCTGCAATTGCATGTTGCCTCGTACTGTGCCAATGTCCTCTTCTTCTTCTTTTTACCTTTACCTTTGTCATTCTCTCAAGAAAGGAAAACTACTCGACATTTCTCACCGTTCTCTCCTCTCTATCAAAATACTCCATGTTTCTCACTTTCTCTCCTTTCTACCAAAATCGACATACTTAATCAAAGCTACGTAAGGTTCAAGTGATTAATTTCCTCATCTTTGACTTGAGCTTAGTTTTCACTGTAAGATTTTACTTTATCTTTTTTTACTTTCTTCTGCTTCATCTTTCCTTGGATTTTTTTAACAAAATGGTTTAATGGGCTGAAACCGAGATTTTGGCTGTATTTCATCCCGGTCTTCACCGTCACCGAGACAGAATGGCGAATCTCGAAGTTCCAGCCGAACCTTGCACCTTGATTCTAACCCAACAAATCCACGAAAAGCTTTTGATTGATGCAGTGGTCATACCACAAAGATTTATGCTTTTCGTTAACAGTAACTCTATTCATTACTACACATGAAATTTCCCTTTCTCTCAACATATGTTTCATTGTACCTGAGTGGCTGTTGTTAATGAAGACATCACATAAATTTTTATTATGCATATACTTATCTTCCACCTACTCCACAAACAATCCTTAATTAATAAATTACATACCATTTAAAAGTAGTTATTTTCCTTAAGTTGGAAATTTTCTCAATCATATTCCACATTCTAGCTTGGGTCACAAACTATTTTGTGTAGTTTACCACGCCAAAAGAAGTTAGCACACAGTGTCAACTTTTTGTAATTGAATTAGAAATATGGTAAATAAGTAGTTAATACATCACAATAGGAATGATAGTACTCTGTATTAATTCAGCTCCGGCTGAAGTGGATAGTAGAGCACTGTTTATCTTTCTAATCTCTTTATTAGTATGTAAATTAGGGGTAAAAAATGCGAGGGATGAAGGTAATCTGTAGATGGTGGCGCTTCTAAATACTTGATAGGTAAATTCTCTTTGCTTATTTGCAGAATAACCAAAATCTCTTCTGTGTTAGCTGCATCTCTACTGAAAAATACCTTTGATTTCATATAATTACTATGTAAACCCATAGTAGCACTTAGTTTGCTCAATAGGTCTTTCATTACTATAGCATTTTTTTGTTAGCTACCAAAAAAATCATCATGTCATCTGCATGTTGGAAATGAGAGAGAGAGAGAGAGAGAGAAAGGTTTCACATTTCAGATAGGTTCCAATTGATGAAATAACAATGCATCCTCCATACGTAGTGAAAAAAATTCCATTGTTATGCAAAATAGACAAAGGATAAGGATGTCTCAAACCCCTTTTAGAAGAAATAAAGCCTTTAGGAATGTCATCAACTAAAATAGAAAAGTAGAAAAGACTAGGTGTTGATATAAGTAAGATTAATCAGTGGAAAACCCATGGAAAACATCATGCGACAAACAGAACTTTTGTTCACCATATCATGTCTTTTGTAGATCAATTTTAATGCACAATTTTCCTTTCTCTTTTTTTGAAATCTCATACAAGCTCGTGAACAAGTAGAATATTTTTCGTCAATATTTCTCGATGGTCAGAGATGGCACATGCCCAGTGCAAACTGGGCCTAAGCACGTGGCAGCAAAAACCTAGGGGACAACATCATATATGCATATAGGTAGGAGGAAAAAGAAAAAAAATCATCCTATCATAAACAAAGGCATACCAGAAATGAAAAAGAAGGTGTTGATATTGTCAAACTCTAGTTGAAGGCCGAGGAGGAAGAATTGTGTTGCGTCATAAACAAATGAAGAAGGGATTAGCTTTTCTGAGGAAGAATGTGCTATTTGAGGGATTCAATTTCAAGTAAGAAACTGTAATTCCTGAATTGTTTCTTCTATATCAATTGATTTCTTCTTATGAGAGAAATGGATAAAAAAAATTATTTCAAATATGAAACTGTAATTCTGAAATTGTTCTATTTTATGTCAATTGATTTCAAGTAAGGAGAGGGAAAAAAATTGATTTTCTTTCTATTAGGAAATTGAAGAAGAAAATGAATTTAGCTAAAAACAATTAGCGTTATTTCTAAATGCTAATTATTATAAAAAGTTGCAATTATTATTTGTAATTTTATTATATTTTTGATGAAAAAAGTGTTTAATAATATAGTTTATCAAATTTTAAATATAAATTTTGTTTCGTAGGAGTAGTGTATTCAAATTAGGGAATATAAAAGCTAGTTACAGTTTTGGAAATCATTGAATGTATAGTCTTTTTGGTTTAATTAACGAATCGTTTCAAATATCATAATGTTTCCAAGAAAACAACCACCAGGAAGTTCTAACTGGAAAAAACCAAATTTAAATGGAGAGATAGTTGAATCACTAAGGTGGTCTTTTAAGTTCTAACTTGTATTTCCCCCAAAAAATTTGCTTGTCAATTCGAATCAATCTTGTGAATTTGAGCAAGGAACCGGTTTTGATGATATAGTAGAAAATGTGATTTAAGCGAATGAAAAAAAACAATGATATAGAAGAAAATTCACATGATACATTTTGAATTTTTCATGATACAAAGAAGATTAAAAAAAATGTCGTACACTTCGTATGTTGTTTACTCATATCATTTGTTATAAAATAATGATATTCCATGTCCTTTTGTTTTATACTTATATTTTTCACACAAATAATCATGTTATCCATTTCTTTGTTGATGTTTTTGCATAAGAATTGTGGTATTTTAATTTGTCCTCTTTGCAATGTTGGTTCATAATAGTAGTATTGAGTTATCAAAAAATGATTATGAATCCATACTAATGAGAGTTTTATTCATTACTGTTGTGCAATTTTTTAGATCAAGAGGCATCATTTAGTGAATCGCATTGGACGTTGTAAACCCCTGAACCAGCTCTATTGATGGTATAAAAGTTGATTGATTTTCAACAATTGAGGAAGAAAACCCTTCAACCTGTTACAAAAAATTTGGTCACAGTTTATATAACACATTAGCACATGCTATAGGTCTGAATCAAAAATAGTTTGAGGCTTAATCTTTTTCAGGGATCAAAGTAATGAAATTGTGGTTCAAACCCCTTGCAAGTTTACTAGTCTAAATTATTTTCATTTTATATTAGTAATAATTCTGAGGTGGACCCTTGGGCCCTTGGGCAATGGTTATGTCACTCGGATGATGATCTGGGCGTACAGGTTCAAGTTCGAAAACAGTCTCTTTGCAATGCGAGTGAAAGGCTACGTACATTATCGACTTCCTCAGAGTCCGCTATCGTGCAGGAGCTTCATGCACTGAGTTCCACCTTTTATCAGTAAATAATTCTGCACTAATCAAATCCCAATGAATTTTGTAGAATTTTGCAGAGAAGCCATTTGGTCCTGGGCTTTTTGCACCATCTATAGAGCGCACTGCTACGTTAATCTTCTCAAGTGAAACTAGTGAAGATAAGTATCGTTTCCTCACTTCGTTGACTTTCATTCTTGTATGCACGGTGGGAAAGTTATATGACAATTCACTATTAACAAAATTTGAGTAGTAAGCAATGACTCCATCGGTACTCTTGCTACTGTCATACACTTATTCATCACTGAAATCAAGTGATTCTTGTATTCTATTTCTATGATTCCTCATTGACATTTTAGCATAGGAAATTTTAGTACCATCAAGTTGTTACCAGGAGACCTTGCTTTTGCTGTTTATTGGCTTCAATTGCACTTATAGTTGATCCCTAAGTTGCATATTAAGCTAAAGCATTTTTCATATACTGTGTCATTTTCTGGGTCATAATCTATTTGCATAATCTGTTTCGTTTATGCAAATGAGAGAGGGGTTTATGTAAATAGATGGGATTTGGACTTGAAATTTAATATGTTTAGGCTAATAATTATTAAAGGACTTGGACTTGAACATGTTGAACTTAAATATGTTGAACTTGAATATGGACCTGAATATTGAACTTGAACATTGAACTTGACTTAGAATATTGAATTTGGACTAAAACATTGAACTTTGACGACTTCGATGAATGTTTCTTTGTTTATTTTTATTTATTTTTGAATGAACTTGGACTATTAAATTTTTTAGGATTAACTTTTGGTTAACTTATAAATACTTATATCATATCATTTATTTATAATCTCGGGTACATTATGACAACTCAACTGAAATTTGTTGGAATTACAGTACTGCGATTGATGACAATCTTCAAAAAACAAAATGTAATTTTTGCAATAAACTAATTAATGGTAGTGGTGGGACATGTTTGAAAGAACATCAGACAGGAGTGGACGACGACCTATTAGCATGTCTAATTGTCCCTGATGAGTTAACAACTTATACGATCACATATCGTTCAAAAGAGAAATGAACAAAACAAAAGAAAACTAGACAAGCAGGTGGTGGTTCAAGTCAAACAGAGTGCAACGTACGTGGAAAATCTACCATAGCAAATGATGATTTTGACACTCATTCCGTTGGACGATTTGACTCATATATGCAATAATGCAAAAACGAGGAGGTGTAACTCAACCTTCTATTAAATCTGCAATAAAAGGTGTTAAAGATGCTAAAAATCATATAGGTCGAGCAATTTCCTAGTTCTTTTTTTCAATCGTATTCCATATAACGTTGCTAATAGTCCATATTATACGACAATAGTTGACTCGATTGCAGAATGCGATGGTGGCATTGATCCACCCACTACTTATGAAATATCACATTCATACCTTGAAATGGAAATAGAAGAAGTTGGATAATATATTAAAACGTTATACAATTTCTAGAATGAATATGGTTACACACTAATATGTGATGGTTGAAGAACACAGAATGAACGAAACATAATAAATTTTCTCGTGTACTTCTCTACCCACAGAACGGTATTTATCAAATCTGTGGATGCCATAGATGAATTCCAAAATAGAGAATATATTTATGGATTAACAAATGATGTCGTTGAAACAATTGATGAAAATAGCGAAGCAAACTACAAAACTTCCGGTCAATTGTTGATGCAGAAAAAAAAGCATTCATATCGACACCATGTGCAACACACACGACATTGATTGGATTTTGGAAGGTATTTCCAAAGAGCCAGAGGTAACAATTGTTTTCACAAATTTTCGTTTAGTAACACATTTATATACAATCATGGTTGGTTACTTTTCAACATGAGAAAAGAGACTAACAATAAAAAATTGATTAAACTGGCGCTAACACAGTTTGCAACACATTTCATCACACTGAACTCTATTCACAAACATAAAGATGATCTAAGACGAACGATTGCTTCGAGAGAGGGGACATCAAAAGTCCTAGGCTCAATACTAAAGATAAAAGAGCAACAAATATTGTCTTTACACTGTTTTACAACAACGATTTTTGGACATGTGTCGCTTTCATCATCCTTGTTTTTGAGCCACGAGTGGAGGTTTTACGAACGGTGGATAGCGACTACAAAGCAAATTTGGGACATCTTTATGATGCGATGGATTGAGCAAAAAAATCGATTATAAATATTGGTGGAAGGTAATGCCAAAAATGGTGTGATATAACAGACAAAAGATGGAAAACTCAATTACATCGACCTCTTCACACGGCAGGTAATTTATTTTATCTTATCATTATATAAAAGTCAAACACATAACATTTCAATAATATGTTACATTTTTTTCCATATAGGTTGTTTACTTATCCTTTCATTCAATATGGAATGAAACAAACTATAGAGAAGTACTAAATGAATTTAACAACATTGTTGAAGGATGATATAGGATATTGTAATATAAGTTGAAATTGGAAAAGAGATAAAGCTAACATATGTAATAGTTATAACAAACATCTAACGTCTAAGACATTCAATAATTAACTTATACATCGACCGGTAGAAAGATATAGAATGAAAATTGGTGCATTTGATTCCGCAAAAGCAAATACAGCCGTAAAAACATGTTTTCCTGCTTAATGATGGTCAATAATAGGATGCTTCAAATTTAACATGTTTAGCAATGCATATTTTAAGCCAAACAGTTTCATTTTCGATGATCCAAACAAAATTACAAAATAGAATAAAAATGAAAAATCTTGAAAAATTGGTTTATGTGCATTACAACATGAGATTAAGAGCAAAGGATTCAAGACGTTGCGATACTGAAAATCAATTGATCGATTTGGACTATATATTCCATGAAGAGGATCCATTAGAAGGATGGACATTGAAGTTGATCCACCATTATTGGGCAACGATTCTTGGATAACCAATACATTGAATGATGTAGTTGCTACCGCCGATTGTATACCCGCACGAGCAATAAGAAGTTAAAACAATGAAAATAGAAGCAGCTCGTCAAATGATGATCATAGTAATGCTGGTGGAAGTGGTGTGAGTTTAACAAGCAATTATGATATTGGTTCTAGTGATGGTGGTGAATTATGTAAACCAGCTCAAACGTATTCAAGAAAAAGAGGTGTGAGCAACTTTGTTAACCGAAGAAATAGTAATTTAAATATTGAATAAGAATATCAATACGATCATTAGCACCACAATCCATGTACTTCAAATGATCCATCATCAAACTATAGGCATTCTGTTTCTTATCATACAAGTGGTAACTCATATTATGTAACAAACGAAACATATAGTAATATCTCGAGTGATCAAAATAGTCAAAGCTACGTATACAAAAAATGATGAATCATCGCCATTTGATAACATGATTGCGATATTTATGGGTCAAGGGCAAATGCAATAAGGTTATCCATCATATTGTACAATACAAGATGATGAAGAATATTATGAAAATAATCCATATGTAGCTTCAAGAAATAGTTTTTGGATGTAATAATGTTGTGCAGCATTATTATCCTTTTGTAGACTTCATTTCTGTGTGAATTTTCTTCGTTTATCCTTACCTTTCCATTAAAAATACAGAAATTCGATATCAGGACCAAAACCAAAATAAAAAATCGAAACTTTCGAAATTTTCAAAATTGACCGAAATCAATAAATTTTTAAATGATCGAAACCGAGTTCTTGAACCCTGATATAAACACACATGGATGTATATGTGTGCATACACACATATGTATGTATATGTTTATGTATATGTATATATGTTTATGTATATGTATATGTTTGTATTTGTACATGTATATGTTTGTATGTATTTATATAAGTGTGTGTACGCATGCAAAAGTGTTGTTAATATGCAAGATGTCTTCTGTTGATGATATTTATTTCAGCGGCTAGACGAACGAATATTTTTGCACAACACTAATTCATATATAGCTACAAAAAGTGAAAATTGAAACATGTTGATACTTTTATGTTGAATAAAGTGGGATTTGGTAAGAGAAAACCAATTAGTGATGTTCCACCTTATAAATTAATATCTCGGTCATTTTTTGATCAATTAGTATATGTACACTTATCCAAATTTGGATCACGTTTTTAAAACCAAAGATTTTACATTTGTTATTGATTGTGAAAGTTTGTATTTATTATGCACATTTTATACTGGTGGTAATGCAATATTCAGTGGGAGGCTTTAACTTTAAGGCGATCCTTTGATAAAGATGCTCCTAAATCTGAAAGAGAAATAGATTTTGTTTTATTTTTCAGTTTACGGTTAAGTGAAAATTATTATTTAGATCCAAGGCAATAGTTAAGCATAGATCTGTCAAACGGATTGTGTTGGGTCAAAATAGGTTGGGTCGAGTTTGACCCAAGCCATTTATGACCCGTTCTTTTTGACCCATTTATGGCCTAACCCATTTGATAAGCGGGTTACCCATTTAACCCATTTAAAGATTTAAATTTGATTTGACTAATAAAAAACAAATAAATATGAAATAATTCTAATTCTAATTTTTACGTTTTGAATTTCGATAAAAATCAAAATTTAACATTTTAATTCTAATTTTCATCAAAATTCAAATATGAGGGTATGGTAGCCTGTTATTTTCTAAGTACAACTGTCCGTCTTGTCCATATTAGGTTTTGAACTACAGTGTGCATTAACAATACGAAGTATCCGAGTGTTTGATATTGTCCGTAATTTAGGTGGGAGTTAATCGTTCGAAGTCTCGCCTGATTCTGAGTTAGTATGAAGAAATTATTGCAGTCTGAACAAAAAAATGGCGGCTTCTGCGCTAGACGGAGTTCAAACATGTGGATGTGGTAGCATGTTATTTTCGAAGTACAACTGACAGTCTCCATGGAGAACTATAGTGTGCGTTAACAATACGAAGTATCCGAGTGTTTCATATTGTTCGTAATTTATGTGGGTGTTAATCGGTCGAAGTCTCGCATGATTCCGAGTTAGTATGAAGCAGTTATTGCAATCTGAACAAAAAAATAGGGTATTTTGGACTAGGCGGAGTTCAAATATATATAGGGATGTGGCAGCCTGTTAATTTCTAAGTACAACCGTCAGTCCCCATGGAGAATTGCAGTGTGCGTTCATAAGATGAAGTATTTGAGAGTTCCATATTGTCCGTAATTTAGGTGAGAGTTCATTAGTCGAAGTCTCCTCTGATTTCGAGTTAGTATGAAGAAGTTATTATAGTCTAACAAAAAAATAGCGGCTTCTGCACTAGATAGGTGAAGTTTAAATATGAGGATGTGGTAGCCTGTTATTTTCTTAGTACAACCGTCAGTCCCCATAAAGAACTACAGTGTGTGTTTAAAATTCTTATTTTCAAAATTTATATTTTCAAATTTCAAGTTTTTAATAAATGAGTAAATGGATTTACCCATTTATAACCCTTTTAAAAATTGGTCTACCCAACACATAACTCATGTAATAAAATTCATAAAAGAGTTGACCCTACCCATTCATAAGCAGGTTAAATGGGTTGGGTTAGTGGGTTGAGTCATATTTTGACAGGTCTAATTAAGCATACGTAATTTTTGAACTCGGTTTATTTCACACTATATCACTACAATAAATTTAGCTTCTCCTAAACTTCTTTGTTCTTGTTGTTGATGCGAACTCGACAAAGTTTATAAACGATTTAATGACCTCATCTAACTATTTTCTAGCTTTAATGACTCTACCAACAAGGACTAAGCAATAAGGATTAAGCAAGCAATTGTGGCCAAATTGTGTCAGGTTGTTGATGGAAAAAAAATTGTGGGGCTGACGATAACTGTGAACAAAGTAGGAAACGAGTAGTAAGTTCACATGAAGTGAGTGTTTCACCATCCAAACCCAAATTCTGAAAATTTTGGTGAGTTTACAACAAAGAAACAGAAAATGGAGTCGGATGTAGATGTTCAAATAATTATATTGCTGAGTATCCATCTAAGGAAACAAGTGTGTAGAAGCATGCGATGAGATGCCAATCCATTTTTCAGTGATTGTACCATGCCAGCAGAATCAGGATGCAAACAATGGTAAAATTTATGATAAATTGTAAAACGACCATTAAAATGCTCCTTTTGACTTAATTTATTAGGGTAACTTGTAAATCCAAGTTGCAAGTCTCCTTTTAGTTATTTGTGTATTATATGTACAAGTATACCTTTATTCTACCACGTTCTAAATCATGTTCTTGTGCTAATACCGTTTATAGCCATCAATTTTGTGAAGTTTGTAATATATCCTCAGTATAGGCCTTCAACATAGTTTAATTCAAGCCAGTTCTTCATCAAGGTGCAAACCAGTGTTGGAAGCAAAATTTTACCTTTTAGAATAATTTTATTGGGGTAACTTGTAACTCCATGTTGCAATTCTCCATCTAGTTGTGCATTATATATATGAGTATACCTTATACTACCATGTTCTAAATCATGTTCTTGTGCTTAATACAGTTTAAGCCATCATTTTTGTTAAGTTTGTAATATATCCTCAATATAGGCTTTCAACGTAATTTAATTCAAGCCAGTTTTTCGTCAGTGTGCAAACCAGTGTTAGAAGCAAATGATAATACACCATTAACTACTCAGAGTATAATCCCTCGTTTTTTATGCGATTAGTGAAAAACAGGTTGCTACAGATACCTCACTCAGGAATGGTAAGGCATCTGAGTTTAATATTTCCAGAAAAACATCTTCTGCTACTCTAGCCTTTTCAAATAGTGAATGTTAAACTTCTTCTAAGCATAAATCATAATATTTTCATGCCAAGACTAGACAAGGTTATAAAAGCGACGGAGGAAAAATACCTTAAATGCTACATGCTTTTAGATCGTGATATTCCTCACAAGAAAATCTTGTGATATGTGCCAATGCGCATCAGAATCAAGTCCTGAAACTATCAATTTTGTGCAAGAAAATGCTGTTAAGCTTTCATGCAATGAGTTGTAGTTCTCATAGTTTGTAAGTACTTGAAGACTATATAAAACCTCGTTACGATCAAGATGATGTTAGTAAAGGTAAACAGAGGATTAAAATATCAGTTGAAAATGAGGGCAGCAATGAGGAAGATCCTCCCCATTTTACTGTATACCAAGAAGCATCGTGTTTCAGAATATGTATGTTAATTTCTCATTAGCTAGAGTTGATGATGAGGATTGTTTCTTTAGTTGTTTTGGCGATTGTGTAGGTTCGCATATTTAACTGGAAGGAAGTTTGCATCTACAACCGATGGCTTACAAAAACCTTCTTTTCTAGATGGATGCATGTCTACTAATAGTAAGCCACAAAAGCATCACGATGTGTATTTCCAAGACTACCCTTCGGAACATTCTAAGAAAAGCAGCGTTTCAAATAAGTGCAAGGGGCATATTGTTAGAAAACTTATTAAAGAATGTTGGAACATGTAACGATTTGACTTTTCGACTCTCATATGTCGACACTAAATACATCCACGTTATTCGTATGTCGATCATCCAAGTGCCGAAAAGACAGAAAGCTAGGGTGAAAGAAAGAACACAACATCTGAATCTCACTAGCGGAACGATAATATATTATATCAAAAGAACAGTACAAATGGTTGCTTTAAATACAAAAATTTCAAAGTTACAAATCTAAGTGCTACCGTCAGCCTGGACAGTTATAACTGTTTATCCTTAGAATATTGTTATATACAATATAGTAATACAGCATAAATAAAAATACTATGGTAGATAATCATCCAGCTTCTCTCCAAAAGCTCCAAAGAGTCCATAGCTAAATCTAGAAATATACACGGAACTAATCCGAACATTATAAGAAAATAACACCCGGATCGGTCTGGTAAACCAGCGTGAGACACTCAAGAAATATGTAAGACATATAACATCTTTTGAGACTGCATGAAGTACTATAATAGACTAATGGTCATCCCCTCAAACGAGCCAACCATCTATTAAATACATATCTCTATACAATAGATAATGTCTAGGGAGTAGAACATAGATAAGAAAATAGTTGTGCGTACGACACAACAATGATAGGTATACAATCAATACCGCTGATGCGCGTTCGTGTATGGATATATCCACGGATATCTCTCCGGTTAGCCAAATTCAAATTCCGTGACAAGGATCAGAAACTTACTTTCGAGCATCGTATATATCTACATAAAATACACTATAAGATAAACACAAATAGTCCACTGATGAACCGCGTGGCACCAAGTATTAACAACTTCCATGTGCAACATATCGATAAACACACTCTAGATCTGAAGTTGATATACCCTCAAGGGTAAGCTAAACCCGAGATTGTGAATCCTACTCCATTTTTAGTCATTCATGCTGTCAAAGTTGCATTAGGCATTTTTCATACGAGTCTTCATCACTCGAGCAGCACACGAATCCCTAAATGTATTCTATCATCTTGAACAAATCACGAATCACTACATGGATTCAAGCATCTCGAACAAGTTTCGAATCTCCACATATATTCACACATAAGTCCTCGATTAATGCTAATGTTATCCTCTCTCTTGGAATACTCCTCAAAGTAGGCAGTCTCACACGATAGCATCGTTTGAAATGTTAATGCTGATATCTTCCTTGGACTTAACCTTATGATAGACAGTTCAACTCTATAACATTCCACTTCTCAACTGCTTCTAAAATACAGAACTCATATACTAGTTTTAAAGTGGTATTTGATAAGTAAAATCATGGTTTTAAATTTCCTATATATCGCCTGAGATCTCCTTTTCATACTTAAACGAGACGAGACATCAAATCTCCACCATATCTCCCTCGGCACTCATCTCGTCCGAGATATTTTAATTTTACCCTATATATGGATCAAAATCTCAATCCAAGATATCACCCGAAATTATACATTTTTCTTATTTTCCGTAATTTTTTTTATTTTCATATTGATTCAAAAGAAACTACTCAATCCAATTATTATTTACCAACTTCTTGAACATATTTTTTTTACTTTTTATCTTAATGAGTCATAGCGAAAGGTTTCACTTCTTTATTATGTTCAAATAAAAGGATATTATTCAATCATTACCAAATCAATTAAACTAATCATGCCACTACTCTTATAAAAATATTCTTTTTTCCATGTAAATCAAGTGTGTAACCGTTTTTTGTTTTTACTAAGAAAGTTATAACCGTTAAATAAATTTTTGACACATCAATTTTAGACACACAAATACATCCGAGATATTCCCGAGATGAATTATAAGATTTAAGATGTACACCCGATATATACTCATCTCGTCAGAGATCTCCCCCAATATGAGCTTGTGTAAAAATTCCGAGACGAAACGTGACCCAAATCCAATATTTAAAACCTTAAGTAAACACATACCGACCTCGACCTCTTCAAAACAAATTTGATGAACTCCCAGTAAACACAATTTCGGTTCTTTCAGAAATTTGCGAAAGCTAGACACGTTTTGTACCAATGCTCCTCCCTATAGGTTCTCATTGGTATGAAATCGCGAAGCTTTTTGATATTTCTAAGTCATATTTGGTCAAGTTCGATAGTCGACTAATCGACTATCTAGTCAAAAAAATTGCTTATACAAATCAATATTCTTATACTTAACTTATTTTCGACATTCCAGCTTAAGTATTCTTCGTCCAAGAGGGAAGTTAGGTAAGAGCACTGATTGCATATCAAAGCTTTATTTGAGCACTTTATTCTTGAATCTCACAAATAGACAAGTCTACCTCGGCGGCTTTTAGGGTTAAGTATAGTATCAATGATTTTCATAAACAAGTAAGTAGTTAACATGATTAACACGTTTCCGACATTCTCGACTTAACCATTCCTCGATCAAGAGGAATATCGGTAGGTTAGAGCGTTATTGTTCATATTCCTACTCGAACATCAATCTTAACTTTTACAGATATAGTTATTTACCTTTCAAACAAGTAATTTAAACAATTAATCGTTTAGCCATTAAGCAATTCTTAATACCCATTTGAACCTTTGGTTTCACCTTTAAAACGCTTTAGAGATGATATACATATGTATAGTAGTTTTATTTATAAAACTAAATATTTAATAAATCACTTTAAAAGATAACATTACATTACATTTTTAAACTTTAATAAAATGATAATCTTCTAAAAATTATATATACTTAAAAATGCTTTTAAAATACTTAAAAATACTTATAATAGGTTTTAAAACATTTACTCAGATATTACTTATCAAGTTTATAAAATCTTTTAAAACTTGAAAAAACATGTTTTCCTTATATTTTAAAGTAAATTCTCTTCTTTAAAAATTCACAACTAATTCTTAAAAATTTATAAGAATTTCAAACCACTTTTAAAATACTCTAATAAGAGTTAGCAAACACTTTTAAAAATAATAAAACAAAATACTTAAATTTAAATATCTTTTTAAACCTTTAAAGTTTAACAATCAAGACTAAAGTGGCAGTTTTGCACAAGTGAAGTTTTGGCCACTTTTCGGAAGGTTACTTGATTTTTAACCGTCTAAAATTTTTATGCAAGCAAGCATACATAAAATACATAATAAATAAGGCGAGAAACACCTGAGGATCTCTCTACCAAGTTTTATAGAAATAGCAAAAAACAAGACAATTCCAAAGTGCATCCACAACAACCCTATAAGTGCACTTTCAGATCTAGGTTCAATCGGAACCAAAGTTGAAGTAACCTATGTGCTTTGTTTCAAAGCATTGCTATAGGTTATACAAGTCTATTAAATTCGTTCATCTGGATTACATATGTCATTTGCATTCAAAGCAAGAATCAAAACCAATATTTTAACTTATGTTTATATCAATTCAATAACTTAAACACAGTCAAGGTGGTGAGTTAGCTCACCTTTGACCAAACAAACAAGTAAGCCCAAGCCAATCAAGTCCAATCTCAACCTTGCAACGACCTTTTCCCTCGTTTCTTTCACTTTGCACTTGCATTTTGCCTCCACCTCCTATAAAGAGCTCACGGTCTTCTTGGATAAGGGGAGAATGGCTTCACTACTTCAAGATCTAATTAGCTGGGAGTTGTAATGTTGTCTCAAGGCTCCACTCCAAATTTGAGTTGATTTTTGATGATTTTTGCAATTATTTCTTTCAGAAATTTTGAGAAGAAGAAGACATGGAATAAAGCTTGGTTTTTACTTTGTGAATTAGTATCAAGGATATTTCTCTCCTTATATAGGCTTTAGATGGTGCTTTTTAGCCTTGTTCTCACTATCATTCCATGTCATGGAAGACTCACATCTCCATCCGCTCCATCACTTCTCCTTTTCACCACTTCCTTTAGCAAAATACTCTTATATCCTTAACATTAAAAATATCCCTTATCCACTTGGAAGCTTTTGAAATGTTCTGTTTACTTTATGAAGAGAAGTGTTAATTAATTTCTAATGTGTTCGTTTGATCATTAGACAAGTATATAAGAGTTTGAACAATTTATATTGATTGAAAAACTATGTATCGATAAATTGATTTTCGGTCACGTTATCGATTTTTCTTCGAAGAATGTATTTTTGTAAACAAAGTTCAAGAACAAGTTTTCTATCATTATTTTAATTAAATGATGTTTAACATGATTATAAAATTATATAGTAACACTTAACTATATTTCAAACGTTTTTGATATTCGAAGTCGAAGTGTATGAATTTCAGGTTCGCAACAGATCAAGTGTGGTTGCTGTAAACAATGTACAAATCAAGTTGTTAGTGTAATGATCCATAGATTTGATGCTGTTAATATTAAATTGATTAAAAATGAGTTTTTAGTAGAATGATGATTTGAGTGTTGTATTCACAAACTTTGCGTAGATCTTTTCGAGCCAATCAATTTGAACAATGGATTTGTTATATTAGGAGTCACCGTTTATAAGATATTGACTTTCCAAGTCTAAATGCATTACACCACTGACGAATGATTTTCAATGTACTAGTTTTAAAATAAAATTTTGGTTAATGCAGTTGGTGAAAAAAGTTAAATTTATTTGGAAAATTAATGTTTGTTTTTCCCACCCTGTTACTTTGAACATTTTACATAACTTTTTTTAACCACCACGTTTATTTCAAAATTACCCCTCTTTCTTGTATACTATACTTTCTTCTTTCTATATTTTTTTACTGCTTCTTTTCTTAAAAAAAGCTTCACAAAACCCTAGCAATGGAGAGAGGCTAATAGGAGGAGAGAAGATCCAAGCAACAACATCGTAATTCTCCAGTCTCTTTAATTAATAATTAAGTTTTGATTTTTTTTTTAAGTTTTTCGATCTAAACCCCAAGTAGTCTAGGAAAGGTGAAAAGAGAAAAAGGGGCGCCGTTGAACAAGTCTGCAGAGTTTATTGTTGGATAACCACATAACTCCTCCATGAAAATTTCAATCTCTTTCAAAGATTCAACCCGAAAGATGTTAGGTTAAACAAATATATGATTATTTACTAGAGGATAAAAATGAAATTAAAATTTTAATATTATAAATGACTGAAAACCAAGTAAATGGGTGTTAGTTGACACTTTTTTTAGAAAGCTAATAAAAAGAATATAAGAGAGGAATACAGAGAAAAGGTACAATAAATATACATGTATATATGTACATATATTTGTATAAGAATATATATATATATATATATATATATATATATGCAAGAAAATATAATTTTGATGACTATGCGAAAATTTAAATTGTACGAATTATGGATACGTAAAAATATGTTTTTTAGGTCCTAAATATACATACATTCGGTGCGATGAATTTATTCCGTGTATCCTAATAGTTGAATATATGTATGTATTTGTGTAATTGGTTGTATATTAATATTTTACATCGTGCGAAATTAATTGCGTAAATTAGTAATTAATTGCGCATTGAATGTCAATCAATCTTTTAATTTCTGGAGATTGATTCCCTGTAGATATGAAATCAATTTTTTATGTTAGAAATGAATTTTTTTAATAAATATTCATAATTACTCTTTTTACATGATACGTTTAATTTTTCTCTACCCATCATCCCACCTTATAATTAAATATGGTTGAGAGGAGAGAATTAACTTTTAGGAAGAAACCATTAAGAGTTTTTCCAAAATCTTCATTCCTTAATTCAAAAGTATAACATCTATTTCAAAAAGAACAATAATTGAATCAAAGAAACATGAGGCTAGAGACTCATTTAATAATGTATACACAGGTACCGTCCTTTTCACGGACTGGGCGGTTAAAGTTCGCGTTCGCGTCGCACGTGTCTGAAGCGTCCGATGCGTCGACGCGGGCCCCTCTCTATGCCCCTTTCGTTTGTCCCTCTCTCTTTTCTTCCCCATTTTACACTCCATGCTCCTTCTCCATGCCCCTTTCGTGTGTAAAAAAGAACACATTCTCATTTCGCGAACCAACCACTTTCTGTGCCCATTTCGTTTGCCTCTTTTGGTTCAATAAAGAGCACCCTTAATGAAGTGCTTATGTATCATTTATTAGATTCTTTGATTCATATTAATATAAATGAGATTTTTTGCTTTAAATGAAGATTTTTTAAATATAAATGATGTTTTAAAATCTGATAATAGATGAAATTTGTTATTTGGTTTTGTTTGATATGAGATCTATGTAGTTTAATTGAGATTGTTGTTGGATTACATTATTGCTTTTGGGTAGAGTTTAAGCTTTTATGCCTTAAATAGGAGATCTTTATATGAACAATGTATTATTAATTACATATACGAAATTTATCGTTGAACGATGTTTTCATTGATTTAAATTTGATGTTTTGTTATTGAATCTTTTTTAAAAATATTAGACAGATATTCATCAATTTTTTTTTTATATTTGTTGATATATACCAAGTTCTATTGATGAATGTTTTGTTGTTGCAATATTAGGATATGCTATGTCTTGATTTGATTATTTACTGTTAATTGTTGTATTATTCAGTGATGAGCGTGTAATTTTAATTTATTGTTGATTTAAAATGGAATTGATTAATTAGTTGAAAATGAGTTTTGAGGGATATTTGTAAATAACAGTGATTTGTCAAATTTTATTTAAATTAATGCGAGAAATTTAATAATGTTATTATTTATGAATTTCCCCGGAAATTCATAAATAATGACGAAAATTATATTTTTAATTTAAATTGGGAAGTTTATCGCTATTTATAAAATAAGATAAGATTTCATAAATAATAATATGATTTTTGTAAAAGTTGTATTGTTTTAAGTAAATGATGATATAATTAGTTTTACGGTGTTTATAGAAAACAATTATTATTATTGTTTGGGAAATAATATAAAAGATATTTTTGGAATAATAATCCTAGTAAATATATGTTTCCAAATGAATTTTGGGTTAACTTATTACAATTTTGAGACACATAGCAATAAAATGTTTTTCGAAGTTTAATGTAGAATATTGTTATTTTTTATATAATTTTATTTCGAAAATTACCAAAGTGGTATTAGTATATATTTTTATTGACGTAAAGTAATACTATTGTTTTGAAAAGTAATTTAATGTAAATTACCGTCTTAATTAAAATATGATGTTTTAAAATATTTGAGAAAAAAATAAGTGTAGTAAAAGGATTTTTGAAGTATAACGCCGGTTTTGAAAAAAATGTTATTGTTTTGAGATGGAATAAATAAAGGTGTTTTTATAATAAACAATAATGAAATGATTTTATATGTAAGATAGAATAATTGCTATAATTATACTGTTTTAATGGAATGTGATATGTGATTAGTTATTGATTTGGATTATCACATGTTTTAAGATGGTGAAATCACATTTGGATGCGTGTGCGATATTTTGTCATTACTACTACTTGTGCGTAGTTAATTATGGTTTTCTTGTATTATGTTTGTGTTACTAATATAGTGGATGGGTACACAATTGTTGGGTTAATGTTTATGTTACTAATATAATGGGTACACAATTGTTTGATTTATACTCACATTGATGATGTATACGCGAGTACCGTTTTGTTTGATGTTTGTATTGAAATGGAGTGTTGTCAAACTTGTATGATGTTTACTGGCTGTGTGTTGTCATTATTGATGTTGTTTCACATTTATAATGATTGGCTTTGATGACTTAGTACGAGTAGTGTTTTCTGCTTGCATTGGTTGCATAAATGTTAAGGCTGTTTAATGCTAATGGATGTTGGAGAAGAGTATAATACAGAACTACGTGGACTTGATCCTGAAGGGGTACGTAGGCAATCTTTTTCTATACAATAGCCACTGAATCTTTTAGGTTCAGTTGGTTATATAGAAATAGACACAGTCCAAATATAGTTGAACATTATTTTTCCTTTTAAGGTTTACAGGTGATAGCAAAGGAAAAGAAGCCCGGTTGCGTACCTTGCTTACAGGTTGTTTACATCGATTATTTCCTTGTATTATCATTGTATTATTTTATAAATAGTAATTAATGCATAAATGGATAGATATGTTCAATTTATTGTATTGATGATATATATATATATATATATATATATATATATATATATATATTCATTGTTGAGATATATGTTTGTGTTTATTTAAATTCCATTATGAGATTTTCCGTTTTATGCATAGATTTGGATTTTTTGCTTACGTAACAAACGATCTACTATTTTTGATACCCGAGATTAGTGTGCTAGTTTCTTTGAACGATGTTTATCACTATTTTTGAATATTAGAAATAATGGGATGTTTCATTCAGCATGACATAAGTCGAAGACTCTAGGTCAGATAATGTTAAATGACTTCTGAGTGGAGGACTATCCCCAAATTACAACTTTATTTAACTTGTATACCTTAATTAATATATTGGTATAAGATGATGTTAGTACACTTGCTTTAAATCAATTTTCTACAGTGTTATCCAAATTTTCATGTATTGCGGAATATGAGAGTCTTAAACTAAATACGGGCAAGAAGCAAAAGAAAGTGTGCAATATGTATAAGCCGTGGTATAGTGTACTGAGAGTAATATATCATTTAAGTTGGATGTTGGTACAGGCATTAATATATAGCATATTCTAACCATTTTCTATTTATATTAGGCTTTCTTTACTCCTAAAAGAAAAGGGTGGAATCTACGAACATTAGAAGAATTGCCTAGAGGTGATTTTGTGTGTGAACATGTTGGAGAATATTTGACTACTATGGTTGTGCGCCATATGGTTTAAATGATTCTCGGTAAGTTCAGTTGAGAGGTGTGTCTGTGTGTGTGAATGTGGGTGTGTGTATCTGTGTGTGGGTGTGGTAACCAAATATTCTACTTCCTATAAAAACAGAATATACGTATCAACTAATTTTCAAGGAGAAGTGATGATGGTTCAAACGTATGGTTGTAGATTACTTTAATCTTAATGCACAATTTTAAATATAACTTAAAAATTAATTGATTACTTGATTCAAATACAAAAATCACAGGTGCAAACCTTCTATCCATATGTTGTGGACTTAACCTTGCTTATTTTTTTGTGCTTCATGTACATTATCTGGTTTGAAATTTTACACCAGTAACTTCTGTAGCTTGCCAACGCTTTTATTTGATAAGTTATCTTTAACAATCATTGTATACCATCACAACATTTTTGTTTATCCGCAACCCACTAATTGGTCTTTAGTATTCTTTATAACTATGCATACTTTTTAAAAACCGTTCATTCTTACGTTTTACATTCACCAAATTTGTTAGAAGTTATGTCATGTTTTAATTAATCAATAAGGTATTTTCCAATTAATGTTTTAGGTGGTGGTTAAGATCCACATCTGTATGTTAGTGGATGGTTGTTTTTAGTTTATTTAAAGCTTTATAATTCCTATTTTTTATTAAGAGAATAACAATGTAGTTACTATTTGGTTGGCGTTGTATCTCTCTCCTCTTTCTCTGCTTCAAATTCTAACATGGTATCAAAGCTAGGATAGATGGAGAGTAAAGAGAGATCAGAGGGCTGAGAAAATAATCCTAAATAAACCACAATTCATAATCAAATTCTCCATCCTCAATCTTCGTCCACCTCCACCTTGCCTCTATGTTCCACGATCCAAGCCATGTCCATAGCCAAGCCTCTCCGTAGTCCAGATCTGACACTCTGCCTACATCGGCCTTTCACATGATCCAAATCCGATATTTGTCCTCTGCCTTCTAATCTCGCTATCTTTATGCTCCAATTCCTATGTTTAAACTTCCTCCACCTCGATGCTTCGCCTTTCACATCAGTTCCAACCCGCCTTTCCTTAGGGGATGCTACGCCTTTCTCATGACCCAAACATGCTCCACTATATCTCCAATTTATGCTGCCAGATCTTCCATCGATGATTAAATCACCACCGTGTTCTTTTCCAGGTCTGATGCTTGACTTTCTCATCCTTACTTCATCGCCCTCTTGCCAATCTTGATGCGTGATTGTATTAGGTTGTAAAGGTTTGCGAAATTGTATTGTGTTTATGCAAGATAAAGGTGGGCTGCTGTGTTTATGTTTAGGATTGGTGGTTGTTTTTTATGGTGTTTGGCTTGTGTTTGTTGAGAGGGTATTGTTCTATGTTGTGTGAGGTGAGGAGAGGGTTGTAATGTAGTTTGGATGTTGGTGTTGGCGGGCTGTTTGGGAGGTGTTGGTGGTCGCAAAAAGATGAAGGTGGCAGTGTTGTTAATGAATGAGGAGAGATGGGTGCAAGTTGGTGATGTATGTTTCTGATTGTGATGAAGATTGATATGATATAGTGGTGGAGTTTGATTCTGTGATGGTGTTGGATTGGAGAGTAGTTGCATTGACAAGACTAAGTGAATGAATTCTGGATATGATATGTGTATTATTAGTGCCTGGAGTTGTAGTGAATGAAGTCTAGATGTTTTGGTAGTATGCTTGGGAATGGGTTGTATTTTGTGTGATGGAGAGAATGTGGGAGGTGATTGCGATAATGGTGATTGGCTGAAGTAAGGTTGTATGCGTTGGGGCTGGACAAGGAATCAGTGTAAGGTTATAGCTGGCTTGGTGAATACAAGTGACAGTGGAGGCGTGCCTGGGTGTCTCGATGGAAGCAAATTGATTGAATAGAGAAGCGGAGGTCGATGGTGAGACCAACTTCGAGGCTGCAATTGGTGATGTGTTGGACTTGGAGTAACTACAACAGTGTGATATCCTGCATAACTTGGATTTGTTTGATGTGTTTGGGGCACAAGCGATGCTAGAGGAAATAGTTGAAAATGGAGATGGGTGCAGGGTAGTCAGGTTGCAGGTCGAAAAAGTTTGTTTGATGTAGGAGAAATTGTTGAGGGAAATGAGTTTGCTGAACACAGTTTTGGTTGTTAGATGACTTGGTGATTGGCGGTTTTGAGTGTGAAATGGTGTGTTGTGTTTGAATGTTGAGTATTGTCGTGATGTCGTATTGTCCATTGAAAGAAAAAGGGGGTTTGCAGCAGCAGCTATAGAAACAACGGAGAGAAAGTGCTGCAGCAGTTGCAAAAGGAAGTTGAAGACGACGATGTGTAGAACGTCGTTTATAGAGTTGGACATTTGTGGAGTGCTCAATAAGTAGAAGCCTACAAGCGTAGTAGGTAAAACATGTATGTAAAGCAGGTGTAGTTTCATGTCATCCAACAAGAAAACGAGAAAGAGCCGCAGCTCTAGCTTGTTGGGAAGATGACAGATACAGCAGTATCAAGGGATGACCCGAGTGGAGCGGTCCATGAATCCCTAGGAGGAAACTAAGAGTATTTGTCGATGATTGATGAGTGAAGAATCAATCAGTACGAAACAGTTGAGCAAGTCTAACCAAAAAGATGAAAAAGCAGTATTTGTGATCGTTAATGGAAGACGATGAGACAATCAAGAACCGCACTTTGTTAAAGATTGTTTGTTTGGTACTTTGTAAACTGGATGTTAGCACATTCAGTTTAAGGGAGGGTGCTAGAAGTTAGGTCATGTTTTAATTAGTCAATAAGGTATGTTCCTATTAATGTGTTAGGTGGTGGTTAAGATCCACATCTGTAGGTTAGTGGAAATTGTTTTTAGTTTATTTAAAGCTTTGTAATTCCTATTTTTTATTAAAAGAATAACAATGTAGTTACTATTTGGTTGACGTTGTATCTCTCTCCTCTTTCTCTGTTTCAAATTCTAACAAAATTCGGTATTCTATTTACTTTACCTTTTGTTATCAGGTTCTATAATTTATATCTTTATTTAGCTTCAATAATTATTTTCTTAACAACTATACGAACATTTTATACTTGACTGTTAAGTTCGTCATAATAAAATTTTCAGTGATATTTTCTTACATATGTGCATCACACGACGAAGTACTTATAAATAACCATGTAGATATTCTATTTGTTTGTCTGTAAGCAACATGTTTTGTTTGTCTCAAACCAAATCATCCGTGAAGGGAGCTGAATTAGATCAACGGATTTCCACACTTCTTTATAAAATATCTTATTTCTTAAAGCTTCAATAGCCGAAATAGTAATGTGGAGGAGCATTATGTTGTTGATTGTCTTGCATCAATATTGACAACCAAGGTTTTCAAAATGAGATTTGAATCGTAAATCGCAAAGTTTAAATTTTAAATCGAAATATGATTTAAATCGTGAATCATAGAGTCAAAATATCCACATTTTAAGGTTTGTATACACTTTGAAGTTGATTTTGATGTTTGAATTTCTATGAATAAACTTAAAACTTAATCTTCTTTTTAATTCCATTTTTACTTTGTTTTAAAAATATTATAATATGAATTGTAAATCTAAATATGTATATTAAATATGTTAGTATGAGTTGGATGTGTTTTTTTATTGTGGTTTTAAGTTACTAAGTTTGAATCGAAATGTAAATAGAATCTTAAAGGAAGAAATCCGATCTGAATTGATATTTAAATCGTAGGATTTAAAGATTTTTGACAACAATGAAAACGAATAAGTTATGTAAACAGTATACTATGCCTAGGCCCTTAGTGCTAATTTGAAATCCGTAATCTAACGAGAAATAAAACTTATTTAAAATAAAAGTACTCACGATCTTGATACAGTGGGCAGGCAGACCTCATTAATTAATAACTCTTAAGGCAGACGTCATGACCTCATTCCATTGACTTTATGAGTTCTTAGTATTATTATTTTGATATTTCACAGGGCCTCTATGAATGGACTTTTCAAGGATCCAAAAAAAAAAAAAAAAAAAAAAAAGAAAGAAAGAAAAGGAAAAAAAACATCAAATCGAATTCTAATTTCAAACTTCATGAGTTTTTGTAAAGAGATCGTGAGTTTGTGCTGTATACAAGAAAATAAGCAAAATTTCCCCATAAAATGCAAACTGGCAATGAAGGAAAATTCTGCAGATGATACCTATTTGACAATTATACAAAACGATAGCTTTTCCGACAAAAGGAGTCAAATATTATCCAAGCTATGCAAGAACTGTGGGTGTTAAAGAAAGCTGTCCACCACTCCATTTGTTATACTCGTCCTTCTAATATTGTTATATCTTTTTAGATGTGTTGATGCAAATATGGTTGAGGTACCAGTAGAAATAGAGACTCCAGATCGCCACTACTATCATGTAACAATTTTACACTTTAAAATCTATGCAGTATCTATGATAATTATTAAATGCGATATTATGTATATTCCTTCCATGCTTACATGCAGCTTGCTTTTTTCACTACCAGAGATGTAGAACCATATGAAGAACTAACATGGGTAAGCAGCACTATGTGATTATTTCCATATACTTTGCTGACTAAAGTAACTGTTCACTACCAATCTGCATTTACGCGTGATTTTGTTATTTGCATGTGTTGATCTGCTTCCATGATTGATGTGGCGAGATACTCTTTGGATGCTGACATTGGCTATTGTTTCTGTTTCTGCACTTAATTTACGAATGTAACGACATGCTTGACTTGTCTTTACAGTGACACAATATATTATTGTTGGTTATTTAAGTCCTAAGTCACGGCAGGTTAAGTAGATAATTTGTACACAATGTTCCTCACTATGTTAGTGTATTTACTGTGAAGAATTATTCTTACATAAGAGGCTGTGCTCGAGTCTCAAATCTGCAAGTAATGGAAGCATATTCTTTTAGCTCAATTAACACCCAACCCAACCTTTTTGTGGTAGGT
Organism: Allium cepa; assembly: GCA_030765085.1. NCBI lineage: Eukaryota > Viridiplantae > Streptophyta > Magnoliopsida > Asparagales > Amaryllidaceae > Allium > Allium cepa. Next base: position 90,329,286 of record CM060928.1, read on the forward strand.
TAATTGATATTTACTTAATGCTTGTTGCTATTTTGTTGAAAACATGCTATAATCAAATTTCTAACACTTTGTTTTCTACATTTTGAGCTTAAGATGTGAATTAAGTCTTAGATCTAGCAGATTAAAACATGAAATCATTCTTATTTTGCAGTATTCTAGTATATAAACCATTTGGAATTGGTTAAAAAAAAGGCTGTGGTTTATTTCTCACCTAAAAACAATTTATGTTAAATTATATGATTATGATGTGTGCTGTTTCTTTTATTAATTTAAACTTTATATTTCAAAAAAATTATCTATGATACTGTAGATTTCTTCTCTAATTTCTGTGCTTTATTCGCATTTGGTTTTGCTCAACTTTCATTTAACATATCATAGGTTTGTTTTATAGCTTAATATCAAAAACAATATACGCTTGTTTTGTGGCTCAATGTGTTTGATAATCGCCTTTGTGTTTCTTAAACAGTGCTTGGTTTATGGCTCATAAATAAAAAACTAATTTCTGTATAACTCTATAAAATATTATACATTCATTATTATCAACGTTTCCTTTGGTCTTCCATTTTGCACATAAAATAAATAAATCGAACATATGGTAAAAAAATGGAGTGTCACAGATCTACAACATCTTACTTTGTAGCTTTGGGTTAATATTATACCATACATCATGGTCATTTAGTGGTCGTAGAGTACTATTCATAGATCAAGCACAGTATAATGCGTATTTTCATCTTTCTTGTGGTGGAAATCGGAGGGCTCTAATAGGGTGCTGTACTATTTGGAGAGCCACATGTAAGTGTGTAATAAACATGATTACACGAAGTCAAACAAGAAACCATTGCTTTAATCCATACTTGACAAAAAAGCAAGTTGCTCCACTGTTGATCAACATAAATAACTCTCAAAATATGGGGAAAGCATAAAGTTGAAGTTCTGATTGTTTCATAAACGTACTTTTACCAAGTAGTAACATAACTTAAAAGTATTCTAAACATACACACACACATTTTCCCACTTCTAGTGTCTATGTATTGCTTGGACTCTTGCAGTACAGTGGTTCTACTTGCAGTTGTGGGTTAAAAGGTCAAAGGTGTAACCATGCACTTTTTCATTTACCAAAGAATATAATAATAGTTTGCATAAAAATAGTTCATTTCCAAGGACATTATATGATGCTCGCTCTATTTGCATTAATATTTTTGAATTTCAGGATTGAGGGATTGATTTTGATGGTGTAGATCGCCCAGTCAAAGCATATAAATGTTGTTGTGGAAGCAAGTTCAGCAGAGATACAAAATTGTCAAGTAAGTTCAAGTTCTATAATATTATTTACATGGGATGTGGCTCACGTACTGAATCCATAATAATGCATGCAATAAAATGCAAAAAAGTTATCTATAGGCCATAGTCTGATTTTAACAAATGAACATCCACGTAATTTTATCGATAAATAATTTTTCCCTTGTAGCATAAATTACAATCATAAATTAAAATGTTATAACTTCTCCTTCATATAGCATGTGAAATTATTGTTATTTGGCTGCCAATCTTATTTGTGTACGTTTAATTTATGTTGTCATTGTATATACCTATAAAGTGGTGATTGTATCTTATTAAGGTTTCATAGGTTCTCCCTCGTCAGTAGTTCTAAGTTTTCATGATAAATTTTACACACCTGCAAATAATTCTTCATAAAGTTGTATTCTACTGCAAAAGCTTTTATGAATTCACTTTACTCTTTCATCTTATGCCAAGATTAAACTCACTATTATATTATTGCATCTAGTAAGCAGCTCTTGATATATTTGTATCATTTTATCTAACTTCATTTATAGCAAAACAATATAAAGATTAATGGAAACAGCAAGGAGACTTTTAACTGATGAACAATAAATATTATGGATAATGTAAGTAAAACAAAACCAAACAATTGTAATATTTCTATCATGTGTTCTCCTTCTGCTTATCATATATTGATATTAATCTATTTAATCCTGTTCATTTTTTCTATTCACATAGTTTCTTCTCTAGTGGTACCGTTGGCGACAGCCCAGGTCATGACTATGAAACATTATTATGTAAATAATGCGATCCACTACAAAAGCTTTGCTTATTCATTTCTCTCAAGACTGAACTAAGTATCATATCATGTCAACTAGTAAGCAACTCTTGATTTATTTGTATCTAACTTAGCCATAGCAAAACTATATAAAGATTAATGGAAAAAAAAGGATATTTTTAAAGTAACATAAGATGAAGATTGTGAGTGATGCAAGTAAACAAGACCAATCAATTCTAAGTCATGTGTTCTCCATCTGCTTGTAACATAAGATTGTTGTTGATCTACTTAAGGTTTCCTGTTCATTTTTTCCCTACTGAACAATTTGATTTTATAAAGCTTTAATAGTTTCAATTTAAGCATAAATCCTTTTTTCTAACATACAAATAAATACTACATGGCCATCTGTGTCTGGATTTGAGATGCCTCACTCTATCATTAAACTTAAATTGCCCAGATCATCAAACAACCACAATTGTTTTGATCGAACAAGCTAACTAAATAATTGATGGGAAAACCAGCGACTGAGATACCTTTTGTACCAAACAAGACATGTTATGAAATTCTTTGATCAATAATGAATTCATGACTATTTTACCTTTCCAGAAGTGGAGCATGGTGAACTGAATAAAAATTGTTCTGAAATACGAGGATCATTGCTTCCAGTACCACTTAATATCGTTGAAGAAGAAGCTACTCCACTAAACAAGATACACGATGATATTAAGGGGTTTTCATCACATACAATACATGACGAAATTCAGGATACAACTTCAGATCGTTTACCATCTTCTGTTGAATCTGAAACTACCAAACTAAACAAAAGATATTCTGATGTTCCAAAATCAGCATCAGATCTGATAATAGCTTCAATTGAAGGGGAACCTAATGAGCAAAATGAAACATGTAACACAAATTCAGGATTGACATCTGATATATTACCATCTATTGAAGATGAAGCATCATGACTTGGTAAAATGCTCGATGAAGTATCAGATGATTTGCAATCATCTGTTGCTGAAAAAGAACCTCGTGAACCGAAGAGAAAAAATGGCGATATTTGTGATTCAACGTCAGTTTTAGCATTTGATACACTGGCTACAAGTACAGCTCCATCTTCTATTCCTGCTGAAGGAACTCCTGAAATACATTCAAATAGGGATCCAAGTAAAGCATGTACTGCAAATCTGGGATTACATACCGATTCAGTACCATCATCTATGGTTGAAGAGGAGCATGACAAATGGAACTAATATATTGTCATTTGATAGCCCTGTTAGATCACACTTATAGAAGCTCGAGAAACCGTAGTATCAAATGAAGTAAATGAAACACGTGTGGGAACTCCAGCAATCTCGATACCTGCAACTGTAAATGAAACAGTTGCAGAAAGTGTAACTATCAGCATGGCTGTAGTAGAACCTATTGAACCACATGAATGTTCTACTGAAAATTAAAACTAGAATCAATACCATTCAGTAAGGAGAATGAAATCATAACTTCTAAACTAATTGTTGATGTGGTACAAGAACATGCTGGCCCAAGTTCATATCCCGTGGAACTGAAGGTGAAAATGCTCTATCTAATAATATACATCAGTCCGTGAAACTGAAAATACTATATTTTGGAACATGGCGAATGCCAGTGCTGAGAATTGTGAAGAATTAGCCGGACAATCTCCTTTGCCCTCACTCCCATCTTCATCAGAAGATGTTATCGATTCATCGAACTTACACGGTGGGAATCTGCACATTCAATAGCCAGTTATTGTGAATGAAAACTTGAATCTTGGTCATTCTAACTGTTCGTCTCATCCGTCTATTTTGTATCCATCACCTCCACTTGAAACAGTAGGCATATCAAGCTTACAGAGACCGGTATTGACTGAGGTTTTCAGTTATCTGCAACTTCATTACCTGAGAGAACCCAAACTGAATAAAATAATATGGGTACCAGTAGTGTTTTCCCTGCTTTTCAAATATTACCAATAACTTCGATAATTCATCCTCTAGCTCTTCATCCCGAGCCACTTCAAAATGAAATCACAAGAATACATAAACATATTGAGATGAGAACGAAGGTACATGAGGAAAAGAAGTTGAAAATTAAATTGGAATGCGAGCAAGAGTTGGAAAAAGTGTGGAAGAAGTACGATGCACTTCTCAAGGAAGATGTATGTGGATTCGATAAAGATAGGAAGGTCATCGAGACGATAAATTGCAAATTAGTCATGAACCAATCATTAGCTGAGCAGCTTGGATGTCGGTTTTAGGGTAGGGAAAGGCCGGCGAGTTCAGGCGGCTGGTCTGTAGAGCCTACCGTGCAGTTTTATGATCGTCAAGTGCAGATGACACAGGTAAGTCCCACTGCTCTAGGACCTACCCACAGTTTCATCATCAAGTGCACATGACATGAGCAAGTCCCACTGCTCCAGGACCAGCTACCCCCCAGTTTCATCATCAAATGCATATGACACAGGTGTGTCCTACTGCTCTAGGACCTCCTACCCCACGGTTTCATCATCAAATGCACATGAAACAGGCACATCCCATTGATCTAGGGCCTTCTTCCCTACGTCCTCCGGCTCCTCGTCTACTTTACCACTTCAGACCTCCATCGACTCTTCCCTCGAATGCTTCACCGACTATGCTCAGACATGATTTTCCAAGTCTAATCCAGGGACTTGAACAACAAAAAGGTATCTGATTATTCAATAGATTCTCAATTACATGTCCTTTAACTATATGTTTCTTGTTAGCTTACAAACTAATAGTGTAATTTAACATCTTGAACCTAAACGCTAAAATTAACTTTTGGATACTGACGTGCAAAGTAACTAACATCTTTTTATATTGCACGACTAATTGTGATACTACTACATGATTACGGTAAGAAAATAACTGATGATTGTCTTTCTGTTTGATAAATGTTACGCAGTGTGCTTTTTGTTTATTATACACTGTTGATGTTTTTTCAGTCTTCGTAACTATGTTTAGAAGCTTCAGATTTATCTTGTAAAAGTGTGTGAATGCTTTTGAACAAAGCGGTTGAATAGTTGTTGTGATCTATCAAGACATTGTTATTTATCTTATTTACCATTCCTATTTCATTCTTATCAGTTTTAATTGCAACGTATCAAAACTTTTTAATGTTATGTGTGTGAGTTTGAGATGATGCCTCAATCATCAATCTAAATGTACTTATATCATCAAATTTCAATCGTTTAATTTTTCATTGAACAAATTAAGTAAGTAATTGATGGAGAACCAATGATTGAAATACCTGTTTTCGTTGAACAAATTAACCAAGTAATTAATGGAGAACCGATGATTGAGATACCTGATGTACCATTCTAAACATGTTATGATATTCTTTGATCGATGTTGAATTAAAGACTATTTTACCTTTGCAGAAGTGGAGCTTGCTGAACAGAATAAAAACCGTTCTGAAATGTCAGGATCGTCACTGCTGTCAGTACCACTTACTATTGTTAGAGAAGAAGCTACTCCACCAAACAGAATACATGATCATATTAAGAGGTCGTCATCAGATATAATACATTATGAAATTCAGGTTAATGACTTCAGATCATTTACCATCTTCTTTTGAATCTAAAACTGCTGAACTAAACAAAAGATGTTCCGAAGTACCGAAAACAACATCATATCTGATAGTAGCTTCCATTGAAGTGGAACCTAATGAGCAAAACGAAACACGTGATACAAGTTCGGGATTGGCATCTGGTATATTACCGTCTATTGAAGCTGAAGCTACAGAATTTGTTGATGAAGTTCCAAGATTGATTTAGACAATTTACCATTATCTGTTATTGAAAAAGAATCTACTGAACCAAATAGAAACGGTGGTGATATTTGTGGTTCAACTACAATTCCATCTTCTATGCCTGCTGAAGAACTTCTGAAATATATTCAAATATCGATCCAAGTATAGCATGTACTGCAAAACTGGGTTTAAAAACCGATTCTGCGCCATCATCTATGGTTAAAAAGGAGCTCGGCGGGTCAAATGGAACAAGTATATTGTCATTTTATAGTCCTGACAGATCACTTATAGAAGCTCGAGAAATCATAGTATCAAATGAAACAAATTAAACAAATGTGGAAACTCCAGCAAATGTGCTACCTGCAACTGAAAATGATACCATAGCTTCTGAGCCTGTTGTTGGTGTGGTATAAGGACATGTTAACCCAAGTTCATGTCCTGTGGGAATTTTAGATATCTCAATGAAACTAAAGTTGAAAATGCTCAAATTATATAGCATCAGCCCATGAAACCTAAAATATTGTACCTTTTAAAAAGGTTCCTCTGGAAACTGCAGGCATATCAAACTCACAGAGACCTTCATTGTTGTCTGCAACTTTACTGCCTAAAAGAAGCCAAACTGAAGAAAATAATACAGGTAGCAGTAGTGTTTCCCCTGGTTTTCAAACATTACCGATAACTTCGATAATTCATCCTCTACCTCTCCATCCCGACCCACTTCAAAACGAAATCATGAGAATGCATAAACATATTGAGATGGGAAAGAAGATGCGCGAGGATAAGAAAATTAAAATTCAAGTAGACTGCGAGCAAGAGTTGGAAAAAGTGCGAAGTACGATGCAGTTCTCAAGGTAGATGAACTTGTATTCGATAAAGATAGGAATCTCCTCCAGACAATATGTAGCAAATTAGTTGTGAACCGAACCTTAGCTGAGCAGTTTGGATGTCAGTTTATGGGTAGGGAAAGGCCTAAGAGTTGTAAAAATTAAATATATATAAAAACACAAATTGCTGTTCAGGTATTAGTAAGGAAGAAGAAAAACAGAGGCTGCTTTTATTTCATACTTAATTGCTGCTACTGCACAGTTTAATACAAACTAATACGCATGCTTATATAAGTAATGCTTTAAACAAAAATAGGCTAGATAATAGGATCGCAAATACCAAGTAATCTAGAATAATTCAAAATAGATTTATTTAATAAAATCAGAATTAACATAGCCAACATCCCCCTTAATTCTGATTTGCTAAAGTCTTCATTCCAAGTAGATTTCTCAACTTAACAAAAGCTTCAATCTTCAACGGCTTAGTAAATATATCTGCAATTTGTTCTCCACTGCTGCAGTATTCCAACTTAATCACATTCTTGTTAACTTGATCCCTTAAGAAATGGTATCGTATGTCTATGTGTTTGCTCCTTCCATGAAAAACAGGATTTTTTGCTAAGTTAATGGCTGAAATATTATCAACATAAATTTTTACTGGGCCTTGCTGTTGAAGATTGATTTGGCTCATTATATTGCTAACCCAAATTGCCTGACATGCACTTGATGCTGCTGCAACGTACTCAGCTTCACACGTTGATAAAGCAACAATAGATTGCTTCTTAGATGACCATGAACAAACTGTTTTCCCAAGCATGAAACAGTAGCCACTTGTACTCTTTCTTTCATCTAACTCTCCACCCCAATCACTATCCGAGTAACCAATAAGAGAATTCTCCTTGGATGATGAATAAAACAAACCCAAATCATGAGTACCTTTGATGTAGCGCATAATTCTTTTCACAGCCTGTAGATGTGACTGCCTTGGAGACTCCATGTAACGGCTAACCAGTCCAACAGCGTAGCAAATGTCAGGCCTAGTGCATGTGAGATATCTCAAGCTTCCAACAATTTGCTTGAAGTAAGTTGGATCAACTGTTTGATCATCTCCATCTTTGGTTAGTTTCAGTCCAGTCTCAACAGGGGTTCTAACTGGATTTGAATCATGCATACCAAACTTCTTCAGCAACTCAAAAGCATTCCTTTTTTGATTAATGAATATTCCTCCTTCTGTTTGAACAACCTCAATACCCAAGAAATAGGACATAAGACCGAGATCAGACATCTCAAACTCCGTCGTCATGCTTCTCTTAAAGTCTTCTATCATTTGATCATTTTTTACTGTAAAAATTATATCATCAACGTAAAGGCATAAAATCAGTAAGTCATTAGATTTACCAGCCTTTACATATAAGCCGTGATCAGAGGGGCATTTTTTAAAACCAAAGTCATGAAGAAATGAGTCAATTCGCTTGTTCCATGCACGTGGTGCTTGTTTAAGCCCATACAGTGCCTTCTTGAGCCTATACACCTTCTCCTCTTTTCCATGTTGCAGAAAACCAGGTGGCTGTTTCACATAAACTTCTTCATCGAGTGAACCATTAAGGAAAGCCGACTTCACATCCATTTGGTGTATTTTCCACTGATTTTGAGCAGCCAATGCAATCAACAATCTTACTGTCTCCATTCGTGCTACAGGGGAAAAAAATCTCCTCATAGTCATATCCTTGCCTTTGTTCGAAACCCTTTGCTACGAGTCTCGCTTTATATCTCTCAACTTCGCCATTGGATTTAATATTGACTTTGTAGACCCATTTGACGTCAATGGCCTTGTGACCTTGTGGAAGATTAGTAAGATACCATGTTTCATTCTTCTCAATAGCCTTTATCTCTTCATTCATGGCATTCATCCATTTTGGATCACGAATAGCATCATCAAACGCCACAGGTTCAGAATCTGCTAAGAAAGCAAAATGTACCAGCTCTCCATTATCATCAATTTCATTATAAAGATTTACCTCATAATCCAGTAAATGTGTTGGTCTTTGCCTCTGCCGCCTTGGTCTTGATGATTCTGGTTCATCGGTTGTAATTGCATCCGTCACTGGGTCTGCTAAAGGTATTTCAGCTGTGACTGCAGTTGTAACTTGGGGTATTGCAGTTGCAGCTGAGGTTTCTTCTTCATCTTCTAATGCACAAATTGTACGTTGTTGTGGATTTTGCTGAACATCCACATTCCAATTCCATGCTTCATCTTCAGCAAATGCTACATCACGACTAACAATCACCTTTTTTGTTATTGGATTGTACAACTTGTACCCTCCTTGCTTGTAACCGATGAACACACACTTTTCAGCTCTATCATCAAGCTTAGCTCTTGTTGCTGCAGGTACATGGGCATATGCAATCGATCCAAATACCTTCAGATGTTTCACATTTGGCTTGAATCCACTCCAAGCTTCAATTGGGGTTGCATTTTCAACACTACCAATAGGTGACCTATTCAACAAATATACAGCAGCAGTCACTGCCTCAGCCCAAAATAAATTTGGCATACCTTTCGCCTTTAGCATACTTCTTGCCATGTTCAATATTGTCCGATTCTTTCTCTCAGCCACTCCATTATGTTGCGGAGTGTAAGGAAATGTTGTAGTATGTTGCACCCCATGTTCTTCACAATAATCATTGAATTCATTAGAGGTGTATTCACCACCTCCATCACTACGCACCATCTTAAGTATACCCACTTTCTTTTTCAACAACAAGTTTAAACTTTTTGAAGTATTTAAAAACTTCAGATTTGTTTCTCAATATTAAAACCCATGTTTTCCTTGTAAAATCATCAATAAATGTGAGAAAATACTTGTTGCCACCTAATGACAAAATATTCATATGCCCGCACACATCAGTATGAACAAGCTCCAATGGGTGTCGTGTACACCACAGATCTCCCGAAAATGGTAAACGGTGATTTTTGCCAAGCACACACGCTTCGCACAGCTGGTCTGGATGTTTAATGTAGGGTAATCCCTTCACCATATTCTGTTTGGCAAGTTTTCGAAGACTTCGAAAATTTAAATGGCCAAAACGTAAATGCCACAACCATGAGTCATTACTCACCATAGCACTCAAACATATATATTCACCTTTAGCAATATCAACTGGAAACATGCGGTTCTTAGATAAAAAAGCTTTGATGATTAAAGTACCTTGATTATCAAAAACAGAAAATTCATTTCCAGATATATTCATCACATACCCTTTGTCTGCCAGTTGTCCCATGCTAAGTAGGTTGCTTTTCATATCAGGCACATATAAGACATTAGTGATGTATCTGTGATCGCCGTTCTTCAATGTGATGAGAATTTTCCCTTTTCCACTCACCGGGATAGTTCTGCCATCTCCGAATTTCACACTTGACTGAAATGAATCATCTAGTTCTGCAAATAACTCTTTTCTCCCACACATATGATTCGTGCAGGCTGTATCCAAGAACCAAATGTGATGATTTGGCTTCTCAGTTAATGCTGAAACCATCAAAATAGCATGATCACTTTCAGTTTGATTAGAACTTTCTACCCTCTGTGCATAGTTAGCAGCTTGATGATCACTCTTGGACCTGCATTCACTTGCATAATGGCCAAGCTTGTGGCAGTTGTAACACTCAACATTTGATTTGTCATATCTTCCTTTACCAAATCCACGACCTCGTCCTCTTGAGTTAGAATTTGAATTCCAACTCGAGTTGTAACTGGTGTTGTTTTGCTCTGCAGCAGCCCCATAATTATGGCTACCACGACCTCTATTGGATTGCTCGCCACCTCTCCCTCTTCCTCTTGAGTGAAAGTTGACAAGTTTTTGATTGGACTCATCAGCTGATACTTTTGAGAGAAAGGCTTGCTCATGTGGGTTATGTTGTCGATTCTCATTCATCCGCTGTTCATGCACTCTCAATGAACTGGATAACAATTTGACTGTCATTGTGGACATATCATGAACCTCTTCAATCGCCGTCACGACATGTTCGAACCTTGGATTCATGCTGCGTAGAATCTTCTCAACTCTGTCTTGTTCGGTGAAGGTTTCACCATTGTTCTTCATGGTGTTGGTTAATGCTAAAACTCGATCAACATACGCATCTACCGTCTCATTTGATTCCATCTGCAACAGCTCATACTGGCGTCTCAAAGTTTGTAGACGCATTCTTCTGATTTTCTCATCACCCTTGTAGGAAGTTGCCAGAGTACTCCAGGCTTCATGGGAAGTACACAGTCCTTCTATTTTTTCGAACGTCTCATCATTCATCCCTTGATGGATGTAATACAAGGCCTTCTTATCCTTCTTCTTCTGCTCACGGTATGTAGTCTTTTGTGCCTCGGTTGCATTATCTGCCAGTGCTGGCAACCCTTCTTCAACAATTTCCAACAACTCGTGGTAGTCAAATAAAACTTTCATTTGAGCACACCAGCGATTGTAATTTTTCCCATCAAGAATAGGAACTGATAGTTGAGCGATATTGTTCATCGTAGCAGGTTGCAGAGGATCGGAACCTCGCTCTCATACCAAATGTAAAAATTAAATATATATAAAAACACAAATTGCTGTTCAGATATTAGCAAGGAAGAAGAAAAACAGAGGCTGCTTTTATTTCATACTTAATTGCTGCTACTGCACAATTTAATACAAACTAATACGCATGCTTATATAAGTAATGCTTTAAACAAAAATAGGCTAGATAATTGGATCACAACTACCAAGTAATCTAGAATAATTCAAAATAGATTTATTTAATAAAATCAGAATTAACATAGTCAACAAGCTGGTCGGCCTGTGGGGCCTACTCTGCACTTTTTCATCATCAAGTGCAGATGTCACAGGCAAGTCCCACTGCTTTATAACCTACCCCACAGTTTCATTATCATGTGCAAATGCCACAGGTGCGTTCTACTGCTGCAGGGCCTGCACTACATGCTCAGCCCCTTCATCTACTGCATCGCTTCTGACCTTAATCGATTCTGCCCTCGACTTCTTCATCAACTATGCTCAGACACGATTCTCCTAGCACACCTAATCCAGGGACTTGAGCAGCAAATAGGTACCTGATTATTCAATAGATTCTCAATTACATATATTCAATACCACTGAGTTATAAATCATCAAGCCTTGACAATACTCATTTTTGACAATGATAATGAGTTATAAGTCATCAAGTCTTGACAATACTCATTTTTGACAAAGAGAAAGCATAAATAATTCATGACTGAATTTGCAATTACTTGAAAACATGTTTACACTGATGACTTGTTTAAGGATTGGCTTTGTGAAAGCATGAGTATTGGTTCAATGCTTGAAACATGATTGTTATAATGACTTATATAAGGATCGACTTTGTGAATGTATGAGTTTTGGTTCAATGCCTGAAAACATGTTTACAGTGATGATTTATTTAAGGATCGACTTTGTGAAATTATGAGTTTTTGTTCCATGATATCTACATTAGTTTTGTCTTATGAATTGAAATTCTACATTTTAATTTGTTGTACGGTGAATCAAAATAAAAAGTATATATCATAAAGGTTGGTTAATGAAGGGCTACTTCGCTCTCTCTTATAAAGCAGTCTAAGCAGTATGATGGATGCAAGTGAGTGACCAACTCTGTTGTTGATTGTTTCAAACTTGATGAGCTTCACTTAAATTAAGACTTTTGCTATCCATAACGTCATACCATTATTCGAAATGAGTTATATGACACAAGGTCCTCCCCCGGCTAAACCGAATATAAAAACATATGGATATGGGATCTCAGTTAAGTCACAACTTATTATCCAATTTTTTTTTTTCAAATGGTTAAAACAAATTACCATTACCAATCTTTTAAACAAAAAGATTCATTTCAAAAACCTTCAATGGTTTAAACACTTTCCACATTGAAATCTTTTAAACAAAAGATTCACTTTTAAGACCCCTTTCAATTTAAAACAAGGTTCACCAATCTTTCACGAAGATTTATTCATAGCCTTTCAAAACAATTCCATTTCAAATTGGATTAACTCATCCGGTCTTTAAATCAAAGACTCATTTCATAGCTTTCAAAACAATTCCCGTTTCAATCTTTTATATATAAAAGATACACCATTTAAAATCCTCTTCAATTTCAAAATAGCGTTCAACCATCTTTCACAAAGATTCAATTATAGCTTTCAAAGCCATTCCATTTCAAACTTGAAATCTTTTCATCATAATTTGGAAATTGTAAAAACTATTAATTTTCGAAAGGAAATATTTGGAAGGCCTTAACTCGTGCATATTATAATCGGGTTTTCCGAAATGGAAACAAGTGGTATTAAATAATAATAGCTTTTATATAAAGAAAGAACCATTTTATATCTATGTAAAGCATTTTATTTATTTTAAACCTATTTTAAATCCACTTAAAGTATTTTAATATATTCTAATCTGTTTTAAATCTATTCAAAGTATTTTAACCTATTTTAATATATTTTAAACTATCTAATCTATTTTAAGTGTATTTAAATTTACTTTAATCTATTTAAACAATATTAATCCATTTTAACCTATTTTAAACTATATTAATCTGTTTTAATCTGTTTAAAAGCTATCTTAAACTATTTCTATTTTAAAACCATGTAAACTATTTCCAAATTTCAGACGTGTAAAGGTGAAGTATTTATTTCCAAATCCTTGATTTAAAGCGAATATAGTTAAATAATGTAATAACCTAAGTTGGAATTTGGAATTTATACCTTTTGTGAAATGACACGTTTGAGTGAATAAGATTGATTTTGATATGAAGAATAAATTGACATTACTTATCAATAATTTCAAAGTGAATATGATTTAAAATGAATATGGTTTGAAAGTGAATATGATTTCGAAAGAGATATGATTTGAAATTGAATATGATAATTTGTTATAAATTGTGAATTGACTTTTTGAAATATAAAAGAACCACCGGTGTGAAATAAGCGTTTGGTTGTTAAAGAAACCGAGATCGGATATTGTCATACTCTCTGCCAATACCGAAAACCACTTTAACAACTGTGCACATGATGGAGATTCCAAAATGAAGTAGGATGGTTTGGCGAACGATTTTTGTGAAATAAGCGTTTGGTATACATAACAGTATAAGCTTATATATCAATTTCTGAGTTTATATATATTTTGTTATATTGTTTTTTTTTAATTTTGATTTTTATATAATAAGTATGTAAGCTTATTTATATTCACATATTAGTATACATAAGTTGCAATATATATTGTTTAATCTTCCTAAAGCATTCTATATCGTCGTACTGTTATGATGTGCGTGCTTTAATAATAGAGCTATTGATCGGGTACAGATAGGTTAAGTAACGTGTATATTTGGTTAATTTATATAAAAGTATATATAACTGTTTCGATTATAGTTATAATGAATATATAAGAGAGTTATATAAATGAATTTTATTTTTCTTGTTAAATAACTGCCAGCCTAGGTTGTTAAATTCACCAGACGCATGAATAATTAAACTATGTGTGGTGTATATGGCATGAAATGAAAAACATAGTTTTAATATTGCTTACAACACTGAACAGATTATCTGCAAATAAATTCTAGAATACATCGGAATCAGATCATCTAAATCCAAGCATACACAGAATAACAACATTGTCGATTTGGAAATTTGTAGATAATTGGTCATTTAGTGTACTTGTCAACATGTATGAGTGGTTTACCAGAAGATGATCATATGAACTATCAGTCTTCAGCCCGCCTCATATGCTCGTTGGTATGGATATAACTGTACGACCCGAAATTTTCGCACCCGAAAATTCCAGATAGTTATGAAAAGAAGAAGAAAGAGATAGAAGAAGAAGAACAGAAACATCAACAACTCACATTCGCAGCGGATAAAATATAATAATAAATAATAACAGATTACCAAAAGAATATTTTATCTGTTGCGAATGTGAGTTGTTGATGTTTCTGTTCTTCTTCTTCTTCTTCTATCTCTTTCTTCTTCTTTTCATAACTATCTGGAATTTTCGGGTGCGAAAATTTCGGGTCGTTACATTTGGTATCAGAGCTGAAAGGTTAAGCAAGAATCTTGGCTCTAGTGGGGATTACTCATTAAATAGAGTCTATAGTACTCTAGAATGAGTTGAGTGTATATATATGAGCGCGTACTTGTTATTTTCTTATATAAAGGGTTTTAAATGATTTTATATAAGATTATATTTTGATATATAAAGCAATATTTCACTCTAATAAATATTAAGGAAATTGCCTATTAAATTATTAGGATTAAATTAAGAGTAATATAATATAAACAAACTGAAATTAAATAAAGATAAGTTCGAAAATAGATTCAAACTGAAATTGAAATCTTGAATTGGAGAAGTATTTCAGAATAAGATGATAATGAGTGGTTTTAGATATGATAATCTTGGTTATTATCATAAGTGATTGTTGTGTGTTTGATAATAAGATGTGTATTAATGAGTAAGCAAAATTAAATATTCTAAAGAAGTAAACATTTAAGTAAAGTATGACTTAGAAAATTGAAAATACCTAAATTGTGAAATTTTAAATCTGGATCTAGAATTTGAAAATTTTGTTTCAAAGTAATAATAAATAATGAATAAGTATTATTTGAATAAATGGGACTTGTTGCAAACAATGGGTTGTTTGAAAATTTGATTTGAATTGAAACCAAAGGTGGTTTAAAATTTTAAAACATGGCTGGGAGGACCAAGAAAAATATATGTAAATATGTATGGATATACATGATATCAAATGTAATTTGAAGAATAAACTCTAAGGTGTTGAGTTTTGATTTTCCCTGAAGTGTGATGTAAAAACCCAAAGTGATATAAGTTTTGAACTTATAAGAGGGTAAGAATTTTGGAATTTGAAGCGGGAATTCAAATTGAGTAAGGTTGATTGGATAAAGTAAATTGAAATCTAACTTTGGGAAAGTTAAATAAGTGTAGAACAAGCAAGTTGAATTGGAAATTTCAAGATAAAATTGGGATTTAACTTGGAAAGTTAAATGGTTGATTTGAATTGAGAATTTGTGTGATCTCAAAACAGGTTTGAGATTTAAAATTGAAAATGGACGGACGTTTAAAAATAAATTGGATGATATCATCCTATTGTTAATGAAAATCTTTAAATTGTGAATTGGTTTGGTTTAAATGAAATAAACATGAAGTATGATGATATATCCATTATTGAGAAAAGGGGAAGTTAAACTTTAATTTGAACTTAAGGATATGGAAAGTACTTTGATCTAAAAATTTAAATAATTAAATTGTAAATTAAACTGTTTAAGAACTGGCTTCAAAATGGAAGATAAATTTGAATAATAAATTAAATTTTTAAAACAAACAAAATTTGCATTGAACTCTGATTTGAACCTTGAAATACATAAGTAAAGATAATATAAAAATGGAATTTTGAGAATTGGACTCATAAATAAAATTATTTAAAAGCTTTTAATAAAAGTTAATTTGGTTTAAAAGGTTAAACCAATCTTTGAGAATTTAACTCG
The DNA here is from genome assembly GCA_030765085.1 of Allium cepa. NCBI lineage: Eukaryota > Viridiplantae > Streptophyta > Magnoliopsida > Asparagales > Amaryllidaceae > Allium > Allium cepa. Next base: position 90,345,506 of record CM060928.1, read on the forward strand.
AATTTATATAATTCGAGGTAGTTTAAAATTCAAGATTGAAATTAAATTAGTTCAAAATTGAATTTGGTTTGAATTAATTGGATGGGTGATTGAAGATGTTTAAGTTTAAGAATTTAAATGAGGAAAGGAATCAAGATTGATTCAACTTGAATTGGGTTTAAATAAATTTCAATAGAAATTGAAGTTATTCAAATTGGAATTGAGTCAACTAAATGGAGGTGGAAATTTAAGTTGAATTGTTGGGGAAGTGAACAATTTGACTCTTGACTATTTTAAATAAATTGTTTTAATACAAACTTATTTTTCTAAGCTATTAAATATATACAACCTTTCTTTTTTAAAAACTAACTTATTATATATTTGTTTTACCATTATTTTTGGAGCTATTTAAACATTTTTCACTGTTTTCTAAATTAATTACTATTTTTCAACTATTTCACAAACTAATTGCTATTTTACAACTATTTTGCAATTATCTAAATTTTATGAAACTATTTAACTATTTACCAACTATTCTACGATTAGTTAACTATTTCATAGCTATTTTGTAAACTAATAATTATTTTCAACTACTTATCTATATTTTTAAAATTTTCAAGCTATTTTCTAAATATAAACTGGTCGGAGTTCAAGCTGTTATGGATTTAAATACCCAACTGAGATAAGAATTGAGGTGATATTTCAATGAGAATTAAAGCGATTGTAAATAAGTGAATGAAATTCAAGGCAAATGTGAATAAGTGAGTGGAAATTTAAGTGAATGTGAATGGGAAGGAAATTGATATTGGAAAGAGTAATCAAATTTGAATATTTGATTCTTAATAAGCAAAGTTATATATCTTTGTTATATAAGATAAATCTTTCCTTGTGGAATTTATGTCTGGAAGAAAAAGGTGTTTTTTGAAAGTGTCTGAAGTATAAAAGGAGTTTTATACAAGTTTGAAAAGATTCGAAGTTTTAAAAAAAATTATATATATTTGAATATATATAAAAAGGATCTTATGAGAATTTTGGAAAAGGGTTTTGGGAACCTTTGGATTTGAAAGGTTTTGATTTTTGGGTAAAATAAATACTTGAAATTTGGAAAGCCTATTTTGGAAACTTTCGATTTTGGGATAATCGATTTTGTGAAAAGGAGATTTTTATGAGATTTATACTAGGTGTATGATTTGAAAGATACTATATGTGTATAGTATAAAGTGTTTTGATGATGGCTCTGGGGAAAAAGGCGCTCCCTTGAAATGAACTTTTCATGAGTGCCACTGGGTGATGCTGCCTTGAGCCCCAAGGGGGAGTTCTAAAGTTGATCCTGTGAGTAGTCCGGACAAAACTAGTTCCTGAGGATTATGAGTTGAGTTTACCATAGCATAAGACGTGTGAGCCGCGGAGAGCCAATAGTTACATGGACTTTTGTTGTGACTGCAACGTAACCCAGGATGTAACTGCGACCTATGGTAACATAGCGAAAGTCGTGTGCGCCGCTGAGAGCCAACAGTCTGCGTTTGAGTTTATCTCGGTAGACTGCGACCTATGTAGGGGTGGAGAAGTTTTATTTCGACAGCGAAAATCAGAGGCCGCTGAGAGCCTACAGTTACATGGATTTTTGCTGTGATGGCAACGTAACCCTGGAATGTAACTGTGATCTGTTGTGGGTTCCATGGCGTAATTGAGAGGCCGCGGAGAGCCTGCAGTTACATGGACTTTTGTTGTGACTGCAACGTAACCCTGGAATGTAACTGTGACCATGGACGGGGGTGATGATTTTCAGACCATTCTCACCAAACATATTTCCTTTATTTTCAAAACGGTTTTCGATATTTTCAATAAAATTATTTTCCCAGTATTTTCACTAGATGTTGAAAATGGGTCTACAAAGTACTTATAGATTTTCAGTCCTACGCCTGATCAACGTATGACCGTATTTCTATGAGAACAAGAATGGACTTGTCGAAACATCGAGTTATAAAAGAATTTTTATAAAAACTATTTTAGAAATATTAAGATTTTTAAAGTAGTTAAAAAAAATGATCAAAGAAAATTTATATGTTTTCAAGCATTTTAATAATTCTGGCTTCGTTCCTTTTCGAGGACGAAAAGATTTAAAGGGGGGAGGAATGTGACAACCTGGATTTTTAGACGTCTGTTAATCGGGAAATTAATTGATTCTATTATTGAAATATTGATATTAAGTAATCAAACAAATGAATTTCTAATAATTTAAGATATTTGGATATATATATATATATACACGTTGATTTGGAAACTATGGTAAATATGGGATTATAGGATTACTGGATATGATGACCCTTATAGAAAATATGAATAAGTTAATATATAAATTAATATATAGACTTCACCATATAAATTAAATTTAAATATACCCAAAATTGTATATGAATATATACAATTTTTATGACATTTGATAATAAGTGTAGAAGTGTGCATATATCTATGGATGGTGTGAGATGCAAATATATGAAAGGTGTAAATGTAAAGGTTGTACATAATGTAAGTAGCTATAAACATAGATTAAGATGAAAACATGAAAACAAAACAAGGACAATTAATGCTGGCAGGAATTTGTCAACCACCTAAGTAAAGAAGAAATTATATTTAAACATTCAAACAATTAGAGAGTACATAAGAAATAGACAAGATAAGTAACATAGGTATAAGCTTATAAAAGAAGCCAAATAAAGAAGTCAAGCTAAACTTATGCAAGCCACCATATGTCATTTCAGCCTCCATACATAAAATAAAACAAATCTTGCCTGGGAAACAAATCTGGGAGGAAAATCTCTCTGTCAAAATTTTGTACAAACAAACAAAGATGAGTATCAGCAAATATCTTTGTACAAATGTGTGAATATCAGTAAAACAATAATTATGTGTAAACTAATATGAAAACATGCATCAAATGAGCACAACAATTTGTCATTTCAGATTTACAAAGAAATCTCTCAGCCGAAATATGCAATATCAAACACAAAAATCAAACCTGGTCAAACAAGTAGGACTTGTACCAGTTATAACCTTCTGTCCAGCTATTTCTATTTATACACATTATAATATGCTTGTTCGTTTACGAAATTTAAGATAGAAAACCTGAGAAGAAAGAAAATAAATATCATCTTGTACTTTTCACACAAGTTCATCAAGACGGTGAAGTTCTTCAGGGAATATAAACTGCAGTTTCTTCAACAACCTTTGCTATCTGTTTTGACTATTATTAGGTGAGTAAACATACTATCTTTGGAAGTTGAATCTTGATAATTAGTTCATGGAAACTGGTGCTTGCTATCTATTGTAAATAGGAAGTTCTGAAATGTTCCCTGTTACATTGGAAGTATTAATATGTGATGTTCTTCAGTGTTTCAAGTTTCTGAGTATAGAAAGGTAGAGGAAGGTTTATATTTCTTCATATAAACATTTTAAAACTCAGAAAATTTAACTAAATAAGTTTGTTTAAACTTAAAACATGGCTTGGAATTGTGATTGAAAGTAGACAGAGAACATATAAATACTGCAAATTTAAATTTACAGCAAAAGGGAAATCAAAACGTAAAATTCGAATATTTAAATTTGTAGATTTGATTTCATATCTCGAATAAACATACAAAAGTATGATTTTTAAAACAAAAATGATGATTTTTAGAAAAGTATTCAGGGCGTAGTTCGAAAATAAATCAAAAATGCATTTGCATCAATTTCTGGTGTTTTAACAAATATTTGATGTTGAAATTCGCTGTGAGGCTAGTGTGATGACTCACGAATCTGGGAAAAATGCTAAAAAAATTATCTAATGTATGAATTGATTGATCGAGTTGAGACTAGGGTTTTGGTGCGAGTTTCCTTTGGTCTGTTTGTGCATTGATTTCTTCATCAGGGGGCGATCGAGTCGCACGCAATTCTTGGGGGTGGAAGAGGGGGTTATGGTCGAAGTATGGTCGGCGTTGCATCGCTGTAGTGTGGTCGGCATTCGTGAGTTGAGGCGATTTTTGTTCGGTGGTCGTATAACAGGTTCGAGCGAATAGGTGAAATGGATTTCGAAAATTTTCACGATGGATTGAAGCTAGTTTTCGAAAGTGTTGTTGATTTGTGACTTTTCAGCGGTGATCTTGAGTAGTCAATAATTGCCATGGATGTGTGCACGTGCACTGGTGCAAAGTAGGTAAGGTGAAGATGGAGAAGACGCTGTTGCCTCAGGGTCGAATTCCATGTACACTTGCGTTCGCGCGAGAATAGAGTAGAGTTTGCTGGGTTACTTGGGTGTTTTTGGTTCGGTTGTTCGCGTCTTTGTGATGATACCCGGTTTGGTATGAACAAACTCCAAAGTTAGAATGATTCAAGTTGTTGTTTAAGGTGAACTAAGTATAACTGAATAATAGTACAAATTATTTAATGTATAGAATGGTCAATTAATTAATTAGAGGTTAAGTGAATTTGTGAAATCAATTTCAAAGATTTATTTATTGTTATGATTAATTAAGGATTAATAACTTAATATATTAATTAATGATCACTTATGAAGCTTAGAGATAAGTGTTTAACGTAACATAAAAAGGTGGATGGTTAATGATTTATTTCGAAAAAGTAATTTATTAATGATGATTACTTAAAGTAATTAAAAGATTTATTGGTTTAATTAGTATAATCACTAAAGCGTAATTACTTAATGCAATAATGAAGTATAATTATTCAGTAAAATAATTAATGAAAAATCTTTGGCGGTAACTAATTGAAGGGTGATGTATTTATCGAAGTAAGTTAAATTTAATTACTAAGTGTAATAAATCAAGGAATTAATTACAGATAATTAATTAATAAGGTTAACCACTATATTTGGGTTAAGAATGGTAAAATTAAGGGCTAATTTCTTGAATGTAGTTAAAGGATAAGGAAACAAGGATGATTAATATGATTAATTGGATATGATTAATTAATCGATTTGTAATTAATTAATGGTTATGTAAGCACAAATATATACGATGAAAGTAATTAATTTATTTAAATGCAAGCAATTACTTTATTTTAAATTAATTAGAGATAGTATGATTAAATAATCCTTGCTTATTTATGGATGATTGAATGATGTTTGAATACCTTAGATTATTCGTGGTATGTGATCGCGAAGCTAGGTGATATGATTTTTGGGTGGACAATGAAAATGTGGATTTATCTTTCTATTATGAATTGCTATCTTAAACTAAATTGCATTCACTTGAACAATTTGAGTTTAAACGATAATGAATTCGAAGAGTCCGGGGTCGGATATTTGTTAATACCCGAAACCACTTCGATTCTTTATAATTTGATGTGTGGAAATCAATAGGATGAAATAGAGTGATTTAAGTGAATTGGACCAATTAATCTAAGTTTTGGTACTTAGAAATTGATGTGTGAAATAAGTGTTGCCTATAGCAAATCGTGAATTTGTTAAATTGATATAAGTTGCCCGGGTTTATATGAGTTGTATACTTTTGTATTTCATGTTAGTTGGGTTTATTCACGCTGGTTTCCAGCCTGACCCGGGTGTTACTTTGATGTAATGCTCGGGTCAGACCGAGTATTACAGATTTTCAGGTAGGTACGTTTTGGAGCTCAGGAGACGAGCTGGATGGCAAGTACGTATAGAGTATTTCCGCTGCAATATATTATATATATCCGAGACATGATTTGTATATGATCAGTGACTGTATATATGTGAAACTCTGATGTATTAAAGTGTAATCAACAGATAAAATATTCTTTTGGTGATCTTTTATTATTTATTATTATATTTTATCCGCTGCGAATGTGAGTTGTTGATGTTTCTGTTCTTCTTCTTCTTCTTCTATCTCTTTCTTCTTCTTTTCATAACTATTTGGAATTTTCGGGTGCGAAAATTTCGGGTCGTTACAATAACCTTTTTTAATCTTAATTTTATTATTACATAAATTTTTTCACATGAAAATAAAATGTTCGACAGTAATTGCCATTCAAAATAAGCCTATAGACCCCAAATTTGACCCTAAATTTGCTATGTCAATTGTTTAAGAGGGAGTGCTGCTTGTGCCTGTTCTATTATCCCATGTGATGTTTCATGCATAGGTGTCTTAATAGTTTCTGCATCTTCTATAGATATGTAATTTAAAATGGGAATAGACCCTAAACGTTTAATGTTATCTTTGTCGATTGATTTTATGTGTATTGTGTAACAAAGTACTGCAACCAACGGGAATAAAAATTGTATGAATGCTATTTCAAATGCTTTGTTCAAATACAAGGCATTATTTGTACATTAGTTAAGTAATCAAAGTGAATTTCATATGAAAATAATAACATATTTGTTTTTAAATACAATAACATGGTAATTTTTGTCACATCAAACATAAATAAAACTGATGCCTATTGTGTTGAAACAATCTGGTTCATTATGGGGAATCAAGTTTAAGCTCGTCGGAACTGGGCCGAGATGGCCGGAGTTCCGCCATGCCGGACGGAATGTGGAACCTTGATTTGGACATGTCATTTGCCGTTGAATATTGTTATCATCACAATATTTAAAGAATTCACCTAACGGAGTTCGTCGTTATTGTTCCATTTTGGCAACCTTAACAAACTATGTCTTCACGTATGCTCGTAAGAGCTGGTAAACCATCTAATAGCTTATTTTAGAATTTTATTTGTAATTGACTGGTGTTTTGATCAGTGCTCCATTAGAATCCATATTGCCTCTTCATTCAGTAACTTCAGTAGTAAATAGATGGAATGTAGGACTGCTTGTCACTGACCCTCGGGGGAAATTTTCCATATATTATGTGGCAGTAGTTCTTCATTTTAGTTCTTTTATGCAAGGACTTCTCGGTACTAATCCTTAGGGTGATTCCCAGCAGGATGTAGTAGGAGAATGTCTTTGGTTTTTCCTGTTCCTAGATAATTTATATGGACGAATGTCTGAAGTTGCATTTTTAGTTACATAAGTGATCTCTATGAATGTATCATCTATTTGGTGGCCGGGTTATTTTTTAGTTCTCACACCAGTTCCATTACTGGTTCGATGTTTATTTTGTTTACCCTTTAAACTCTGGGTGCCCAATTTTTCCGGGCAGCCAAGTAGTCGGGATCCTTAGGGGTATTATGTAAAAGCATTCTGGAAGAGTTTTTGGAGCATGAAGCTATAGCTGGAGCTTCTGATGGGGATATTTATCTATCTTTTTATATATATTGTATGGAATAATTTCTTAGACGTATTACCCTATCCCCAAGGGTTGGAACCACTTCTTACGGGTCAGTGGAATCTTTATGCCCAAAACCCTGATTCTGTTCCTGCCTGGGTTAGCTCATACCAAAACTCTGACGTACCCTAGCGGAAGTGGTTGTATGTACTATCTATCTATACATTTAAAGGAAATGTGAGACTGTGTGTTTCTATATTTTACCTTTCCGTTACCCCTATTAATTTGCCTTCCAGCACTGGGATTTACAGCACGTGAATACCGTGGATGTATTAGTGTCGATTTTCAAGAGTCGAGGAGATGGGTCGTCACACTAACTAACCATATAAACTAAATTAATATAACGACCCAGACTTGACCTTCAAAAATCGACACCCGTACTTCACTTGTACTCGAATGTCGCAGATTCAAACGCCGAATCTGGCTCGTCGGAGCTTATAACACATTAAGTATAACAACACAGCGGAAGAAAAAGAATATCATTGATATACAATATTCGATACAACATTCTGATACAATGAATATCTGTACAAATATCAAAGATAGAATATAACATCGGAATGAAGTCCTCGACAAAGGAACACCAATGTTAACTTCAAATAAAAGAGAGAGAGAGCTTAAGAATCTAGGATTGCATTTCCATTTAAATGCTCCAAAGTTCCATACCAAGATAGCTTGAACTAAGTGCTTGAACCACCATGATCGAGGCGATAAGCAACTCAATCTAAATGCGATTGCCAATATCCAAAGATTGAATGCTATCGAATCTACACCTATTTTTTGACTATTTGAAAAATCCAATTCTAGACTGCTCGTGTGGAAAATTGTGGGCACCCAGAGACGTGTTTGGCCACATTTTAGTAAATAAAATTGTCCCCATGTTTCAAACGTGAGCTGCCTCAGGTTACCAAAAGCATTGAATTTTTGTTCGTCCTCTGTACCTTGAATTATGCCACATCCCTTGCTTTGCCATCAATTGCATACATCCTTTGTCAGTTTATGTTTTATTGCTGTGAAATGAAAGTGCAATTGAACATATTTTGTTGGAACTAAGTGCAAAGTGTATTCTGAGTCCAGACACTATATTTGTTACGTGCATATTAGTAGTGTAGACCAGTAAATTGTTTACGTTGAACCGCTATCTGGTTTTAGAATGAATTTTGTTGCCGTTATTTTTATAACGGATTTTTACGCCGGTGTTAAAATTTTGAAGCGTGTTGTTTTGATGACATTTTTGACGAATAAAAATTACTGTTATTTTGACTTCAGTAACCGTCAATTTAAAATGAATTTTTAAGCGGTTATCCCGCGATGCTGATTGGATATCTGTTTTTATGGTGTTTTGTGAAGCGCAATTTCCTCGTCGAAATTGCTATAGTTGTTGCTGTTTTTAATCACGTGTTTTAAAAATCGTTTTAAAATAAAATTGTTTCCAAATTTTTTACAGTTTGCGCTTTTAAAAGAAAGAGGAAGTGACTTAAACGCTTCAACAAAATTGTGGACCATGAACCTTAATTTTACCGATTCAATTAACTCCGGACTTGTCCATTTGAGAACGTAAATTTTATTTATTTAAAATACACAATTTTGCACTTTCAAGGAAACGATGAAGAGATTTAAACGATTTAGCAAAAGTGTGGAATAGGGAACCACTCTTTTACTAATTCGGTTAATTCTGTACTCGTTAATTGAAATATTTGTTGTGGATTTGTTGTTTGATGATTTTGATGATTTTGTTGGGCTTTCGAGCCACTATGTTGGACCTTCGGGTCATATGATGGACCTTCGGGTCAATTACTAGTAGTAAACCTTCAGGTCATATGTTGGACCTTTGGGTCATTTGTTGGGCGCTAAAAATTATGATGAAAGTACTTGGTAGGCTTCGGCCATATGTTAATTCACGTGCGGCGTAGCGTAGACTCGCCATATGCTGGGATCGATCCACTTTTATGTTGATTTTTCTAGTTATCTATTTTTGATTTCTAGATTTTGTGAATTGTTGTTTTGAATTCAATTATGAATTTGAAAGTTGATTTAATGGAGTTTAATGAGTTAAATTCGATGGAGTTGAATGAGATTTCTTCATTTAAACTATGTTGACTATTATGGATATGAAAAGCATGCAATCTACGCATGGGTATGTATTGTCAATCATTGAGTGGCTTCCTTCTAGCACTAGCTATTCCTGGCTATATGCATGGTGTTTCTCACGCTCCTGGCGTTACCCATCTTTGGGTAATGTAAGGGGCTATTATTATAGGATTTAGCATGCTGCTTGTGTAGTACGCGACATTCGGTGCTCCTTGATGTCGCCCATCTATGAGTAACGCAGGGAGGGTAAGTTTGGATGCTTTTCAGCATTGCCTATCTCCAGGAAACATAAGAGGTTTATTTTAAGCTTTTTCGGCGTTGCCAATCTCTGGGTAATGCGAGAAGTTGGTTTTTGATGCTTTTCGGCATTGCCCATCTCTGGGAATCGCGAGAGGTTCGTTTTCAAGCTTTCTCGGCTTTGCCTATCTTCGGGCAACACGAGGAGTTCATTTTTGACGTTCCTCAGCGTTGCCTATCTCCGGGCAACACGGGGAGTTCGTTTGTGATGTTTTTTGGCATTGCCTATCTCCAAGCAACGCGAGGAGTTCGTTTTTGATGTTCCTCGATGTGCCTTTATCCATGCAATGCGGGGAGTTCGTTTTTGATGCTACTTGGTGTTGCCTATCTTTGGGCAATGCGAGGAGTTTCAGCTTGAGTGCACGGCTTATGAGATGCGAATGGCTTTCGATGCTCCTTGGGATACAAAATTAAGGTAGATATATAAATCCCAATACTATATAAAACATTTCCTTTCGAAAATCATTTACTATACAACAGTGTTATATTCCACCCTTTCCTTTTATTTCTCGAAAACATCTATTTCAACAATAAATGTTGAAATCTATGGTTTCGATACTTGATACATTTTTAAAACATCTTTAAATCGTTTTTATTCTATTTAAAATATCACTTTCCCAAAACATTTCTTTAATATATTATTCACTGTCCAAAATCGTGAATATACTTCGTTAACCAAATTCAACATTTCTACACATTTTGTTTAAAGGATTATCCACTGTCCAAAATCATGGATATATCTCCTTTAATAAGCTAAAATAATTAGCTTATCAAAACAAGTCGATTTCGGATTTATAAAACAAGGTTTATAAATTCCATTTATATTTTATAACAACTTCAACTTATAAAAACACTTTATTAACAGATTCTATCCATATCCCATTTACACGCCAAAATCCAAATTATAAGCAAATTACTTATAATTCTGTATTTACAAATTCATTCATTTTATAACTTCATAAATCGTAGATTCTATTCTTTTATAAAATCCATTTACAACATCATTTTAAAACATCTTTAAAACTCCTGCCCCGTACTATGACGGGCGGTACCCCACTAGCGCTGCCATTGTTGGAAACCCATTTACCCTACGAGAACCTACAGTTTTGATTTGCATTACCCACTTTTGTGGCTAGTAGCTGGAATTTAATCATGTAACAATTTCGGCTGTTTTCTATTTACGTGAAAACCCTAGACACTATTATAATATCACTGGATTTCCTATAAAATGTTTTGGTTAGCGTAAGGTAAAAACTTACACGTGTTTATGTGTGGGAAGTCTTACGTGATACCTTTATTTTCAAATGATTTTTAAAGTTAAACAAATTTAACCCGTTTACTCACACCAGACCCATGTCTGACCCGGAGTTTATATTTTGTTTTTCATAAACTCTTAGGTACTCAAATTTTTATGAGTAGCCAAGTGATAGGTATTTGGAGTATTGAGTTTCTGGAGGAGTTTGGAGAAGAAGACCAGACGTATGTATCTACCTATATAGTTCCGTTGTGTAGTTAATGAGTGATGTATTTTTGGATGTATGTATTGACAGATATGTATATGACTGTCCTGTTGTATGATATTGTATAACTCTGATGTATGTAAAAACTATGTAATAGTTATGTGATGTATTATATTTTGTTCCATTCCGCTGTGAAATTCTGATGTTGTTATTCTTTCTTTCTATCTTTTCTATTTCTATCCCTTCCTTTCTCATTGATGATACGTCTTTCTGGGGTTAGAAAGGCGGGCCGTCACAGATAATTAGAAATTGAAAATTGAAGTGGTATTAAATAATATATATAAATCTTTTTATTTCTCGAACCACACAACCTCTCCAGAACCGCCTCACTCTTCAATACACACCTAACTACCCCCTCGCAGTCTTCGTCGCCTGTAACAGAACCACTGACTTCTCCAAACAATCAAGCAGCGAACCCCTACACTCCAATCACCTTACCTCCTACAGTCACGAACTCCAATCGCGAACACCCTCCATCACCTGAATCGAATTCGACCAGTGCCACAAACCATTGACTCGCGACCTAATTCAATCCTATCGAAATTAGCTATCATGAGCTTATTCAATTTTCTTTATTTCGATTTCGAGTTGTTATTGATTTTGAATTTTGGATTTGAGTAGTTTCGGTTTTGATGAAATGAATTGCTCGAATGAATTTGGGTTAGCCAGAGTTAACGAAGTGTTTAAGTGAACGGAGGAAGTTTGGGTCGGGTTTGTAATTTTTGTGGGTGGACCCCTTTTTTAGTAATCTTCTTATTAAAGTGAATTTTTTCCCTCTTATGTTTTATTTTAATTCTTGTTTTGTTTAGATCCTTAAAAAAAGGGGTTTGTTTAATTAGTTTTCTCTTACTTTGTTTTTAGTTTTGCTTCATCCTCTAAAAAAAATTGTTCGTTTTGTTTAAATAGTTTTAACTAACCAGTGAAGGCTGAAAGCTGTCATAGCTGTAGAACTCACAGAGAGCTTCGTTTTGACTGGTTATGGTTCCCGTAACTCTAAACGAGCCAAGAGTTATGGCCCTCCGAAGAATCGATATCCACATGGCGCAACATCTACGGTGCAAGGTGCAACATCCGTCCAAAATGACGAAACAGTGTCGTACGACTTTTAGAAATGGGTGCATGGATTTGTAACGGAGCAGTACCATGGTGCACCACTCTCCATTCGATGATAAATCATAGAGCAGCCACAGGATTCCCATTTTATAGAAAAAATCAACGCGACGAAAAAACTAAGGGTAAAAAACTTCCAAGACCCGATTGAGGTTCGGATAGGATTTTTTGGGTATGAAACTAACCAGTGATGGCTGAAAGCTATCATAGCTGTAGAACTCATAAAGAGCTTTCTATTTAAAATCACCATGCCTAACTAACTAAACCAATTTCAAACTTTAAAAAATTTGATAACCCTTTGTACAAAAGCTACTTTAATGATCACGCTATTAATCATCGATTATCTCACAAACTTTCTAATGATACCTATTGTTTATACTTACAAATTAGTTTTTGAGAACCATATCTTTTTTGAAGAATCTTACTGCTGCCATTCTTAACCGTTGATTTTTTAAGCTAGAAATTAATTAACTTACCAAATCATATCATTTCCCACCCAATTTTCTTACGAAATCTGTCCTTTCTCCTTCTTTTTCTTCTGATTTCCTTTTCCATTTTTCTTGAATTTAATTGGATGATGCTATTTACATGCACCTAAATACTTATCAGTGCCTCTTAATGAGTTAATAAAATTAAAAATAGAACCTATTTCAAAAACACATCTTGGACTTAAAAATGATCTGGAAGTAAATGTGAATGCAGAAACAAGCAACGTGGAAATAAAATGAAATCACTACACGACACACAGTAATTTGGGGCAAAGCATTCCGTCGACCACTAACAGCTCCGCCGGCCTGACCAATCAGATATTCTTGTATAAGACTAACAGTACGATACTATATCATCTCGTCCACCACCTGCAATCACATCAAACTTGATCGATCTACGCATGTCTAACTGGTTCCATTTATTTAACCAGAGGACTTAGGACAAATCTCGAGGCTAGTCACATTTTCTATAATGTATCTTGATGTCTATTGTCTTTGCTATGGAGATAGAACGTCTTTTATCGCGAAACGGTGTCGTCTAATATGCATAACCGAAACAACTATGATTTGTTCTACAAATGGTCTATAAATATCAAATCCTAAAGCCATAATTAAGGGATACAAACTTACTTCGAATATGCAATATCATATGAATTTGTATATCACAATATCCTAGTTGTCACATTTTAAAACCACTAAACGAATCTATAAAACTACCTTAAGAATCGATTGCGTCTCGAACCATCGTTGTAGTATCTATCTCGTTTAACATCAACTACACATTTCCTAAGACATGGCGGACCATCCTCGAACTCATTACCTTGCTCAATAGTGACTCCGAACATTACGAGCATCATGTGGGTCTTCGGAACGAACCCGAACTCACCACGTATCAAATTTCAAAATCGAAACTCAATCGTCCAAATAACAGCACTTTATGCGTCTAAATTGGGGAATCATACGTCCGACCCTAATTTCAATGCCTGATTTCTTAATTCAGCGTCTGAAAATTTAAAAAATACACCGAAATATCAGAGCATGAAATCTCTAAAAACATTTGAATTCATAGTTCAGATGTTTGAATGCCTGTTCTGACCGAACCTGGACTTAATGGAAGGATTTCCCTTACTGGAGATTCTCCGAAGTACGGCTCCATGTCATCGAGACACTTCACACTAACATCATTCAACACTACTTCATGTTCTTTTTATAAGTTGTTCATTATTCAGGCGAGTACAACTTCGCATTCGACGATTGACTTTGAGGCATTGAATCGTTTCTACTATCATTTGAGTTCGATTATCGTCCCAACTCTACATTCATTCAACAGATGCCAATTTCCAATGTCATGAACCATCTCCTTAATATTCTATGAACTCCAAACCAACAATTCCACAATCCAAACCAAACACAACATTTCATATCAAGTTATTTAACATATTATCAAGGACCTCTAACTCAAGTAGTTAGAGGTATGACACTTTAAATAAATATTGTAGAGGTTATGTGATCGAGCCTCCTAGATATCATAATGACTGCTCCACTTGAATAAAGTATCACCCTTTTTATTAAAAAAAAGTTATTTAACACATTCATTTTATAATCAAATTATTTTAAAACATTCGTTAAACAAGATTCTCATATTTTAAAACTTCAATTTAAGTTTATTAACCAAATCCTAGCCAATAACAGATATTTAACATGATTTCTAACTTGTTTAATGGTCACACACACACACACACACACACACACACACACACACACACACATATATAATATAAATCTCACTCATCAAATACTAAGAAATCCAATCTTTAATGGAACTCACTATAAGCTCTCTCGTGATTTTTGAAATATGGCTCCAAACTTCTTCAAAATAAAATCCTGAAGCGATAAATTTATAGAGAATCACTTAACTTGAATTTAGATCGATATTTTGAAATAATAGTGAAGAAACAAAAGAGTTGATGTTAATTTGAAGTTGAAAACCCTTATTTTCCTTTCGTAGAAGTGAGAAGAGGAAGAGGAAGAATAAGCAGAATGAAATGAATGAAGAACTTCTTTTCAAAAATATAAGACAAATTTTGCAAAATACCTATTTTGTCCACAGCGTCTCTTTTCTTCACATTTTATCAATCTTATCGATTTTAACAAACTATATATTTTTTTAATGTATAGCAATGAAATAGATCTCAAAGTCCTAATTCATTCATTTTTAAAAATTCATTTTTAACTCATAAGTTTGTTTAATTTAATTTAAACGTTTTATTTTGTAAATTGCTAAGTGTACAAATATTGGTTGTTGCATTATACCCCTTTAAAGGATTTCAATCCAAAACCATCAAGCACGGAGCAATGCATCGCATCTACCCCAACGTACATAACATCACTAACAGTAAGGATCATATTATCGGAAGTAGCAAATCAATCGTAGCAATACATAACAATTTCTATACTAGCAGGCAATCCTAATCAATACTATGGAAATAAAATTGACTTGAGCATATGAGATCATACTGATAAAAAGTTTTCAATTGAAAGCATGCATCTTCTTTTCCAACTATCAAGCATTACTTCCTAAATTTGCCTTATTGGGCCAAACAAGCTTAACAGCCTTGTTTTGAAGCCTCTTGACACTACTCTTCATAATCCGAATAGTTTCTCAAAGGGAATCTCCAACGGTTCTCGACCTTTATATTCAGCCAACCCATTTTATCTCACTCCAACAGTTGTAATTCAGCTTAATATCCCGTGACCAACTCAGGATTCTGAATTGACCACATGCGTTGATTTAATCAGCGCCTAGAGCTGGGCCTTGATTAAATCAGCGCTCGGTTATTTTAGTATTTCATGAACCAAGCAAGACAATTATTTCAGTGTATGTTTTAGAGTAACGATCATTCTCAGAGAAGCTAATGAACTACTAATTCAATTGATGATTAATCGTTTGTTACTTTTGATAACTTAATGTGTACAAGTCGGACTTGAGTTGCTCAAAATATCAGATTGTTAATTTAAATTTGGCAAAAACTTAACATATATAGTAAATAAATCAATCACAGAATCACAGATACAGAGTAGTACAATAATACGCAGCGGAATAAATGAATAGTAGTTCAGGAAGCTACTATATAAACATTAGAGTTTGAAATAAAATACAACAGAATATCTCAGATGCAGTGAAGTCTCCAGTACGAGCAGATGACTTCTCTGAACCAATCAACTGGATGAATGAAAGGATAGATAGCTGGATCTTCAAGAAAAGCTCCAACTTCGAAGGTGAGTCTCAAATGCTGTATCACTCAGTCTGACCCGAGCATAAAGCAAAACACAAAAACACTCGAGTCAGGATTAACATTCTTATATCTATAAATCCAGCTCAAGTGAAATATCAACTGAAATACAAGTAACTTAAAGGATGTTTGGGATAACCATCCCCTAAGGATCTACAGAGCTATCTACAAGATAGAAATATACACTATAATACCGTGGTCCTTTCAAATTAATTTATATTTCAAAACCAAAATATCATTTTCACTTCAATATAAAAATAGTACATATATAGATTTTGGAAAATTTATAAAGTAAAGTATTTATAATTTCCTCTAGTTTCACCGATCACTTCAAAAATCAACTCGACTTTCCTATTCAGATTAAATTAAATCTATAATTTCAATTTCCATTCAATTTAGTCTTCTAAAGAACAAATTCAAATTTTATCAATTTGAAATACAGATCTGAATCACAATTTAACTATTTAAGTCTCGTATTTCAAAGCTTCAACATTTCAAACTAAACCTAACAGTTTCATATAGATCTTGATTTTACTTCATTATTATTTATTCTTGAAATATCCACTAAATATTACTTATATAGCCTTATATTACAATTCATTATATTTGCCTTCAATTTTTTTAAACGTCAATATTCATTAAATCACTAAAGTCAAAGTTATGTTATGAACTATATTTTAAGTTTTCAAATTCAATAAGTTTCGAATTTGATTTAACTAAACAAAGTTATTAATTAAATACCATTCCAATCAATTCAACTTTATCTTCATTAACATATACAAACATTGGAAATATATTTAAAATAAAATACTTAAACATATTCTATTAATTAAATCAAACTTTATTCAATTAAAGTTTACTATTAAATCTACTTTACATTAAACATATTTATATATAAAAATATTTCCAATATTAACTAAAACCCTATATTTCTCCTAAAACCATAGAAAATCATTTCAAAATATTTATATATGGACCAACGACATCTGTATATACTTCTATCATATGGTTAAGTGATACAGATATTTATCATTTCAATCCGTAATTAAGTGTGTGTGTATATATACGGGTAGATATCATTTCGACCTGTAATCCCAATTCAGTTCAAATGAAAATCGCTTGGGTTTATCATTTCAACCCATAACGATTTTCTCCTATTCTAAAGTCCATTCGAGTATGTATCATTTCAACCCATAGTGAATTCTATACTAACAGGGAACTTGCATAGTGATAGCAGATAATAAAATAATAACAGGCATATATCATCAATAATTTAAATAAAATATAAATGACAGGATATGTTGTCATATCCCACAGGTGAACAGTTACAGATAATAGCATATATAACAAAATAACTACAGCATTATATTTCAATTGTCGTTTCAGTTGAAATCAAATTTAATAAAATACAAGAACGTTAATCGTGGGTGATTGCTCACCTTTCAAGGCTAGAGATTTTGACGACTCAACAAGATACGAATTGGATCACGATCTAGACCATCGAATAGTCCAAACAACAACTCAAAGCAAAGTAAGATTTTAACGCGAATTGGACGAACAAGGCTGATGATCAAGAATTGATGAAACGAATCAGAATTGGATCGATGAAGGTAAAAGGTATATAGGTGGATTTATATACTAAAGTCAAACATGTAAAATAAATTGTATGCTATAATTAAAACAATATTTGTTATAAATTTAGTATCGATGAAATCAACTTAAGTCCAAAATAGTATGTATATGTATAAACAAATATATATAAGATATTTATATATATACCACCCACTACATTCATGTTACTCAAATGAATACAGACCCATTATAAATCTATGCGGGCCCATCAACGTACAAGTATAAGTTATATAGTAACCTTTATAATTATGTTATGACTCACACTTTAAAATATAACTGTAACTATTTATAGAAAAATATATATAATAGGTTTTAGACTATGAATATATGCACAACCTTTACAAAATATATGCACAGCCTTTTACAAAATATATGCACAGCCTTTTAAATTTCCAAATATCTGCAAATCCTCACTGCTATAAGCTAACACACCCACTACAACACGCAACTACCTACATATGATTATTTATGTATTATTTTAAATATAAATTAACGTGCCTATAACACAAATATAAACTTATATACTAATATATCTTTACGTTTCAGTTATGCGCATAATTACAGTGATATATGTAACTTACATTTTTATCAATAATAAATTTTTTTACTGCAACCGATATATATAATAAATTTGAATATAACCAAGAGGTTATAACATACTTTTTAATATAAATTTTAAATAAAAGGTCTGAATGTAAAACCCATGTGTTAAAACACATACATTAAAACTGTAAAATACATATACTTATATATATGTGAACATATTATTTATATAAGACTTGTTGCAAAAAAAATGATCGATTTAAAAATAATGATATAATCTAAATATATTCAGCTCTTACAATTATATATATAAACAAATATGCAGACCTTATATGTAAAATATGGCTAAATATGCACACATGCTCCTGTTTATGCAACCAATTGTATGTTGACAAGTGTGTATATAACAATTGTATATATAAGCTATTTACAAATCATCAGCGTACTATATATAGAGATAAGACAACTTGTAATAATTCGTATGAATTCATATATATAAGTATAAAAAGGTAAACAGATCATAGCTTTTAACTTTTAGGTAAATACAACACAATATATTTATAATATAGATATTGCCTTGTATAAAAGAATTGCAAAGGTTGCAGAGGAAAGAAGAAAGGTGGGGTACGGAAAATAAAGGAGGAGGGGACTGCTATCTACAAGCATGCGAAATATTTATTTTCCAAAGAGAACAAAATGAGCAGTTGAATGGAAAAGAAAGCCACTTATATCCTTTGTTGTATTCTCTCACAAGCAACACCAGATGACTGAGAAGAGAAAGTGAAAGGACAAAGACAAATGTATATATTTATATTGGGAATATCAAGGCCAAAAGTGAGTAAATATAAAGGTGAATAAAGTGGACCGTTTAAAATTTAATGAATACAAAATAACGTATAACGTTTATGAACTCAAAAATAATGTACCGATATAAATGTAAAGTAACGAATATAGAAAAATTCAAGCGCAAATAAATGAAACGAAACATACACAAATAAATGAAAACCAATGAAGTTAAAAAGGCAATAATAGTGTAAATGTGAATCGTTGCCACATAAACAAATAAAACGTATACAAATCTTTTACTGGTTATGTGATGGCAACGGTCTCCCTTAATTGAGATGAATAATAAAAGCAAATTACTATTGTTTGAGCACCACGTTTCAAATTTGAAATGTAAAGTAAAAATATAAGGGAGGAAATAAATTGAAAAGTAAATGAAAAGCTGCACGTTTTAGGCCTATCCACTTTCTTTTGAACGAACATGTGTATGCGGTGCATTTTGTTTCAGTCTCAAGATAAAAGCAATATTATAAAATGTTATAAAGAAACGTATGGAATTAAATATAAGCAGTTTTAGTGGAAAGAAAATGAACGGCTTGAGTGACCAAGTGACGTGAAGATTTTTAATACATACATAACATATATATTAAAAATTTAAAGCAGGAATGAAACAGTGAAAAAAAGAAAGTAGAAATAAAAGGTCAAGAAAAGTAGCAATGAGTATATATGTTAGAAAAGTAATAATTTTATTAGCAACGATCATCCACTGATTTAGTTTCCTTATTCAAGCGAATAAATAATGTGGTCCAGCTGTAACGTTTCAAATTTTGAAACGAATGAAATAGAAATGGGACAGGTTGCAATAGGAAAGCCACACATAAATGGAATAAAACGTTAACCATGAAACGTGCAACATTCAATGGAAACAAACTGAAATGATAACGTCAAGCGCGGGAATTAAGGATAATAAAGTAGAAAGTATGAAAAACATAAAAGTGAATAAACGAATGAATGCAAGTTACAGGTATATATAAAAAAATTGATGTAAAATATTATGTTTCTGCCAGAGAGAAGAGAAAACGTTTGAAATGGAATAAATAGGGAAGGAACAAACCCAAAATAAAATAGCAACGGATATAAAATTAAAGAGCTACAGCATGAATACAGGGAGTAATAAAGGTAAGGTATTGATTTGTTTGTAACTGATGTAAAATTTGAATGGTTAGGAAAGAAATAAAATTTACAGTAACAGTCGATTCCCTTGATTTCATGCAAATTTCTGAATCAATTATAATTTGAACGGTAGAAAAAATAACAGCTACCCACTGATTCAGAAAACAATTAAGGTGATTAATAGCTTGATTGGACATCATGTTTCAAATTTTTGAAACCGAAGGAAGAAATAAAGTCACGGTTTAGGGTACCGTTACAACGAACAGTTTATTTTTCAAGTTTGGAACAAACTTATTTTCAACAATTCTTAACTGATTTGAATTTAATAGAATTACATAATAATTAAAATTTCATATAATTAATTCAAAATTTACCATTTGCTATATTTAATTATACGTAATCCAAATATTAAAAAAATTAAAATCTTATTATTAATAATTTCTTAAAAATCCAATTCAATACGTTATAAACGAATTAAAAATTGCTAAAATTTTATGGGTCGTTGCACTCTCCCCCACTCAAAACTTTTCGTCCCCAAAAAGGAACAAAGTAGGAGAATAGAAACAACTAGATGAAAAAATTAGACTTTGAAAACAAATTAAACAATTTATTTAAAACCATATACTTTTTTTTTATTTAAATTAATTAATATTTAATAGATTACTC
Organism: Allium cepa; assembly: GCA_030765085.1. Lineage (NCBI taxonomy): Eukaryota > Viridiplantae > Streptophyta > Magnoliopsida > Asparagales > Amaryllidaceae > Allium > Allium cepa. Next base: position 90,366,319 of record CM060928.1, read on the forward strand.
ATTTTATTAAATCCATTCAATTAATTATGAGATCAATTATTTATAAAACACTAAATTTTTTACTATTAAACCGGGTAGTATATAAATAAACAATATTGTAAAGGATATATTCAAAAGAAGGAAAGAAGGAAAGAAAATAGATTCGGAAAAGAGAATATAGGTGAATAAATAAAGCAGGGCAGATAAGGTAGATTCAAAAGAGTAGTATCAGGCTCGAATAGTTAATTTCAAACCAAAAAAATTTCAATTTCAGATATTAATATAAAATTTATATTTCAAATAATTTGGATAAATTGAGGTTAGAAAGATAAATTGGGATTTAGTTGAAATGGTATTAAATTAAGAATTTTATTTGTTGGAAATACCATTATAATAAAATGCTTTTATATCGAAACCAATTTTTCTTTCGAAAATACTTTTATAACTCGATGTTTCAACAAGCTTATCCTAGTTCTTGCAGACTCTGGCCATTCGATGATCAGGCGCAAAGCTAGAATTCTTCAAGTACTTAGTAGGCCTGTTTCAACACCCAGTGAAAATACTTGAAAAACCTTCAAAACTGATATGGAAAGTACAATCCAAACAAAACAACCAAACCAAAACCTTTGTCTAACCATGGTTCGCAGATACACAATGGTTACGCCTGGATCCCCAAGGAAACAATCCATATCCGTAAGCTTTCTCAGCCCTGCGAGTTACGCCATGATGACTAGTAGAGTGCAGGATACACAATGGTTACGCATGGATCCCCCAGGAAACAATCCGTACCCCTAGGTCGTCTCAGCCAGGCGGTTTCGCTACTAATGCGACCTACATAGAGTGCAGGATACACGATGGTTACGCCTGGATCCCCCAGGAAACAATCCGTAACCCTAGGCCAGTTCAGCCAGGCAGTTGCACTATGCAGTCGCGCTCGTAAGAAAAACCGTGGGTTACGCCACGGTGGGACACTCGAGTATCACATCCGGAAAACCAAAAATCAGAGAGAATAATATCGATAGAATGAATTCGCAATGTGGCCACAAAGCGGATATCAAGCAGAAGGCACTTCCATATCTTTACTTCGAAAATATATATCATATAGTACCTTTCAAATCACTTTCAAATATCATACTTATATAAAGTCTATTATATATAAGATTTCATTTTCAAATCGAATAGTTTCCAAAATCAATAGTATATCAAATCACCCTTATATAAATTTCGATTATAAGAGATTTCACTTTTCAAATTGAGTACCTTTCCAAATCAATAGTTTTGAATCAACTTCATACTTATACAAATCAATATTTGTATTAGTTCGATAATTCCCAAATCAAGTATTTAGTAAAATAAGGTTCTCAATTTCAATTCGTTTCATGTCAGTTCAGTCTCAAAATCATATATGATTTCACCAAATTTTCTTCCAAATTAAATATCTAAATTTCAAAGTTCCCAAAATAATAGGTTTAGAAAATAATCCCAATTTCCCCATTAACATAAGTCAAGTCAAACAAATTCATTTCCAAAATCACCATATAAGCACTAGTTTTAATTCCAATCTAATTTCAAAACCAAATATTTTTCTCAAAATCAATTGTACTCAAAATGGTTTCCAAATTTATAACCATCCCTTTAAAACCTTTAAACTATTTATTTCCATATGAAAAAAAAATCCAATTTTCCTTTTGCAAATCATTTATTTAACAAAAGTTTCAAATTTACTTAAGTCATATTCTTCATACTTTAAACATCCAAAACTAAACTTATATTCTTTATCAAATATTTTATACTCTTCGAAATTTCTTAGTTTTAAAATTTTAAACCTTGATTTGGAAGTGCTCGAACCTTCAAAATAGTCGGTAAAATCAAATTTCAAATCCAAGAGTTGAAAATCAGCAACAAATCAGTAAATTAATTTTTATAAATAGAGTTATACTAAATCAAATCGAAAACTAGAGGATCGAACACCGGCTTCCTTTAAATTATTTTAAATATATATACATATATCTTTCTAATATCGAATTATACTTTGAAATTTGAAATCAAAATTTGTTTCACAATATCACTCGCATAGCAAAACTACTAGAGTGGCCTCTCTCCCACTCTGAAACTCAAAAATCTATGTCGTGATGCGTGCGCTCGTCACCGAAATTATTTGCCAGCGACAAAAGTGAGTTCTGGGCTTCTATTTTCTTGAAACTTCTTTAAAAAAAATCTCTTCGAATTCATTTGCAACATTTCTTATTTGAAAAATATCTTTTAAATTGTATTATTATATATATATATTTTTTCCAAAATTTAAAACCAATTTCAAAACACCGGAATTCAATCTCTCGAATTTCAAATTAAAACCCTTCAGTTATAAATTATTTTTATATAAATCCATTTCTTATATAATCTTCAAAATTTCAAATCCTTTCGAAACTTTTATATATAGAATAACATTTCTTATTCGTTTTATACATAGGTTAATCCTTATCGAAAACATTTTCTCATTTATATATAAAATAAAATCATAGTTACCCAAATAAAAATTTCTGTATATAAACAATTTTAAAATACAAACAAAACCCAATTTTCAAAGGATGATTCAAGAATGGGTTTCAAAACAAAGATAGAGATTTTAAATTAGAGGAGCTCTAATCAATAGAATCCTGATTTGAAGATAGACACGATCGAAGATGAGATAATTAAATTACAAAATAGAAGATGGATATACTTCTATAAATCGCGGGCGACCTTAATCGGGTCAACCGTGAATTTAGCGATATGATGGATGCAAAATTCTAAGGCAAATCGACATTCGATCACTAGATATAGAATTCGGCATAACCAGAGATAGCAGCATCTAAACCGAGGATATATAAATCTTCGGTGAATCGATGCTATTTTAAAGGAGTTTCACCCTTTTACAAATCATTCAGTGGAGCTATGGGATACTCCAGAATCAAACGAATATAAATAGAAAGTGACAAGAATGAATTTTGGAACCTAGGGACATTCCAAAATTCAAAGGAAATCGAGTCAAAAAGGAAGAGATTCAACTCGAACGAAAGTGATTCTGTAAATAAATTTACCATACATGCTAAGTTCTGCCTAGAGCCAAAGCTCTGATACCAACTATAACGACATGGTATTTTCAACCATTCGCATCCGCACAAGTCGGACTTGAATTGCTCAAAATATCAGATTGTTAATTTAAATTTGCCAAAAACTTAACATATACAGTAAACAAATCAATCATATAATCACATATACAGAGTAGTAAAATAATACGCAGCGGAATAAATGAATAGTAGTTCAGGAAGCTACTATATAAACATTAGAGTTTGAAATAAAATACAACAGAATATTTCAGATGCAGTGAAGTCTCCAGTACGAGCAGATGACTTCTCTGAACCAATCAACTGGATAACTGAAAGGATAGATAGCTGGATCTTCAAGCAAAGCTCCAGCTTCGAAGGTGAGTCTCAAATGCTGTATCACTCAGTCTGACCCGGGCATAAAGCAAAACACAAAAACACTCGAGTCAGGATTAACATTCTTATATCTATAAATCCAGCTCAAGTGAAATATCAACTGAAATACAAGTAACTTAAAGGATGTTTAGGATAACCATCCCCTAAGGATCTACAGAACTATCTATAAGGTAGAAATATACACTATAACACCATGGTCCTTTCAAATTAATTTATATTTCAAAACCAAAATATCATTTTCACTTCAATATAAAAATAGTGTGTGTGTGTGTCTATATAGATTTTGGAAAATTTATAAAGTAAAGTTTTTATAATTTCCTCAAGTTTCACCGATCACTTCAAAAACCAACTCGACTTTTCTATTCAGGTTAAATTAAATCTCAAATTTCAATTTCCATTCAATTTAGTCTTCTAAAGAACAAATTCAAATTTTATCAATTTCAAATACAGATCTGAATCACAATTTAACTATTTAAGTCCCGTATTTCAAAGCTTCAACATTTCAAACTAAACCTAACAGTTTCATATAGATGTTGAGTTAACTTCATTATTATTTATTCTTGAAATATCCACTCAGTATTACTTATATAGCCTTATATTACAATTCATTATATTTGCCTTCAATTTCTTTAAACGTGAATATTCATTAAATCACTAAAGTAAAAGTTATGTTATGAACTATATTTTAAGTTTTCAAATTCAATAAGTTTCGAATTTGATTTAATTAAACAAAATTATTAATTAAGTACCATTCCAATCAATTCAACTTTATCTTCCTTAACATATACAAACATTGGAAATCTATTTGAAATAAAATACTTAAACATATTCTATTAATTAAATCAAACTTTATTCAATTAAAGTTTACTATTAAATCTACTGTACATTAAACATATTTATATATAAAAATATTTCCAATATTAACTAAAACCCTATATTTGTCCTAAAATCATAGAAAATCATTTCAAAATATTTATATATGGACCAACGACGTCTGTATATACTTCTATCATATGGTTAAGTGATACAGATATTTATCATTTCAATCCGTAATTAAGTGTGTGTGTGTGTGTGTGTGTATACGGGTAGATATCATTTCAATCCATAATCCCAATTCAGTTCAAATGAAAATCGCTTGGGTTTATCATTTCAACCCATAACGATTTTCTCCTATTCTAAAGTCCATTCGGGTATGTATCATTTCAACCCATAGTGATTCTATACTAACAGAGAACTTGCGGAGTGATAGGAGATAATAAAATAATAACAGGCATATATCATCAATAATTTAAATAAAATATAAACGACAGGATATGTTGTCATATCCCACATGTGAACAGTTATAGATAATAGCATATATAACAAAATAACTACAGCATTATATTTCAATTGTCGTTTCAATTGAAATCAAATTTAATAAAATACAAGAACGTTAATCATGAGTGATTGCTCACCTCTCGAGGCTAGAGATTTTGACGACTCGACAAGATACGAATTGGATCACGATCTAGACCATCGAATAGTCCAAACAACAAATCAAAGCAAAGTAAGATTTTAATGCGAATTGGACGAACAAGGCTGATGATCAAGAATTGATAAAATGAATCAGAACTGGATCGATGAAGGTAAAAGGTATATAGGTGGATTTATATACTAAAGTCAAACATGTAAAATAAATTGTATGCTATAATTAAAACAATATTTGTTATAAATTTAGTATCGACGAAATCAACTTAAGTCTAAAATAGTACGTATATGTATAAACAAATATATGTAAGATATTTATATATATACCACCCACTACATTCATGTTACTTAAATGTATACAGACCTATTATAAATCTATGCAGATCCATCAACATACAAGTATAAGTTATATAGTAACCTTTATAATTCTGTTATGACTCACACTTTAAAATATAACTGTAACTATTTATAACAAAATATATATAATAGGTTTTAGACTGTGAATATATGCGCAGCCTTTACAAAATATATGCACAGCCTTTTACAAAATATATGCACAGCCTTTTAAATTTCCAAATATCTACAAATCCTCACTGCTATAAGCTAACACACCCACTGCAACACGCAACTACCTACATATGATTATTTATGTATTATTTTAAATATAAAGTAACGTGCCTATAACACAAATATAAACTTATATACTAATATATCTTTACGTATCAGTTATGCGCATAATTACAATGACATATGTAACTTGCATTTTTATCAATAATAAAATTTATTACTGCAACCGATATATATAATAATTTTAAATATAACCAAGAGATTATAAAATACTTTTTAATATAAATTGTAAATAAATGGTCTGAATGTAAAACCCATGTGTTAAAACACATACATTAAAAATGTAAAATACATATACTTATATATATGTGAACATATTATTTATATAAGACTTGTTGCAAAAAAATGATCGATTTAAAAATAATGATATAAATCTAAATATATTCAGCTCTCACAATTATATATATAAACAAATATGCAGACCCTATATGTAAAATATGGCTAAATATGCACACATGCTCTTGTTTATGTAACCAATTGTATGTTGACAAGTGTGTATATAACAATTGTATATATAAGCTATTTACAAATCATCAGCGTACTATATATAGATAAGACAACTTGTAATAATTCGTATGAATTCACATATATAAGTATAAAAAGTTAAACATGTTATAGCCTTTAACTTTTAGGTAAATACAACACAATATGTTTATAATATAGATATTGCCTTGTATAAAAGAATTGCAAAGGTTGCAGAGGAAAGGAGAAAGGTGGGGTACGGAAAATAAAGGAGGAGGGGACTGCTATTTACAAGCATGCGAAATTTTTTTTTCTTTCAAAGAGAACAAAATGAGCAGTTGAATGGAGAAGAAGTCCACTTATATCCTTTGTTGTATTCTCTCACAAGCAACACCAGATGACTGAGAAGAGAAAGTGAAAGGATAAAGACAAACGTATAGATTTATATTGGGAATATCAAGACCAAAAGTGAATAAATATAAAGGTGAATAAAGTGATCCGTTTAAAATTTAATGAATGCAAAGTAACGTATAACGTTTTATGAACGCAAAAATAACGTATCGATATAAATGTAAAGTAACGAATATGGAAAAATTCAAGCGCAAATAAATGAAATGAAATGTACACAAATAAATGAAAACCAATGAAGTTCAAAACGAAATAATGTGTAAATGTGAATCGTTGCCACATAAACAAATAAAATGTATACAAATCTTTTACCGGTTATGTGAAGGCAATGGTCACCCTTAATTGAGCTGAATAATAAAAGCAAATTACTATTGTTTGAGCACCACGTTTCAAATTTGAAATGTAAAGTAAAAATATAAGGGAGGAAATCAGTTGAAAAGTAAATGAAAGCTGCACGTTTTAGGCCTATCCACTTTCTTTTGAACGAACATGTGTATGCGGTGCATTTTGTTTCGGTCTCAAGATGAAAGCAATATTATAAAATGTTATAAAGAAACGTATGGAATTAAAAATAAGCAGTTTTAGTGGAAAGAAAATGAACGGCTTGAGTGACCAAGTGACGTGAATTTTTTTAATACATACATAACATATATATTAAATTTTTATAGCAGGAACGAAACAGTGAAAAAAAGAAAGTAGAAATAAAAGGTCAGGAAAAGTAGCAATGAGTATGTATGTTAGAAAAGTAATAATTTTATTAGCAACGGTCATCTACTGATTTAGCTTCCTTATTCAAGCGAATAAATCATGTGGTCCAGCTGTAACGTTTCAAATTTGAAATGAAGGAAATAGAAATGGGACAGGTTGCGAAAGGAAAGCCACACATAAATGGAATAAAACGTTAACCATGAAACGTGCCATATTCAATGGAAACAAACTGAAATGATAACGTCAATCGCGGGAATTAAGGACAATAAAGCAGAAAGTATGAGAAACGTAAAAGTGAATAAACGAATGAATGCAAGCTACAGATATTTATATAAAAAAATGATGTAAAATATTATGTTTCTGCCAGAGAGAAGAGAAAATGTTTTAAATGGAATAAATAGGGAAGGAACAAACCCGAAATGAAATAGCAACGGATAGAAAATTAAAGAGCTACAGCACGAATATAGAGAGTAATAAAGGTAAGGTATTGATTGGTTTGTAACTGATGTAAAATTTGAATGGACAGGAAATAAATAAAATTTATGGTAACAGTCGATTCCCTTGATTTCATGCCAATTTCTGATTCAATTATAATTTGAACGGTAGGGAAAATAACAGCTACCCACTGATTCAGAAAACAACTAAAGCAATTAATAGCTTGATTGGACATCACGTTTCAAATTTTTGAAACCGAAGGAAGAAATTAAGTCACAGTTTAGGGTACCGTTATAACGAACAGTTTATTGTTTCAAGTTTGGAACAAATTTATTTTCAACAATTCTTAACAGATTTGAATTTAATAGAATTACACAATAAATAAACTTTCATATAATTAATTGAAAATTTACCATTTGCTATATTTAATTATACGTAATCCAAATATTAATTTTTTTTCAAAATTTTATTATTAATAATTTCTCAAAAATCCTATTCAATACGTTATAAACCAATTAAAAATTGCTAAAATTTTATGGGTCGTTAATGTGTCTGTTACTTTTGATAACTACTAAGCCAAAATACGTACTAATTATTATATATGTCCGGACGCTAATTTAACGAGCACCCTATTGTTGGGCTCTTCCCTTAACATTCAAGATGTAATATTCATGGCCTGAATAATATGTTCTGAATTCGTTGGAGATGCTCTAAACATAGAAACCTCTGGTCCAACATCTAATTCTTCTAATTTACTTGGCTTAATCACTACACTTGACATATATACACAGTTGCATAATTGTGAAACATGGAACACATTGCATACTCCAAGCATCATTTTGCAGGGGTCAACTATATATGCAAGTTTTTTGATTCGTTGCACAATACAAAATGGTCAAACGAACCTATGTGCGAGCTTCCCCGAATTGCCAAATGTAACAACTCGCTTCAATGGTTATGTTTTAACAAACACTAACTTTGAGTTCAATATCAATATTTATTTTATCAGCATAAGACTTTTGTTGGTCTTGACATGCCTTCATCATCTTTCATATCAACTCGACTTTCTTTGAAGTCTTACAGATCATATCGATCCAAGTATTACCTTTCTTGAAGTTGTTAGATGACTTTTAATGATCGATTTAAGTAATCAAAAAAAATTGTAATATATCATGTGTTCTCCTTCTTCTTGTAACATAATAATGATTTGTTTAAGGTTTCATATTCATTTTTTGCCTTCACATAATTTCTACTCTTGTGGTACGCTGAGTACAGCCGAGGTCACGAGTATGGAACATTATTAGGTAAATGGAGCAATCCACTACAAAAACTTTACTTATTCATTTCACTCTTTCATTTTATGCCAAGACCAAACTATCTTCTATACCGTGTCATCTAGTAAGTAACTCTTGGTATATTTGCATATAACTTCAGTCATAGAAAAATTATACAAAGATTAATGAAACAAGGAGTTTTTTAAAGTAACAAAGAATCAAGATTATATGCAAAAAAACCAGATAATTCTAAATCATTTTTAGCTATTGTTTTATTCTCTTAGATTATTCATCTATCATAAAAATATTACATTAATTGGGAAAGTTTGAAATCCTAGTTCCATCTTGATTACCTACAACAGGAATAAAGTTTTACCTAAAATTTGAACAGGACTAAAGTATAACCTGAAATTTGAAAAGTAATGAAACATGTGATGTATATGTATAAAAAGTTGAAAACATTTCTCGTGACTACTAACAATGAAATCTAGAATTACAAGATCCAGAAATTTTCATTTTTGAAATCAGAAATACCTTAAAGAGAACATAATGTAAATCTTATGCATGGAAAATGTTGGGTTTGTAGCTATATAAATACTTATACTAAAAATAATATGCATTCTTGTTTTGTTATTTGTAAATTTGTAGCTTAATTTTTTCTTCTTTAGGAATCTAGGATAAAGTGTGATTTTTTCTGAAAGCTTACTTCAAGATATTACCAAGTACTTGATTAACTCTGAGTTTCTTGTTAATTTACATGAGTACATAATTTTAAATTAACATCATGAACCTAAATACTAAAATTAACTTTTAGATGGTAAATTTTAAAGTAGCCGACATCTTTTTGGTACTTCTGCAACTAATGGTGATACTATGTAACTATAGTAAAAATTTGACTATGATGGTTGTCTTTTTGTTTATGTTATCCTCCTTCTGAACCAAGTCAAGCCGTCAAATGGTCAGATAGTAAACTCGAAATCCAGAACTGTAACTAGAAAAGTCGGAATTCAACAAAAGCTCAAAGACTGTCATTGGATCTTGCTTCCAACATGAAGAAAGCTAACTTTTTTCTAGAAGAATCAAGTGACAGAGAAAAGCCAACAAGAACAGATGAAGTGTCAACTCGGCGCCGAGTTAGGCCACTCACCTCGGTACCGATCCATGAATGCGTACTGACAAAGCCACTTAAAGGAAGTTCAAGAACAAACCATGTACAACACACTTAACGGAACTATAAGAGATTTCCTAAAAGCTTCCACTCAAGAGAATAAGGAAGAAAAATCGAGTACTCGGAAAAGTAAAGCAATATATAACTCAGTATCGTGTTGAAAAGTAAAGCAATACATAACTCGGCATTGAGTTGTGACGCACAACTTAGTACCGAGTTGACTATCAACATAAGAACGTGGCCACGACCTTTTTCTTGAATCTCCTCCTAAACATGAGGAACATGAGTATCAAATATTAGAGTCTATTTCGTTGATCTACATCTATATATAGGAGGAGAGGGGCACAAAATCGAGATCTTTCTTTTTTTTTGAACCTTTTGATTTTATGCTGTCATTATGCTGGATTCTCACTGAGTTGTGAGCATCAAGTTTTAAGAACGCTATCTGTAAAATATTTGAAATTCATTAGCAAAGTTTAAGTGGACGTAGGCTAGAGCATTGCCAAATCACTATAAATTTTTAATGTTATTATCTTTATTTTCCATTCAATTTCTTCATTTATTCTCTACTTAAATTTGGCGTAAATGTTTTGCACTTTCATTGAGAAAATTCGAATTTCTCACTGTTTGGAATTATCTTTAACCTATGGGTTGCTATAAGCCACGAAGTAGATCTAAAAGCTCTGATTGAAAGGTCCATGATTAATTAGATTTCCTTAAAATCTATTATAGGATCCGCAAAACTATGGCATCTAGAAACATCAGGAAAATGCCTACTGCATTCAAACCCACTAACGACGCACAGAATGATGGCTCTCAACATGGAAAGGAAATCAATCAACGTAATAGCGCAAAATTTTAAAGTGCATGAGAAATGGTCACCGGAGTTGATTTGGGTAGGAGATAAGGAAAATGAACGAGAAACTATAGAGAGCCAAAATGCTATGATGAAGCAAATAAAATAGAATATGGACTTGCTAATCCAAGTATCCTAGAGTTGTAGGAGGAATAGAAAGGAGTGTAACCTCCCGATTCAGATGAAGATAGTTTCACCTCATCAGATAGAAACCCTAGAGATGTAAAGTAGAAAATGAAAAGGAAGGAAGTTGGGAAGTGAAATTTGGAACTGGAAAAACTCTAGTTTGCTAGGGGACAACTCGACACCGATCTGGGTTTACAGGTCGGTTCCGACCCTGATACTCGAATTGTGGATGATGATGCATATGTTGACTTACAAGATGATGTCGTTATTGATGATGGCCCTGCTATTGGTGGCTAGAGTGGTGGAGTTCAAACGGCTGTTTTGACCCGCCAGGTATTTCCAGCAATGTGTTCCACTCTCTCAACGTCCGTTTCAGATTGTCCCACATGTTTTTCATCCGTGTGTTGGTCCAATTGTCATTGAGTCCGTCATTGAAATCCGACTGAATAGCAGATAAAAAGCAGCCTCGCAAATCCAGGTGGTTGATGCATAGGTTGATGAAAGATCCATTCTTTGTTGTCCAATGAGCAATAGGCATAGATGAGGATCCAGCAGAGTGAGTCATATGTTGTAGATTTGAAAAATACAAAAATTCAAAAATAAACAAGAAATTACAAAAAAAAAATAGATCTGAAAAATATAAACAAAATAGAGGAGAAAAATACCTAAAATAATACATCAAATTGCGGGAAAAAAATGAAGAAGAGGCGAAATGGGATAGGTTTGCTGGTTGAGAATGGAGAAAAAGAGGGGAGAGATATAAATAATCGCGGTTGGGATATCAATCCATTGGGTCCAAGCATCACGACGCATTGGACGCGTCAGACGCGTCGGAAGCCAACGACTTGATTTCCAACAGCATCGAAACGGTGGCATTTGCCCCGTTTCCGCTAGTAACGCGTCAGACGCGTCGAAAGAGGATACATGGGTAAATGTGAGGTGTGAATGGTACCTATATGGTGTTTAAAGATATGTGTCAAATGAGAAACCTTAAGCGTTGATTCGATGAAAGAAACTGAGTGTAATCGCTTAATAGGATCACTACTTTATAGGATCTGATTTGGTGGACTTAATTCAAAACAAATGGCCTACTTATATTAGCAAAGAATCACTGATTCAAAAAATATATCAAAACAAATGAATTTTTATTAATAAAAACAAACACACCCGAAATGAAAAGGAATCCAAAATGCATTTGAATTTTACAAAACAGCAAGAACACTTACAAAATTTCACGAAAAGAAGACAAAATATATGCATGAGCAAAGAAAATGCATGAGGAAAAATATGTCACATAGCAAAGCACCTGAAATTTTCTAGGAAATTTTGAAAGATTGTTGCGCACTTTTTAGGAAGTTCAAGAAAAATAAAAAATCACCAAAATTACAAATATTCGCAAATAATTTACTTGATGCTTGTGTTTATTGATACTAAACATTTTCAGTCTAATAAAAAACCTCAAATCCCATCCATTATCTGCATTTAGTTCAATACACTTTGCTTGAAGCCAAAAATACCAATTACTTTATCGGAAAAGTAATCTTGTAATATGGGTATATAATGTTCTGAGTTATAAACCACCATGTAAATAATAATAAAACAAATTGAAGATACTTAGACCATAATTTTTTGGTTCATGTTAATATAAATGCTACATATAAGATTTATTAATTTATAACTTTGTTAATTGCATAAATGTAACATAAATTTGAATTTTCGACATTCTTGTAGTTTTATCATTTTCACTACTTAATCAATTCGAAGTCTTCAATAATTTTCAATCAACGATTAGTAGACCATATAATCTATGATCTGTCAATTTCAAAGGGTAAAGAAAAGGAAAGCTAATTATCATACAGTAAACATCCAGTTATTAAACATTCGTTGACATCCGTGACCTTAAGGTTATGGAAAAAAAAATTAACTAATACTTGTAAAATTTATCATATTTATTAAACTATGAATATGAATGTATAAATCCACAAGAACTATATTTTCGGTAAGTTCATTTTCTTTAAAATTACCATTATCCAATTTAACATTTAGCAACATTCAAATCCATAGCTCAAATGGATTATTGCCCACACTAAATAAAGGAAAAGGATTGTATAACTTACCAAATTGAGTCAATCTATCAAGTAGTTTTATTGTATCAACGGAAATATGGAATCGCTGTAATTTCTCTTCTCTACTATGAGTTATTGACTTAAAAGTATGCTGGCTGATGATGATTGCTTATTTGATCAATTCAATGTGGGAAAGTGGAGATCAATGGGGTGGCTATGAAATTGTTGGATGGGGTGCAATGAAATTTTTTTAGTTGCCGTGAATTTTGAATGGCTAGGGTTTTGGAAAAGGGGAAAAAAATGAATGGGGCAATTATGAAATGAGGGCTTGACTAATTGGAATGTCTTGATATTAGGTTGGGCATTATACGCTGGCGTAAGTTTCTTTCTACGCGGCATGCATGTAAATTTTGCTGAACATGTTACTTCTAATCGTTTCTTGCAAAAAATAAAAAATAGTTGTAATTTGAAGAGGCGGTAATATGATCCTGATTATCATTACTACAAACTATTTACATTTAAAATAATATATAACTATGATATCAGTTCAAAACGAAGTAAAAGAAAAAAATATCCACACAACAACACACCAATAATTATTCTCAACTATACCTCAAATATCTAAAATCAAGCTCAGTTAAAATAAACTACAAAAACCAAATTCTAATTCAACAAAAGATAATCAAAACCATACATGAAAATTTGCTCTACATTACCTTGTCAAACTACATAATTTCAGCTATTGTAAGTTGCCAATTATCAAAACCATGCTATCGGAAGTGATAACATCAATATAAGTACAACAAATGAGTAACTGAAGCTTGTAAAAGAAGATATAAAAAGTATGCGGCAATAATGGGTGCGTTTGCAGAAAGCGAAAGACGGACATTGAAGCGAAGTAGGAAGTTAAGCAGGGAATGCGTTTGCGGGTTTAAGCGGGGCATTCAAGTGGAGTATGTTAATTTATGATTTTTAATTTAATTGATTCATAGTTAATTAATTATTTGTTTTTGGTGTAATATACATTTAATAATTGCAAATGAAATTCATCCAGAAAAAAACGATATTTCATAAATCAAAACAATACATTTGAAATTCAAATACTAGCAAACAAACAAGTAGAACAAACCAAAAAAACTAGAAAAATAAGCACAATACACTAGACTCAACTGGTATGCCCTCTCCAGTCAAAAAATCAAGAAGTAAAGCGTCACCGCGTTATGTACGACGAATAGCAAATATGTACCTAAAGACTAAACTATGAATGATAAAATTTAAACTCTAAACATAAAAAAATAACCAATAAAACATAAACCTTAAATCATAAATGTTAAACAATAAAAATATAAATATTAAAATTTAAAAAGAAAATGCATATGAATGGATGAACATGCCAATGGAAAACCCATAATCCTAAGTCGTAGGGACGTCATAGGAATTTTTTTACATCTTTCATACACAAAAACTTTATCGTAGTAACTTCCCACGCCTTTCTTACGCCTCGGTTAATTTTCTGTAGGCATAGAAAAATTTACGTAGAAAATTATTCTGTAGGCATAGAAAAATTTATGTAGAAAATTAAGCTATTTTCTTGAAGTGATCCAGCATCTTCAACATTCAAAAATACCATAGAAAACATTGAACTTGAATCAAGTATTCATAAAGACAGCTGGACTTGGAAGTTATCACCAAAAGGAAAATTCACATTTAAAAATACATGGGAACTTTTTAATGGTTAAGAATTAGAATCTGCATTCTTGGAAAGCATTTGGGTCTAACACCCTGAACTTTGGAGAAGACCCTCACTCGAATTTCCTATACTTTGATGGAAGGTTTTTCCACCATAGATCTCCACTATAAAAATAAAATAAACTTGATAATATTGAGAGAGAAAAATCCGAATCTGAGTTCAGATTTGATCAGAAATAGCTACAGAAGTTGGGATTGAAGATGGTGAAGGAATGGAGAAGGAGTGCTGAATTTTTAAGGAATGGAGGAGTGCTGAATTTATAAAGGAGGAAGGAGAAGATGGCTGGCTGTCTGGAGTGGAAGTTGCGCCAACGTTTAGTTTTCAACCGTTGAAACAATGGTTTGTGTTTAGAAATTGGACCGTCATTATGTCCAACGGATCGAACACACCAATGGTCCAAGTTCCAAACATCGTGCACACGAATAGGACCTTAGTATTTGGCTAAGGCGTAGAAACACACTTCTTTCTTACGTCGATAATATCTTGCTTCCAAATAAAGTTGTTATAAAGTTATTTCAAAAAAATTAGATGGAAAATTAACATAAATATATATTTATAGTATCATTTCTCATATAATAAAATTAAACATAATTCGAAACGTTTGATGTTGATTTTCTGTAGGTGTAGAAAATTTTACATAGAAAATTAAGCTATTTCCTTGAAATGATCCAGCATCTTTAATATTCAAAAATGCCATAGAAAATATTGAGATTGAATCATGTATTCCTAAAGACTAAACTAACTACCAAAGTAGTAAACCACATAGACTGAAACTTTCTTCCATTTTTAAATACTAGAATATTCATCAGTAAGCAAAAAATAAAAAATGCGTAGATAGGTATGCACAAATGTGTGTTTTCACTATATGGCCATCATCACATTGAGTTGCATTTGATGTCCCCTAAACAAAATTGTATGCCACGTCTACAGAAGCAAAACATATAAAGAAGAGGCTCACCCTGAAATCTACCTTTTAAACTGAGAATGTAGGAAACGACGTCTTTGGTTTTCCTCTTCAAACAGCATAAAGATCTTCCGAAGTTCTTTATTTTGGAACCCAATCGCTGCATCGACAACCAAATCTATGTCATCATGCTCAAATTTCAAATAATATAGGTAACACAACTACGCAAATCAAGAAGTGAGCATCCAATACATTATACGGAAAACTTAAACAGAAAATGCTAAAACATAAAACATAAAATATGTACAGCGAATAAAAAATATAAACCTGAAAGACTAAACTATGAAGGATAAAACATAAACATTAAACATTAAATTATAAACCATAAAAGCCTAAAGATTAAACCATAAATTACGAACTATAAACATTAAACCGTAAACGTTAAACTATAAAACATAAAACATAAATCATAAACAGTAAACCATAAACCGTAAAACATAAATAATAAACTTTAAACCATAAACCATAAAGTTTAAAGATTAAACCGTAAACCATAAGCCATAAAAGTCTAAATATTGAAATTTAAAAAGAACTTAAAACATAACCAGAAAACGCTAAAGCTTAAAACATAAAATATGTACGGCGAATAGTAAAATGTACCTAAAGACTAAACTATGAAAGATAAAACATAAACACTAAACTGTAAATTCTAAAACATAAAACATAAACATTAAATCATAAAAGTTAAATAATAAAAGTCAAAATATTAGAATTTAAAAAGAAAATGCCTATTCCAGTGATCTTGGCGGCTCGTTAGTCAGCCAATCTTCGAACTTGGAGTCGGAGTCGCAACCTAAGGCTTGCGTCATCGGAATGGAGTGGTTGTCGGGATTGTGTAGGTAATGTAATAAGCTAGCGTATGTCGCGTGATATTAAATCCTTTAAGGGGGAAGAAAGTAATGACTCAAATTTTAGTCGCTTGGTTTTAAACGTTAATTTGTTTTGAAATGTCAAATTTGGAATGTTAATTGTGTTTGAATATGGAAATATGATTTTAAATTTGAAAAATAGACTTAGAATTTCAGTATATATAGCTATTTATCATAATACGAGAATATTAAGATTAATATTTGAAATATCCGAGAGCACTCAAACTCAGGATTAGAACCATATTTTACTGAACTAGCACAAGATAGCCCTGGAATAGTTTTCTGCTCAAATTTCATGATACGAGGCGTCAAAGAATTTTTCTTGTATCTTAGTATATTTTTCTCCTTGAATAAGGCATGCTATGTGAATATGGCCTTCCATTAGGATGTGCTAATATACTCGAGACCATACGTGGATAAGGCCTCGGATAAAGATACATACTAAGAAATAGAAGATTTCCCTTGCTTCAACTCAACGAAACGATGGGTTAAGAGGGCTTTCTCAGATTCAGGAATGAAATTAAGCTCGAATCGCTCCGTAAACTTGATCCTAGTAAGAGTGGACTCATCAAGTTCGGTAATAAGAAGCTCATACCAATCAAGAGCATGCTCTTGAAATGTACTCGATGCAATAAAAACTCGGTGGTGGTCGGATAGATCCATGTAAGAAAAGATGTGCTTGCATGAACGAAGCCATACTTCTAAGGTCATTTTGACCCAACAAGAATACATAAATGTGGTGCACTCTGAATACCTGCCTATTTGAAAGTTTGAAATCTTTGTGTCTACTTGAATTTTCAATGTATTTATATGGTGTACAAACACTTAACTTGTGTTTTAAGGTGTGCTGAACCCGAAGTTATTTATTTTCTATGAATATGCGATCTATTCTTTAGTTTAAAAAATAGTCATTAGTGTTAGTCCATGAGATGATGGTTTTGATGACAACAACCTTAGGATGAATTATAAAATATAAATACTAACATTACAAGTATAGATATATATGTGTATACAGGATCTAACCATGCAGGTACCAAGAGTGAAGACTGTACAGTATAGAGATTCAAGATATCAAGATAGAAGACTCGTGAGAATCAAGATTATCATGAGTTCAAGATTTCAAGGATAAGTATTTTTAATTAGGAATTTTTGTTAAAACTCGTAGAAAAGCATTGGCATCTTAAAATCTAATTTATTCGTGGAATGGGATCCACTTCGAGCTCGTTAAAGGGATGGAACCCTAAGTAGGATGGAACCTACAAAAATCTAGTGGGACATTGTTTTGTATCCACTAATTTTAATTCAAAATGATTTTACAAATTTATCTTGTTTTCAAAATGATTTCAAAACTTTCCTTTTAAAAGATTCAAAACCCTCGATCCTGATTTTAAATAATTTTAGCCTCAAAAACATCTTTATTTTCAAAGTCAAATTAATCCTGATTTTAAACTATCTTTTCAAATAATATATTTAACTTTTAAATATTTATACTTTGATTTAAATATAAATTATAGTTAAATTATGTATATTGTTCTTTATATTTACTTATGAATTTCAACTATATTCAAGTATATTTGTAAAGTTTAAAATAGTTTTAATATAATGCAAAGGTTATTTTCAAAGAAAAAAAAGACATCAAAATTTGCTTTGGGATGTCGACATGCCTAGGAGTACTGTAACGACCCGCAAATCCGTACCCCTTAAGTCAACACTATTCTACCTAAATCAACTCAAGTTATACACAAATACGAACCATTTGGGTTAAATAAGAAGAGGTAGAAGAAGAGAAACAGAAAACAACAACAGAATCTTACCATCGCAGCGGAATAAAATATAATAGATAATAAATGATTTTTACACAAAAACAAATATATATCTATTTATATATATTACATCATCAGAGTACATCAATCACAGTTCAACATCAATATCATACAACTGGATACACAGCTACACTACACAGCGGAATATATAAACAAGTGCGAAAGTACGTATCGTCATCCAACTCGTCTCCTGAGCTCCACAGCATCATATCCTGTTTCCTATAATACTCGGTCTGACCCGAGCATTATAGTTAAATAACACCCGAGTCAGTCTGGAATACCAGCGTGAGAAAATCACACTCAATTAATTATTAAAGTTTCAAAAATCCTTTGAAAAACAAAAGCATCTCGTAAGATCACGCCACAAATAAACATGTCGGGTTTTTACCTTACGATAGCCAAATCAATTTTTATAGAAATCCTCTGATATTATAATAGGGTCTATATACAAATACTTATAAAATAGCCGAAATTGTTACATGATTAAATTCCAGCTACTAGCCACAGAGTGGGTAATACAAACAAAACTCGTACAAGGCTCGTAGGAGAATGGATTTCCAACTAATGACTAGGCAATGGGGTACCACCTGTCACAGTACGTGGGCTAGATCATAGTACCGAGGAGTACGCCCGCTCCCCTGCAACACAAGACCGGGACTACCCCTTACTGGATAATCCCGAGTGAGATCACCCCGCGGTTGGGATCAGCAACCGCCCACTAAGCCGAAATAAAAAGGACATCTAGACAGGGTTGACCTCACCCTGCTTTGGTGCTACCCACCTAGCCTTGCTGCATAACCCCTGATTTTCAGTCATTCCCGGTTGATGAGGCTTGAGGCTAAGCGTTACCTTTTAGAACATATCCCTTAGAATGCCCATCGTCCGTCTGACGATGTTCCGAAAGCATTCATCCATACAAGTCCGTCTCGAGTTCGAACGGAACCGAAGGCACTATTCCCACTACATCCATTTTGGAAATATCCTCAGGATTAGTAGCGACTAGCCCTTACACTTCACTGCTCCAACTTCGAATCCAAACTCGTTTCCACGAACGTACAAACCGGATCAAAGTGGTTTTCGAGAAATAAATCCCGGTCTCTTCGAAACAATCAACGCATTTGTCCAATGTTGATAGTCGGTGATTTAACTATCAATTAACATTCACAACATCCATCACACAATAAATAATTTCCCAAATTATTTATTTATCTCAAAATATCTTTACAAGATATATTTCTATTCTCAATCCTTTGAAAACAGTTTCAACCCATACTTTTTTTATTCAGAATAAACTTTCCCAAATATTTTCTATCTCTACGGAAATCACCAAGCACAAAACTAGATTTTAAAATAATTTAAAACACTTTACTTTGAAATATACTTTAAAACATTTAAGTTAAATTACTACAATAATTTGTTAAAAATACATACTATATGAATATTTGAAAATAAAGTTACTTAATAAAATATAAAACTAGATTTTCACTTTTAAAAACAAAATACTAAGTCACTTTTTAAGTAATTACTACTATAATAGATTTGAGAAAATACTTACTTTTGAATTTAAATATTAGAAATAATAAATTTTCCAAAACTTGCTTTTTAAAACAACTTTAAAACCTTTAAATTTATTTAAAAATTTACTTTAAAAATGTACTTGATTATCCAGAGAAAAATTCCAACTTCAATCACTTAAATCAATCTCCCAAATTGATTTCCAATTTACTCCATTTGAAATAAATATCTTTACTTTCTTAATTCATTTTAAAATTCATTAATTATGGACTTTATTATTATGATTATTATTGTTATTTTCTGTTTGATTTTAAATCTTTTTAACTGAAATATACGAATTTCAGCTTTTCCAATTTCTTCTTTATTCTTTCAATAATTTAAATCTTAAATTTTAAATAAATGCTTGTTCTTTTAAAATAATAATACTGAAGTTTAAAATTCATTAATCTTATGTTTATTCAAAATTACCCTTTCTATACTCAAGATTTATTTATTAGAAATTTTTATGTTACTTTATTTCTTTTTCCAATTCATTTTTAAATTTATTCAAATTTCTTTAATTATTTTACTTACAAATTAACTTCTTTTATTATCTTTCCAAAATCCAATTATATTATTTTGGTAATTCATCATACCCAATTATGTCCAATCGAACAATAGTATTCAATATTCCAGTAAAGTTCATCATAGAATATCAAATAATCACAACAGAGGGTATTAAATAATTTTAAATAAATGTTGAGGGATCCAGTTGGATCCCTCCAACCTGTTTCCCTGCATCCACAGAAGTTAGCACAATATAATACACCAATTCCAAAATATACCATACTATAGCACATCAATCAATTCAACCATTCAAACAATTATTTAAATTTAATCATTTAAATTTAAATTTAAATTCAGCTGAGTGAGATTAACTCACCTTTTATTTTGCTGTTTGCAACCCATACCACCTCGACTTGTTCCTTTGAGATTTTAGACCTTGAATAACATTTTAAGGTTCGTTAAATATTGAATTTGATCGAATAATTGATTATTGTTTATTTAATTTAAGCTAAAAATTTTGTTTTTAAATTACTAGTTATATTCTTATTTACAATTCAAATCTATTGGATTAAGAAAATTCCAAATTTACTTTCTTTCCTATAAACAATTTAAATGAATAGTTTTAACTTACTTATCATTAGATTAAAACGTATAAAATAAATTAACCATCTCATAACAACTTATGAATTTGTAGATATTTGATTTTTATCATGCTTTACAATACATATACCACCATAATAACTATTAAAATTTGACAGTAAAGTTAAAAATGTATATGTTCATTATATATATTTTTCTTCTTTTTTTATTCTTTTTAAAAAAAACAAAAAAACAGAAATTTCTTTACTGTATTTTCATACATATTCCTATATAAATCATATCTCTCTCTCATTTTCAGGAACTAATATAAATCAAATAAATAAATAAAACCTCACCTGCAAAATTTGATACCAGACATGTACCCCACTAAACCCCACCGCAGCCTCCATCGCCTTGCGCAAGTCATCGATTGCGACCCCCAAAACATACTGCCATCTCCTAGCCCAGATCGAGACTCCCGCCTTCGCTCACTCCAACGCAACCCCTTCCTTCAGCCTCACACCTTCGCCATCGAGCTCGAAAACGAACGCCACCTCCACGCTGCTCGCAACCTAACTCGCCTTGTGAGACCCCATCCCACTCGAATCGTGTTCGAGCGCCGCCGCGATACCTGCTCGACCGCCACACGAG
Organism: Allium cepa; assembly: GCA_030765085.1. Taxonomy (NCBI): domain Eukaryota; kingdom Viridiplantae; phylum Streptophyta; class Magnoliopsida; order Asparagales; family Amaryllidaceae; genus Allium; species Allium cepa. Next base: position 90,388,074 of record CM060928.1, read on the forward strand.
TTGCTTGCGATTGAAGGAGTCGGCTAAGAATCGAAGTCAATTTTCACGAACTCGAAGACTATGATTTTCGAATTGGAATCTACAGAGATGAGCAGTCATTATCCCCCTTTTTTTATTGATTCGATTCAAAATAAATGGCAAGCGGCCAATTTTTTTTACAGAGAGAAGAGGAAAGGGGGTTCGGTTCTATCAAGGGTTGCGTGATTTTATAAAAAGGGTTCGGCTTGGCTTTCAAAAGAAGACGCGAGTAATATATTTTTTATTTTGGCTTGCAAAGGAAGGAACGAAGATATAGTTTTATTCGATTCGATTAGGAAGCCTGGAAAAAAGAAATTTCATGATTTAAAAAAAAAGAAAAAAAGAAACAGAGGCAGGAGACGCTATTATTTTTATTTTATTTTTCCCCATTAAGAAAGAAAGAAATCGATTTGAATTTTCGATATAAAATTTCAGCGCGTTTATATGCCGTACGCTCACACAACAACTCTGTTCAATACAAAATTTGAAATCTGATAATAATACAATATTACATATCCAATGGAACTGGTTTCGTCGAATTCCGAGGCTGTGCCTCTGAAGGCTGTGTTTAATTTCAATTTAAACGATATATTTTTAAAACTGAACAAATCACTGCTAAATTTAAATTTTAACACTTTTATTATCCTCAATATTATCAATATAAATTTTATAAGCTTTCAAATTATTTTTAATAGGCTTAAAACTTCAGATTCAACCCTTTACCCAACTTCAAATTATTTAATTCAATAATTTTAACTATCAAATAAATTGTGATATTTGAATTTAAGTTAAAATTAACTTTTATATATTTAAAATCAATTAAATATTCCGATCTTAAATGCTCAAAAATTCCGGGTCATCACAGGTACCATGTCGACATGGTGGTAGTTTGAATTCAAATTTCAAATTTCAAAAGAAATGTCTATTCGCCGTAACTCTTCATGAATGGTCATGGCTGTTGTTCTTCTATAAATAGGGGTCAGTTTCAACGAATTTTCATTTCATATTTTTTTGGTTTTTACTCCTCTTCTTCTTCCTCCTTTCTTTATACAAATTCATACCCTTACTCTGCCGAAATCAACATTGAATCGAACTCGATTACTTCTAGTTTGATTCTCTATCACTATCTCTACAAGATTCTCAGTGCTATTCAGAGTTATAGACTTTTTTGTAATCTATTAAGCGAGAAAAGGTGTGATTGTAGCCTTGGAAATCAATCAAGAAAGAAAAGGTATGATTGTAGCCTTGGTAAATCAATTGGGTAAACTTGTGGCCCGGAAATCAAGTATCTCTACCCTGAGGATCGAAATTCTGAAGGGTGTAACTCGTAGCCTTGAAACCGAGGGTGTAATTGAACAATTGCTTTTGAAAGGAAATCCATACTTGTGTTGCGGGACTGGATGTAGGGTAACTCCGAACCAGTATAAAATCCGGTGTGTTCTTTCCTTTACTGCTTTTATTATATTTCTGCATCTGTGTTTGTTTCTGTGATCATTCCTGTTTCTGTATATTGCATACTTTTGTGTCTAAATCATCATTGTCTCTTGAGTCTACATATAATCAATATTCAAATACAAGTTGTCTAATAAGATTATGTGATTTGCAGGAATCATGCTTTATGGGCGTTGAGGAATCAATCCACAACGGACAAATTGTGCAGATCAGAAAGAACAATTGGATACTTGATAGTGGATGCTCTAGACACATGACTGGCAATCCGGATATACTGAATGATATAATATACAAAGATGGAGAACTGGTTAACTTTAGAGACAATTCAAAAGGCTATGTGATCGGCATCGGCAAAGTCGAAAATTCTGAAACTCCTACTAGTTCTAATGTTCTGCTAGTTAAGAATCTAAAACATAATCTGCTAAGTATAAGTCAACTATGTGATAAAGGATATAAAATTAAATTTGAAAAATATAAGTGTCATATTGAAGATAATAATTCATCCATTATATTTGAGGAAGTCAGGAAAAAGAATATTTATATTCTTAGTATGAAAGTTTCAAATGATAACCTGTGTCTGTTGGCAAATACAAGTGACCCTTGGATTTGGCATAAGAGATTTGGACATTTGAATTTCAAACTCTTATCTAGACTGTCAAAACATGATCTAGTAAGAGGCCTCCCTAAAATGAATTTTAAAGTAGATAGTTTATGTGATGCTTGTCAATTAGGAAAACTTAGAAAAAGTTCATTTAAACTAAAAGATATGATCTCAACCTCAAAACCTCTTGAATTACTTCATCTTGATTTATTTGGTCCATCTCAAATTCTGTCAATAAATCATAATAAATATGTTTTTGTAATTGTAGATGATTATTCTAGATTTACATGGACAATATTTTTGAAACATAAGAGTGATACTTTTGAATGTTTTAGGACCTTTTTAAAAAAAAATTCAAAATCAATTTTCTTTAAAAATTATAACTATTCGAAGTGATCACGATGGTGAATTTGAAAATGAAAAGTTTGAGGAATTCTGCAATAAAAAGGGCATAACTCACAATTTTTCATTCCGAGAACTCCACAACAAAACGGAGTAGTAGAACGTAAAAATAGGACGATTCAAGAGTGTGCGAGAACTATGCTTACAGATAGTAATTTACCAAAGAATTTTTGGACAGATGCTGTTGCTACCGCCTATTATATTTTGAATAGAATTTTAATTAGACCTTTAACTGAGAAGACATCTTATGAACTTCTTTATTCAAAGAAACCTAAGGTATCTTATTTCAGAATTTTTGGAAGTTAATGTTTTATTTTAAACACAAAAGATAATTTAGATAAATTTGATCCTAAATCCGACAAAGGTATCTTTATTGGTATTCTAATAGAAGTAAAGCATACAGAGTATTTAATTTAAAAACTAATACCATTGAAGAAACAATGCATGTTTCATTCGTTGAAAATTTCAAAATTTTTGAAGGTACAAATGATAAAGAGGATTTAATTAATCAAACTCAAGAAACAATTGAAACTAATAATGAAATTAATCATCCTAATAAGAGAACTAAACTTTTAAAAGATCATCCTATAGAAAAATATATTATGTGATATGTAATCTGTGGTTAAAACTAGAAATCAACTAAGTCAAATGAGTAATGTAGCTTTTATATCGACTATTGAACCCAAAAATCCAAAAGAAGCATCAACTGATGATTCATGGATTTTGGCTATGCTAGAAGAATTAAACCAATTTACTAGAAATGATGTTTGAGAACTTGTTCCTAGACCAGAAAATAAAGCTATAATTGGAACTAAATGGGTTTATAAAAATAAAATGAATGAACAAGGAGAGGTAGTTAGAAATAAAGCTCGATTAGTCGCTCAAGGTTATTGTCAAGAAGAAGGAATAGATTTTGATGAAACCTTTGCTCCAGTAGCAAGATTAGAAGTCATTAGGATTCTACTTGCTTTCGCAAATCATAATAATTTCAAATTATTTCAAATGGATGTTAAAAGTGCATTTTTAAATGGATTTGTAAAAGAAGAAGTATATGTTGAACAACCACAACTTTTTGAAAATGTTAAATTACCAAATCATGTTTACAAACTTAAGAAAGCATTATATGGTCTACAACAAGCTCCAAGAGCCTGGTATGATAGACTAAGATTTTATTTATTGCAATCTAGTTTTGAAATTGGTAAAGTAGATAATACTCTTTTTATTAAAAGAAATAAAAATGATATTCAACTAGTACAAGTTTACGTAGATGATATTATTTTTTGGTTCAACTAATTTTGAAATGAATAAAGAATTTTCTGAAATAATGACAAAACATTTGAGATGAGTCATATGGGTGAATTAAATTTCTTTTTAGGATTACAAATAAAACAGTTAGATAATGGTATCTTTATTAGTCAAGAAAAATATGCTAAAGACCTAATTAGTAAGTTTGGTTTGTCTACTGCAAGTGGAAATCCCACTCCTATGGCAACCAATGAGTACCTTAGTAAAGGAGATCTCTCGAAAGATGTAGATCAAAAATTATATAGAGGAATGATTGGCTCATTACTCTATATTACTGCTAGTAGACCTAAATCATGCATAGTGTCTGTCTCTGTGCCAGATATCAATCAAAACCTAAAGAGACCCACTTAAAAGTCATAAAACGTATTATAAGATATGTTTAACATACATCTTATTATGGCTTATTTTACCATAAAAATGATTCTTTTGATTTAATATCTTACTTTGACGCTGATTACGCTGGTTGTAAATCAGACCGAAAAAGTACAAGTGGAACTTGTCACTTTTTAGGACATTATCTGGTTTCCTGGTTTAGTAAAAAGAAAAACACGGTTTCTTTATCAACAACTGAAGTAGAGTATATTTCTGCTGCTTTGGCTTGTTCTCAAGTAATATATATGTAACAAACTTTAAAAGATTAAGGTTTGAATATCTCGAAATCACCAATTTATTGTGATAATACTAGTGCAATAAATTTATCCAAAAATACCTCTCAACATGCTCGAACTAAACATATTGATATCAGACATCATTTTCTCAGAGATAATATAAGTAAGGAAATAGTTACTCTCGATTATATCAATTCTGAGAATCAAATCGCTGATATCTTAATAAAACCCTTAAATGAATCAATATTTATCAAATTAAGAAGAGAATTAGGTATTTTTTCTATAACTGAAATATAAAATATAAATAACAAGTATAATTAATAATCAATATTAAATAAATTAAAGAGTTAAAATACAAGGACCATGTCGACATCCCCAAGGTAGACATGTCGACATGTAACGTTCTTATTTTAAAAAAAAATTCCCACCAAAATTCAAAAATTTAGTTATATATTCTTCTCTAATTGGAATTTTTATTCATTCTCTCTATTTTCTCTTCATTCTCTCTTCTGAAATATACAAAATCATGGCTTCATCTTCAAAATCTAAATAAAATCAACTTTCTCATTCCCCTCTTCTACTTCTGGTCCACTCCAATGCATTACTCTCGCACGTATAACGAAATTGGATGAGTCTATGAAGGATACTATTCAGATGTTAACTGAAGTTCAAGTTACTCAACTTTGTATGGAAAAAGAACAGGAAAGGCAGGGCAAAATTCTTAGGAATTTGCAACAATTTCTAATGGACAACCAGGCCAATCCTATCTTAATCGATGAAGACTCTCCTCTCAATCAAGAACATAAGGCCAGCGACGAAGAAGAAGAACCTATGGAAGAAGCATACGAGGAGGATGATGACCAAATAGTGTGCGTTGGAGAAGTGTGTTTCGACAAAAATGGGAATCTTGTCGAACAACGTGGAAATTTCTGTTTCCACTATCCAAACTGTTCGATTCATAGATCTCCTATGTTCAGAAACACACATTAGTTTCTTCTCTTTCTTTCCTTTGTTGTTTGTACTTTTATGTTTTCCAAACGCAAATGTAAATACAACCATATTCGTAATAAATAAACTCGTGTTCTTATATATGTTTTAATTATTAGTATTTTTGTGAATTCTTAGTTAGGATAGATAATAGTTTAAGACTATGATTTAGTATTAGATTTAAGTGTTGATTATTTATGATAACACTATCATTATAATCACATAGAGTTATAAGTTTTAGGGGAGTTATATAGTCTGGAGTAAGTTTTTGTTGATGACAAAGGGGGAGAAATATAAAATAGGGTAGTTAGGCATAGATTAAGGGGGAGTTGTTAGTTTTAGGGGGTGTTATTAGAATAGAAGTAATATTTTATAAACAAAGGTTGTCATCATTAAAAAGAAAGAGATTGTTAGTCCGTGAGATGATGGTTTTGATGACAACAACTTTAGAATGGATTATAAAATATAAATACTAACATTACAAGTATAGATATATATGTGTATATAGGATCTAACCATGCAGGTACCAAGAGTGAAGACTGTACAGTATAGAGATTCAAGATATCAAGATAGAAGACTCATGAGAATCAAGATTATCAAGAGTTCCAAATTTCAAGGATAAGTATTTTTAATTAGGAATTTTTGTTAAAACTCGTAGAAAAGCGCTGGCATCTTGAAATCCAATTTATTCGTGGAATGGAATCCACTTCGAGCCCGTTAAAGGGATGGAACCCTAAGTAGGATGGAACCTACGAAAATCTAGTGGGACATTGTTTTGTATCCACTAATTTTAATTCAAAATGATTTTACAAAATTATCTTGTTTTCAAAATGATTTCAAAACTTTCCTTTAAAAGATTCAAAACCCTCGATCCAGATTTTAAATAATTTTAGCCTCAAAAACATCTTTATTTTCAAAGTCAAATTAATCCTAATTTTAAACTATCTTTTCAAATAATATATTTAACTTTTAAATATTTATACTTTGATTTAAATATAAATTATAGTTAAATTATGTATATATTGTTCTTTATATTTACTTATGAATTTCAACTATATTCAAGTATATTTGTAAAGTTTAAAATAGTTTTAATATAATATAAAGGTTATTTTCAAAGAAAAACAAGACATCAAAATTTGCTTTGGGATGTCGATATGCCTAGGGGTACCATGTCGACATGGTGGCAGTTTGAATTCAAATTTCAAATTTCAAAAGAAGTGTCTATTTGCCATAACTCTTCATGAATGGTCATGGCTGTTGTTCTTCTATAAATAGGGGTCAGTTTCAATGAATTTTCATTTCATATTTTTCTGGTTTTCACTCCTCTTCTTCTTCCTCCTTTCTTTATACAAATTCATACCCTTACTCTGCCGAAATCAACATCGAATCATACTCGATTACTTCTAGTTTGATTCTTCATCACTATCTCTACAAGATTCTTAGTGCTAATCAGAGTTATAGACTTCTTTATAGTCTATTAGCGAGAAAAGGTGTGATTGTAGCCTTGAAAATCAATCAAAAGGGTAAAGGTGTGATTGCAGCCTTGGTAATCAATTGGGTAAACTGTGGCCCGAAAATCAAGTATCTCTACCCGTAGGATCGAAATTCTGGAGGGTGTACCTCATAGCCTTGAAACCGAGGGTGTAATTGTACAATTGCTTTTGAAAGGAAATCCGTACTTGTGTTGCGGGACTGGATGTAGGGTAACTCCGAACCAGTATAAAATCCGGAGTGTTCTTTCCTTTACTGCTTTTATTTTATTTCTGCATCTGTGTTTGTTTCTGTGATCATTCCTGTTTCTGTATATTGCATACTTTTGTGTCTAAATTAACAAAAATTTAAAAAGATTTAGTAATTCTTGATTAACACTATTCACCCCCCCTCTAGTGTTAATCTTAGCCTTAAGATCCATAATCTGCATTTCTCACAATTAGTATAATACTTTGGCTTCAATTTCAAATTAATCTTAAATTTATAGATGTTTTGTAGCAGATTTTTAATTTTTTTTTCTAATTTTAACTCATCATCTTAGTACGCTGAAATTTTCTAATAAAGAACACGGTAGTTGAAAATTTGTACATTCAAAGTTAATTTAGGTACCTTTGATTAGTTAATTTAATTACATATAATAGATTAATTTAAGTACTTATGATAAGTTAATTCAAATGCCAAATTTGAACTTTAAATCAATGTTTTACAATTTATTCTAAAATAAACCCAAAAACATATTTGTTGAATTTAATATTCCAAAATAACATTTTCGAACTCATTTATCAATTATTTCATCCTTCATTCACTTAAAGCATTTTCCAGAACTAAAAACCACTTTATATCTCAGTTCCTCCTTTAATTCAATATATCTCTTTTTTTGGCCAAAAACCCAATTTAAATAAAAAAATACATTTTACTATATTTATTTTATTATGCTCCTAACCGGGATATTAGGACAAATTCATCTTCTTATCTAATAACCACATGAAGTATCATTACTACAAACTGTTTATATTTAAAATAATATAAAACTATGATACCGGTTCAAAACGAAGTAAAAGGAAAACTTATCCACGTAACAACATACCAATAATCATTCTCAACTATACCTCAAATATCTAAAATCAAGCTCAGTTAAAATAAACTAGAAAAACCAAATTCTAAATCAACAAAAGATAATCAAAACCATACATGAAAATATGCTTTACATTACCTCGTCAAACTACATAATTTCAGCTATTGTAGGTTGCCAATTATCAAAACCATGCTATCGGAAGTGATAACATCAATATAAGTACAACAAATTAGTAACTGAAGCTTGTAGAAGAAGATATAAAAAGTATGCTGCAATTATGGGTGCGTTTGCGGAATGCGAAAGCGGGGCATTTAAGCGGAGTAGGAAGTTAAGAAGGGAATGCGTTTGCGGGTTTAAGAGGGGCATTCAAGCGGAGTATGTTAATTTATGATTTTTAATTTAATTGGCTTATAGTTAATTAATTATTATTATTTGTGTATTATACGTTTAATAATTGTAAATGAAACTCATCCAAAAAATTCGATATTTCATAAATCAGAACAATACATTTGAAATTAAAATACTAACAAACAAACAAGCAGAACAAAACAAACAAACTAGAAAAATGAGCAAAATACACTAGACTCAACTGGTATGCACTCTCCAGTCAAAAAATTGCGATGAAAAGCGTAGTCGGGTTATGTACGGCAAATAGCAAATATGTACCTAAAGACTAAACTATGAAAGGTGAAATTTAAACACTAAACATTAAACTATAAACAATAAAACATAAACCTTAAATCATAAACGTTAAATAATAAAAGTCTAAATATTAAAATTTAAAAAAAAAATGCCTACGGATGGATGAACTTGCCAAAGAAAAACCCATAGTCCTAAGTCGTAGGAATGTCGTAGGAAATTTTCTACATCTTTCATACACAAAAAATTTTATCGTAGTAATTTTCCACGCCTTTCTTACGCCTTGGTTAATTTTCTATAGGCGTAGAAAATTAAGCTATTTTCTTAAAGTGATCCAGCATCTTCAATATTCAAAAATACCATAGAAAACATTGAAATTGAATCAAGTATTCATAAATATAACTGGACTTGGAAGTTATCACTAAAAGGAAAATTCACATTTAAAAGTACATGGGAATTTTTTTAATGGTTCGGAATTAGAATTTACATTCTTGAAAAGCATTTGGGTCCAACACCCTGAATTTTGGAGGAGACCCCCACTCGAATTTCCTATACTTCGATGAAAGGTTGTTCCACCATAGATCTCCACTATAAAACTGAAATAAACACGATAATATTGAGAGAGAAATCTGAATTTGAGTTCGGATTTGATCAGAAATAGCTGTAGAAGTTGGGATTAAAAATGGTGAAGGAATGGAGAAGGAGTGCTGAATTTATAAGGAATGGAGAAAGAGTGCTGAATTTATAAGGGAGGAAGGAGAAGGTGGCTGGCTGGCTGGAGTGGCGGTTTCGCCAACGTTTCATTTCCTACCATTGAAACAACGGTCTGTGTTTGGAACATGAACCGTCGTTATGTCCAACGCATCGAACGCACCAATGGTCCAAGTTCCAAACGTGGTGCACATGAATAGGACCTTAGTATTTGGCTAAGGCATAGATACACACTTCTTTCTTACGTCAATAATATCTTGCTTCCGAATCGATTTATTTTAAAATTATTTCAAAAAAATTAGATAAAAATTAACATAAATATATATTTATAGTATCAATTCTCATATAATAAAATTAAATAATTCAAAATGTTTGATGTTATTATAAGCGTTTTAGGTAGGAAATGTGTAGGAAGTTAACGTAGGAAATTAAAGTGTTTTCTTTTAGTGGGCATAGAAAAGGTGTAGAAAATTCTACAGTAATCCTAAGTCAAAGGGATATCTAGGAAATTTTCTACATCTTTCGTACGCCATAACTTTTAGCATAGTAATTTTCCACGTCTTTCTTATGCCTCGGTTAATTTTCTGTAGGTGTAGAAACTTTTACATAGAAAGATAAGCTATTTTCTTGAAGTGATCCAGCATCTTCAATATTCAAAAATGCCATAGAAAACATTGAAATTGAATCAAGTATTCCTAAAAACTAGACTAACTACCAAAGTAGTAAACCACATAGACTGAAACTTTCTTCCATTTTTAAATACTAGAATATTCATCAGTAAGCAAAAAATAAAAAATGCGTAGATAGATATGCACAAATGTGTGTTTTCACTATATGACCATCATCACATTGAGTTGCATTTGATGTCCCCTAAACAAAATTGTATGCCACATGTACAGAAGCAAAACATATAAAGAAGAGGCTCACCCTGAAATCTACCTTTAAAACTGAGAGTAGGAAACAACATCTTTGGTTATCCTCTTCAAACAGCACAAAGATCTTCCGAAGTTCTTTATTTTGGAACCTAATCTCTGCATCGACAACCAAGTCTATGTCATCATTCTCAAATTACAAATAATATAGGTAAAACAGCTATGCAAATCAAGAAGTGAGCATCCAATACATTATATGGAAAACTTAAATAGAAAATGCTAAAGCTTAAAACATAAAATATGTGCAACGAATAAAAAATATAAACCTAAAAGATTAAACTATGAAGGATAAAACATAAACATTAAACATTAAACATTACACATTAAATTATAAACCATAAAAGTGTAAAGATTAAACCATAAACTACAAACTACAAACCGTAAACATTAAACTACAAAACATAAAACATAAGTCGTAAGCAGTAAATCATAAACCGTAAAACATAAATCATAAACTTTAAACCATAAACCATAAAGTTTAAAGATTAAACCGTAAACCATAAACCATAAAGTCTAAATATTGAAATTTAAAAAGAACTTGAAACATGACCAGAAAACGCTAAAGCTTAAAACATAAAATATGTATGGCGAACAGTAAAATGTACCTAAAGACTAGACTATGAAAGATAAAACATAAACACTAAACCGTAAACTGTAAATTGTAAAGCATAAAACGTAAACATTAAATCATAAATGTTAAACAATAAAGGTCCAAATATTAAAATTTAAAACTAAAATGCCAGTTCCAATGATCTTGGCGGCTCGCCAATCCCCGAACTTGGAGTCGGGGTTGAAACCCCAGGCCTGCGTCATCAGAATGGAGTGGTTATCGGGACTGTGTAGGTAAAGTAATAAGCTAGTGTACATCGCGTGATATTAATTCTTTTAAGGGGGAAGAAAGTAACGACTCAGATTTTAGTCGCTTGGTTTTAAACGTTAATTTATTTTGAAATGTCAAATTTGGAATGTTAATTGTGTTTGAATATGGAAATATGATTTTAAATTGGAAAAATAGACTTAGAATTTCAATACATATAACTATTTACCAAAATACGAGAATATTAAGTTTAATATTTGAAATATCCAGAAGCATTCAAACTCGGGATTAGAACCATATTTTACCGAACTAGCACAAGATTGCCCTGAAATAGTTTTTTGCTCAAATTTCAGATAGGAGGCATCAAAGGAATTTTTCTTGTGTCTTAGTATATTTTTCCCCTTGAATAAGGCATGCTATGTGAATATGGCCTTCCATTAGAATCTGCTAATATACTCGAGAGCATACTTGGATAAGGCCTCGAAAGAAGATACATACTAAGAAATAGAAGATTTTCCTTGCTTCAACTCAAGGAAGCGAGGGGTTATGAGGGATTTCTCAGATGCAGGAATGAAGTTAAGTTCGAATCGCTCCCTAAACTTGATCCTGGTAAGAGTAGACTCATCAAGATCGACAATAAGAAGCTCATACCAATCAAGAGCACGCTCTTGAAACATACTCGATGCAATAAGAATTCGATGGTGGTCGGATAGATCCATGTAAGAAAAGATGTACTTGCATGAATGAAGCCATACTTCTAAGGTCATTTTGACCCAACAAGAATACATAAATGTTGTGCACTCTGAATACTTGCCTATTTGAAAGTTTGAAATCTTTGTGTCTACTTGAATTTTCAATGTATTTATATGGTGTACAAACACTTGACTTGTGTTTTAAGGTGTGTTGAACCCGAAGTTATTTACTTTGCTATGAAGGCAATATGTTCTTTAGTTTAAAAAATAGTCATTAGTATAATATTTTAGCTTCAATCGCAAATTAGTCTTAAATTTACAGATGCATTGCAGCAGTTTTTATTTATTTTTTCTAATTTGAACTCATTAGCATAGTACCACTGAAATTTTCTAATAGAGAACGTGGTAGTTCAAAAATTGTACATTCTAAGTTAATTTAGGTACCTTTTATAAGTTAATTTAATTACCTATAATAAGTTAATTTAGGTACTTATGATAAATTAATTCAAACGCCAAATATGAACTTCAAATCAACATTTTACAATTTATTCTAAAATAAACCAAATAACACATTTACTGAATTTGATTCAATACATATTCCAAAATAACATTTTCGAACTCATTTATCAATTATTTCATCCCTTTATTCACCTAAAGCATTTTCCAGAACTAAAAACCATTTTATATCTCAATTCCTCCTTTTAATTCAAAATATCTTTTTTTCGGCCAAAAACCCGATTTAAATCCAAAAATACATTTTACTATATTTATTTTATTATGCTCCTAACCGGGATGTTAGGACAAATTCATCTTCTTATCTAATAACCACATGAAGTATCGTTACTACAAACTGTTTATATTTAAAATAATATAAAACTATGATACCAGTTCAAAACAAAGTAAAAGCAAAACTTATCCACATAACAACACACCGATAATTATTCTAAACTATACCTCAAATATCTAAAATCAATCTTAGTTAAAATAAACTAGAAAAAACAAATTCTAAGTCAACAAAAGATAATCAAAACCATACATGAAAATATGCTTTACATTACCTCGTCAAACTGCATAATTTCAGCTATTGTAGGTTGCCAGTTATCAAAACTATGCCATTGGAAGTGATAACATCAATATAAGTACAACAAATTAGTAGCTGAAGCTTGTAGAAGAAGATATAAAAAGTATGCTGCAATTATGAGTGCGTTTGCGGAAAGCGAAAAGGGGGGTTTAGGCGGAGAATTTAAACGGGGTATTTAAGCAGAGTAGGAAGTTACGCAGGGAATTCGTTTGCTGGTTTAAGCGCAAGTGGAGTATATTAATTTATGATTTTTAATTTAATTGATTTGTAGTTAATTAATTATTATTATTTTGTGTAATACACGTTTAATAATTGCAAATGAAACACATCCAGAAAAATTCGATATTTCATAAATCGGAACAATACATTTGAAATTCAAATACTTGCAAACAAACAAGCATAACAAACCAAACAAACTAGAAAAATAAGCAAATACACTGGACTCAACTGGTTTTCTCTCTCCTGTCAAAAACTCATGATGCAAAGCGTCACCACGTCGCCGAAACGGTCCGTTTGCACAAATGGCCGTACACCAATCCACCACTCGCGCCTGCCAAACATCTCATCAAGCTCTTTGAATTTTAACGGTGCATTTCTCCTATATTTCTGGTACCTACGCGCTGTACTAGTCCACCACTCGTATGATTCGTCAAGGCAATCCTTCTTCACATCCCATTCACCACCAGGTATCTCCAGCAATGTGTTCCACTCTCTCAATGTCCGTTTCAGATTGTCCCACTTGTTTTTCATTTGCGTGTTGGTCCAATTGTCATTGAATCTATCGTTAAAATTTGACTGAGTAGCAGATAAAAAGCCATTAGTGCCTCGCAAATCCAGGTGGTTGATGCATAATTTGATGAAAGCGTCCGTTCTCTACTGTCCAATGAGCAATAGGCATATATGAGGATCCAGCAGAGTGAGTCATATGTCGTAGATTTGAAAATACAAAAATTCAAAAATAAACAATAAATTACAAAAAAATATGTTGTATATCTGAAAAATATAAACATAATAGCGGAGAAAAATACTTAAAATAAGGCATCAAATTGCGGGAAAAAAATGAAGAAGAGGCGGAATGTGGTAGGTTTGCTGGTTGAGAATGGAGAAAAAGAGGGGAGAGGGAGAGATATAAATAATCGTGGCTGGAAATCAAGCCATTGGGTCCAAGCATCACGACACATCGAAAAGGATTGTATAACTTAACAAATTGAGTCAATCTATCAAGTAGATTTATTGTATTGGCAGAAATATGGAATCGTTGTAATTTCTCTTCTCTACTACAAGTTGTTGACTTAAAAGTACGTTGGTTGATGCCGATTGCTTACTTGATCGATTCGATGTGGGAAAGTGGAGATCAATAGGGCTGCTATGAAATTGTTGGATGGGGTGTGTAACGTCCCGCCTTTTCATATGCTTTCAATCGACGATAAACCACACACGTCAGACTAAAAGCATACAGAAGGGCGGATTGTTATAGGGTAAATGAGAAAAAGCAGAGAAAGAAAAATAAACAAAATAGAATCTTGCAACGGAACATATCATGAAGCTGTTTTACAAAATATTCGATTATACTCATATAATACATATCAGAGTTACACATACCAGAGAAAAATCAATAACAATGCAGCGGAACAGTAATAATGTAGTGGAATACTATAATAAATAATAATAAATCTTCATCTTCATCCTTCAGAATACGGTCTTCCAAATCCTGAAATGCTCATGCTGACCCGAGCGAATTGAAAAGACAAAATATTCGAGTCAGAACTAAAAGATCTTATTTAAGTTAAATCAACAATAAATAATGCGAGTGAAACGGCGTCAGAGATGTTTACGGGATATGACATCTCTTATCCAGTGTCTAACGTGAGTGCAATAACTCAAGAGATGCTCGGGATTCACATCTTCTAAGGATCCATTAAACTATTTACTATGTAGTAATATTTCGCTATTATAGTAATATCTATTAGTAAAATAAACTTACTTTTGAATAGCGTTAAGGCTTTACATTTTCCACCTTAACACGTAATAGTGTCAATAGTCTATACAGTACCATAATACCTCATGATCGTGAGGCTACCAGAGGATACTCCATAGGTACGACAAAAATCAAACTCGTACAAGGCGCGATAGGGTAGGTGACACGACACAACTAGGCAATACCAGGATAGATATACCAATTACGCTTCCGTGCTGGTGGTAACGCGTAACAGCTACTACCGCCCACATCGAGCCACACCCCCAAATCAAAAATCAAAAGTGGCCACTGAATCAATTCAAAAATCAAAGTATAATATCGAAGGGATGTGTCTGATAAAAGGTGCTACCTTCTTAGCTCGTCGATCGCTCATGTTTTAGCCACCTTATGCCAACTCATGAGAGTCGGGTCCACGTATTTACCTCAAAGGAAATGCTGCCACCATCCTACTTCATTCTGTAATCTCCACCGCGTACATGGTTGTTAAAGTGATTTTCAGGGTTGGCAGAGAGTATGACAACTTCTGATCCTGATCTCTTTAACAACCAAACGTTATTATAACACCGCGGTCTTTTCAAAATAGTTTATACTTTTAAACCAGAATATAATATCCATTTCAAAACCATATAAATACAATATCATTTCCAATTCAAAACCAAATCAATATGATATCAAATTTTTATAAAACCCAAATCAATATAATATCATTTTTATATCAAATATATTCTTTTCAAAAATCATAGCACTTTCAAATTTATGTACTTCGAAACCAAACATTTGAAATATAACTTTTCAAAACATAATACTTCGAATTTCATAGCTTTAAAACCATAACTTCCAAAACTTAAAAGGTTTGGGTATTCAAACTGTATATAAACTAAAATAGTTTGAATTTAAAATTACTTTATAAAGTAAAATAATTTCCACAACTTTTCAATTTTATTCACCTTAAATTAAATCTAAATCCATAAATTTTCAATTCACTTTCAGTTTCAATAAACCACTTCAATTTCAATATATTTCAAACTTTGAGTATTAAACAATTTCAAAACTAAGGTTGGAAATTACTATTCAACAATTCCATGTCCTATTATTTAGTTTTGAAATGTTTGCGTAATAAATCCATAATCATTTAAATAAAACTCAAATTACCAATAACTAAATATTCCTTCAATTTATTTATACTAGAAATATTCATTTAATTTATCTTGAATAAAATCCAGTTATAAATATCATACCTTTTAAAATTTCAAGTTTAACAAAAAAAATTTTAAAAAAAAACCCTACTCCAGAGAGCAGAGCTGAGGGATACAGCTGTCCGCCGAACTGGCCCTCCTTTTTAGCCAGCCCAGCCAAGAGCATTAATCATCTACCACGTTTCGGCTTTGTTGAGGATAGACCGCTCAAGGCCTTAAGGGAAACAAATCTCAGCTGCGGGACTCGAACCCGCAACCTCCAGGAACTTTGTTCCATGGTTGCAAGGTAGTCCTCAACCAGCTGAGCTATGCTCGCGGACTTATGTAAAGTTTAATAAATTTTACATCAACTTATGGAGTTTAATTCTTAAATAAGCTCAATTTCATTCCAATTTACCTTCCAATCTTAATTTATTTAAATCATTATAACCTCAATATTAAAGTATGATTTAAATACTTAACCATAATTTATTTTAATAAAATTAAACTCCATTATTAAACTTATTATCAGTAAACAAATTTATACATAGCTTAAATACATGAATTTAACTATATATAAAATATTTTTATATAGTATCAAAATCAATATTTATTAAACCGTATAATCCTATCCAAAACCATAGAAATCATTTTCAAAATATTTATATATATACCGATGGTGTCTGTATATAATTTTCTATCCTATGGTCAAGTGATACGGATATTTATCATTTCAATCCGTAATTTAAAATAAAAATATGGTTATATATCATTTCAAACCACAATCCTGAATAAAATAAAGCGCATAGCAATTTGCAGTTTATAACAATATAAAATACAACATCCATTCATCCAATATCAACCATCAACCATTTATCACAATCATCATCCAATTCAAACAATAACATTAATATAGAACAAATAATAAATAACAGGTAATTACTGGCAGTTCATATTCAATAATAAATTAATTTAACTGGCAGTTTATATGCGATAATAAATTGAATAATGATTTAATTCAATAAATTCAATTTAAATGGAATGATGATAAAATATACCAAACAACAATAAATAAATTTCTAATCACATTAGAAATTAATTTAACACACATAAGATATTTTAGAAGTTGTGAGCGGGTTAAAAAAACTCACCTTTTGAATTTAAATTGAAATTAAATCCAACTTAAACCCAAAATTGAACAGCCTCAAAATTCATCCAAACTGGCGCCAAAATGTCCAGAATTCCAATACGAACCTAGCGGAGAAAACCGCGCGTGAATTGGATCTCGTATGCAAAAATTATTAAGATTAGAACACTTTAAAGTTTAATTAAAATTAAATAAACAGAAGACAAAACAAAAATAATCACCATGGCCACGTTGGCATTCTTCCTCACGCAACACGGTTAATGCAGAATACAACACACTTAAACCCAATCGCATCCACTTCGCCGTTTACCTAAAATCAACCACCTCCGACCTCCGGCCGCCCATTGCCACGTCGGCCACCGCATCCCTCTTCCCCGTGATGTGGCGCCCCCAATGCCACCATTGACACACAAAAAAGTGCAGCCGCCACGGGGTTCTTGAAACCCTAGTCAAATTAATTTCGACGATCTAGCCGTCGATTCGACACACAACCTACTCCGATGAGCCGAGCTCGGTACCCTCTACGCGATGGTACAAGTGATTTGATGATCCATCAATGTTCATCGGAACGTGATGAACGGCCGATATTTCTTCACCCAATTCCGACCGCACAGCAACCAAGATTAGAAAACAAATCCCACTTTTACTTGCGCTTTTCGAGAGCTTTCCAATGATATATAATTTGATATAGTTTGAAGAGTTTGAAATTTTGGCTTTGGATTTGATTTGGAATTGGAATTGAGAATTTTTCTTTTGTCTGCCATTGAGAAGGAGGAACATCTGAGTTGTACGTACAGACAAATGAGAAATAGAAAAGCTAGGGTTTATAACAGGGTATTTTATAGGTAGGATTGAAATAGAATAGATGGACGCGATTGGATATACGCGTTGAACAATAAAATAGTCCCAAAAAGCCCGTTTCGACTTCGGAACGAAATTCGGTCAATCCAAATATCAAAATAGATGTTTTAAAATATTTTAAACACGATGGAACAGTTTTCAGGTCCAAATTCAATCGTATGAAGAAGTTATGCAAAAATCAATTTATTTCAAATTGATTTCAATTGATTTCAATTTCGTTGATTTCAAGACGTTTTGAGTCCGTACGATCAACCGACAAGTCCGATCACAACGAAGCTTGAAATCCTACAATAATTCACCATTACTGGTCCGATGAAACTGGTTTGGTCGAAATCCAAGTCAATGGCCAAAATGACTATCTTTACATTAATTAAATAAATTAATAATTAATTAATTATATCAAATTTTTAATTTCAATTCGATAATTGACAAATTTCATGATTTTTGATTTCTTAATCACTTGCAATGATCTAAACAAATTTAAATGTCAATTTATAGATGATTAATTTATAAATTTTAGTGTTAGCCTCAATTCATTAAATTCAGAAATTATAAATAAAATTCTCAGTAATCCTATTTAATTAAATAAATTAATAATTATTCCATTTATTATTATCAAATAAATGGATTTAACATTGGATTCAAAACTATTACATTAATATCCTCACATTCCATCTTCATTTCAATTAACGCAATATTTAGATATTTAATTTCATTAAATTGCAATTACTCCAATTATTATTATAGTTCAAATTCCAAATAAACTGATAAATCTTTGTTCTCGTTCTTATAATTCAACAAATTTTCCAATTATGAATAACATTAACATCATTTCCTTTAATTTAATTATCAATTCATTCATAATCCGTTAACAATACATTATTACCAATTATTACCCTAATTTATACTAATATAACCTTGAATTGGGATTCATTACAATTGATTACAAACTTGATTTAATGGACTAAATAAATGATTACTTTTATAATAATTGTTGCCAGTATCTCTTTATCATATTTATATAAGTTCTCATTTCCAACCAATTACATACAGAACATTGATTTTATTCAATCATTATTTATTCATTATTACTTCATTGATTAATTAAATATTTGCGTTTTTTTTCTTATATTTAATTTATTACAAATATTTCTATTTACAATCAATTATAACCCAAATAGTTGTTTCAATCAATTGGGATTGCATTGAATTAATTATTTATTAGCTTGCTTTAACATTATTACCTCAATTTACGTTCAGTTACTATTAATCAATATATTACTTCATTGGTTAAATTCAACACTTACTTTTAATGACTTAATTTCCATTTTAACCAAGTGCAACAATTTGCACTACTCCATTCACACTTTCCGTTATTATATTAATTGTCATTAAAGAAATGTTCATTATTAGCCATCAATGATTATGCCAACTCATATCACACTAATCCTATTAAATTCCCATTTATTACGCAGATTTATATTAATAAATCAACATTTACATTTGTTACTTACATTCAGCTGATAACCAAGTTATACTATTTTACATTATTTCATTTATTGCAATTTCATTCAAATAGTTAATAATTAACTGTGGTTAACCTTGTTACTTTTCATTTAAGTTATTATCTCCTTATTAATTAACAAATTTTCCATTCTTTCAATATTAAATTACCAAAACTTAATCAAATTAACAAATTTAAATCATTGAAATTTACGGGTCGTTACTGGGCGCCATGAAATTTTTTTTACTGCCGTGAATTTTGAACGGCTAGGGTTTCGGAAAAGGGGAGAAAAATGAATGGGGCGATTACAAAACAAGGGCTCGAACAATTGGAATGTCTCGATATCGGGTTAAGCATCTGCTATTCTGTCTTTCAGACTGAATTCCCTAAAACTTTCTGCCGACGCTAAAACTTTCTACCGACTGAATACCCTAAATTGTTAAAAAAAATTCAAAACCCTAAAATCAAATATTCGTTGAAATCCGACTGAATACCCTAAAATATTAAAAAAAATTCAAAACCCTAAAATCAAATATTCGTTGAAATCCGACTGAATACCCTAAAACTTTCTATCGCTCGACCTCATCTCCCTACCGTCGCCTGCTGCTCCAACCACTGACCTTGCCTACTCTCATGCCGCCGACACTTCTCAGTCCTCTTGAGCTTCACCTTCTCAGTGGTATGACTCTTTTCCTTTAATTTTAATTTAAGACTTAAGTTTATAGTTTAATAATATGTAAACTGGTTTATGTTAAATATGTTTAAAATTTTAAAATTGAATCATATTTAAATACTCAGAGGGTTCAATAACAATTTCCAACTTGATTGCTTTACCGATATGGCAATTGGTATTTTTGGCTTCAAGAAAAATGTATTGAACTAAATGCAGATATGGTAATTGGTATTTTAAATGTGATTCAATCAGTTTACAAATTTAAATCCATTTTAAAATTTTCTAATTTAAAAAAAAAACTGATTTTTTATTTTTAAATATGTTCAGAATCTTCAAATAAGTTCAGTTCTTTTTTAATCTTTAAATACAAATTTTGATTTTTATTTAAAAAACCAATATGATTTAGTAGTTAAATATAAATTGCGTAAAAGTTTAAATTTTTAACTACTTATAGTAGTTTTAAAATAATTTTAAGATCTATTCGTATCATTTTTTTTAAATCCGCTTGAAAATTTGAAATAGAAAAACCAATTGTGTTAATGTTTGCTCCCGATGTCTCGCACCTTCCCCCTCCCCTCGTCAACTCTTCCCCACCCAATGTCAACTCTGTCGTACCATCCCTCTCCTCCAATGTCAACCCTGTCCTTTTTCAAACTTCATCTGATCCTACGCCCCCTCCTTCCATCAAACAAGTTCCTCTTGTCTCCTCCTCGGTACCCTCTCCCCACTGTCTATCAGCAACTGCTCCTTCGTCCTCTCCTGTCCTTGTAACTATTCCTCCGGTCATCCCCTCTCATGTCCCCCCCTGATCCATTCCTTATTCAGCCTTCTGGCTTTTCCCCTCCATCTCAGCCCGGCATTCCCCTCCCCCCCCCCCACTTCTCAAGGTGAACGAAAATGGACTTCTCTATTAAAGCGCAAACCTAGGAATGCTGGGAAGTACATCCCCGTTGACCTAACTCTTGTGTATGAAGATGAAGCTTTAGTGCCTTCGCTGGTTGTTATTGCAGCTGGTGCCGCGATATGGAATGTTACAATAGTTGGTTTTTTCCTAGACAAGCCACTGTCGTACACAGCTGTCGTTCAGAAGCTTAAGAATATTTGGAAATTAAAAGGCTCTGTCACATTTAAATCGGATGGTATCGTTTTCTTATTCAACTTCTTTAGTTATGAAGACAGGAAAATAATTCTACAGAGTGATATTATTATTATGAATAATAAATTATTCATAATAAAACCATATGATGCAGCTGTGAGTAATGTTACAGGCTCTGTCACCACTGTTCCAGTTTGGGTTCACTTGTATAATCTCCCAATATTTGCATGGTCGCCCCTAGGAATCAACTGGCTCAGTAGTCATTTGGGTAAACTGTTATGCATGGATGAAATGACGGAGAAGCAAGATAGGTTGAGCTTTGCGAAATGCTTGATTGAGGTAAGGCCGGATAGGGAGCTAGTTGATGAATTTATGGTTAAGCTGGTTGAAGGAGGTTATCAGAAAATCTTTGTCCAGTAACTATGGAGGCCAGATGTATGCGTTATGTGCAAAAAGTTTGGACATATAACTGAAGGTTGTGATAATAGTGAGAAATGTAAAACAAAGAATGATAAAGAAGATAGAAAAAATGATAGAAAGGAAGACAAAGAAGAAATCATAGAGAATGCCCAAGTTCATAAAAAGGTCAGACCATTCCACAAACAGAGCATTAGAAAATGGCAACGTGTTAAAAAAAAGAGAATAGTAAATACTGTAATGGATGGTTACGTGGAGCAAATAGGAGAAAGGAGCGGTGAAAAGGTGAATGAAATAGTTAGCGTTGATATTCATGCTAAAGAGAAGGTTGAGGAGGTGGAGAGAGTAGGGAAGGAAAACGGGCAATGTAGTTCTAATGAAGTGGGTAATGTAGAAAGGAACGAAACTGTTTCAGCCAACTCTCAAGCTATTGCTAATAATATGGTTGAGGAAAAAAGAAAACCGAAATATGCGAGTATTGGAGTTGAGGATATAGTAGATAATCTCTTGATATCTAATAAATTTGATGTTCTCCTTGAACTGGAAGAGGTGGATAATTTAAGTGACATGTATAATGATAAATTGAATGTGGGTGAAAAGGGTGAAGCAATAAATGATAATACTGAGGAAGTAATAAAAAATGATGCTGCAGAGCAAATGTTGCAAAAGGACATAAGCAACAAAATTCCAAAACAAGATAAAGCAGTCCATTCTATAAAATTACATGATGAGGTAGATAATCTTGAAGGCAATATAACAAACGAAGATGGAAATAAAGACAGTGGTTCTATCTTTGAAAGTAAAAATGAAGAGGGACATAACTCAAGTGGTAAGAAAAATAAAAAGAGTAAAAAAAAGAATGCACATCTCAGGAATGCTGCTGATACGAGTGATAATATACGCATGCATGTTAATGCATGCACAACTTGTTCTGTCAACAAACAATCTCCAAATATTCCCCACCAAGTTGTTGTCTTATCTCCCAAACCATCTCCTCATCATGTGTACTCCAACATCAAGCCACCATCTGCTTACAAAGCGCCTCCCCCATTGTCTCTCTCTCCTCCAACCTCATCTCACTCCTCTCCACCCTTTCCTTATTTCACTAGTCTAGCCTCCCCCCTTCAAAAGATGGAACTACTAACAGTGAAGTGACACCCGTATTAGCTACAATTCCTAACTACTTGTCCTCATCTCAAGCAGTGACTAGGAGAATGAAGATAGAAATGCTCAATGCCCATGCTCATCAATGATGTCCCATATTGGAGCATGGAATATACGTGGGGGTCACCATGTCATCAAACTTGACCAATGTAAACAACTAATCAGTACTCATCAGTTATCAATATTAGCGATACTTGAAACTAAGTTAAATTTAGCTTTGACAGTCAAGGCAGCCAATTACATAAAACCAGATTGGAACTTTATCCACAATCTGAATGAAGCTCCATATGGTAGGCTTGTGATTCATTTCAACCCCCTTCATGTCCAAATAACTCCTATCCTCTCCACTTCCCAAATGATTCATTTCCATGCTTATACTTCCTATGATAATACTTCCTTTTATGTCACCTTTGTATATGCATCCAACTCAGCTGTAGCTAGAGCCGCATTGTTTGCGGTCATCCCAGTTATGAGGCAGTCCTCTCATCCGTGGATAATTCTTGGTGACTTCAACTGTTGTTATTCTCTCTCTGATAGATTGGAGGAAATCCCCTATCCCTTAATGAAATTCAACCTCTTGCAGATACCCTTAACCATGCAGAACTTATTCCGGTTAGATCTGTTGGAATGTAGTATTCGTGGAATAATAAAAGAAGGCATGGTAGTAGGACCTTTTCTAGGATCGACCACACTTTCTCCAATCAATCTGCTCTAACTAAATGGACTCACCCCTTCAGCCTACTACCTGCTCCTCTCCTTTCGGACCACTCTCTTCAAATAATTCATCTTCGTGGAGCGGACAAGAGAGGAAAAACAAATTTTAATTTTTTCAATTCTTGGGTTCTTGAACCAGATTTTAGGACTACTGCATTATCTGCTTGGTGTAAAACTAAGAATGGTAATCGCTTATTTGTTTTGAAGGAAAAAATTAAAGAAATAAAAGGAGTCTTGAAACTGTGGTCGTATAAGAGATTTGGCAAAGGAGACAAATTAAGCACTTCGATTGGGGAAAAGCTTGTTGAGGTTCAAACGGCTATGATGACTATTGTTACTAATGCCAACCTCTCTTCAACTGAAAGTACTTTGTCCTAGCAGTACTATGAAGCGTTAGCTAAAGAAAGCGATATGATAAGGCAAAAGTCCAGAATAAAATGGCATGAAAAAGGAGATAGACATAGTGCGTACTTTCATGCAAGTCTCAAGAACAAGCAACGTAGAGAAAATATAGCAACTATCAATGATATGAATGATGAGCTTCAAACAACTGTTGATGATGTTCAGGAAGCATTTGTTCTATATTTCTCTTCCATATTTGGCAATACGAACAATTTCATTCCTAGTATTGATGAGATCCTAGTATTGATGAGATCCCTACTGACATCCTTCCTAGAGTAACTGCAGACGACTATAACTTCCTTTGCACTGAAGTTACCACTGAAGAAATTGAAAAGGCCATGTTTTCTCTTAACAGTAACTCGTGCGGTGGCCCTGATGGGTTGAATGCTAAATTCTACACTTCTTGTTGGTCTTTTGTATCAACTGATGTGAGCAATGCCATGAAGCTTTTCTTCAAAAAGTCCAAACTCTTCAGGTCGTTCAACTACACCAATATAGCTTTAATCCCCAAAAACAAGAATGCTCACCATGTTAAAGACTTCTGTCCTATTTCATGTTGTAATACCATTTATAAATGCATCTCAAAGGTTATTGCTACGAGACTTAAGTTTGTTCTTCCTAGAATTGTTTCCAAAAATCAAGTTGCTTTCCTTCCTGGTAGGAATATTCTGGACCATATCCTTCTCTCGCATGAACTCCTTTAAGGATATAAACGTAAGAATGCTTCCCCGAAAGCTACATTGAAGCTTGATATCATGAAAGCTTTTGATATGTTACAATGCGATAGCATCGTACGAATCATGGGTTACATGAATTTCCCGCCCCATTTTATTTCTTGGATTTATGAATGTATCTCTACTCTAACATATTCGGTCATTGTCAATGGTTTGGCAGCTGGATTTTTTGGTAATAGGCAAGGAATAAGGTAGGGAGACTCGATATCTTCATATGTCTTTATTCTGGTTATGGAACTTCTAACGAGGCTGATTAATAAGCTTATAAACCAAGGAAAGTTCAAACTTCATCATGCATGCATTGATCCTCAAATCTCAACATTGATATTTGCTGATGATTTACTTATGTTTTGTACTCCGGACATCCTAACCGTCAACAATATAATTCTTACTCTTGAATAGTTTTATGCAACGACTGGATTAAAGGTTAACATCCAGAAATCTGATATCATATTGGCAGGTGTAAACATGGAACAGGTTGCTGAAATTTCTCATACTACTGGCCAATCTCCTATCCCTACCACTGTTTCCTACTTGAGGCTGCCGCTTGCAACATCAAAAATAACAACTACTCAATGTCTTCCACTTTTTGAGAGGATTACAGCAAGATTAAACTACTGGACCACAGGGAAGCTTAGTCAAGCTGGTAGACTTACTTTAATTAAGTTGGTTATTTTTGCGACGCAAGTGTACTGGGCTAGAACATTCGTTCTACCCACCAAGTTAATTAAGATGATTAGAAGTGCCTTTATGAAATTTCTATGGACGGGCAGGACTATGGGAAGATACATTGCGCCAATTAATTTTAGCACAATTGAGAGACCTATGAATAAGAGGGGTCTTGGTATCATTAACTTAACTCAATGGAATAAGGCGGCGTTTGCGAAACATGTTGATACCTACTTTAACTGTACTGACAGCCTATGGGCGGAATGGTCTAGAAAAAATATAATTAGAGGAAGGAGTTTATGGAATATGATAAAGCCTCAGAACTTGAGCTGGACATGGCAAAGTATTTTCAACATTAAGGAGGCTTTTCTTCCACTCATTCAAATGAACAGCAACCCTATATACAGTGTGAGTTTCTGGGATGATCCTTGGCTTGATAAGGGGATGATACTTAGAAGACAGCTCACATACAGTGAGATTCAGCAAACTGGCAATCACTCGGCATCTACGGTGAGAGATGTTCTCTTTAATAATCAGAGTTTATATTC
Source organism: Allium cepa (assembly GCA_030765085.1). Classification (NCBI taxonomy): domain Eukaryota; kingdom Viridiplantae; phylum Streptophyta; class Magnoliopsida; order Asparagales; family Amaryllidaceae; genus Allium; species Allium cepa. Next base: position 90,413,967 of record CM060928.1, read on the forward strand.
CTTTTCTTCCAATCAGAGAGTCCAGAACATTTGGAATATGATCAGAAGGTTTACTCCGCTGTCTTCAACTTCTGATAAGCTTGTATGGGGTGATAAAAAGGGTAAGTTTAAAATAGGACACGCATATGAATACTTGATGAAGAACACTGCTCAGCCAAAGTGGAAATGGTGGAAGCGAACATGGAATATGGGCAGTAGTTTGAGTGAAAACCTTATGCTGTGGAAAGTGCTTAATCGTGCAATCCCGACTAAAGCTAAACTTGCTTGCATGGGCATGAATGTTAACATATATTGTTCATTCTGCTATGAGCAAGCTGAGACAGTTGAACATTTGTTCTTTGAATGTCCTGAAATTAAGCATGTTTGGACTGCTGTGATGTCTAAACTTGGTAGATTTGATATTTCTCATGATAATCAGGTCGAGTGGAATCATATCCATGCAAAAGCAGGGAATATGTAGAAAGATAAGAGAATGTTTTGTGTTGTGTTGAAGAGTTTAATTTCAGCGGTCTGGAGAGAACGTAACACTAGAGTATTTGATGCCAACAATGCTAAATCTGAAGCTTTGTTCAAGCTTTGGATAATACATGATATTAAATATTCGCTGGGTATGCTTACCTTCTCCTTTGATCCAGGAATATATCTGTCCTTCCAAATGTTTTAATTGTGTTTTGTTTTTTTGTTTCCAGTTTTCTTTTGGCACCTTGTATTCCTCTATTCTCTTTGAGCTTTGCTCTGTGTTGTATGTGTTTAGTTCCTTATGGTGCTGCAATAAAATGGTCGGGGACCATCCAACCCTGTCGGCCTTGCCAAAAAAAAAAGAAAAACCATTTGTGTTTAAACTTTAAAAAAAATCTAAGTATTTTGTTGTTGTAAACTTAGGTTGAACGGCTTTTCGACTACTTATTTGGTTTGTGACATGAACTTATGAAGTTTTATTTCCAAAATTGCAAGCTTATGCTACATTTTGTTGTCAAAACTGCATATTATGTAGTGGTACTAGATGCAGTTTTCATAGTGCGGCAGCAGCAAAAAGCGCAACTAAGGCGCACCAAAAGACGCAGGGCGCAATAAAGCCCAAGGCTTGCGCCTTGGGATTTTTTTTTCACGCAGAATTGATAACAAACGGTGCAGTTTTTCAATTTTTAATGTTGATCTTAATGCTTAAGCTGCAGTTTTTGTTAATGGATCGGGTCAGGTCTACCCTTTTATTAGTCGGGTCGGTTCGACCCGTTTATTAAACTGGTAAAATGGGTTAGGTAAAATTGGTTTAGTTTTTTATATCTTTATAACAGATATCCTTTGGTTTAATGGAAAGATAAAAAAAGATAAAGGAAAGTTCACATTGTAGGATCGATTTCACCCTAGAGGGGGGGTGAATAGGGTGATAGTGTTAATTATAAAAATTAATCGCGGAAGCTTATAAAATATTCAATTCAGATCACAGAATAGCAGCACAGATATCGCAGAATATAAATAACAGAAAAAACAGAACAACACAGAATTTACCCAGCTTCGGCAAAACCCTGCCTACGTGCTGCCCCCAAGGTTTCACTAGAAATTAGATAGTCCCTCGCTATCACACGTAAACTCGCTATATCCGCTATTGACTAATCTAACTCTACGCTCAAAACCTTGCCACAACTCAACCACCGAGTTACGAATTCTCAAGCTACGCCACGTAGCTTGTCCCCTAGTCACACGACTAGAAAATTAAACGGTTTAAAAGAAAATACAAGATAAAAGCAATTTAAAAACAAAACCCTATTTATAAATTAAAAGCCCTTAAAATAGAAGTCTTTTAGAGGAATAAGGCCGGCCCTCTTTAGTAATTCAACCCGTCTCTTTTATTTCCTTCGTTCGTAATGGTGGCCGTTCCACTTGCGAAATTTAGGGCTTCGTCCTTGATCAAATTAGGGCTTTCGAAGTGCCGATAATATGTCGATTGATTCGATGATTATTCGCGTGTACTGTTGATCGATTGTTGCTCACTTCGGCTGCTTCGTTGTTGATGGAGTTCGACTTTGATTCGGTATGTGATTTTCGTTTATGCTATACTGTTATGCTTGATTGAACTCCATAAATGAAATTGCCGATGATGATTTCTTTATATAGGGTTTGTAACCCTAGATTTGCATTCGTGCGAATATATTTGAATTTGTCAAATTATTTGCTCTGGCCATTCGATTATACTTGGATGCTCGTGATTTTTCCTTGACTAATTCATTTGTGTAAATACTCGATTGCTTGATTGACACGACTTTAAAAATTGTGAAGAGCACGGCTTTAATTTGACTTTGTCATATTCGATAATACTGCTGCTGTTGAAATTTTATTTCATGATTTTCTCTGGTTGACTTCGACTTGGATTTTGTGATCCATTGTTTTCTCGAATTTCTGATTGACTTTGTTCACTAATAAAATTGCAGCATGTTCGCTGTGGCATTGGGTTGTCGTGCATTTGTTTCAGTTGCATTCATTGATCAGTACTTCTTTGCTACTGCATACTTGATAGCAAATTTGATGTGTAGTCAGACCTTAACTTCACTTGAGCATTGTTAAGTAGTTTCTTGATACGACTATGCACTGACCATGTGGTCTTTTGATCTGTTCTTCGAGTCAATGGTGTGTGTGCCTTGTCTGGTTGGTGCATTGCCACACTGTACTGATGCATTAGTTGTTGGCATATTTGCTTGTTGGTTTTCATGAGTGATCTTGTTCAATGGAGTCGGTGATAATGGTCACTGTGTTGGGCTTGTAGTACTTGGATATTTGCAGTTTGTAGTGTTATTGAGCATTTTGTTGTGTTCATATTATATTTGAAATGCATTTTCACTGTTGCCTTTGGTTTCCTATGTCTGATTATCGCTTGGTCATTGCACTGATTCTTGGTGGCATGTGGTCTTTGCCGTGTTCCCATTTGGGCTTGTAGTTGATTCTTTGAGTTTTTCTGAATATTGTTGTATTTGGACTTGTTCATTGTAGAATGTCACTGAAGTCTTGTGCTTTGTGTCTTGATGCTCGGCCTATTGTGCATTTGTGGTTCCCACTGTATTGCATTTGTATCACTGTATCATGCTTGGCTTTCATGTTCATGTGTATCTTCGTAAACTTGTTGCATTCATGTTCTTCACTTGGTTGTTGACACTGGTCTGGTTCATCTCAAAAATTTCTGTGTCACTTTCCATGTGTTCATGTTGCTGGACTTGTTGTTGGCATGTGCATGTTACCTTGTTCACTGTGTCACTTAGGTGCATATGTTTGCACTGCGCATTACCACTGTAACACATGTTCATCAATGCATGCTGTGTACTTTGATGGAGTTTTGATTTGTCGAAGCTTTGCATTCATCAAGTTGCCTTGTGTTGAATCCAGTTTCAAAACTCGGATTTGACCTTGTGCTCGTGTCGTGATTTAATTTATGTTGCACCTGAGTTGAATCCTGTATTTGGGTTTGACCTGTGCTCACCTGTCCTTGTAGCATTATCAAGTGTATATATCGGTGTGCATGGCCTTGTGGCATATACAGTGATACACTGTGTATGTCACAAGTTGTTCCTGTATGATGAATTCAAATTTAAATGACGACGAACAACCCAAATAACTGAGGCAAATATCATTTTCAAAATCATATTTTATTTTATATTGCAAAAATATTTCTTTTTCAATTTTACTGCGTTAGTGAATATTTTTGCAGATTGCTCAGATGCTGGATTCTAACTGGAATGAAGATGAAAATAAAATATGAGTGAATGAGCGATATGTAGTGAGGACATTTGTAAATGTGAAATTGTGATGTAATTGAATTTGTATCAAAGTTGTATAGTGTATAGTGAGAGCTTGAATTTGTACTATTCAAAATTGTAATAAATATTTGTTTGAATAAAATATTCGTTTGAATTCAAATTTCGTGTTATTTATTTTATTCAGCAAATATTTATTTAATCTGTGATAATAAATAGTATATTATCAAATACATTTAAGCGAATGTATATATGTTTATTATCATCAAACAAAAATCATATAAGCGCATATTCAACAATCTCCCCCTTATGATGATAACAAACATATATTTAAGATTTTGAATATGTTAAATGTATTTGATCATTCATATGCTCTAATTCCTCCCCCTATTTAAATGCTTCCTCTCTACACAAGGCTCCCCCTACAAATATGCATACAAATAAAAATATGCAAATGAGCCTAGATGCAACTAGAAAATTATTTGACCTTTGCTTGATTTTATTTGACAAAATCTTAACTTTTCTCTCCCCCTTTTGTTATCAGCAAAAGAATAATAGTGTTAGATAAAATAGAGATAAAGTAATCGATATCAATCCAACATTAAAATCTCAATTGAATATAAATATTAAATTTTGATAAAAAGTCAAACAAAAATCATAAATGTTTTGTTAGGCGCATATTCCATTTTAGAATGATGGAAATGATGTCATCATATAAAACCATACAGTTGTGTCTATTTGTGGTATATTTATATCAGGAATTTGAATATCTACTAACCATGCATAACCGTTAGGACTTTTAAATGAGATTAGTAGTATTCCAATTCTATTAAAAAAAATGAATTCAAGTATCTTCTAACCACGCATAACCGTGAGGACTTTTAAATGGGATTAGAATCAACTTGTTTATTTTAAAAAATCAACTTTTGATATGCGTTCCATACATGCATAACCGCGAGGACTTTTAAATGAGCATGGAAGCACATAACAAATTCCAAGTAATTCATCCATGCATAACCGTGAGGACTTTTAAATGAGAGTGAATACTTTGGTATTTACATATTTATTTATTTTTGTTTTTTTTGTTTTTTTGTTAAAAAAAATGTGAAAATGAAAAACGAACGATTCCTGTTTAAAGTACCACATATCGACAAACTATATAGAATTTTGATGAGTGATGGTCGTTAGAAATATGATAGATATAGAGATGGTCATGGAATTTTTACCAACAAAAAGTTTTATAACTCTTGTTTAAATTTCTAAAGAAATTTACTAATTATACCGTCTCAAGTCATAATATTTGATCAATATTAACACTCATTACTTTTTCAATCACTATTTTTCTTTTCGATAAACATTAGGGAGTCAGATTAGTCAAAAAATAGTCATTTAAAATCAAATTCAAAAATAATTATGAAACCAATTTTTCAAAATGACTAATCTGAAAATATGGTCAAAAATGATTTTCTCGATGGGGTTTTATTAGAAAATTTTCTGCTACTTGAAAATTATTTGAAATGAAAAATATGCAGATATTTTCTTTGAAAAACGATGCAGTTACTAAATGTCTCAACAAAAATCACGTTTCACTAGTAATTTTTCTATCAACTAGATTACCAGTGTAATCTGCATCTGAATTTCTCTTTCACTCAAAATTATCATCAATTGAATTTTATAGACCAAAACATGAAGTGTGCACCAAAAATTTCAAACTCAATTTTTAACAGCAATTTAAACGACATTCTCTTGAATTTGAAATGAAGCCATGTAAATAATCAAAAAAACCGTGAATATAGAGTCAGCCGTATTATAACCAATTGTATTATCCAACAAAACACTATTTTTAATCCAAACTGATATATATGAAGTAATTCAAAGAATCTAGAGATTATTGTAGTGTTTTTGGCATAAGAATATACTTGGCCAACTATGTTGAATAAGTTAGAAACAAAATCATCATCTTTTCATCAATCTCAATATTGGCTGATTTTAATTCAGAATACGGTGCAGATTATCACATTTAATATATCGTTTAAAACATACCATTACCTGTTTTACCTTTACGATATTTTTCATTGTTGTCCGTTGTGATTCTGTCACCTTTAAACTAGGCTAAGGAACTTTGTTTTGTCACCCGTTGTGTTTCTGGAACAGCCAAAAATCCAGAGAACACTATTGTTGTTCCTTAGCCTGCCACCACACCTACACGATGAAAGATTTATGTGACCTATTTGTTTTTATAGGTCCATGATTGTTAGTGGCATAATATTTAGAAAAATAATTTTGTGAAGACCCAAAACTATTTATAATTGTTCCCTTCGGCACCCAAATTGGTATAGTTTTCACATGTTTGGGTCTATACCAACAATTATTGTGATTGTGTCCATGTTTTCTACAAATTGTGCACATTGAATCTTCCTGATTGATCTTGTTTTCAACAATTTTAGATTGATTATATCCAAGTCCTTTTCTAACCGTGTTAACAGTTTGCTTTCCTAATAGCATATTCAACGACTTTTCACTTTTTGAAAATTTATCTAAAGTCGTTGACAATTGTTGGACTTGTGTTTTGAGAGACTCATTTTCGTTTAACAATTGCGTGCACTTTTTAATCGAATTCTCTCTTCTAGTTTTTTCATTCTCTTTTAAAATCAGAATTTCATTTTCAAGTGATTTTATATTGATTTCTGATTTTTTAATTTCTTCTTCGAATGTTGGACACTATCACACTTAGGGATCCTACTTTGATAGGTGTTAACTAGTTGATCAAGTTGTTTATTGCATTCTATCAAAGTATCCTTTTGAGATTCAAGTTTGGCGTATTTTTCCCTAAGTCGTTCATAACATCCATTTATTTCATGAAAATATATAAGCAATTCTGAGTGAGTAAGTTTTGATACCTCGCTTGGCTCGTCATCGTCGCTATTAGTTATATTTCCTTGAAGGCACATATCTGCTTTCTCACTCTCACTGCTAGTACTTTTCTCATTCTCATCCATTTCATCCCAAGTGGCTGCAAAACTTTTCTTTTTCTGTTTCTTTTCAAAGTCGCGTCGATTTCGAGGACAATTGGGTTTGATGTGTCCGGGTTGGTTGCACTTATGACAGATGATCTCATGTTCTTCTGAGTAGTCAAGTGCTTTTCCTATTCTGCTTTTCAATTCATGATTTCGAGCTGGATTTCCGTATTTGCGATTCCACCTTTTGAATTTCTTTATTAGTAGCGCCAGCTCTGCTGCTCCATCATCTTCATCGTTATCATCATCACTTTCGGTTGTTCCTTTGAGCGCTATTGATTTCTTTCGAGTATCTCCTCCTTCACGCTCTTCCTTGAATTTCATTTCTAGCTCATAAGTGGTGAGATTTCCGATGAGTTCTTCAACTTTGAGTTGTTTTAAATCTTTCGATTCTTGAATGGCAGTTACTTTTGCTTCAAAGCTTTGTGGAAGGACTCTGAGGATTTTCCGGACTATTTCTAATTCGGTGTATGTTTTTCCGAGTGCTTTTGATTTGTATACGATATTGGAAAGTCGTCCGTACATCTCTTTGACATTTTCTTCCTTCGCCATTGTGAAGTTCTCGTATTCGCTACTTAGCATTGCAAGGCGAGATTCTTTGACGTGAGATGTTCCTTCGTGAGTCACTTCTAGTATGTGCCATATTTCCTGCGCAGTTACACAATGTGAGACACGATTAAATTCAAATTGGTCTAATGAACAGATAATAGAATTCATAGCTTTGGCATTAGTATTCTGTAATTTATTTTCTAGTTCTGTCTATTGTTCCTTTGGTTTCTCTATTTTCTAATTATCTACAGTTATAGTTGGAGTTCTATAACCTGTCTCAACAATATCCCAAGCGTCAATGGTTTTCAGAAAAATTTTCATCCTATTTTTCCAAAAAGTATATTCTCCATTGAACATTGGTGGTCTAACTATCGACTGACCCTCTGCAAAAGCATTATTAAAAGAAGCCATTTTAAAAATTCAAATTTTTAAAACAAAAATTGATTTTTTCAAAAAAAATCGATGACTGACCCTCTGCAAAAGCATTATTAAAAGAAGCCATTTTAAAAATTCAAATTTTTAAAACAAAAATTGATTTTTTCAAAAAAAATCGAATTTTTAAAACAAATGTTGACTTCTATTCCTAGCTCTGATACCACTTGTAGGATCGATTTCACCCTAGAGGGGGGGTGAATAGGGTGATAGTGTTAATTATAAAAATTAATCGCGGAAGCTTATAAATTTTTCAATTCAGATCACAGAATAGCAGCACAGATATCGCAGAATATAAATAACAGAAAAAACAGAACAACACAGAATTTACCCAGCATCGGCAAAACCCTGTCTACGTGCTGCCCCCAAGGTTTCTACTAGAAATTAGATAGTCCCTCGCTTACACATGTAAACTCGCTATATCCGCTATTGACTAATCTAACTCTACGCTCAAAACCTTGCCACAACTCAACCACCGAGTTGCGAATTCTCAAGCTACGCCACATAGCTTGTCCCCTAGTCACACGACTAGAAAATTAAACGGTTTAAAAGAAAATACAAGATAAAAGCAATTTATAAATAAAACCCTATTTATAAATTAAAAGCCCTTAAAATAGAAGTCTTTTAGAGGAATAAGGCCGGCCCTCTTTAGTAATTCAACCCGTCTCTTTTATTTCCTTCGTTCGTAATGGCGGCCGTTCCTCTTGCGAAATTTAGGGCTTTGTCCTTGATCAAATTAGGGCTTTCGAAGTGCCGATAATATGTTGATTGGTTCGATGATTATTCGCGTGTACTGTTGATCGATTGTTGCTCACTTCGGCTGCTTCGTTGTTGATGGAGTTCGACTTCGATTCAGTATGTGATTTTCGTTTATGCTATACTGTTATGCTTGATTGAACTCCATAAATGAAATTGCCGATGATGATTTCTTTATATAGGGTTTGTAACCCTAGATTTGCGTTCGTACGAATATATTTGAATTTGTCAAATTATTTGCTCTGGCCATTCGATTATACTTGGATGCTCGTGATTTTTCCTTGACTAATTCATTTGTGTAAATACTCGATTGCTTGATTGACACGGCTTTAAAAATTATGATGAGCACGGCTTTAATTTGACTTTGTCATATTCGATAATACTGCTGCTGTTGAAATTTATTTCATGATTTTCTCTGGTTGACTTCGACTTGGATTTTGTGATCCATTGTTTTCTCGAATTTCTGATTGACATTGTTCACTAATAAAATTGCAGCATGTTCGCTGTGGCATTGGGTTGTCGTGCATTTTTTTTCAGTTGCATTCATTGATCAGTACTTCTTTGCTACTGCATACTTGATAGCAAATTTGATGTGTAGTCAGACCTTAACTTCACTTGAGCATTGTTAAGTAGTTTCTTGATACGACTATGCACTGACCATGTGGTCTTTTGATCTGTTCTTCGAGTCAATGGTGTGTGTGCCTTGTCTGGTTGGTGCATTGCCACACTGTACTGATGCATTAGTTGTTGGCATATTTGCTTGTTGGTTTTCATGAGTGATCTTGTTCAATGGAGTCAGTGATAATGGTCAGTGTGTTGGGCTTGTAGTACTTGGATATTTGCAGTTTGTAGTGTTATTGAGCATTTTGTTGTGTTCATATTATATTCGAAATGCATTTTCACTGTTGCCTTTGGTTTCCTGTGTCTGATTATCGCTTGGTCATTGCACTGATTCTTGGTGGCATGTGGTCTTTGCTGTGTTCCCATTTGGGCTTGTAGTTGATTCTTTGAGTTTTTCTGAATATTGTTGTATTTGGACTTGTTCATTGTAGAATGTCACTGAAGTCTTGTGCTTTGTGTCTTGATGCTCGGCCTATTGTGCATTTGTGGTTCCCACTGTATTGCATTTGTATCACTGTATCATGCTTGGCTTTCATGTTCATGTGTATCTTCGTAAACTTGTTGCATTCATGTTCTTCACTTGGTTGTTGACACTGGTCTGGTTCATCTCAAAAATTTCTGTGTCACTTTCCATGTGTTCATGTTGCTGGACTTGTTGTTGGCATGTGCATGTTACCTTGTTCACTGTGTCACTTAGGTGCATATGTTTGCACTGCGCATTACCACTGTAACACATGTTCATCAATGCATGCTGTGTACTTTGATGGAGTTTTGATTTGTCGAAGCTTTGCATTCATCAAGTTGCCTTGTGTTGAATCCAGTTTCAAAACTCGGATTTGACCTTGTGCTCGTGTCGGGATTTAATTTATGTTGCACCTGAGTTGAATCCTGTATTTGGGTTTGACCTATGCTCACCTGTCCCTGTAGCATTATCAAGTGTATATATCGGTGTGCACGGCCTTGTGGCATATACAGTGATACACTGTGTATGTCACAAGTTGTTCGTGTATGATGAATTCAAATTTAAATGATGACGAACAACCCAAATAACTGAGGCAAATATCATTTTCAAAATCATATTTTATTTTATATTGCAAAAATATTTCTTTTTCAATTTTACTGCGTTAGTGAATATTTTTGCAGATTGCTCAGATGCTGATTCTAACTGGAATGAAGATGACGATAAAATATGAGTGAATGAGCGATATGTAGCGAGGACATTTGTAAATGTGAAATTGTGATGTAATTGAATTTGTATCAAAGTTGTATAGTGTATAGTGAGAGCTTGAATTTGTACTATTCAAAATTGTAATAAATATTTGTTTGAATAAAATATTCGTTTGAATTCAAATTCCGTGTTATTTATTTTATTCAGCAAATATTTATTTAGTCTGTGAAAATAAATAGTATATTATCAAATACATTTAAGCGAATGTATATATGTTTATTATCATCAAACAAAAATCATATAAGCGCATATTCAACACACATTTTATAATAACAAAGACATCAGAATGCTATTGTTCATCCAAGCAAGCATAGAGTTGACTCTGTGATTAGTTTTGTAAACGATGTTAAATATCTCGCCTACTATCTTACTGCCTTCTTTAGTCAAACTGCCTACTTCACATTTATCAAATTAACTACCTTCTATTCATATTTCATTAATGGTGGCAGTGTTTCTTATTAAATCAAAGCCAGGTTAGGCTTCTACACCGAAATCCTAGACTACTTTAAGAATATCAGGTATTCTTTTAAAATCTAGAATGTAAAATCAATCATACTTTTCAAATCACAAACCGTAATTATGTTTAGCATTAAAGGTATATTTTAATTATTTTTTATTTATTTAATATATACATCTCTATCTCTACTACTAATAATGAAAATTCGTTGAACCAATTTACTCGGTGTCTTTTGAAATTTCAAAAATACCCTTGCTTTCCATTTACATATTTACTCTCAAACAATATATCAACGTATAGGATAACACAAATAGCCCGTACACAAACATCCCGTGTGCGAAGCATGGGCCCATACTATATTTTTATAGTATATTAACTTTTTTGGGACATAAAATCCAAGCAACACTAGTATAGATGGTTTGGAAGTTGTGTAGTAACAGCGAGGTCATGTGTTTGAACCTTCAAAAGTATCATTTTCCTTTTTATTTCTTATTTATACGGGCCGAATTACGGAAAAAAAAAGAGAGGGGATGATGTACTGGTGTAGTCTACTCTATGAGTATTGCAGACCTATAAAAGTTAGCCCAACCCAACCACTTGCCTTATTCCTATGTGAGTTGGGTCTTACACTATTTTATTTTTCTTTCATTTTCAACCCAAACCGTTACCCTACCATTTTTATCCAACCCATATCAACCCTCAACCCGACAAAACCCTACTCTTTCTTCTCTCGCTCTTTCTTTTATCAATATGACGAAACCCTACTTCCTTCCTTTTCCGACTGAATTTCCATCTTATCTTTTAGCCTCCATTGCACCATCCCTCACCAATCCGCACTGATCTGCAACCTATCGCACTACACCTCCGTCCAACCGCAGTTTAATCAACAAGCGGTACGTATGAATTCTTTAACCCAATTAGAATAATATTTGATTTCTTTCCTCATTTATATCATATGGAATAATACTAAATTTCAGTTAAGTAAATTTACCCATAGTTGCCTTTATGTGTGTGTTGAGGAATGACATATAAAATAAGCTATGATGTTAATTTTACATTGAATATAATTAGCTTCTTGTTATTTGACTTTGTTGCTTAATGATTATCGGTTTAAAGTATAATTGCCATTTTTGGAATTTAGTGTCTTCAGATGTACCTACGTATTTTTGTTAGCAATTTGTTACTATATAAGGTTTTAGTTTTAGTTTTACTTGGTTGATTTTTACCAAGTGGCCTTTTTAAAGCTGAAGGAACATGAACATACTTGGTATCAAAGACTCAAGGTAACACACACCATTGCTTTATCGCCAATATAGGTTCAAGCCTATTTACCTAAAAACCCTTGTACACTGCTAAAACTTGTGCCGATAAGAACATGATGATGAAATGACTATGTATAAGTTTTGAACTGTATATTTGGAATGGTTTTATATAGCAGTATATGTTAAGGTTATTTCCTTGGTACTATGTATTCAGGTGCGATCACATATTTGTAGCGTATTAAGTAGATTGGGTTCAGTAACAAATGCTGAACTGTTGGAGCTATCCTTGCTAAAACAGAAGTTCCTTTCCCTATGTCTCTGGAAGCCGAATTACCTAAACTTCAAAATACTGTCAACGCATTGCAGGCTGGTCTAGAAGTCTACAAACAAGGATCCACGGCTCAAATGTTGGAATTACGATCCGGATTAGATAAACTATCGAGAAGTATGGAAACAGAGAGACATCTGTCTCGAATGGTCTAGAATGAAATCGTCGATTCTATCAAAGCTAACCTGGAAGTTTTCAGATCTGATGTCTCTAGGAGCATCGAAGCTGCTGCATCTCATTCTACCGTAGAAAATGCACTCAAGGCAAGAAACTTGTTACCCCTAGCTTGTTTCTCTCTAAAACTTCATAATCCTTGATTTTTGTAGTTTTTGTTTTAATTTTTCTGTATTCTTGTTTGAAGTTTGATAAAAGATTGTTATCTTCTGTTGTATAGGTTTTTTTTCTAAAATCTCATGGTCTTTGTAGTTTTTGTAGTCTTGTTTTAATTTTGTAGTGGTATAGGTCTGAATTTGTCTCTATTTATGCTTATCTCCGGACTCACTATAGCACATAGCAGCCAAAACACAATATATTCGTAACTCTGTGTTGGATATATCAATAACCTATTGATAACCAATTACTGGGAAGGCCTTGGGAGGATTGTAAGAATATCAATATATTCACAACTACTTTTACCAATCTAGTTCCACTCTTTCATGTCTCTTGTATCATTGTGCTCATTCTCTACTTTAATCCTTTTTTGCTTTTTCTATGATAAATAGATAGGTCAACTCTTGAGGCAGATTGCTACTGGGTTTGAAGAAATGTGCCGAAGATTTCCGTCGGCAACGAACAGCCGTAATGGATCGTCAAGCTCTACCCCCGGAGGTATTTGACGTAAAATCTATATTTTATGTTATTTAGACACGTGAAAGCTTCATTGCTATTAGAGGTGTGTACGGAAAATTTCCGTACCAACCAATACATTTCACATTCCTTCCGATCATAGATGGAATGATACTCATTGTTTCAAATTCTATTCCCTAACTCTGGAATTCCAATAGGCGGAAACTGGAAAAAACGGAACAGAATACATTTTTCCAATTGAGACAATTAAAATGCAAAATTCTGCAGCAGCTCATTATAAAATAAACTGAGAACATAGCATGAACGGAATACAATGAACAACCACACAACTATTCAATAGATACAGTTTTACAAAATACCATGAAAATTTATAAACATGAACAAAATTGTGATAACCCAGATTTTTGATATCTGACAATTGAATAATTAACTGGTTTTATTCAGTTGAATAGATCAAATTTTGACATCTGGATGAATTGAAATTATGATAAACATTAAAATATAAATATCTGGAAATGATATATCTTATAGTAAATTTATATATAAATAGTAATGTGCAAATTTAATAATGTTGAAAATTTTAAGTGTGTTCATATACAAGAATATATATATATATATATATATATATATATATATGATTTGTGAATTGAGAACATTAATTTGAATTCAATACATTAAATTTTTAAAGGATATTTAAAGATAGAATTCTATATTTATGAACACTAGAGATAAATACTCATTAGATTTTAATATGGTGGCTCAAGTTTAAAATAGGATTAATAAAGGATCATTCTTTCTCTAAATATATGTATGTTGTATATATGTAAGGGTATTAAACATAAGGGATAGATTAATTTTCAAATTATAAAATGACAAGGTTTAAGACATAATTTATAAATAAATTTAAAAAAGGGTTTAGACCTAAAATACATATTGGCAACAAGTGTTTAATAAGTAGAATAGGTAAAACCAAGTGTAAACAAAATTAACAAGTGTCATCTCTTTTAATTTTTAATTTTTAAGAAAATTTATAAAATAAATTTAAGCTATATAATATTATGACTCTCGTTCCACTCATTCTTTTGATCTCGTTTTCAAAAGCTTAGAACCAAAAGAAAGAAAAGTAAAACTGAGAAGCATTAAATTCTCAGAATAAATTTAAACAAAAGGCTTCAATCTTTGAATCAGCAATTCAAGATCAAAAGCAAATTCAGGAATCAAGCCGTAAGACAAAATTCATCTCAGCAAAGCACCATTCAACAATCAAGTTTCATCAATAAACAACAATATCAAGCCCAGATCTATAAATTCAACAATCAGTTCGCAGCGTCAAAGCTTAAATCTTCTCAATTAAGGACTGTGGTTTTAAAGATTAAGTATTTTCTTCATTTTTCAAAGGATTTTCATGCAATTCTAGTTTTAAATCAAATTATAGCTTTTCCGTTCAAAACAGGTGAGTGATTTGGTTTAATTTCCTCTGTTCTTCCTTAATCTGAGAGTAAATTTTTGAACCTTAGCTGTTAAATCATCTGAATATTGGGCCTGCAACAATTGAAGATAATAACTCAAATTTATGATTGCATGAATGAATAGATGTTGTTTGGATATATAAATTTATTCACAGTTTGCATGTTTGCGTGAATATGTGTATATCTCTGTTTTAAATTTCAACAACTAAATAAGTTCAAATTTTGAAAATCTCTTCACCTGATCACTTTTAGCATAGAATATTTGAAAGAAACTTGTTTGTATTGGTGTAATATAAATTATAAAAATGATAAAAAATAATATTATTAAGAGATTATCTTGTAAAATGAATATTACAGTAAATGATTACATATCAGAAAATTAGTTGTTTCAATTACGGATTTCATTTTGTATAATCTCATTCGCCTTGTAAAACTATGAATTTTAGAAATCATTTCTTGATTTTTAAGTAAGTTTATGGGGAGGAAAGGTTAGTTGATCAGTATTTGGGAATTTTAAAACTGCCGATGATCAAAGATGCTGGAAGCATCTAACTTGTTGCTAAAGCAAGATTATAGGTTTAAGAGCTCGGCAAAATTGGTTGAAGGGTGGATTGCTCGCCGTGGTGGTGCGGCAAGAAGAATGTAGGGTTTAGAAGCCTGTGTGAGGTCAGGTGGTTCATCGATCGATGTCAAAATCTAAGTGGTGTCGAGTTGAATCTCGTGTGGGGGAAGTTGTAACAGGGAGTTGCGGCGTTGCTCAGGGTTGGTCGGCTTTGATGCCGGAGGTCGGAGGAGTTGGTTAGTGGGTGCTTTCCGATAGAGTGGGCTCCAGCTTTTCGATTCGTTTGCCACGATTTTGTTCCAATATGCGAACCATACGTTCTGGTGGTCGGAATTGATGGTTGGACCGTAGGCAACTCGTCGGCGGTGGCAACTTTGGTCGGAGCTTCGTCGTTGGTTCGTACACGTGCACGAGCTTTTGATTCGTTTCAGATGTGCACTGTGTAGTTGAGGCATCAGGAACAGTTGATTTTGGCTCAAAGACAGTATCATGTTTGATCGAGAGGGTTGAGACGTGAGTTTACTTCGAGTGTAGCTCAAACATTCCTGTTATAGGCATCGGGAAATGTTTATGACTGAAGTTCCAAGGCAGTGTTGAAGCTAACAAGTTTTAAGTAAATTGATAATCGAGTTTAAACTAATTTTTAAACTAGTTCTTTAAAATAATAAATGTTATTTATATGGTTGGGTAATCAAAAGTTCTAGTGGTCCAGTGGTTTCGACATAGTGGATGTTGCTACATTGTGTTGTAGTGGCACCGGATCGATTCCCAGCGGCCACAATAATGAGACATAGTGCACGGCCACTTTAAAACCGGCTTAACCAAAGGTCAGGGCGACATAGTCTCCCTGTCCCCAAAGTTTAGTCAAGTACTAGTGGTCCAGTGGTTTACGACATGAGGTGTGTTGCTGCATCTTGTTGTGGTGGCACAGGTTCGATTCCCAGCGGCCACAAGTATGAGACATAAGTGCACGGCCACTTTAAAACCGGCTTAACCAAAGGTCAGGGCGACATAGTCTCCCTGTCCCCAAAGTTTTTGAAAACAAATTTAACTCTAACAAACCTACATTTCTCTTCAAAAATGGTGACCGTGCCCCCATCCCCTATTCCCGCTTATCTGTCTTTTCCCAGCCAATCAAATCAACCTAGTCCCTCCTCTCCCTTGCTTGTACCGCCAGCTGCTTCCAGCTCCTTGTCAGAACCATCCAATCCACCTTCTCCTAGTCTTCTTACTTCGGTGCCATCTCCACCCTCGTTGGTCAACCCCCTTCCACCTTCTTCACTGCCATTTCTTCCTAGTTCTAAACCTATCCCTGTTCCTTCTCCTCCTCTTTCGTGGAACTCGCTTTTCAAAGCCAAACCGAATAATGCTGGGAAGTTTGTCCCACGTGAAATTCAACTGCAATTCAATGGTGAAGCGATCGTCCCACCCGCTGACGTTGTTCAAGCTGGTAATGATATGTGGAGAGATTATCTCGTAGGTTTCTTTTTAGACACCCCATTGCCTTATGCTACTGTGTTATACTACCTTAAGAAAGTCTGGAAATTAAGTGGTTCGATCTCAGTCAAATCTGATGGGTTTCTCTTTCTATTCAAATTCACAAATGAAGATGATAGAATCAGAATATCAGAGGCTGACCCTGTTGTGATGAGGAATAAATTATTTATTGTGAAACCATGGGATGTAAATATTGGAAATAACTGTAGTAGCATTAAAACAGTTCCAGTATGGATAAAATTAACAAACATTCCTTTGTTTGCTTGGTCAATGTTGGGAATTAATTGGTTAGCATCTAGAGTGGGTAAGCTACTATGTTTGGATGCTTCAACTGAAAAATTTGAGCGTATTTCTTTTGCCAAATGTTTAGTTGAAGTGCATCCAAACAAAGAACTGCCAGATAAATTTACAGTTCAACTGCAAAATGGATCGATGCAAGTAGTTAATGTAACTTACCTATGGAAACCACTGATATGTACTCTATGCAAGGAGTTTGGACACCAGCTGAGTAATTGCAAAATTGTAGAAAATGGAAAGAAAGTAGATAAAGAAACAATGACTGAACAACAGAAGAAAGGAAATGATGGAAGGAATAATGTGGTAAAGGGTCAAGGCAGTGATAAACAGACTAGTTTTAAACAAAAATGGCAGAAAGTAACCAAAACCAATAGTAATAGGAACAACAACTGTGTAATTAATGATGAAGTTGATTTGTTGAAACAAGGTGAAAAACAAAAAACTATTGATAAAGCTGCTGGAGTTAATAATGGTGTGATAGGTTCAGTAAATGCAAAACAAAGAGATACAGTTAGTGCAAGTAACATGTACACCATGCAACAAACTGAAGTTGAAGTACAAGAAATAAATATGGTGAAAGAGAAGGAGAATGATGAAATTTTAGAACAGAGAATAAGAACAGTACAAATTCCAAAAACTACTGGAAAAACAAATGTGCAAGTGTGTGCAGTAAGTACTAACAACATGTACACATTGCTACAAACTGATGAAGAAGATCAAGAAGCAAATAATATGCAACTTATGGAAGAAGGTGAAATAACTGACCAGCTTACATGCACAGAGCAACAAACAACCATGACTGAGAAAACAAACCATTCTGCAAAACAAATACCCACTGACACACTAAATCAGGCAATAACAAAAGAACAACAAGCAACAAAAATGAATGAAAAGAGGAAAAATGGAAGTAACAAGCAAAATAGAAAAGAAACTGGCAAAGTTTGTACAACAACTGTTACATCTTCTTCTGATTTTGACAACAATTGGTGCAAATCATTTGAAACCCAGATAACTCAAATAGTAACATCCAAGCAAGGTGATCAATCCTCAAAATCTTCTCAAACTCACTACAATTTTTCCATTCCCATCCCTGGTTGGCCTGATCCCAGCACCCCCTCACCTGTCTCACTCAACCAACCTCACTCATCATCTCCTGCCTCACACAACCAACCTCCCACACCCCCTACAAAATTAAAAAGGAAGATACAAACAAGATCCAGATCTCTGTCAGCTCAGAGAAGAAACAACTCCCTCACTTATCAATAGTTTTTAATGCATACAAAAATAGCAACTTGGAATCTTAGAGGGGCTCATAACAATTTGAAACTTGATCAAGTTAAGAATTATATCTCTGATTATAACCTTTGCCTCATTGGACTTCTTGAAACTAAGCTAAATCTTCCCCTATCTCAAAAGGCTGTTAACTACATTAATCCTACCTGGTCCTTCCATCATAACCTTGATTCAGCATCATATGGTAGAATTCTTGTTTTGTATAACCCCTCTGAAATAACTCTATCTCCCATTCTTTCGAGTAGACAATCTATACATTTTCACTTGTTTCTTACCCAAACCCAAACCTCTTTCTACTTAACAATTGTGTATGCTGACAATTCTACCATATCAAGGAATGCCTTCCTTAAAACAATTCCTCCTTTAAGACAAGCTTCACATCCATGGCTGGTTATGGGTGACTTCAACTCTTGTTTAAGTTTTAATGACAAGTTCGGTGGCAACCCACTTACTCCTAGGGATCTTGATCCTATCAATCAATCTGTTATTGATTCTGAGTTGCTGTTGGTGAATAAATCTGGTGCCAAGTACTCTTGGAATAATAGAAGCAGAAGTGGAGTACGTACCTTTACAACTATTGATCATTCCTTTTGCAATTTCCAAGCCCTATCTCTTTGGCCTTCCATTTCAGTTTTCCTCCCACAACCAATCCTATCAGACCACTCAGCTCAAATCCTGTCCCTTGGTAACCATTTGCGAAGAGAAAAAAGAAGTTTCAAATTTTTTAATGCTTGGGCTAAGCATGAACACTTTCTTGTTCTTGTATCAAAAGCTAATGCAGAATTTGTTGGTTTTGGTAACCCTATGTTTAAATTTTGCAGGAAACTCAAGTACATTAAGCAAGCTATCAAACAGTGGGTCTCTTCTACTTTTGGTAGAGGTGGTCTGCTGTCTGCTACACTTACTCAGCAACTTAAAATAAGGCAAGATTTTATGATGGAACATCCTCTTGACGTTCAAGCAGCTGATGAAGAAAGAAAACTACTTTTAGAAGTTAACTCTGCTTTGGAACTTGAAGCCAACATGAAGAGACAGCAACTAAACAAAAAATGGCATGATGAAGGTGACAAAAACACGAAGTTTTATCATGATTCTATCAAACTTAAACAAGCAAGAGAAAACATTCATAGTATAACTGATGACCAGGGCATTTTGCACACCTCTCCTGAAACTGTTGACAATGCATTTATACAATACTTCACCAAGCAGTATGGTAATATAGAAGGCTTTACTCCAGATCTTGACTTAATTACTGAAACTGACCTCCCAAACATCAATTATTTGGAAGCATCATTTCTTGTCAGTCCTGTTACTGATGAAGAAATCAAGGAAACCCTTTTCTCTATGAACAAACACTCATCCGGTGGCCCTGATGGTCTAAATGTAGTGTTTTTTATTAGTACTTGGAGTATTCTTGGAAGTGAATTTTGCAAGGCAATACATAACTTCTTTAATACTTGCAAGATTCTTGGAGAAATCAACTGTTCCAATATTGCATTAATTCCCAAATACTCTCCAGCTTCCACTGTTAGTTCTTATAGGCCCATATCTTGTTGTAATGTAGTGTACAAGTGCATATCTAAAATTCTAGCAGCCAGATTAGTCTCAGTTCTTCCATCTGTTGTCTCTAAAAATCAATCAGCTTTTCTTCCTAACAGAGACATCATTGATAATGTTCTCTTGGCTCAAGAACTTCTCAAATGTTATGGTAATAGCAATAGCACCCCTGCTGCAGCTCTGAAAATTGACATAACTAAAGCTTACGACTCTATCCATTGGGAATCCATAGTTAGAATTATGGCTGTTATGGGATTCCCTAAAACATTTGTGTCTTGGATCTATGTATGTATTTCCACTCCATCCTACTCTATTGTGATTAATGGCAGACCTGTAGGAAATTTTAGAGGAAGAAAAGGTATCAGGCAAGGAGACCCGTTATCTTCTTATTTGTTTCTGATAGTTATGGAAGTGCTAACTGTTACTCTAAGAACTAGTTACAACAGGAAAATAATAAAGTATCATCCCAAATGTTCTCAACAACTTATTACATCCATCATGTTTGCTGATGATGTCATGATGTTTACAAAGCCTGAGTTGCCTTCTCTGAATGGAATTAAAGAAGCACTGCATATATTTAAAAAAATGATTGGCTTATCCATAAATCAAAATAAATCTTCTATGCTAGTCTCTGGTATCAGTAATGAACAAGCTGCTTTCCTACATCAGCAGTCTGGTTTCACAAGTATGGAGAATGACATGAAGTACCTTGGTCTGCCTCTTATAACTAAAAGAATTACTAAGAATGACTGTTATCCATTATATCATAAAATAACTTCAATCATGACAGCATGGGATAATAGGAAATTAACTCAATCTGGAAGGCTTGTTCTCATCAAATCTGTTGTCTTCTCTTCTATTGTTTACTGGGCACGCACTATAATTCTTCCTATCAAGTTATTACATTTACTCAGATCTGCTATGAGTAGATTCTTTTGGACTGGAAGTATTCACAACAGGAAAATTGTCCCATGTGCTTTTACAAAATTTGAAGTTCCCTTTAAATCTGGTGGGCTTGGTATCTTAGACATAAGGAAGTGGAACATAGCGGCTATAAGCAAACAGTTTGATGCAATCATTAAAAAAAGGGAAAGTTTATGGGTGGAATGGACATGGCATCACAATATCAAGAACAAGGATTTCTGGGTCATGGAGATCCCTCAACAAAGTAGTTGGACATGGAGAAGCATCCTTAAGTATAGAGAAGTCTTTCTGCCGTTTATACAATACCCAGTTAATGCCAGTTCAAAGGTGAATTTTTGGAAGGAACCATGGGTTAGACAAGGCCTAATTTTATTTAAATTGCTTTCCTACTCACAAATTGTCCAAACAGGTATTTCCTTAACTGCTGATGCTAATTCCTACTTGATCAATGGTAATATTCAGTTGCCTACCACCAGTAATCAAGAAATTCAGCAAACTTGGAATATATTACAACAAACTAATTTCACTGCTATGCAAATCAACTCTGTTCAGTGGAATGGCAAACCATATTCTGTTAAGGGTGTTTACAGTTCCCTAACAGAAAGTGATCCATTGCCTGCTGCTATCTGGAATGATGTTATATGGTCTACTGATACAGTCCCTCAATACAATCTTTTGATGTGGAAAGTGATCAACAAAGCTTTGCTTACTAGATCTATGTTACAAAAGGTTGGAATGATCTGTCCCATGCAATGCCTATTCTGTGAAATTGAAGAGGAAACAACCGACCATATTTTTTTTGAGTGCTCTGCCTTGAACAACTTGCTATTCCACTTAGGTGGTAAAACTGGTACATATCTATCTGGTCGAACTAGCAACATACAGTGGAATATAATACACAAAGCAACCAAATGGAGAACAGTTGATAGTAGAGTGTTCACTGTGTGTTTGAAGGTCTTCGTGGCTGTGATTTGGAGGGAAAGAAATTTAAGAGTTTTTGAAAATGTTAAAAGGAATGACATGGTCTTATGGAAAGAAATGAAATGCAGTATACACAAGCAACTGAAGCACTGTGCTAGTAGCATCCCGCTGTCTATGTTACAAGCTTGGACTTGATTTTGATGTTTCTCTTCCTTTTTTATTTTTCAGTTATCTTCCTCTTTGTTTTTTCTATGTATCTCTTTTTTTATTGTTTGTTGCAATAAAACTGGTAGGGGCCCAGATAACCCCGCTGGCTTTGCCAAAAAAAAGTTATGTGATTTATTTAACAATGAATAAACTAAGATAGATCCTAAGTTATTTAAACTTAATCAATAATGTGATTAAGTGGGGATTAAGGGTAAATTATTAATTAATTAAACAATTAAAGTGGAATTAATTTATTAATGGTTAAGGATCGGTTATTAATAATTAAGGGTTATAGTTAATTAATTATAAATTAATAAATTAGTAATTAGGAATTAATTAATTTGTAATTAAGGGTTGTTAATTAGATAATTAAAGATTATTAATTAATGATTAGAGATTAATTAATTAAGTAATTTGTGTAGTCAATTTTAAGGATTGATTTATTAATTAATTAATCAAAGTAATTAATATAAAGATGATTAATTAGGATTAATCACTTAATGAAATTGATTTATAACAATGAAAGTAATTAAAGGATAATTGCTTCATGACATTCATTAAGGAGGGTAATTAATGGGTAATTACTAAATGTAAATTATTTAATTACTTTCATTTGAAATTATGTAACGACCCAGAATTTCTGTCATTTGAAATTCGTATATTTAATTGATTTTTAATATTAACAAGTAAAATTTGTAAGTCGAATAAATTTTATTTCGAATATCTAGATTTAATTGGATAATTAAATCGATAATTTAATATTTGAAATTACAGAAATAATTGAAAATTGGGTTTAATGTGATTAAAATTGATTTGTAAAGTTGTATTAAATCATATTGGAGTTAGAATGATGTAATAGAGCTTTTAAAATTGAATTCAAAGTTAATTTGCAGAAATTGAATATTTTAATATTTAATTGACGAGTAAAAATAGCCATTTTTCAAACAGTCTCAGATTTCGACAAAACTAGTTTTATTGGATCCGTAATGTTAAATTATTGTATGGTTTCTAATTTCGTGTCAATTGGACTTACGGTTTGTCCGGGGAAAGCTAAAACGCGTAGAAATCGGTTTGAGTGAATTTTAAATCTAAATAATTCGATTTGAAAACTAATCTTTCAAATACGATCGAATTGGCTCCCGATATATATTCCATTGAGTTCGGAATATGGGTAAAACATTATAAACGCCAGGCGGCACGCTTTGGTTGGAGTTCGGAAATTTTTCGGGTGAATAGTGTTTCGGAAAATTTCTACAAAAGGACCCCATTATCCTCATTTTTGCTCAAACCCTAGTTCTAAACCCTAGCCGCCAGTTCTGAGTTTAATGGTCGAAAACTCATTTCATTTCTCCTCCTATATCTTCCAATCTATCGACATTCATCAAAATCTTTCAACTAGAATAATGTAGATCATCGGGAGATCTACGTCTTCAACGATGATGATCGTCATCAGTGTTTCGTGGTGGTCGGAATCGAAGTTCAAACTTTCGACATTTGTTCACGTTTTTCAAGCAATAGTCATGACCGAGCTTCACGATGCTTCGGTCGTGGGTGGCGCACGTGAAGGCGGAGGCTCCGGTGGTTCCTGATCGACGACTCAATCGTCACAGGTGGCACGACGAACTAGGGTTCGAACGGCAAAAAAAATGGGTTCACGTGCGATGTTGCCTGGGGAAAGAAATGAACGTGCGGCTGAGATCAAGGGAAAAAGGACCGAACGGTTATGATGAGAATTAGGTTTAAAAATAAAAATAAAAGTTGAAATTTTATTTTATTAAATCGTATAAACTTTGTAACGCTATAATTTTTTCATACGAGTTCTGTTTCGCATGAAACGAGTTGCGTCGGGTTCGTATGGATGAACACTACGCAATGGAGCTGGATTGGGATTGATTGGAGCTAGTTATAATTTTGGGTAAAATTAAACGCGTGTTTAATTTTATTTAAAATAAAACACTGCAACTGTATTAGAAGCAAGGTGAGAACTTCTCACTCAATCGAATTTGTTTCGACTTAAATTTTAAATAGTTAGATTTAAAATTGCTTGATTGTGTTGATTGTATGCTTGGATGATAAATTGTTATCTGTTGTATGGAAATAGACCTTATACGCCGTATATTAAGTGGAGGTTATTATATTAAACACATATACCGCGATATTCCACCTTGAAGTGGAATTGGTATTATATATGTACTTGGAGTTGATTTCCCGCATTATATGGTGGATGAGACCCTATTGCACCGCATAATAGCAGATAATATTTTAAATTCCATATACCGCGATATTCCACCTCGAAGTGGAATTGGTATTGTGCTAACATCTGTGGATGCAGGGAAACAGGTTGGAGGTATCCAACAGGATTCCTCAAATAATTGAATTTGTTTCAATATTGTGTGTTGATTATTTATAATCTCTATGTGATTATCTTTGTGATTGAAATCGTTGAAGGCTAAAATTTAGCCGAATATAATTTTGGCATCGTTGGATACCGGAAAAAAATAAATAAATTGATTTTTGAAAATTCAGGTTGAAAGTTTATATTAAAAATTATGATGTTTTGAGAAATATAGTTAAAAGGCGATTTTTGGAAATATGAAGTTGATTATTTTATAAAATAATTTAAATGGTGATTTTTGAATTTATTATAAAAGCTTTATATATAAGATTTGTAAAATTTGATTTTTATAAATCAAAGTAATGAAATTATAATGGAGTTTTGAAAATGTTTTAAAATGATGTTAAAATGGGTTTTATAAAAGAATAGAATCTACGATTTGTGAAGTTATAAAATGAATGAATTTGTAAATAGAGAATTATAAGTAATTTGCTTATAATTTCGATTTGGCGTGTAAATGAGATATGAATAGAATTTGTTAATGAAGTGATTTTATAAGTTGAAGTTGTTATAAAATATAAATGGAATTTATAAACATTGTTTTATAAATCCGAAATCAATTGAATTGATAAATTAAATATAGAAGTTTATTAAAGGAGATATATTCACGATTTTGGACAGTGAATAATATATTAAAGAAATGAATTTGGAATCAATTTGAAAATTGATTTGGTTGTTTTTGAAATCAATTGAAAAAATTGAATTGCTGTTAAAAGTGAATATTTGAAATCGATTTGAAAATCGTATATCGGTGGATATTTGGAAATTTAAATTCACCACGGAATTTATAAAGGAAAGAGAAATTTGTTTAAAAATGAACATTGATTTATTTTTGAAGTGTAGAAATAAATTTACGAATTTGGAACGTAAATTTAAAATAAACGGTAAGGATTTATTTAATTGTTTTAAATGAACCATTTTGAAAATGAAAGTGTATTCTCCCTGGAAAGCCGAATAAAATTTCTAAATAGCTTTGAAATGTATATGTGTGTATGTATGTGTGAGTGTGTGTGTGTGTGTATATATATATATATATATATATATATATATATATATATAATTCCAGAATTGGTTTTGAAAAGGATACTTTGGAGAAATTAACTTCTTAAATTGTTTTAAATTCTTTAAGTAAAGATTTATTAAGTTGATATAGAAATGATTATTTCTAAGATTTAATCAATAATTGTTTTAGAAAATAGTTATTTAAATAGTTATACTCTATCTACTAATTTCATTTTGAAAATTAGTTTGGACTTAATTTATATGTAATATTGGTATAATATTTTTTTTTATAACTAATATTTTAAGTAAAGTGTTTAAAGAAAAATAGTTTTATTTCAAAGTGTTTTCCCGATATATTTTGCATAAGTGTTATAAATTATTTTAAAGTATTTGAACTCGGCAGATTTCCAGTTAAAATGAACAAATATTTGGAAGTGTTTCCGCATAAGGAAAAATGATTTGAAATTTGTTTTCAAAAGTTGTAAAGGTGAAAAGTGATTTGAAATTTGTTTTCAAATGGTTGAAGTGTGGAAAAATATATCTTGTAAAGATATTTTTGGAAAATAAATAATTTGGGAAATTATTTGGAATCTGGTGATGTTGTGCACATCTATTGATAGTTAAATAACCGACAATCAATATTTACCTTTAAATGGGTATTTTTTGTGATTTGCTTGAATTTGAATGCTAACTTATTTTAAAAATAAGCGCTCGTTATTCAGTTTAGTCGGAAGAGGACCTTTGGGTCATAAATCCCATTCCGAATAGTGATACGTCGTAATGGATAACATTTGAAGACCGGTGTTGAAGACCGAATATTTTTGAAAACGGAAAGATTACCGTCGAATATCTCTGCATCGGCTGATCCCCAATATAGTGATTTTATCACCATTTGAGATGGGAAGTCCGGACGTAATTAGTGAATATCCGGATTTCAAGGGCTTCTTTGGAAGTGCCTTCGGTTCCGTTCGATCCCGGAACGGACTTGTATGGATGTGTGTCTGACGTTACAATTTGAGATGTAAAGCTGGTTTCTATGAAATACATTTCTGTTGGTGGCGGAGAATTTATTCTCTTAGCATAACACCCTTCTCTGAGACGTACGAGCTCAGAGGTTATGTAGTTGATGGTTACTAGTGATATATTCCCAATTTGGTAACGTGGCATGCTGAATGCTGCTGATCATTTGTTGATCAAAGCGTGGCTTTTGTGAAAAGCGTAGCTTTGCGGACGAGACTTGCTTTTCTTAGTGAAATGTGATGGGCTTCGCGGTTTGGTGGCGAACGGGAGACTCTTACCCCTACACGTCCTCTTTACGGGGTTGGTTAGGCGCAACCCGTGACAGTCGAATGCCTGGCCGTAAAAGCAAGTTTCGGGTACCAATGTTAGCCACGGTGGGTCTGGGATGGATGCAAAGCCTATCGGTCGCCGCTGAATTCGAAGATGTTACATCTGGTATCATAGCATTTGGTTAAGCGACAACCTTGGCTCTGTTGGTTGTTACTCATTAGAGATAGAGTCAGTAGTACTCTAGAATGAGTATAAGTGTAATCATAGATACGACCGCGTATTTGTTAGTGAATATAAATTTTTTTTATACTGTGTTGACTTATCGGTTGAATGTTTATGAATTCTGGTCTGTGCGAAAGTACAACCGTATTGATAGGGGTTTCTAAACTCTTAAACAAGATAAACCGACATAGTATCATTTTAAATTGGGTAAATGAAATAATTTTACCTTGATTATATTTTATATATAAAGGAATGATTTTTCAGAAATTATTAAAGTGTATATAAATTGATAGTTTGGTTGTGGAAAATGTAAGAATTATATAAGTTAATTAAAAGAATAAATGTATAACCAAATGAATTATTAAGTATGGTATTATAATTAATGTGATTTACAGTTGTGAAATAATCCTATATATAAGAAGTGAAACTATATGAATATATTTATAAATATGAGTTGTAAATAAAAATGAATTTGAACTATGAATTGAAATTGTTGAATATAAGTAATCAAGTTTTGGACTTATAATATGAAATAATAAAGATTTTACTTTGGTAAAGTTGAAATAAATTTGGGTTAGCATAGTAAATATATGATGTGAAATTTAACTAAACGAGGGTTAAATAAATTGAATTGGATTAGATAGGTGATTATTTAATGGATTTGGAAGTTTAGATATATAAGTTGTATAACTTATTAAATGTGAAAATGTAAGTGAAACCAAATGATAAAATGGTTAAACAATTTTGTTAAGCGAAACGGGATATGAATTTGAATTAGTGACGAAATTTGACTTTGGTAAAAGTTAAATAGAATTTACTTTAGAATTGGAATCTGAATTGGATTTATAAGGGCAAATTTAAGTTAAGTTAAACAAATGATGCTTGAAATGGAATATAACTTAAGTAATGTTGATTGAAGTTGAGTTTGGTATTGAAGTAAATTAACAAAGTGAAGTGATGAATATGAACTTGAGTTATGTAATGAAATTCAACTTTTGTGGTTAAATGAATTAGCAATTGAATTGAACTAATGAATCGAATGTTAATCAATCGAATGTAAAAGAATTTATATAGAATAATGAATGTAAGTGTTAACTCATTAGAAGCTAATGAAGTTGAAAAAAATTGAATAATTGAATGAAAGTCAATTGAATGTTAAACCAATTGAAATTAAAAGTGATGAACCAAATTGAATGAATGTAAGCGAAGTAAATAAATTTGGTAAGTTGGATATACATTGCTTGTTAGATGATTTTTAGTTGATTAAATAAAAATCCATATGAAGTTGAATTAATGAAATTGAAAGCTATGAAATTTGATTTGAATGTGGAAGTGAACTAACTTGAATGTAAATTAGTGAATATAAACTAATTGAAAATGAATGTTAGTAAAGTCCAATGTTAATGAATCAAATGTGATTAAATGAAAAAAAAAACAATTCAATGAATATTAATGAGAAGTGAATGTATATTGATTTGATGATTGGAATTGTTGTTGGATGACAGTTGTTTAGTGGTTGGATTTGTTGCCTTTTGTTGCATTTTCTATATTGGCATATGTAGTTGTTGTACCGGTATATTTTGTATATTGATATTACTTTCATATATGCATGTTTCTCATTGTTGAGTGTATAGTAGGTGCGGATGGTGCTTGCTTCACATTTGGTGCTCGCTTTCACGCTATATTAGCCTTATATGCTCGTTAATAATATATAAGGTACATATCTCGGATTACATATCGCACTTTTGCACTTTTTTCCCTGCGGGATGCCTCGTTACTTTGATGAGATGTATATTTGTGATATATATTGCCATTTTTTCGGATCGAGCCGCGCGAAGGAGGTTATGGCGAAATTTTTTGAAAATTTAAGGCGTTAGAATAATTTTGAGAAAATTGAAAATTTTGAAAACTATAACTTTGATTTTGGAGTGAAAAGTTAAACAATATAGTTGGTTCTGAAAAGACAACTAAGTATGATTTGAAAACTTAGTAAAGTTTTTATAAGAAGTTTAACTATTGGATTTTGGGAAAGTTAAACACTTAAGTGAATTTGAAATCTAATTTGAATGGATGTTTGAAAAATTAATGGATTTTGTAACTTTTTCTTATTTCGATGACGAAATTCTTTTAAGGGGGGATGTTTGTAACGACTCAGAATTTCTGTCATTTGAAATTCATATATTTAATTGATTTTAAATATTAACAAGTAAAATTTTCAAGTCGAACAAATTTTATTTCGAATATCTAGATTTAATTCGATAATTAAATCGATAATTTAATATTTGAAATTACAGAAATAATTGGAAACTGGGTTTAATGTGATTAAAATTGATTTGTAAAGTTGTATTAAATCATATTGGAGTTAGAATGATGTTATAGAACTTTAGAACCTTTAAAATTGAATTTAAAGTTGATTTGTAGAAATTGAATATTTTAATATTTAATTGACGAGTAAAAATAGCCATTTTTCAAACAGTCTCGGATTTCGACGAAACTAGTTTCAGTGGATCCGTAATGTTAAATTATTTTATGGTTTCAAATTTCGTGTCAGTTGGACTTACGGTTTGTCCGGGGCAAGCTAAAACGTGTAGAAATCGGTTTGAGTGAATTTTAAATTTAAATAATTCGATTCGAAACATATCTTTCAAATACGATCGAATTGGCTTCCGATGTATATTCCATTGTGTTCGGAATAGGGGTAAAACGTTATAAACGTTAGGCGGCACGCTTCGATTGGAGTTCGGAAATTTTTCGGGTGAATAGTGTTTCGAAAAATTTATATAAAAGGTCCCCATTATCCTCATTTTTGCTCAAACCCTAGTTCTAAACCCTAGCCGCTAGTTCTGAGTTTAATGGCCGAAAACTCGTTTCGTTTCTCCTCCTATATCTTCCAATCTATCGACATTTGTCAGAAAATTTCAACTAGAATAATGTAGATCATCGCGAGATCTACGTCTTCAACGGTGATGATCGTCATCAGTGTTTCGTGGTGGTCGGAATCGAAGTTCAAACGTCCGACATTTGTTCACGTTTTTCGAGGAATAGTCATGACCGAGCTTCATGACGCTTCGACCGTGGGTGGCGCACGTGAAGGCGGAGGCGCCGATAATTCCTGATCGACGACTCGATCGTCGTAGATGGCACGATGAACTAGGGTTCGAATGGCAAAAAAAATGGGTTCATGTACGCGATGTTGCCTGGGGGAAGAAATGAACGTGCGACTGAGATCAAGGACAAAGGAACGAACGGCTATGATGAGAATTAGGTTTAAAAATAAAAATAAAAGTTGAAATTTTATTTTATTAAATCGTATAATGTGACGACCCGGAATTTTTAAGCCTTTAAAAGTGGAATATTTAATTGATTTAAATATTTAAATGTTAATTTTTAACTTAAATTTCAAATATCAATATTTAGTGAATAATTAATTGTTGAATTTAATTATCGGAATTGGGTAAAATATTAAATCTTGATTGTAAAGCTGGATAAAAATAATTTGAAGGCATATAAAATTCATATTTATTATACGGAAGGTGATAAAACTTTTAAAATTGAATTTAAAGGTGTTTTGTTCAGTTTTAAAATTTTATTGTTTAAATTGAATTTAAAAATAGCCTTCCAAGGCACAGTTTCGAAATTTGATGAAACCAGTTCCATTGGATCCGAAATAGTGTTTTATTAACGGATTTCAAATTTTGTTGTGATCAGAGTTGTTGTGTGAGCGTACGATATATAAACCGCTGACATTTATATCGAAATTCAATATAATAACTGATCCAAAAGCTATCTTCTCCATACGATCGAATTAGGACTCGAAACTATTTCCATTTCGTTCGATATGGGGGTATAACATTATAAACGCCTAGCGGCACACCTCGATAGGAAGTCAAAATTTTGAGTTACGATTTCGAGACAAATTTAAAATTTAAATAATTTATATATATAAGTTGACTGGTCAATGCATCACATCATGATTTTTCTGTTGCTTTTCAAACACACTTCTCAGTGTCCTTATAATGTACCGCTATCCTGTCTTCCTTTGGAAGCAAATTGATCTGTATAAAAATATATATTTAACGATCGAACGAATCAGTTCAAACCCAATAGTCGAAAATAAATCCAGGGCCGAGCTTTGATTTTCTATATCCAGTATACCATCCCCATTCGAAATCAAATTCACGGCTCCTTTGTTTCAACCCCCTCCATGAACGAATCTGTATCGAAATCGAGGGAACCTATTCGCAGCTCGTTCGTTCTTCAATTCGATCGAGGATTTGCGAATCACGAGCTAGGGACTGCGACGAAGAATTTGAGCAAAAAGGGAAGCGGCGAAGCCGAGCGTCTCCTATTAATCTAGATCGAAGTAATCAGCATCGAAATCGAAAAAAAAGAGGGTGAATGGCGAACTCGAGTTCGTCGCGAGCGACAGGTCGCGACTACTGGCGACTTCAACTCATGGCAGTGAG
Source organism: Allium cepa (assembly GCA_030765085.1). NCBI lineage: Eukaryota > Viridiplantae > Streptophyta > Magnoliopsida > Asparagales > Amaryllidaceae > Allium > Allium cepa. The sequence continues at coordinate 90,445,269 of CM060928.1, forward strand.
GTGATTGGGTTTCGTAGGTTTGGGTATCACGTCGGCGTAACCCTGAGTGAGTGATGGGAGTTCGTGGGGATGATGGCACTCGTTGGTGACAGTGGCGGCGTTTCATCGATGCTTCTCCCACGATGCGGCGGCTAGGGCTTTGTAGGGAGACTGCTGTTCTCGATATAGGGGTATGGCTTCATTTTTATTTTTATTTGAACTGCTAATAGTAGAAAGTAAAACTTTGCAGAAAAAAAACGAAATTCTTATTTACATTTAGTATATAAATGGATAGTAGGTAAGAAGAACAGAAATATTACAGTAAGGCTTAATTTTGTTAAGTCAGAATATATATGTATATATATATAGGTTGGTTTTGAATATATATATATATATATATATATATATATTGGAATTATAAAGTTTATGTAAGAATTAAATTTATTTTAAAAAACCTATATAGTTTATTTTGAAATAAAATAAATAATATATACTCATTTTTATTCACTAGATTTTTTTTAAGCAATGTATTTTGGTAATTAACTTGTTTAATTGTATTTAGCTACTAAAAGTTTTATTTTATTAAAGGAAATTTGTCTAAAATTAAATCACTAGGTTAAATTGAATTATTTATTTATTAAGTTGAAATAAATTATATAATGGCAAATTGAAAAATTTGATTTATTTTCAAATATTAATAAACCGTGTAATGTTATACAAGATCTTCGATCGTGAAGAGACCGAGTCAATATGGAAGTGGATTGCAAATAATAGCAAAGGTGAGTTAATCTCACTCAGTTAAATTTAATTTTAAATGATAAAATTTAAATAATTGTTTGAATGGCTGAATTGATTGATGTGATATGGTATGATATTTTGGAATTGGCATATTGTATTGTGCTAACATTTGTAGATGCGGGGAAAATAGGTTGGAGGGATCCAACTGGACCCCTCACATTTATTTTAATTATTCAATATTCTCTGTTGTGATTATTGGATATTCTATGATGAGTTATATTGGAATATTGAATGTTATGATTCAATTGGATATAATTGGGTATAATGAATTACCAAAATATATAAATTGGATTTTGAAAAAATATATAAAGGAAGTAAAATTTCAAGTAAAATAACTATAGGGAAATTTGAATAAATTTAAGAATGAATTGGAGAAGAAATAAAGTGATTTAAATTTTTAATAAATGAATTGCGAGTATAGAAAGGAAAATTTGAATAAACAGGAAATTAATGAATTTTAAAAAAATTCAGTGTTATTATTCTGAAGAACAAGTATTTATTTAAAAGTTAAGATTTAAATTATTAGGAAAAAACCTAGAATTTGTATATTTCAGTTAAAAGTAAAAATCAAATGAAAAATAATAACAACAACAATAATTAAGTCCATACTTAATGGATTTTGAAATGAATTCAGTAATTAAAGAAATTTATTTCAATGGAAATAAATTGGAAATCAATTTGGAAAATTGATTTAAGTGATTGAGATTGGAAATTCTCCCTGAATAACCAAGTACGTTTTTTTAAAGTAAATTTTTAAATATAAATTAAATGTTTTAAAGTTGTTTTTAAAGGAAGCAAGTTTTATAAAATTTATTATTTCTAATATATAAAGTCTAAAGTAAGTATTTTCTTTTAATCTATTTTAGTAGTAATTATAAGAAGTAACTTAGTATTTTGTTTTAAAAGAAGAAATCTAGTTTTATATTTTATTAAGTAACCTTATTTTCAAAAAAAAATCATATAATGTGTATTTTAACATATTATCTAAGTAGTTTTATTCTAAGTGCTTTAAAGTATATATATATTTCAAAGTAAATTATTTAAAATTATTTTTAAAAATCTATTTTTGTGCTTGGGATTTCAGAGGAGATAGTAAATATTCGGGAAAGTTTATCCTAAAAGGAAAGATGGTTTTGAAACTGCTTTCAAAGGATTGAAAATAGAAATATATCTTTGAGGATATTTTAAGATAAATGAATAATTTGGAAAATTATTTATTGTTTGATGGATGTTTGTGAATATTAATTGATAGTTAAATCACCGACTATCAATATTGGACAAATGCGCTGATCGTTTCGAAGAGACCGGGATCGAGATTAATTTCTTGAAAACCACTTCGATCCAGTTTGTACGTTTCGTGTAACGTGTTCGGAGTCGAAGCTGGAGCAGTAAAGTGCAAGGGCTAGTCGCTACTAATCCTGAGGATATTTCCAAAATGGATGTAGTAGGAATAGTGCCTTCGGTTCCGTTCGAACCCGGGACGGACTTGTATGGATGAATGCTTGCGAAACATCGTCAGGTGGGCGATGGGCACTCTAAGTGAAAATGTTCTAAAGGTAACGCTTAACCTCAAGCCTCATCAACCGGGAATGACTGAAAATCAGGGGATATGCAGCAAGGTTAGGTGGGTCATGCCCAAGCAGGACAAGATATTTCCCCTGTCTAGATGTCTCTTTTTATATATTTCGGCTTAGTGGGTGGTTGGTCGCGCCAATCACGGGGTTTATCTTGTTCGGGACTGTTCAGTAAGGAATGGTTCCGGCCTTGTGTTGCAGAGGATGAAGGGAGTAATCCTCGGTACGGTGATCTAGGCCCCGTACTGTGACAGGTGGTACCCCAGTGCCTAGTCATTAGTGGGAAATCCATTTTCCCTACGAGCCTTGTACGAGTTTTGTTTGTATTACCCACTCTGTGGCTAGTAGCTGGAATTTAATCATGTAACAATTTCGGCTATTTTATAAGTATTTGTATATAGACCCTATTATAGTATTAGAGGATTTCTATAAAAATTGTTTTAGCTATCGTAAGGTAAAAACCCGACATGTTTATTTGTGGCATGGTCTTACGAGATGCTTTTGTTTTCAAAGGATTTTTGAAACTTTAATAATCAATTGGGTGTGATTTTCTCACGCTGGTATTCCAGACTGACTCGGGTATTATTTAACTGTAATGCTCGGGTCAGACCGAGTATTATAGAATACAGGTTATGATGCTGTGGAGCTCAGGGGACGAGCGGGCGGCGATACGTAGTGCCGTACTTGTATATATAGACATATTCCGCTGTGTTGAGTTGTTGTGTATCCATTGTATGTTATGGTTGTGAGCTATGACTGATGTACTCTGATGATGTAATATATGTAAACATATATATTTGAATTTGAGTAAAGATTATTTACTATCTATTATATTTTATTCCGCTGCGATGGTTAGATTCTGATGTTGATTTCGTTTTCTCCTCTTTTACCTCTTCTTCTTTAACCCAAATGGTTCGTATTTCTGTACAACTTGAGTTGATTTAGGTAGAATAGTGTTGACTCAAGGGGTACGGACGTAAAGACCCGTAAATCCGTACTCCTTGAATAGACACTAATCTCCTTTGTTTAATTCAAGATGAACGAAAATACGAACCCTTAGGGGTTTAAGAAAAAGAATTTAGGAAAAGAAGAAGAAAAGGATAGAAAATTTAGATAGGGAAAAGAAGATAGAAAATTTTAAAATAGAGGGAAAAAGAGAATAGAGGAAAAAGAAAAACAGAAGAAAATAGGACAGAACAGAAAACAACAGAACAACATCAGAATCTCACAATTCGCAGCGGAACAACATATAATAAATAAATGAATAATCTTTAAACAAAGAACTATATTAGTTATTACATTTTATACATTTCATTACATCATATCATCAGAGTATACAACAACAACAACAAATAGTGCAGCGGAAAAAGAAATACTATATAAACTAGTGATACGCCATGCCATCCAGCTTGCCTCCAGCAACTCCAGAATATCCAGAATATCCTGATAAACCTTACTCTTGACTGCCCGTGTGAAAATTGGTGGGCACCCAGAGTTTAGAAAGGAAAACAATAAACTCCAAGTCAGTCATGTGACTGGTGTGAGAACTCAAAACAGTTTATTTATCTTTAAAATCAAAATAGAGGAATATTTTTAAAGTCAATTCGCAATGCTTTTAAAAATGAGACTACCATAAGGCCTCCCGCACACACACACATGCAAACGCAGAATCGGAGGAGATTTCTCCTTATGATAGTCAAAGATGCTTGATACGCATTTAAAATAACATTTGATATTATTACTAGTGCATAGTGTAGAAGAAATTCATTTCGAAAGTAGAATATAAATCTTAGCCAACATAGACATTTCGAACTATGCCTACTATAGCTACCATCCAAACAGTGGTGACCACCATAAGTGAATGGCAGGTTCTACAACTAATACCGTACAAGTTTCGTATTGGGAATTGGATTTCCAACAAATGGTCAGGCCAAGGAACTTCCCATTGCCACATGAGAATGCCTCTGGAAAGACATCCCCGAGAACTAAACCGGAACTCTGCCAACACAAGGCCGGGTTACCCCTAACTGGATAACTACTGACACGAGCACGCCATTCCCCGATCGTAAACGACCTTTCTCACGGGATCCCGAAAACCAACAACCACAAAGTAATAAATTCGTAGTAACCACATAGGTTAAATATCTGGGCTCCATACCATGATACCACCTCTATCCAGAAGGAAATGTACATACCCTAAAGGGTGCTACCCCTCATAACCTTGCCGCATCTTTCCTGTTTTGACCATTTCCGGGGTGTGAGGTTCGACGAAGTCACGTCCACAAAAACATACTTTATACAAAAGCCATGCTTTGGGTCAACAAATGATCAACACAATGATCACCAAGATAGACGATCAAATAAACGATCCTATCACAATAATCAACACAATGATCATTTCAGCAACACTCAGCATGTCACATTACCAAATTGGGAATATATCACTGATAACTTCAACTACATAACCTCTGAGCTCGTACGTCTCAGAGAAGGGTGTTAAGCTAAAGAATAAATTCTTCGCCACCAACAGAAATATATTTGAAAGAAATCGGCTTTATATCTCAACTTGTAATGTCAGACACACAATCCATACAAGTCTGTTCCGGGCTCGAACAAAACCGAAGGCACTTACAAAGAAGTCCTTGCAATCCGGATATTCACAATCCTGATCGGATTCACCATCACATATGGAGAACTCTATACCGGAGCAACTCGGTACAGAGTAAATCGACAGGTCATCCTATCGCTCTCGCAAATACCGGGTCTTCAACACCGATCTTCAAATGCAATTATAACGACGTATCACATATTCGGAATGGGTTATACGACCCCATGGTCCTTTCCCGGTTAACCCGAATAGTGAGCGCTTATTCAAAAATAAGTGTAGCATTCACATTCAAACAAATCATATCAATTACCCATTCAAAGGGAAATATTGATAGTCGGTTATTGAACTATCAATGGATATGCACACATCACCAGTTTCCAAATAATTTTCCAAATTATTTATTTTCCAAAATATCTTCACTAGATATATAATTTCAATACTTCAAAAATAAATCAATATTTACTTTTAAACAAATTCCACTTCCTTTTATAAATTCCTTAGTGAATTTATATTTCAAAATATCCATGCATATGATTTCAATAATTCATTTCAATTTATCTTCAAAAAGATAAATTCTCTAAACGTTTCATTTCACATTGGAAAAACATTTCCATACTTATACATTCATAAGTAATTCACGAATTTTATTTATTTTCAACACTTAGAAAATATTCAATATACTTAAATTGAAATTAAGTATATATTTCATTCTTTAAGGAAATCATTCTCTTAAACATATTTATTTGGGCCAAAACGAATGTTACGTAAAACATCGTTACGACAACCCAAATTCACTAGTATAGGGATTCGAAATTAAAATAGATATATAAATCCCAATACTATGCAAAACATTTCCTTTCGGAAATCATTTACTATAACAACAGTGTTATAGTCCATTATTTCCTTTTATTTCTCGAAAACGTCTATTTCAACAATAAATGTCGAAATCTATGGTTTCGAATCTCAACACAATTAAAACTTTGTTAGATCGTTTTAATTCTATTTCAAATATCACATTCAAAACGATTTCTTTAACATCTTATTCACTATTCAAAAAACGTGAAGATACTACGTTAACACATTTCATCATTTCTATTCATTTTAATTCAAAGGATTATTCACTATTCAAAAACGTGAATATAACTCCATTAATAGGTTTCAACAATTTTTCTTGTCAAAATAAGTCATTTGCGAATTTATAAATCAACGTTTATAAATTCCATTTCTATTTATTTATAAAAACTTCCTTTTTATAAATTCTTTTATTAACCTATTCCAGTTTATAACTCAATCATAAACTAAAAGTTCATATTATAAGTTAAATACTTATAAAACGATTATTTTACAAAATCGTTCTTTTTAACTTCCCAAATTTTAAATCTTATAACTTATAAGATTCATTCATTTATCCAAAATCATTATTTTAATAACTTAATAAATTTTATAAACCTACTGCTTATAAAATTCCATTTATAACTTCACCGTATAAATTCTATAAATTCCATTCAATTATGAAATTCATTTTCACTTCATTCAAACATTTATAAAAACTCGTTTTATAATGTCCATATTTCAATTTATAAATATCCATTTATAAATCTCCTATATAAATCAATTCATATTAATATTTTAAAAACGTCTTTAAACTCCTTTATAATTTCATCATTTTGATTTATAAAATAATCAAATTTTATAAATCCTATATTTAAACTTTTCACAATTATTTCAGAAATCCCAATTTAACTATTTTATAAAGTCACTAATTCCTTATTTTCAAAAAATCAGCTTTCAACTATATTTCTTAAAAATCATAATTTTTATAACTTTAAAAATTATAAAGTTTATTTATTTATAATGGATCAATTCCAAAATATAGTATATTCTCAAAAATCACTTTAAAAATCATTTTAAAATCCCAAAATTTGGTCCAATGATGCTACACACCAAATAGTCAATCACGACTACAACGATATCATATATCAATATGATAATCAATCAAATATCAAAATATCTGAAATTAAATAAAAACTGTTGAGGAATCCAGTTGGATCCCTCCAACCTGTTTTCCTGCATCCACAAACATTAGCACAATACCAATTTCGCTCCAGTACGAAATTATCGCGGTATATGTTCTTATTAAATATTATCCGCTTAATAACGGCGCAATAGGGTCTCATCCGCTAAACAAAAAATGTGGGAAATCAATAACTCCAATATATACATATGCCAATATATATATATTGCTATTTTATATAATACCAATTTCACTGTTTATGAAATATTCGCGGTATATGTTTTTAATAAATAACATCCGCTTACTAACGGCGTATAATGTCTATTTTAACAATCAATAGATATCAATCAACATTCAAACATGCATTCAAATATTTTAAATCTAACTATTTAAAATAAAATCGAAACTGATTCGATTGAGTGAGAAATTCTCACCTTGATTTTAATTTCCGTTTCAGCTTTTATTTCGAATAAAATTAAACGCGCGTTTAATTTTACCCAAAATTCTCACTAACTCCAAACGACTCCAAACCAATTTCATCGCGTAGTGCTCGTCCATACGATTCCAACGCAACTGGTTTCGCGCGTTTTCGACCTCGTATGAAAAAGTTATGACAGTTTAAAGTTTGTACACGATTTTAATAATTAATTTCAACATAAATCTTTATATTTTAATACCCTAAGCTAGCATCCACCGTAGATCTCAACTCCATTCCATCACAGCCGCATGTTTTCATCTCCTTCCTCACGTTTCATGTTCCAGTAACATCAGAACGCAACCGAACCCAATAATGAAATTTAGGGTTTCAATTCGCCAACACCACACACGATTATACTCGATCACATCACCGCCATGTCGAAGGCCATACCAAGAACTACACTCGGCTGAAGCACCATAGGGCTCGGCCCCCCATAGTACACGAATGACGTGCATAAACTCGACGCCTTCATCTCCATTTTCCCGTTGATCCACTCAACTATTTTCGATCATGACCGTCCACATCGTAGATCTCACTACCCTCTACCACTTTCATGTTGAAAGATTGTTGAATCGTTGCACGGATTTGAAGATATTTGGGGATGAATATGGGAAGATTTCGGCCGTTCAAGATGAAGGTGGCGGCTGCGTTACAAATTAGGGTTTAGTTTTATATTTTTTTTTTAAAGTGAGGGTGTATTTATAGGAAACCGACGAAACACTATTCATTTCGGAAATTCCGAACTCCGATTTACGCGCCGTAACCAGCGTTTCTAGGGTTTACCCCGCGTTCCGGACACAATGGAACAGGTTTCGGAAGCTAATTCGGACATCTGTGCGAGTTATGGCTACAAACGCTCAATTTGAATTAAACCGATTTAACTCGATTTCTAGGGGTTTTAATTTGTACCGGACAAACGGCAAATCCCATTGACTTGAAATTTGAAACCTTACAATAATATCACATTACGGATCCGATGAAACTGGTTTCGTCGAAATCCGAGACTTTTTGAAAAATGGCTATTTTTACTCGTCAAATTAAAATTAAAAATAAATCGATGCGTTTCGAGTTGCCACGATCAAACGATAATTCCGATTGACACGAAAATTTGAAATCCGGTAATAACTAACCATTACGGATCCAATGGAACTAGTTTCGTTCAATTCTGAGACTGTTCAAAAATTGACTATTTTCACTAGTCGATTTAAATATTAAAATATTCAATTTTCACAAATTAACTTTTAATTCGATTTTAAAAGTTCTAAAATATCGTTCTAACTCCAACATGATAAAATAAAATTTTACAAATCATTTTCAATCATATTTAACCCGGTTTTCAATTATTTCCATAATTTAACATATTAAATTATCGATTTAATTATTCAATTAAATCCAATAAATCGAAATAAAATTTATTCGACTTATAAATTCACTTATTAATATTTAAAATTAATTAAATATTCAAATTTTAATTATTAAAAATTCTGGGTCGTTACACTTGGTATCAGAGCTTAGGTTGGTGATAACCTTGGCTCTGGTGGGAATTACTCATTGAATAGAGTCTGTAGTACTCTATAATGAGTTTGAGAGTATTAATTGATATGAGAGCGTATTTGTTAGTGAATATAAAATTGTTTTTATATTGTGTTGATTTATCGGTTGAGTGTTTATGGATTCTGGTCGATGTGTGGGACGCCATTTCATCGATAGGGATATCTAAACTCTTGAACAAGATAAACAGACACAGTATTGTTTTTAACTAGGGTAAATGAAATAATTTTACCCAAATTTATTTTATGTATATAAAAGAAAATGATTTTCTTAATTATTATAGCTATACACGGATGTTTGGATGATAAAAGTGATAATATTAGATTATTATCACTGTATGATAATTGAATAAAGATTGAAATAATAACTAAAGATTAAGGGATAAATTGACATAATAGATGAAGTTTATGAATGTGATTTATAACAGGATTAGGAAATTGAATTCATAATTAAAAACTAAGAAACCAATTCATATCAAATGAATTTGTAAATGTAAATTATAGTGTAATAAATTATTAAAGTAAGATTAAATTCCAAAGAAAAGTTTGAATATAAATCTAAAGGATTTGGAATTTGGAGATTTAAGTTTCTTTGAATTGGATAATGATTCTCAAAAGTTGGGAGGATAATATATTTTGAGAAATATTTTTGAATCGGATTTAAAATCTAGAGAGATTTGGAATTTAAAAATATTAGAAAGAGAATAAAAGCATTGAACTCTTTTGGTCGCTAGAAAATAACTTTGGTGATGACTGCAGCATCATCGATGTTCATCTTCGAGTTTCCAGAAGTGAAATTGCTACCACATTGTTGTGAATTGAAATTGTTTGCAAAACTGGTTGAGTTTTGAAATTCAAAGAAATTGGAATTATATTCTTACCTAAACAAATGAAAATAAATTGAATAAGGATTGGAATTGAAATAAATAAATCAGAATAACTTATAAAAGAATTAAAATAAAATATGATTGGGCTATAAATAAGTAGAAGGCTTGAGTTAAAAATAAAAGATGAATGTATTCAAGCTTATGATGAATGAAATTGTATAAAATAATAAGTTGTGACTTATAAAATTGAAAATGGAATACAAATCCAAAAATAACTATTATTGGATAAATTGAAAAATAAAATAAAAATCCAAACTTGAATTATAAAATAAATGTGAACTTAAGAACATTTGAATGAAGAGATTTTGAGATTAAAATCAAGTTCTGGTTTATAAGTTGAGGAAAGACTATTTAGATAATGAATAGTGTAAATGGAGTCTATTGTAGTTAAATAAAGCTGAATTGTGAGTTAATAATAAAGGTTGAAAATAAAACTCGAGTTATAAATTAAATTCGATTTAAATTGTCGATGAAGTAAATGTAAATGAATTGTGAGTTCATGAAATTTGGTGGCAAATTGAAAATGGATTATGGATCCAGAACTTGTGTTATCGATTAAAATTTAACTCGGAGTGTTAACAAATTTAATATAATTGGGAATATATCGAATAAAAATGTGATTTGATTAAAATAGTAAAGGGATGGTTTGAATTGTATCCAAATATGTGGAAATAAATTGGATATGGCCTTGTAAAGAAATTGAGTTAAACTGAGAATAAAAGAGAAAATTTACTTGTAAGATGAAAATGAGCTTAAGTATAAATTAAAAAAAAAATTTTGAAGTAAATTGACTTAAGCTGAATAAATCGAAGAAAGTTGAATTTAATTCAACTTAAACCAAGTTTAATGATATTGGATTAAATTTGAATCAAGTTACAATAAATATGGATTGAAATAGAACTGGGTAGGTTGTAATAATATTTAAGAAAATGGAAAATTCGAAATGGATTGGATGGATAAGTTAATTATATTGAAAAAGTGAATGGATGGGATAAATAAGAACCAAAGGAAGTGTTGGTTTAAATAAGTTGAGAAATGGTTATTAAATGAAATAGCTTGGATTGTTTTTGAGCTAAATAAAATAATTTGGAATATACAAATATGGAATGAAATGTAAATAAATGAATTGTAAATAAAACTTAAATGGAATGTGTCGAGCTAAATAAATGATTGTGAATGGATTAAAATAAAAGGGAAGTTTAATTGGTAAATAAGATGAACCTAAATTGTTAATGGTTTTGAATGTAACTTGTTTGAATAATGGAACTAGTTGGGTTAATAAATGAAATACAAGTAAATGTATTCAAATCTGAAATGGAAGCGAGGATAAATTGGATTTTGAATAAATTTGGAAATGGAATCGAATTAAGAATAAAATTGAGTGAAATCAATTTAAATTGGTTATAAAACATAAATACTTATTTATTCACCTAAATCTCGTCAAATTGCATGGAATAAATTGTTATTTGTTGTAAATGGGGTAACTAAACATTCTATGAGTGAGAGTAGTAAAATAAATTGATTTTGAATGCAATTGAATTGAATATGAGCTCAGTTTGCTTAAAATAAATTAAATGTAAGTGATTGAGATTAAAACCATTTAAAATTGATGAGGTTGTATACGAATGGATTGAAAACCATTCATATTTCATAAACATGGTTTATAAATAAATTGGAACAGTTGAATTAGCATGGAAACTATATAAATTGCTTACAGGAAAATGTTTGGTATGAGTTTCTTTTAGAATTCATATGTTTTAACTATTATAAATAAGTGAAATATAGTTAAACTGCATATATTTGGCACTTACATGTTTAAATTGAGTAAGTACAGGTACTTGGAAGTCGTATGGCTGGATTTGGGTTGGGCTATTTGCTAAAAAAATAAATAAATAAGCTGCTTGCTTAAAATGCTTAATAAGGTACGCCTACGCAATACAAATAGGAAATATGAACTGTTTTTTGTTTTCCCGACCGTGTGGGTCGATGTATATATATTTATCTCTTTTGTCAAATTGCAAAAGCTCCTCCGTACAAAGGAGACTGCCAAAATTTTTCAGAAATTTTGGGAGTTAGAAAATTTTTGAAAAATTTTGGAAAATTTATTAACGACAAAACAATTTCAAACTAAGAATTGAAATAAGTTAGTAAATGAAACTAATTAAAATAATGACATGAATTAGTTATAAATGAAAAATAAAATTTAAAGTTAGAATTGAAAATAAATTGAATTCGTATGGAAATGAAAGAATTAATTTGAATAAAAATAGATATGAACTAAAGTGGAAGATGAAATAAATATAAGAAGCACATAAATGCTTATACTAACTTAAGAAGGGAATGGTAAATTCTTGATTTAAAATTGATACTACCAATATAATCTAAGTTAATATTTGAATGGATAAATACTGACAGTTTATAAGAAAGTTGATATGATGTTTTGGAAATATTGTGATTGAATATTAGTGCTAAGCAGGATATGCATGTAATATAAAAGGATAGGAGAATTGATTTGATTTTAAGAAGATAAATTTGAAATGCTCGACAAAAAGGTATGTATTTAAATTTGGTATGAAATTTGATTGGGATTTGGATTGAGCCACTTGGCTTTTTGTTTTCTTTTTGGATTTGGCAGGCCGTAGAGCCATTTTGCAGTTGTACCGAGCTAGCCGCGCAAAGGAGACACTGGCGAAATTTTTCGAAAATTTAGGGAGTTAGAAAATTTTTGGGAAATGATAATTCAAAGTTGATTTTAATATGTGAAATTCGAATCGATAAGTAAGCAATTATGTTTGAGGCTTTTGGGCAAGTTTAGGAGATTAGGAAGAGGGATAGTGTCTTTAATAAAAGATGGTTTTGGAAGGCCAATGAAAACTATTGGGTCGAGGAAATAGATAATGGGTTATGGATCATTCTTCCTAATTAGTAATTTCGGGGACGAAATTCTTTTAAAGGGGGGGAGGAATGTGACGACCCGAAATTTTTAAGCTTTAAAAGTGGAATATTTAATTGATTTAAATATTTAAATGTTAATTTTTAACTTAAATTTCAAATATCAATATTTAGTGAATAATTAGTTGTTGAATTTAATTATCGGAATTGGGTAAAATATTAAATCTTGATTGTAAAGCTGGATAAAAATAATTTGAAGGCATATAAAATTCACATTTATTATACGGAAGGTGATAAAACTTTTAAAATTGAATTTAAAGGTATTTTGTTCAGTTTTAAAATTTTATTGTTTAAATTGAATTTAAAAATAGCCTTCCGAGGCGCGGTCTCGGAATTTGACGAAACCAGTTCCATTGGATCCGAAATAGTGTTTTATTAACGGATTTCAAATTTTGTTGTGATCAGAGTTGTTGTGTGAGCGTACGATATATAAACGCGCTGACATTTATATCGAAATTCAATATAATAACTGATCCAAAAGCTATCTTCTCCATACGATCGAATCAGGACTCGAAACTATTTCCATTTCGTTCGATATGGGGGTATAACATTATAAACGCCTAGCGGCACACCTCAATAGGAAGTCAAAATTTTGAGTTACGATTTTGAGACAAATTTAAAATTTAAATAATTTATATATATAAGTTGACTGGTCAATGCATCACATCAGGATTTTTCTGTTGCTTTTCAAACACACTTCTCAGTGTCCTTATAATGTACCGCTATCCTGTCTTCCTTTGGAAGCAAATCGATCTGTATAAAAATATATATTTAACGATCGAACGAATCAGTTCAAACCCAATAGTAGAAAATAAATCCAGGGCCGAGTTTTGATTTTCTATATCCAGTATACCATCCCCATTCGAAATCAAATTCACGGCTCCTTTGTTTCAACCTCCTCCATGAACGAATCTGTATCGAAATCGAGGGAACCTATTCGCGGCTCGTTCGTTCTTCAATTCGATCGGGGATTTGCGAATCACGAGCCAGGGACTGCGACGAAGAATTTGAGCAAAAAGGGAAGGGGTGAAGCCGAGCGTCTCCTATTAATCTAGATCGAAGTAATCAGCATCGAAATCGAAAAAAAAAAGAGGGTGAATGGCGAGCTCGAGTTCGTCGCGAGCGACAGGTCGCGACTACTGGCGACTTCGACTCATGGCAGTGAGGTGATTGGGTTTCGTGGGTTTGGGTATCGCGTCGGCGTAACCCTGAGTGAGTGATGGGAGTTCGTGGGGATGATGGCACTCGTTGGTGACAGTGGCGGCGTTTCATCGATGCTTCTCCCACGATGCGGCGGCTAGGGCTTTGTAGGGAGACTGCTGTTCTCGATATAGGGGTATGGCTTCATTTTTATTTTTATTTGAACTGCTAATAGTAGAAAGTAAAACTTTGCAGAAAAAAAACGAAATTCTTATTTACATTTAGTATATAAATGGATAGTAGGTAAGAAGAACAGAAATATTACAGTAAGGCTTAATTTTGTTAAGTCAGAATATATATGTATATATATATAGGTAGGTTTTGAATATATATATATATATATATATATATTGGAATTATAAAGTTTATGTAAGAATTAAATTTATTTTAAAAAACCTATATAGTTTATTTTGAAATAAAATAAATAATATATACTCATTTTTATTCACTAGATTTTTTTTTAAGCAATGTATTTTGGTAATTAACTTGTTTAATTGTATTTAGCTACTAAAAGTTTTATTTTATTAAAGGAAATTTGTCTAAAATTAAATCACTAGTTTAAAATTGAATTATTTATTTATTAAGTTGAAATAAATTATATAATGGCAAATTGAAAAGTTTGATTTATTTTCAAATATTAATAAAACGTGTAATGTTATACAAGGTCTTCGATCGTGAAGAGACCGAGTCAATATGGAACTGGATTACAAATAATAGGAAAGGTGAGTTAATCTCACTCAGTTAAATTTAAATTTAAATGATAAAATTTAAATAATTGTTTGATGGCTGAATTGATTGACGTGATATGGTATGATATTTTGGAATTGGCATATTGTATTGTGCTAACATTTGTGGATGCAGGGAAAACAGGTTGGAGGGATCCAACTGGACCCCTCACATTTATTTTAATTATTCAATATTCTCTGTTGTGATTATTGGATATTCTATGATGAGTTATATTGGAATATTGAATGTTATGATTCAATTGGAAATAATTGGGTATAATGAATTACCAAAATATACAAATTGGATTTTGAAAAAATATAAAGGAAGTAAAATTTCAAGTAAAATAACTATAGGGAAATTTGAATAAATTTAAGAATGAATTGGAGAAGAAATAAAGTGATTTAAATTTTTAATAAATGAATTGCGAGTATAGAAAGGAAAATTTGAATAAACAGGAAATTAATGAATTTTAAAAAAATTCAGTGTTATTATTCAGAAGAACAAGTATTTATTTAAAAGTTAAGATTTAAATTGTTGGGAAAAAACCTAGAATTTGTATATTTCAGTTAAAAGTTAAAATCAAATGAAAAATAATAACAACAACAATAATTAAGTCCATACTTAATGGATTTTGAAATGAATTCAGTAATTAAAGAAATTTATTTCAATGGAAATAAATTGGAAATCAATTTGGAAAATTGATTTAAGTGATTGATATTGGAAATTCTCCCTGAATAACCAAGTACGTTTTTTTAAAGTAAATTTTTAAATATAAATTAAATGTTTTAAAGTTGTTTTTAAAGGAAGCAAGTTTTATAAAATTTATTATTTCTAATATATAAAGTCTAAAGTAAGTATTTTCTTTTAATCTATTTTAGTAGTAATTATAAGAAGTAACTTAGTATTTTGTTTTAAAAGAAGAAATCTAGTTTTATATTTTATTAAGTAACCTTATTTTCAAAAAAAATCATATAATGTGTATTTTAACATATTATCTAAGTAGTTTTATTATAAGTGCTTTAAAGTATATATATATATATCAAAGTAAAGTATTTAAAATTATTTTTAAAAATCTATTTTTGTGCTTGGGATTTCAGAGGAGATAGTAAATATTCGGGAAAGTTTATCCTGAAAGGAAAGATGGTTTTGAAACTGCTTTCAAAGGATTGAAAATAGAAATATACCTTTGAGGATATTTTAAGATAAATGAATAATTTGGAAAATTATTTATTGTTTGATGGATGTTTGTGAATATTAATTGATAGTTAAATCACCGACTATCAATATTGGACAAATGCGCTGATCGTTTCGAAGAGACCGGGATCGAGATTAATTTCTCGAAAACCACTTCGATCCGGTTTGTACGTTTCGTGTAACGTGTTCGGAGTCGAAGCTGGAGCAGTAAAGTGCAAGGGCTAGTCGCTACTAATCCTGAGGATATTTCCAAAATGGATGTAGTAGGAATAGTGCCTTCGGTTCCGTTCGAACCCGGGACGGACTTGTATGGATGAATGCTTGCGAAACATCGTCAGGTGGGCGATGAACATTCTAAGTGAAAACGTTCTAAAGGTAACGCTTAACCTCAAGCCTCATCAACCGGGAATGACTGAAAATCAAGGGATATGCAGCAAGGTTAGGTGGGTCATGCCCAAGCAGGACAAGATATTTCCCCTGTCTAGATGTACCTTTTTATATATTTCGGCTTAGTGGGTGGTTGGTCGCGCCAACCACGGGGTTTATCTTGTTCGGGACTGTTCAGTAAGGAATGGTTCCGGCCTTGTGTTGCAGAGGATGAAGGGAGTAATCCTCGGTACGGTGATCTAGGCCCCGTACTGTGACAGGTGGTACCCCAGTGCCTAGTCATTAGTGGGAAATCCATTTTCCCTACGAGCCTTGTACGAGTTTTGTTTGTATTACCCACTCTGTGGCTAGTAGCTGGAATTTAATCATGTAACAATTTCGGCTATTTTATAAGTATTTGTATATAGACCCTATTATAATATCAGAGGATTTCTATAAAAATTGTTTTAGCTATTGTAAGGTAAAAACCCGACATGTTTATTTGTGGCGTGGTCTTACGAGATGCTTTTGTTTTCAAAGGATTTTTGAAACTTTAATAATCAATTGGGTGTGATTTTCTCACGCTGGTATTCCAGACTAACTCGGGTATTATTTAACTGTAATGCTCGGGTCAGACCGAGTATTATAGAATACAGGTTATGATGCTGTGGAGCTCAGGGGACGAGCGGATGGCGATACGTACCGCCGTACTCGTATATATAGACATATTCCGCCGTGTTGAGTTGTTGTGTATCCATTGTATGTTATGGTTGTGAGCTATGACTGATGTACTCTGATGATGTAATATATGTAAACATATATATTTGAATTTGAGTAAAGATTATTTATTATCTATTATATTTTATTCCGCTGCGATGGTTAGATTCTGATGTTGATTTCGTTTTCTCCTCTTCTACCTCTTCTTCTTTAACCCAAATGGTTCGTATTTCTGTACAACTTGAGTTGATTTAGGTAGAATAGTGTTGACTCAAGGGGTACGGATTTGCGGGTCGTTACATATAAACTTTGTAACGCTATAACTTCTTCATACGAGGTCCGTTTCGCACGAAACGAGTTGCGTCGGGTTCATATGGACGAACACTACGCAATGGAGCTGGATTGGGATTGATTGGAGCTAGTTATAATTTTGGGTAAAATTAAACGCGTGTTTAATTTTATTCCAAATAAAACGCTACAACTGTATTGGAAGCAAGGTGAGAACTTCTCACTCAATCGAATTTGTTTTGATTTAAATTTTAAATAGTTAGATTTAAAATTAATTGATTGTGCTGATTGTATGCTTGAATGATAAATTGCTATCTGTTGTATGGAAATAGACCTTATACCCCGTATATTAAGCGGAGGTTATTATATTAAACACATATACCGCGATATTCCATCTTGAAGTGGAATTGGTATTATATATGTACTTGGAGTTGATTTCCCGCATTATATAGTGGATGAGACCCTATTGCGTCGCGTAATAGCGGATAATATTTTATAAATTCCATATACCACGATATTCCACCTCGAAGTGGAATTGGTATTGTGCTAACATCTGTGGATGCAGGGAAACAGGTTGGAGGGATCCAACTGGATTCCTTAAATAATTGAATTTGTTTCAATGTTGTGTGTTGATTATTTATAATATTTGTGTGATTATCTTTGTGATCGAAATCGTTGAAGGCTAAAATTTAGTCGAATATAATTTTGGTATCGTTGGATACCGAAAATAAATAAAAAAATTGATTTTTAAACATTCAGGTTGAAAGTTTATATTAAAAATTACGATGTTCTGAGAAATATAGTTGAAAGGTGATTTTTGGAAATATGAAGTTGAATATTTTATAAAAAAATTTAAACAGTGATTTTTGAATTTATTATAAAAGCTTTATATATAAGATTTATAAAATTTGATTTTTATAAATCAAAGTGATGAAATTATAAAGGAGTTTTGAAAATGTTTTAAAACGATGTTAAAATGGGTTTTATAAAAGAATAGAATCTACGATTTGTGAAGTTATAAAATGAATGAATTTGTAAATAGAGAATTATAAGTAATTTGCTTATAATTTGGATTTTGGCATGTAAATGAGTTATGAATAGAATTTGTTAATGAAGTGATTTTATAAGTGAAGTTGTTATAAAATATAAATGGAATTTATAAACATTGTTTTATAAATCCGAAATCAATTGAATTTTATAAATTAAATATAGAAGTTTATTAAAGGAGATATATTCACGATTTTGAACAGTGAATAATATATTAAAGAAATGTTTTAGGAATTGATTTTTGGTGATTGAATTTAAATCTTTTAAAAATCCATTTGGAAATTTATTTGGTGTTTGGAAATGAATTTGGAATCAATTTGAAAATTGATTTGATTGTTTTTGAAATCAATTAAAAAAATTGAATTGTTGTTGAAAGTGAATATTTGAAATCGATTTGAAAATCGTATATCAGTGGATATTTGGAAATATAAATTCACCATGGAATTTATAAAGGAAAGGGAAATTTGTTTAGAAATGAACATTGATTTATTTTTGTAGTGCGGAAATAAATTTACGAATTTGGAACGTAAATTTAAAATAAATCGGTAAGGATTTATTTAATTGGTTTAAATGAACCATTTTGAAAATGAAAGATAGCTTATATATATATATATATATATATATATATATATATATAAAATTCTAGAATTGGTTTTGAAAAGGATACTTTGGAGAAATTAACTTCTTAAATTGTTTTAAATCCTTTAAGTAAAGATTTATTAAGTTGATATAGAAATGATTATTTCTAAGATTTAGTCAATAACTGTTTTAGAAAATAGTTATTTAAATAGTTATACTCTATCTACTAATTTTATTTTGATAATTAGTTTGGACTTAAGTTATATGTAATATTGGTATAAGATTTTTTTATAACTAATATTTTAAGTAAAGTGTTTATTGAAAAATAGTTTTATTTCAAAGTGTTTTTCCGATAAATTTTGGATAAGTGTTATAAATTATTTTAAAGTATTTGAACTCGACAGATTTCCAGTGAAAATGAATAAATATTTGGAAGTGTTTCCGCATAAGGAAAAATGATTTGAAATTTGTTTTCAAAAGTTGTGAAGGTGAAAAGTGATTTGAAATTTGTTTTCAAATGGTTGAAGTGTGGAAAAATATATCTTGTAAAGATATTTTTGGAAAATACATAATTTGGGAAATTATTTGGAATCTGGTGACGTTGTGCACATCTATTGATAGTTAAATAACCGACTATCAATATTTACCTTCAAATGGGTATTTGTTGTGATTTGCTTGAATTGGAATGCTACACTTATTTTAAAAAATAAGCGCTCGTTATTCGGTTTAGCCGGGAGAGGACCTTTGGGTCATAAATCCCATTTCGAATAGTGATACGTCATAATGGATAGCATTTGAAGACCGGTGTTAAAGACCGGATATTTTCGAAAACGGTAGGATTACCGTCGAATGTCTCTGCATCGGCTGATCCCCGATATAGAGATTTTATCACCCTTTGTGATGGGAAGTCCGGACGTGATTAGTGAATATCCGGATTTCAAGGGCTTCTTTGGAAGTGCCTTCAGTTCCGTTCGATCCCGGAACGGACTTGTATGGATGTGTGTCTGACGTTACAATTTGAGATGTAAAGCTGGTTTCTATCAAATACATTTCTGTTGGTGGCGGAGAATTTATTCTCTTAGCTTAACACCCTTCTATGAGACGTACGAGCTCAGAGGTTATGTATTTGATGGTTACTAGTGATATATTCCCAATTTGGTAACGTGGCATGCTGAGTGCTGCTGATCATTTGTTGATCAAAGCGTGGCTTTTGTGAAAAGCGTAGCTTTGCGGACGAGACTTGCTTGTCTTAATGAAATGTGACGGGGGGTTCTCGCTTCACGGTTTGGTGGCGAGCAGGAGACTCTTACCCCTACACGTCCTCTTTACGGGGTTGGTTAGGCGCAACCCGTGACAGTCGAAAGCCTGACCGTAAAAGCAAGTTTCGGGTATCAGTGTTAGCCACGGTGGGTCTGGGATGGTTGCAAAGCCTACCGGTCGCCGCTGAATGCGAAGATGTTACATCTGGTATCAGAGCATTTGGTTAAGCGACAACCTTGGCTCTGTTGGGTGCTACTCATTAGAGATAGAGTCGGTAGTACTCTAGAATGAGTGTAAGTTTAATCATAGATACGAGCGCGTATTTGTTAGTGAATATAAAATTGTTTTTATACTGTGTTGACTTATCGGTTGAGTGTTTATGAATTCTGGTCGGTGCGAAAGTACAACCGTATCGATAGGGTTTTCTAAACTCTTAAACGAGATAAACCGACATAGTATCATTTTAAATTGGGTAAATGAAATAATTTTACCTTGGTTATATTTTATATATAAAGGAATAATTTTTCAGAAATTATTAAAGTGTATATAAATTGATTGTTTGGTTGTTGAAAATGTAAGAATATATATATAAGTTAATTAAAAAAATAATTGTATAAGCAAATGAATTATTAAGTGTGGAATTATAATTAATGTGATTTACAATTGTGAAATAATCCTATATATAAGAAGTGAAACTATATGAATATATTTATAAATATGAGTTGTAAATAAAAATGAATTTGAACTATGAATTGAAATTGTTGAATATAAGTAATCAAGTTTTGGACTTATAATATGAAATAATAAATATTTTACTTTGGTAAAGTTGAAATAAATTTGGGTTAGCATAGTAAATATATGATGTGTAATTTAACTAAACGAGGGTTAAATAATTTGAATTGGATTAGATAGGTGATTATTTAATGGATTTGGAAGTTTAAATATATAAGTTGTACAACTTATTAAATGTGAAAATGTAAGTGAAACCAAATGATAAAATGGTTAAACAATTTTGTTAAGCAAAACGGGATATGAATTTGAATTAGTGACGAAATTTGACTTTGGTAAAAGTTAAATAGAATTTACTTTAGAATTGGAATCTGAATTGGATTTATAAGGGCAAATTTAAGTTAAGTTAAACAAATGATGCTTGAAATGGAATATAACTTAAGTAATGTTGAATGAAGTTGATTTTGGTATCGAAGTAAATTAACAAAGTGAAGTGATGAATATGAACTTGAGTTATGTAATGAAATTCAACTTTTGTGGTTAAATGAATTAGCAATTAAATTGAACTAATGAATTGAATATTAATCAATCGAATGTAAAAGAATTTATATAGAATAATGAACGTAAGTGTTAATTCATTAGAAGCTAATGAAGTTGAAAAAAATTGAATAATTGAATGAAAGTCAGTTGAATGTTAAACCAATTGAAATTAAAAGTGATGAACCAATTTGAATGAATGTAAGCGAAGTAAATAAATATGGTAATGTTGGATATACATTGCTTGTTAGATGATTGTTAGTTGATTGAATAAAAATCCATATGAAGTTGAATTAATGAAACTGAAAGCTATGAAATTTGATTTGAATGTGGAAGTGAACTAACTTGAATGTAAATTAGTGAATATAAACTAATTGAAAATGAATGTTAGTAAAGTCCAATGTTAATGAATCAAATGTGGTTAAATGAAAAAAAAACAATTCATTGAATATTAATGTGAAGTGAATGTATATTGATTTGATAATTGGAATTGTTGTTGGATGATAGTTGTTTAACGGTTGGATTTGTTGCCTTTTGTTGCATTTGCTATATTGGCATATGTAGTTGTGGTACTGGTATATGTTGTATATTGATATTACTTTCATATATGCATGTTTCTCATTATTGTTGAGTGTATAGTAGGTGCAGATGGCGTTTGCTTCGCATTTGGAGCTCGCTTTCACGCTATATTAGCCGTATATGCTCGCTAATAATATATAAGGTACATATCTCGGATTACATATTGCACTTTTGCACTTTTTTCCCTGCGGGATGCCTCATTACTTTGATGAGATGTATATTTGTGATATATATTGCCATTTTTTTTGGATCGAGCCGCGCAAAGGAGGTTAAGGCGAAATTTTTTTGAAAATTTAAGGCGTTAGAATATTTTTGAAAAAATTGGAAAATTTTGAAAACTATAACTTTGATTTTGGAGTGAAAAGTTAAACGATATAATTGGTTCTGAAAAGATAAATAAGTATGATTTGAAAACTTAGTAAATTTTTTATAAGAAGTTTAACTATTGGATTTTGGGAAAGTTAACAGTTAAGTGAATTTGAAATCTAATTTGAATGGATGTTTGAAAAATTAATGGATTTTGTAACTTTTTCTTACTTGGCAATTTCGAGGACGAAAATCTTTTAAGGGGGGAAGTTTGTAACGACCAAGAATTTCTGTCATTTGAAATTCATATATTTAATTGATTTTAAATATTAACAAGTAAAATTTTCAAGTCGAATAAATTTTATTTCGAATATCTAGATTTAGTTGGATAATTAAATCGGTAATTTAATATTTGAAATTACAGAAATAATTGA
Organism: Allium cepa; assembly: GCA_030765085.1. Taxonomy (NCBI): domain Eukaryota; kingdom Viridiplantae; phylum Streptophyta; class Magnoliopsida; order Asparagales; family Amaryllidaceae; genus Allium; species Allium cepa. The sequence goes on from CM060928.1 coordinate 90,468,071, forward strand.
AAATTGGGTTTAATGTGATTCAAATTGATTTGTAAAGTTGTATTAAATCATATTGGAGTTACAGTGATGTTATAGAACTTTTAAAATTGAATTTAAAGTTAATTTGCAGAAATTGAATATTTTAATATTTAATTGACGAGTAAAAATAGCCATTTTTCAAACAGTCTCGGATTTCGACGAAACCAGTTTCATTGGATCCATAATGTTAAATTATTATATGTTTTTAAATTTCGTGTCAATCGGACTTACGGTTTGTCCGGGGCAAGCTAAAACGCGTAGAAATCGGTTTGAGTGAATTTTAAATTTAAATAATTCGATTCGAAAACTTATCTTTCAAACATGATCGAATTGGCTCCCGATATATATTCCGTTGCGTTCGGAATAGGGGTAAAACATTATAAACGCCAGGCGGCACGCTTTGGTTGGAGTTCGGAAATTTTTCGGGTGAATGGTGTTTCGCAAAATTTCTATAAAAGGACCCCATTATCCTCATTTTTGCTCTAACCCTAGCCGCCGGTTCTGAGTTTAATGGCCGAAAACTCATTTCGTTTCTCCTCCTATATCTTCCAATCTATCGACATTTATCAAAATCTTTCAACTAGAAAAATGTAGATCATCGTGAGATCTACGTCTTCAACGGTGATGATCGCATCAGTGTTTCATGGGGGTCGGAATCGAAGTTCAAACGTCCGACATTTGTTCATGTTTTTCGAGGAATAGTCATGACCGAGCTTCAAGATGCTTCGGCCATGGGTGGCGCGCGTGAAGGCGGACGCGCGGTGGTTCCTGATCGACGACTCGATCGTCGTAGATGGCATGACGAACTAGGGTTCGAAGGGCAAAAAAAATGGGTTCACGTACGCGATGTTGCCTAGGGGAAGAAATGAACGTGCGGCTGAGATCAAGGGCAAAGGAACGAACAGCTATGATGAGAATTAGCTTTAAAAATAAAAATAAAAGTTGAAATTTTATTTTATTAAATCGTATAAACTTTGTAACGCTATAACTTTTTCATACGAGGTCCGTTTCGCACGAAACGAGTTGCGTCAGGTTCATATGGACGAACACTACGCAATGGAGCTGGATGGGGATTGATTGGAGCTAGTTATAATTTTGGATAAAATTAAATGCGCGTTTAATTTTAGTCAAAATAAAACACTGCAACTGTATTGGAAGCAAGGTGACAACTTCTCATTCAATCGAATTTGTTTCGATTTAAATTTAAAATAGTTAGATTTAAAATTTCTTGATTGTGTTGATTGTATGCTTGGATGATAAATTGCTATCTGTTGTATGGAAATAGACCTTATACGCCGTATATTAAGCGGAGGTTATTATATTAAACACATATACCGCGATATTCCACCTTGAAGTGGAATTGGTATTATGTATGTACTTGGAGTTGATTTCCCACATTATAGAGCGGATGAGACCCTATTGCGCCGCATAATAGCAGATAATATTTTATAAATCCCATATACCGCGATATTCCACCTCGAAGTGGAATTGGTATTGTGCTAACATCTGTGGATGCAGGGAAACAGGTTGGAGGGATCCAACTGAATTCCTCAAATAATTGAATTTGTTTCAATGTTGTGTGTTGATTATTTATAATCTCTGTGTGATTATCTTTGTGATTGAAATCGTTGAAGGCTAAAATTTAGCCGAATATAATTTTGGTATCATTGGATACCGAAAATAAATAAAAAAATTGATTTTTGAAAATTCAGGTTGAAAGTTTATATTAAAAATTATGATGTTTTGAGAAATATAGTAAAAAGGTGATTTTTGGAAATATTTAGTTGATTATTTTATAAAATAATTTAAATGGTGATTTTTGAATTTATTATAAAAGCTTTATATATAAGATTTATAAAATTTTATTTTTATAAATCAAAGTGATGAAATTATAAAGGAGTTTTGAAAATGTTTTAAAATGATGTTAAAATGGGTTTTATAAAAGAATAGAATCTACGATTTGTGAAGTTATAAAATGATTGAATTTGTAAATAGAGAATTATAAGTAATTTGCTTATAATTTGGATTTTGGCGTGTTAATGAGATATGAATAGAATTTGCTAATGAAGTGATTTCATAAGTTGAAGTTGAAAGTGTGCGTGCAGTACTAAGGATCGTGTAATATAATATATAAATGCGGAAACTGATAATAGCAGTAAAATAAAAATTAAAGTAAGCATACCAGGAATTTTTATACTGGTTCGAACTTCCCGTTCTACGTCCAGTCCCAGAATATCCTCTGGATTTAGACTAAACCCCTCACTTAACCCGGTGGAATAGGTATATCACACATGAGTGGCCGAATAGGAATTTTTTCACCTCAACAGCCGAAGAGGACTTCAACTTAATACAAATACTTTGTTAATGAGTGTGTTCTTAATAACACGGATTGTCTTTTGATAGTATAATTTTCCTATAATCAAATCCTTAAGAATATGTAGTGTATGTGAAGATTTAGAAGGAAGATAATCCCGTAGAATCGAAGTATATAAATTAATTCAGAGATTCTAGAGATATTGAATAAGAATGAATGCTTTTATTTGCAGAAATAAATAGAGAATAGATTGCAGAATTATAAACAAGAATCGGTTATTGTAGAAGTGAATTGAACATGTTTATATAGTTGTAGAATGGTTACAATTTTCATGAAGAGTTTCAATCAAAAGTTGTGTCCGTATCTCTTGGATTGAAGTACATTCCTCTTCATGAACAATCGCAACTCTTCAGAAACTAGCCGTTATGTTCAGGTCGGTTGAACGAGAAAACTGGCCGGTCAACTGAGTTTTTAAAACCGTACATATCTGTGCACTTGACACAGAGTCGGTCGACCGAGGTTTCTGGTCGGTCAGCCGACCTGTTGTCAATTGCACAGTACACACTAATTTATGTATAACTCAAATATAAATCAATTTGTGTGTGTGTGACTACTTGAGGAATGATTTTAACAATATTCTAAGACTCAATACAATAAAATATTCATACTAATCTCTGGATTGTAGTCTTGTCTCCTTTGTAGTGCATAATATACACTTATTCTCTTTTTGTCGCTTTCGTATAGTATTCTCGTCGTATGATCTCTGAAGCTTGTGTCATGAATCAAAACTCATGAATCAACATTCTCCCCCTTTTTGATTGATGACAATACTAGTAGTATATATTGTAATTCTCCCCCTGAATATATGGCGACTTTTTGACTTTTCTGCAAAAGCTCATTAGCTTTCATATATTTCTCCCCCTTTGTCATCGACAAAAAGGAATGCTTATATATATATTTAACCAAAAATATGATAATTAATCAAATTTAGGAACATAAAATTAAAGTTACATACCAAAACAAATAAAAATGTTAACGATGCATTACTTAATACAGCATAAAATAGAAATATTATTCACAAATAGAAATAATCTAAGAATTTCATTCCTCATCGTCGTCGGAATCCCAGAATTCTGGACGAATATTTTCTTCAAGAGGTGCTTGTTCTTTACCACGACGCTGAGTATGAGGAGTATGAGAAGTATGAGTTCCTGATGTTCCTAAACTTGTTGTTTTCGAAGTTGACCAAGAAAAATTAGGTGCTGGTCTTTTTCCAGGAGCAAGAGTAGAAGCACCGGCTTTAGAAGTGCATGATAACGCATCTCAAAGATTAACAAAGAAGCCTTTGATTTTCTTGAATCTTCCGTCTATTTTTCATAGAGGAGCATCTAAAACTAATTGATTTTGAGCCAGAAGATCAATAGCAGCAGCTGTACCAATTCCAGGTGTTGGTCTTTGAATTGTGAACTGGCGAGTTAAGCGTTCTGTAGAATGAGTGGTTGGATGTGGTGTGGAATGGCTACGGCGTAGTTGATCTCTAGAAGGAGCACGCCATTGATTAACTGTTATGAATCTTGGTGGAGCATCCGGCAATTTCATTAATTTAAATGTTCTTGAATCAAAATGATGAACTTTTGTAGTTTCGGATTCTAGAGCATTGGAGACTGGGTTGTTGATTAATCTCATTATATATTCTCCATAATAAATATGAAGCATCTTGCCTTGATTAAATGAGAGAAACTCATCCATAAGTAATTGTGCCCGACTAACTCTTATATTTCCACATATAGCATATAAGGCTTTAAAATTTTCAGGATATACTAAGTGGTAGGATCCGCCTCTTGGAATAATTGATTTCATCATGAAACGATGAAAAAGTCTAGCTTTTGGTCGAAGAGATGATGTTTGTCAGAGATCTATAGCATCATCTTCAAAGAATATATGGCTTATTTCGTCACGTATCATTATATTACAATCCACATCATGTAAAGATATTCCTCCCGGTCGAGCATTCAAGATATGATTTATTCTATCTATTGAAAGGAAAATTGGTGTACCACATACCGATGTCCAAACACAATTTTCAGTGTTTCTAGGAGGATTAACAAGGTTTACGTTACCTAGAAACAATTTGACCATAATGTGATTAATTTTCAAATTATTCTTTCCATAGTCAAGAAAAGTATCAAGCCCACTTTCAATTGCTGCATTTTCAATCCCGTAAGAAGATAAATCGGCGTAACTTACGAAGGATTCCTCGAAGATCTTGGCATCTTGAAGTTATATCCATCTTTCAAGTGCTTTATCACTAATAAGCCATGAAGCTATTTGAGAATCTATTGGAGTTGATGAAGATGCACTGGTAGTTTTTGATTTCTACTTTGGAGCCATTGTTTTTGAAGAAAAGATAAAAAAAATTGGGAGAATATTAATGGGGGCTAGGTTAAAAACTGAAATTGGAAAAGCAAGAGTGAAGAGGTAAGTTGAAAAAGTGAAAGGATGGGATATTAATATGAGGTAAAAACATAGAGCAAAATACACGTTCGGTCGGCCGAAAAGACAGGGTCGGCTGACCGACTTGGTTATCTGAGAGTAGCTGAAACTTTCGGGAAGGGTTCGACTGACCGACTCAGGACCTTCAGTCGACCGACCCTGTTAAAATGTTTATTAGATACTTTCGGGAAGGGTTCGGCTGACCGACTCAGGACCTTCGGTCGGCCGACCCTGTTAGAAATGCAAATTTTTGATAACATTGCATTATAGAAATATTAATTTTATTATTATTGCATTATATTTATACATCTTATTGAAAACAACAATATATATATATATATATATAAGTTTTTAGCCACCGTTTGTTAAAATCTACGTTCCCATGAGTTTGGGGACGGAACATCTTCTATAGATGACCATCTTGGAGCAATTGGAGTTTGAACAGGGTTTGAAGAGGATGAGGGTCTATAAGAAGGTTCAGCAACATCATCTCTTTTTGATGAACAAACTTTCATGGCAATATTTTCTAGAAAACTTAAACGTCTTGCCGTGACTTTTCGTTCATAGTAGAGTTCCCGTTGCATATCCATTTGTTGTTGTTGGTAGTGATGTATTTCATCAATTTTTTGTTTGGTGGATGGAGATATTACCATTGTATTCTTCCCTTTTTTCTTTTTAGGTGCATCGCCTGAATGAGATTCTTCCCGATGGTTTCCACCCATGCCGGGGGTCTTTATCCGGAGAAGAGAAATCAATGATACGTTTAGGCATGGGAAAGGTAGGATAGGGGCCATTTTCAAGAATGCGGTCGGAACCATCATCGTCCGGAGACGTGTATGATAGATGGGAGTTTTTGGAATTTGAAGACATTTTTCAGGTTTTGTTTTTAAAATTTTCTTAGTATATGTTTTGAAAGATAAGCATAGTATATATAAACATCTGTTTGCTGAAAAATTAGTAGATAGGAACTAATTTTAAATATAATCACAGAAGTTTAACAATAAAACTGTTTGTAAATATATGATTTATAAGTTTAGAACTAAAAATAGTTTTTTTAAAAAAAAAACAAAACAAATAAGAACAACTTTAACGAAAACTGAGACAAGAAACACCCATAGCTCAAGTAGCTATAACACAACATCTAACAAGCAAGTCAGAGATCATGAGTTCGAGTTCCGCTTTAGTCAGAAATAAAACAATTTTTGTTTTTCAATATTTTTGCATATTTTTATTTATATATCTTTTAAAGACATTATTCTTAAGTCACGTCTAAGTTTTATAAAAATATTTTCATTTAGCGGCTTAGTAAAAATGTCAGCAATTTGATTTTCAGTATTAATAAATTCTAAATTTATTAATCCTTTTTCCAAACAATCACGAAGAAAATGATGACGAATATCAATGTGTTTTGTTCGTGAGTGATTTACAGGATTTTTAGAAAGATTTATTGCACTAGTATTATCACAATAAATTATAGATTTTTCAAGATAACAATTAAAATCTTGTAGTGTTTGTTGCATTTATACGACTTGTGCACATGCCAAAGCAGCAGATATATATTCCGCTTCAGACGTTGATAAGGAAACACAGTTTTGTTTCTTACTAAACCAAGAGACTAAGGAACGTCCAATGAAATGACACGTTCCGCTCGTACTTTTTCGATCCGTCCGACTTCCTCCAAAATCAGCATCACTATAGGAGACTAATTCGAAAGGACATTCTTTCGGATAGAATAGCCCGAAATCTTTGGTTTTAGTTAGATAACGAATAATACGTTTAACTGCTCGCGTATGTGATTCTTTGGGATTTGCTTGAAATCGAGCACATAAACAAACACTCATCATTATATCAGGTCGATTAGCTGTTAAATATAATAATGAACCAATCATACTACGATATAGTTTTTGATCAACACTTTTGCCCTCCTCGTCTCTATCAGATGAATCGTTGTGCTCATAGGAGTTGGTTTGGCAGAAGTGTTTTCCAGACCAAATCGTTTAATTAAATTATAACAATATTTTTCTTGATTAATAAAAATTCCATTTTCAATTTGTTTAATTTGTAATCCAAGAAAATATGACAATTCTTCCATATGAGACATTTCAAATTCATTAGTCATTATAGTTGAAAATTCCTGACATAACTTATCATTTGTCGATCCAAAGATAATATCATCAACATAAATTTGAATTATCAAAATATCTTTATTAGTTTTCTTAATGAAAAGAGTTTGATCTACTTTGCCAATTTCAAAACCAGATTCTAATAAATATCTTTTAAGTCGATCATACCAGGCACGAGGTGCTTGCTTTAGACCATATAAAGCTTTTTTGAGTTTATAAACATGATCCGGAAATTTTTCATGATTAAAAAGAGGTGGTTGTTCAACAAAAACATTTTCTTTTATATAACCATTTAAAAAATCACTTTTAACATCCATTTGATAAAGTTTAAAATTAAGAAAACATGCGAAAGCTAATAAGATTCGTATTGCTTCAAGTCGGGAGACTGGAGCAAACGTTTCTTCATAGTCTATTCCCTCTTCTTGATTATATCCTTGTGCAACAATCTAGCTTTATTCCTAGTTACATTTCCCAGTTCATCTGCTTTATTTTTAAAAACCCATTTAGTACCAATGACTGTTTGATCACTTGGTCTAGGAACAAGTTCCCAAACTTTGTTTCGTTCAAATTGATTTAGTTCTTCTTGCATAGCAAGAATCCAGTAGTCATCAGTTGAGGCTTCTTTTATATTCTTAGGTTCTACGTTAGAGAGAAAAGCTACATGACCAACTTGATTTAATTGATGTCTGGTTTTAACGTTCGTATTTAATTCTCCAATTATATTTTGCACAGGATGATCTCGTAAAATTTTAGGTGGAGATTTTATTATATTAATAGTAATATTCTCATTTTCAGTAATATCATGATCATTATCGAAAGTTTCTTCAGTGTTTCTATTTTCATTCTGAGTAGCTTCATCATCAGAATCGATAGTAATATTTGGATTTATATATTTAAAATTTTTGTCAAATGAAACCTGTAAACTTTCTTCAATAATTTGAGTTCTTTTATTAAAAATTCGATAAGCTTTACTTCGTTCCGAATATCCTACGAATATTCCTTCATTGGATTTTGGATCAAATTTGCCTAGTTGATCTTTAGTATTCAAAATAAAACATTTAGAACCAAAAACTTTAAGATATGAAATATTTGGTTTTCTTCCATTTAAAAGTTCATATGGAGTATTCTTAGTTAACGGTCGAATGGAAACACGATTCAATACATAACAAGCAGTAGCTACAGCTTCTGCCCAAAAATGTTTTGGTAAAGTTGTTCCATTTAATAAAGTTCTTGTACATTCTTGTAACGTTCTATTTTTTCTTTCTACAACACCATTTTGTTGTGGTGTTCTAGGAAATGAAAAATTATGGTTAATACCTTTCTTGTTACAAAATTGTTCAAAAACTTCATTTTCAAATTCTCCTCCATGATCACTTCTGATATTTTTAATTTTCAAACTTTAAATATTTTGAATTCTTTTAACAAACACTTTAAAATTATCAAAAGTATCACTTTTATTTTTTAAGAAGAAGATCCAAGTGTATCTAGAAAAATCATCTACAATAACAAAGACATATCTATTATGATTAATAGACTGCACTTGAGTTGGACCAAAAAGATCCATGTGTAAAAGTTCAAGTGGTTGTTCTGTAGAAATTACCCTTTTTGATTTAAAAGAAGATTTTGTTAATTTTCCTAACTTACATGCATCACAAAATATATTCGTTTTGAATTTTATGTCAAGTAGTCCTTTAACTAATTTATTTTTAGCTAACTTGTTGATGGTTTTAAAATTGATGTGACAAAATCTTTTGTGCCAAAGACAAGAATCATTTTCCTTAGCTATTAAACATAAATTTGAATCATTGTTAACGTTCATATTTAAAATATAAATGTTTTTATCTCTAATTCCTTCAAAAATAGTGTTATGATTTTTATCGAAAATATTACATTTATTTTTTGAAAAAGTTATATTAAAACCTTTATCACATAACTGACAAATACTCAATAAATTGTGTTTTAAATTTTTGACTAATAAACCATCAGTAATGAGAGGTAAATTAGTGGTACCGTTGCTGCTGACATCGCCTTTACCGACGATATATCCTTTAGAGTTATCTCCAAAAGTGACTGATCATCCATTTGAGTAGATAATATTTGACAACACTTCTTTGTTTCCAGTCATATGTTTTGAGCAACCGCTATCCAAAATCCATTTCCCTTTCCTTTTATGTGGTACCTGCAAAAATTCATAAAAAGTTGGTACCCGTTTCTTTTTAAGGTCCTAAGAGTTAGATCTTAGGAAGCCAAACCCATACGGGTTCAGAATTCCCTTTATAAACATAGTTTTTGTTATTATGAACAGTTTTCATGAACATTTTGATATGTTTATATCTTATCAAAATATTATTTGATTTTGGAATCCATATCTTAATTGTTTTAGTGTTTGAACAAACTATTTTCTTAATATCCTTTTTAATATTATTATTAATTCTACTTTTAGCAAACTTATTTTGTTTCTTAAATCCTAGTCCAGATTTGTTGTTAGTGAATTGAGAATTTTCTAGTATTCTGGAAAGATTCTCTCTTCCTTTATTGAAGTTCGAGACATTTTTAGAGATGTCATCAAATTTTATTTTTAGAGTAGATTTTTCTAAATTTAAATCTTTAATTTTAGAATTTAAACTATTATTTTCAAAAAATAAAATATCATTTTTATTTTTCTAGATTTCTAGTTCTTCAGATATTGAAAAAATTTGAGAAAATAAGTTAGAATTTGATTGTTGAGAATTTTTAGGTTCTTCTTCTAATATTTTCTTCTCATCTTTCAGCATATCTACTTCTAAGACAGTCCTATCTAATTTTCTTTGTAAATCTTTATTTTTCTTTTTAAGTTGCTTTGCTAAGTCTACTGATTCAGAATTAATTTCAATTAAATCTTCAAAAACTAAGATCACTTACATCGTCTGACGAAGCCATGAAGCACACATTTGCTTGTTCATTTTCATTGTCACTTTCACTTTCTGATGAGGATGATGAGTCTGTGTCGTCCAAAGTGACTGAAAAAACTCTTCGTTTGGTTTTGTCCTTCTTAAAATTGCTCTTTTTACGTTCAGGACAATCTTTCTTCATGTGACCTTTCTTGTGACATTCATAACATTCCATTGCTGAAGATGATGGTTTGCTACTGTTGGTATTGTTGTTGGAATTATTTTTGGTTCCCCTGAATTTATTTCTTTTGAATTTCAGAAACTTTTTGAAATTTTTAGCAATCGTTGCCATATCTTCATTCTCTGAGTCGGAATCATCTTTTTCTGCTTGAAATGCCACATTCTTCTTTTCTTGTGCTACATTTCTCTTTGCCTGTAAATTTACTTCGCAGGACATTAAATTACCTATCAATTCTTCTGGTTTTAATGTTGACAAATCACTTGATTCTTCAATGGTTAGGACTTTTCTTTCCCATTCGTCAGTTAAAGAATTTAAGATTTTTGTGACAACATCAAAATCAGTAAATGTTTGTTCTAATGATAGTAGAGCATGATAAATATCCTGAAATCTAGAGTACATATCATTTATAGATTCATTTGGCCTCATTTTGAAAATTTCAAATTGATTTTTCAACATAGAAATTTTTCTTAATTTAACTTTGTTCGTTCCCTTATGTGTTATCTTAAGTGTTCCCCATATTTCATAACCAGAAGTGCACATGCTAACTCCATTGAATTCATTTCTATCTAATGCACAAAATAGAATATTCATAGCCTTTGCATTTGATGTAGCATCTAGTTTTTGTGTGTTACTCCAAGTTGAGTATTCTCCAGTAGGAGTTGTGTACTCTCTTTGTATAATATTCCAGATATCAAAACCACTAGATTGCATATAGATTCTCATTCTAGTTGACCAATAATTATAATTTAAACCATTAAAAACTGGAGGTCGTGAAGTTGATTGACCCTCTGCGAAACTAGTATTAGTGTTAGTGCTAACATTGTTAGTTTGTGCCGTTTCCATATTACTAGAAATAAATATCAAATAACTTTGTGAAGGTTATAGGGTACCTTGCTCTGATACCAAATGAAAGTGTGCGTGCAGTACTAAGGATCGTGTAATATAATATATAAATGCGGAAACTGATAATAGCAATAAAATAAAAATTAAAGTAAGCACACCAGGAATTTTACACTGGTTCGAACTTCCCGTTCTACGTCCACTCCAAGAATATCCTTTGGATTTAGACTAAAGCCCTCACTTAACCTGGAGGAATGGGTATATCACACCTGAGAAGCTGAACATGAATTTTTCCGCCTAAACAGCCGATGAGGACTTCAACTTAATACAAATACTTTGTTGACGAGTGTGTTCTTAATAACACAGATTGTCTTTTGATAGTACAATTTCCTATAATCAAATCCTCAAGAATATGTAGTGTATGTGAAGATTTAGATGGAAGATAATCTCGAAGAATCGAAGTATATAAATTAATTCAGAGATTCTAGAGATATTGAATAAGAATGAATGCTTTTATTTGCAGAAATAAATAGAGAATAGATTGCAGAATTATAAACAAGAATCGGTTATTGTAGAAGTGAATTGAACATGTTTATATAGTTGTAGAATGGTTACAATTTTCATGAAGAGTTTCAATCAAAAGTTGTGTCCGTATCTCTTGGATTGAAGTACATTCCTCTTCATGAACAATCGCAACTCTTCAGAAACTAGCCGTTATGTTCAGGTCGGTTGAACGAGAAAACTGGCCGGTCAACTGAGTTTTTAAAACCGTACATATCTGTGCACTTGACACAGAGTCGGTCGACCGAGGTTTTTGGTCGATCAGCCGACCTGTTGTCAATTGCATAGTACACACTAATTTATGTATAACTCAAACATAAATCAATTTGTGTGTATGTGTGTGTGACTACTTGAGGAATGATTTTAATAATATTCTAAGACTCAATACATTAAAATATTCATACTAATCTCTGGATTGTAGTCTTGTCTCCTTTGTAGTGCATAATATACACTTATTCTCTTTTTGTCGCTTTCGTATAGTATTCTTGTCGTATGATCTCTGAAGCTTGTGTCATGAATCAAAACTCATGAATCAACAGAAGTTGTTATAAAATATAAGTGGAATTTATAAACATTGTTTTATAAATCCGAAATCAATTGAATTCGATAAATTAAATATAGAAGTTTATTAAAGGAGATATATTCACGATTTTGGACAGTGAATAATATATTAAAGAAATGTTTTAGGAATTGATTTTTGGTGATTGAATTTAAATCTTTTAAAAATCCATTTGGAAATTTATTTGGTGTTTTGAAAGTGAATTTGGAATCAATTTGAAAATTGATTTGGTTGTTTTTGAAATCAATTGAAAATATTGAATTGCTGTTGAAAGTGAATATTTGAAATCGATTTAAAAATCGTATATCAGTGGATATTTGGAAATTTAAATTCACCATGGAATTTATAAAGGAAAGGAAAATTTATTTAAAAATGAACATTGATTTATTTTTGAAGTGTGGAAATAAATTTACGAATTTGGAACGTAAATTTAAAATAAATCGGTAAGGATTTATTTAATTGGTTTAAATGAACCATTTTGAAAATGAAAGTGTATTCTCCTTGGAAAGCCGAATAAAATTTCTAAATAGCTTCGAAATGTGTGTGTGTATGTATATATATATATGTGTGTGTATATATATATATGTATATATATATAATTCTGGAATTGGTTTTGAAAAGGATACTTTGGAGAAATTAACTTCTTAAATTGTTTTAAATCCTTTAAGTAAAGATTTATTAAGTTGATATAGAAATGATTATTTCTAAGATTTAATCAATAATTGTTTTAGAAAATAGTTATTTAAATAGCTATACTCTATCTACTAATTTTATTTTGAAAATTAGTTTGGACTTAAGTTATATGTAATATTGGTATAATATTTTTTTTATAACTAATATTTTAAGTAAAGTGTTTAAAGAAAAATAGTTTTATTTCAAAGTGTTTTCCTGATACATTTTGGATAAGTGTTATAAATTATTTTAAAGTATTTGAATTCGGCAGATTTCCAGTGAAAATGAATAAATATTTGGAAGTGTTTCGGCGTAAGGAAAATGATTTGAAATTTGTTTTCAAAAGTTGTAAAGGTGAAAAGTGATTTGAAATTTGTTTTCAAATGGTTGAAGTGTGGAAAAATATATCTTGTAAAGATATTTTTGGAAAATAAATAATTTGGGAAATTATTTGGAATCTGGTGATGTTGTGCACATCTATCGATAGTTAAATAACCGATTATCAATATTTACCTTTAAATGGGTATTTGTTGTGATTTGCTTGAATTTGAATGCTACACTTATTTTAAAAATAAGTGCTCGTTATTCGTTTTAACCGGGAGAGGACCTTTGGGTCATAAATCCCATTCCGAACAGTGATACGTCGTAATGGATAGCATATGAAGACCGATGTTGAAGACCAGATATTTTCGAAAACTGAAGGATTACCGTCGAATATATCTGCATCGGCTGATCCTCGATATAGAGATTTTATCACCCTTTGTGATGGGAAGTCCGGACGTGATTAGTGAATATCCGGATTTCAAGGGCTTCTTTGGAAGTGCCTTCAGTTCCGTTCGATCCCGGAACGGACTTGTATGGATGTGTGTCTGACGTTACAATTTGAGATGTAATGCTGGTTTCTATCAAATACATTTCTGTTGGTGGCGGAGAATTTATTCTCTTAGCTTAACACCCTTCTCTGAGACGTACGAGCTCAGAGGTTATGTAGTTGATGGTTACTAGCGATATATTCCCAATTTGGTAACGTGGCATGCTGAGTGTTGCTGATCATTTGTTGATCAAAGCATGGCTTTTTTGAAAAGCGAAGCTTTGCGGACGAGACTTCGTCAAACCTCACAACCCGTTAATGGTTAAAACATGAAGAATGCAACAAGTTTATTAGGGGATAGCGCCTCCTTAGGGTATGTACATTTCCTTCTGGATAGAGGTGGTATTATGGTATGGAGCCCAGATACTTAACCTATGTGGTTGCTGCAAATTTATTTCTTTGTGGTTATTGGTGAATCTCGAGATAAAGGTCGGTTACGACCGGGGGATGGCATACTCACGTCAGTAGTTACCTAGCTAGAGGTAACCCGGCCTTGTGTTGGTAGAGATTCGGTTAGGTTCTCGGGGCGTCCTTCCAGAGGCATACCCATGTGGCAATGGGAAGTTCCTTGGCCTGACCATTTGTTGGAAATCCAAACTCCAATATGCACCTTGTACGGTTTTAGTTGTAGAACCTGCCAGTTACTTATGGTGGCACCCAACTGTTTAGATGCTAGCTATAGTAGACATACGATAATGGTCATATGTTGGCTAAGATTTATATCATACTTTCAAAATGTTTTCTGCACTTGGCACTTATAGTAATAATATCAAAGAAATTCACGTATCAAGCATATTTAACTATCATAAGGAGAAATCTCCTCCAATTGTACGTTTGCATTGTGCGTGTGGCGGAAGGCCTTATGGTAGTTTCTTTTTCTAAAAGCATTGCGGATGTCTTTTAAATTCCTTTGTTTTCTTATGGTTAAAAATAGCTGTTTTTTTAGTTCTCGCACCAGTCTCATGACTGACTTGGAGTTTATTGTTCCCTTCCTAAACTCTGGGTGCCCACCAATTTCCAAACAGGCAGCCTAGAGTCAAGTTATTAGGTCATTCTGGATTTTCAGGAGGCTGTGGAGCAGGAGGCGAGCTGGATGGCGAAACATATCACTTGTATATGATATTATCTTTTCTGCTGTGTATTCAGTTGTGAGGACAGGTTTATATAACTGTCCATTATTGTGTTGTGTTATATATTGACTCTGATGATGTAATGCATAAAATGTACAGTTCTTTTGATTTAAAGATTATTCATTTATCTATTATATGTTGTTCCACTGCGATTGTGAGATTCTGATATTGTTTCCATTGCTTCTTCTTTCTTTCTTCTTCTACTCTTCTTCTTTAACCCTAACAATTCGGTTTCTCGGCCTTCGATTGCTCGGCAGTTGATACAGTGGACGTATTAATGTCGATTTTCGGAGGTCGAAAATCCCGTAGACGTTACAAATTACTTAATGAATGTAATTAAGGATAAATTACTAAGTGTAATAAATCAGAGGATTAATATAATTTATTAAGGGGTTAATTAATTAAGGTAAGTAATTACAGGATGATTAATTACTGTGTATGATTAATTGAGGTTAATTAATGAATGTGATTTATTTAAAGATTACTTGTTAAATGTAATTAATTTAAAAGAATAATTAATTACTAGAAGTGATTAGAGGATCATTAATGAATGTCATTAATTAATTAAAGATTAATAAATGAGAATGGTTAGAATAATTATTACACGTGATTAATTAAAATGGATAATCAAAGGATGATTAAATAAATTTGTTCGTAATTAATTAATGTTAGATAAGCAAGATTAAGGGTGATCGAAGTAATTAATTTAATTTGTTTAAATAAATTAGAATGGTATGACAAATTTATCTTGCTTATGAATGATTGAATAATATTGTGTGCCGTAGATTGATTGATATCTCGGATATGTGATTTGTGATGCTATGATATATGATATGTTGGGTTTAAACTGAGATAATGTGGTTATCTATCAATGATGAATTAATGTGTATATGTGACACCTGTGTTTGAATTTTGAATTGTGTTTCACTTGAATAATTTGGGATAAGATGGTATTGAATTCAAAGAGACCGATGTCGGGTAATAGTAGATACCCGAAACCACTTCGATTTATAATCTATAGTAATTCTATATTGATTTGATATGTGAAATCAATAGGCTGGAATGGAATGAGTTAAGTGAATTGAACCATTTAATCTAAGTTTTGGTACTTAGAAATTGATATGTGAAATAAAGTGATGTCTATAACCACTTGTGAAGTTGTAAATTGATATATGTTATACCGGGTTCATATAAGTTGTATGCTTTTATATTCCATAGTAGATGAGTTTACTCACGCTAGTTTCCAGGCTGACCCGGGTGTTACTTTGATGTAATGCTCGGGTCAGACCGAGTATTATAGATTTTCAGGTAAGGACGTTCTAGAGCTCAGGAGACGAGCTGGATGGCAGGAACGTATGGAGTGTTTCCGCTATATTATATTGTTGTATATATCTGAGACATGATGATTGTATTTGTCCAATGTTTGTATGTATGTTGTAACTCTGATGTATTAAAGTGAAAATTGATAAGTATAGTTTTCCTTTGTATAACTGTTGTTATTTGTTATTATATTTTATCCGCTGCGAATGTGAGATGTTGGTGTTTCTGTTCTTCTTTTTCTTCTATCTCTTTCTTCTTTTCCTAACTATTTGGAATTTTCGGGATGAAATTTCCAGGTCGTTACAATTGGTATCAGAGCTGAAGGTTAAATGAGAACCTTGGCTCTGGTGGGATTACTCATTAAGGATAGGGTCAAAGGTACCCCAGAATTAGTTGAGTGTGTGTGTGTGTGTGTGTATGAGAGCGTACTTGTTATTTTCTTTTATAAAGATTTTAAATGATTTTTATAAGAATACATTTCGATATATAAAGCAATATTTATTTCTAATAAATATTAAGGTAACTGGTTGTTAAATTATTGGAATTAAATTAAGTGGTAATAGAAATACAACCAAATTGGAATTAAATGAAGACAAGTTTGAAATAGATTCAAACTGAAATTAAAATCTTGAATTTGGAGAAGAATTTTCATAATAAGATGATAATGAATTAGTTTCCAGATATGATAATCTTGATTATTATAATAAATGGTTGTTGTATTTAATAATGAAATGTTTTAAAGAAGTAAAACATTTAGGTAAGTATGACTTATAAATTAGAACTGAAGATGATCTAAAATTGTGAAGTTTTAAATCTAGTTTCAGAAATTTGAAATTTGTTTCAAAGTGATGGAGAAATAATAATTAATATTATTTAATGTATTTGAATGAGAAGGTCCAATTTCAAACAAGAGTTGTTTGAAAATTTGAAGAAATTTGTTTTGAATTAAAAACCAAAGGTGGTTTAAAAATTTAAAGTATAACTTGGTATGTAAAAGAAATTAATATGTTTATATGTGGATATACATAATATCAAAGAAGGTTTGAAATAAACTCTAAATGTTGAGTTTTGAATTTGAAATAAGATGTGATACCCGAAGTGATAAGTTTTTGAACTTATAAGTGGGAAGATTATTAACGTGAAGTTTAGAATTTGAAATGGAAATTCAAATTGGGTAAGGTCGGCTGGACTAAGTAAATTGAGTTTAACTTTGAGAAAGTTAAATAAGTTTGAATGATCAACCTGATTTGGAAATTTCAAGATGAAATTAAGATTTAACTTGGAAAGTTAAATGGTTGATTTGAATTGGGAGTTTGGGTGATCTCAAAATGGGTTTGAGATCCGAAAATTGGAAATGGATGGATGTTTTAAAATAATTTGATAATAGTACCCAATTGTTATTAATAATCTTTAAACCGTGAATTGGATTTGTTTAAAGAAATGAGATGTGGTAATATATCATTATTAAGATAAGATAAAATGGAATCATTTTGGACTTAAGATTTAAATGTTTAAGATAAAACTTCAAAGGTTTGGTTTCAAAAATTGAAATTTGATGATAAATTGAATTTCAAAGATTTAGTTGTTTAAAAAGGATTTGAATTATTATTTGAACTTTGAAATAGGTTAAAATGGAATTTGGATTCAGAATTAAATAGTTTAAAGAGATAAGTTGATTTGATTTAGAGGATTAAATCAACATTTAAAAATTTAACTCGAATTTACATAATTCAGGATGGTTTAAATTTGAAATTTGAATTGAATTAGTTCAAACTGAATTAATCGAAATTGTGATTGAAGATGGATAAGTTTAAAAATTCAAATGGAAAATTTGAATTGGATTAATTTGAAATGAAATTAAAGTTGAATAAGTAAATTCAAATGGAATTTGATTTGAATTTAGAAAAGAAATTGAGGATTTATTCAACTTAAATTGGGGTTAAATCAATTTCAATGGAAATTTAAGTTATTTAATTTGGAATAGAGTCAATTTAAATGGAAGCGGAAATTTAAATTGAGTTGATGGGAATGGAGATCGGAAATTAAACAGTTTGGCTCTGGTCTATTTTCAAATAAATTATTTAATATAAACTGTTTTAGATCTATTTTCCTAACTATTTACTATACAACTTTTCTTTTTAAAACCCAAAACTATTTTATACTTATTTTAAAATTATTTTTAAAACTATTTAACTATTTTACAACTGTTTTATAAACTAATTGCTATTTCTCAACTACTTTATAACTGATTACTATTTTACAACTATTTTACTATTATTTAAAATTTCTATAACTATTTGACTATTTTCCAACTATTTTACAAATCACTTAACTATTTTACAATATTTTACAAACTAATAATTATTTTTCTACTATTTATCTATTTTAAACTTTTCAAGCTATTTTCTAAATTTAAGCTGGACAGAGTTCAAACTGTTTATGATTTGTTATCACTTGAGATAAGAATTGAAGTGATAATGCAAATGGGATTGAAGCAATTGTGAATAAGTGAATGAAATTAAAGTGAATGTGAATAGAAAGGGAATTCATTTGATTAATAAATCAATAAAGATAAATATGTAGGATGTACGTATATTATTCTTTTCGCATAGTGATTCTATCCAGATTCGAGCACAGAATTTCGAGATAATTATATTGATCCAAGTTGGGATTTTCCACTCGGTTTTCAACTGCGAACCTGGATATGGATTGTTGATTGGTTCTGGATATTCTCTATTATAGTTAGGCTATGTAAGGAGAATGACGGTTTCTGATCAAGAAAACAGATCTGAGTCCACACTAGGAAGTCGGGTGGACGATACTTGTTCGGAATTGAAATTGTGTGATCGAGTGAGCGATCAGATTGGTATAGCGTACGGATGATATGTGTACATCGTACGGATTTGAATGAAATTGATACTGGGAATTTGTTCATAAAAATGTGAAATGGTTTTTGAAATGAAAGGTATATTTTGTGAAATATATGATGAAGTAAAAGTGGAAATTGGATATTTCTATGGTAGAAATTTACATTATGGAAGTAAGTAAGTGACTTCATAGAGTAATCAAATTTGAATATTTGATTTGGAATAAATAAAGTTATGTATCTTTGTTATGTAAGATAAATCTCCCCTTGTCGAACCTTTTGCCGAAAGAAAACGGTTTTGAAAGTTTTTGAAGTATAAAAAGGGATTTTATACAAGTTTGAAGTGATCCAAATATTTTTTAAAAAGTTATATATATATATATATATATATATGTATGTAAAGGATCTTATGAGAATGATTTTGAGAAAAGGTTTTGGAAGCTATGGATTTGGAAAGGCTTTTGATTTTTGGAGAAAAATCAATTTTGGAATTTGGAAAGCCTTATTGGGAATTATCGATTTTGGGATAATCGATTTTGAGAAAAGAGATTTATATGGATTCATACTAGGTGTATGATTTGGAAGATACTATATGTGTATAGTATAAAGTGTTTTGAAAATGATTCTGGAGAAAAAGGCAATCCATTGAAATGAACTTCTCAGGAGTACCATAGGTTGGTACTGCCTTGAGTCTCAAAGAGGGGGGCTCTAAAGCTGATCCTGTGAGGAGTCTGGACAAACTAGTTCCTGAGGATTATTGGGTAGCGAAAGTCGAGGGCGCTGATGCCTACAGAGGAATTTGGGTTATGTTGTGACGACAGTGTAACTCGATGTCGCTGCGATCTACTGTGTGGACCATAGCAGAAATCGTGTGGAGGTGAGTGTCAATGGTCTACGCTTGATTTTGCCGGGAAGGCAACGTAACATCGGTAGACTGCGATTTATGGTCAAGTGGAGTGGAGAAGTTTCATTCTTTTGGCAGCGGAATTCGAGGGCGCTGAGGCTTACAGTAATATGGGTTTTTGCTGTGACAGCAACGTAACTCCGGTTGTAGCTGCGATCTGTAGCAGGTTTCATGGCGTAATCGAGGGGCGCGGAGGCCTACAATTGTCTATGGATTTTGCCGGGATGGCAACGTAACCATCGGGTTAACTGCGACCATGGATGGGGGTGATGATTTCCAGAGCATTCTCACCAAAGATATTTTCTCTAATTTCAAAACTGTTTTCTATATTTTCAAATAAAATTATTTTCCAAGATATTTTCACTGGGTGTTGAAAACGGGTTTACCAAGTACTTATAGATTTTCAGTTCTACGCCTGATCAACGTATGACCGAATTTCTTTGAGAATGAGGATGGACTTGTTGAAACATCGAGTTATAAAAGTATTTTTATAAAAACTATTTTTGTAATACTACATAGGTTTTAAAGTGTTTTAAAAATGATCAAAGAAAATTTATCTAATTTTAAGCATTTTAATAATTCCGACTTCGTTCCTTTTCGATGGCGAAAAGATTCAAAGGGGGGAGGAATGTGATAACCCAGATTTTTGATAGCTGACAATTGAATAATTAACTGGTTTTATTCAGTTGAATAGATCAAATTTTGACATCTAGATGAATTGAAACTATGATAAACATTAAAATATAAATATCTGGAAATGATATATCTTATAGTAAATTTATATATAAATAGTAATGTGCAAATTTAATAATGTTGAAAATTTTAAGTGTGTTCATATACAAGTATGTATGTGTGTGTGTGTGTGTCTATATATATGTTTTATGAATTGAGAACATTAATTTGAATTCAATACATTAAATTTTTAAAGGAGATTTAAAGATAGAATTCTATATTTATAAACACTAGAGATAAATACTTATTAGATTTGAGTATGGTGGCTCAAGTTTGAAATAGGACTAATAAAGGATCATTCTTTCTCTAAATATATGTATGTTGTATATATGTAAGGGTATTAAACATAAGAGATAAATTAATTTTCAAATTATAAAATGACAAGGTTTAGCTCATAATTTATAAATAAATTTAAAAAAAGGGGTTTAGACATAAAATACATATTGGTAACAAGTGTTTAATAAGTAGAATAGGTAAAACCAAGTGTAAACAAAATTAACAAGTGTCATCTCTTTTGATTTTTAATTTTTAAGAAAATTTATAAAATAAATTTAAGCTATATGATATTATGACTCTCATTCCTCTCATTCTTTTGATCTCGTTTTCAAAACCTTAGAACCAAAAGAAAGAAAAATAAAACTGAGAAGCATTAAATTCTCAGAATAAATTTAAACAAAAGGCTTCAATCTTTGAATCAGCAATTCAAGATCAAAAGAAAATTCAGGAATCAAGCTGTAAGACAAAATTCATCTCAGCAAAGCACCATTCAACAATCAAGTTTCATCATCAAACAACAATATCAAGCCCAGATCAATAAATTCAACAACCAGTTCGCAGTGTCAAAGCTTAAATCTTCTCAATTAAGGACTGTGGTTTTAATAATTAAGTATTTTCTTCATATTTCAAAGGATTTTCATGCAATTCTAGTTTTAAATCAAATTATAGCTTCTCCGTTCAAAACAGGTGAGTGATTTGGTTTAATTTCCTCTGTTCTTCCTTAATCTGAGAGTAAATTTTTGAACCTTAGCTGTTAAATCATCTGAATATTGAGCCTACAACAATTGAAGATACTAACTCAAATTTATGATTGCATGAATGAATAGATGTTGTTTGGATATATAAATTTATTCACAGTTTGCATGTCTGTGTGAATATGTGTATATCTCTGTTTTAAATTTCAACAACCTAAATAAGTTCAAATTTTGAAAATCTCTTCACCTGATCACTTTTAGCATGGAATATTTAAAGAAACTTGTTTGTATTGGTGTAATATAAATTATTAAAATGATAAAAAATAATATTATTAAGAGATTATCTTGAAAAATGAATATTACAGTAAATGATAATATATCAGAAAATTAGTTGTTTCAATTACGAGTTTCATTTTATATAATCTCATTCGCCTTGTAAAACTATGAATTTTAGAAATCATTTCCAGATTTTTAAGTAAGTTTATGGGGAGGAAAGGTTAGTTGATCCGTATTTGGGAATTTTAAAACTGCCGAGATCAAAGATGCTGGAAGCATGTAACTTGTTGCTGAAGCAAGATTATAGGTTTAGGAGCTCGGCAAAATTGGTTGGAGGGTGGATTGCTCGCCGTGGTGGTGCGGCAAGAGGAATGTAGGGTTTAGAAGCCTGTGTGAGGTCGGGTGGTTCATCGATCGATGTCAGAATCTTGCTGGTGTCGAGTTGAATCTCGTGTGGGGGAAGTTGTAACAGGGAGTTGCGGCGTTGCTCAGGGTTGGTCGGCTTTGATGCCGGAGGTCGGAGGAGTTGGTTAGTGGGTGCTTTCCGGTGGAGTGGGTTCCAGCTTTTCGATTCGCTTTCCTCAATTTTGTTCCAATATGCGAACGATACGTTCAGGTGGTCGGAATTGATGGTAGGACCGTAGGCAACTCGTCGGCG
Source organism: Allium cepa (assembly GCA_030765085.1). NCBI lineage: Eukaryota > Viridiplantae > Streptophyta > Magnoliopsida > Asparagales > Amaryllidaceae > Allium > Allium cepa. Next base: position 90,490,490 of record CM060928.1, read on the forward strand.
GTGGCAACTTTAGTTGGAGCTTCGTCGTTGGTTCGTACGTGCATGAACTTTTGATTCGTTTCAGATGTGCACAGTGTAGTTGAGGCATCGGGAACAGTTGATTTTGGCTCGAAGACAGTATCATGTTTGATCGAGAGGGTTGAGACGTGAGTTTACTTCGAGTGTAGCTCAGACATTCCTGTTATAGGCATCGGGAAATGTTTATGACCGAAGTTCCAAGGCAGTGTTGAAGCTAACAAGTTTTAAGTAAATTGATAATCAAGTTTAAACTAATTTTTAAACTAGTTCTTTAAACTAATAAATGTTATTTATATGGTTAGGTAATCAAATGTTATGTGATTTATTTAACAATAAATAAACTAAGATAGATCCTAAGTTATTTAAACTTAATCAATAATGTGATTAAGTGGGGATTAAGGGAAATTTGTTGATTAATTAAACAATTAAAGTCGAACTAATTTATTAATGGTTAAGGATCGGTTATTAATAATTAAGGGTTATAGTTAATTAATTATAAATTAATTAATTAGGAATTAGGAATTAATTAATTTGTAATTAAGGGTTGTTAATTCGATAATCAAATATTATTAATTAATGATTAGAGATTAATTAATTAGGTAATTTGTGTAGTCAATTTTAAGGATTGATTTATTAATTAATTTATCAAAGTAATTAATATAAAGATGATTAATTAGGATTAATCACTTAATGAAATTGATTTATAACAATGAAAGTACTTAAAGGATAATTGCTTAATGACATTCATTAAGGAGGGTAATTAATGGGTAATTACTAAATGTAAATTATTTAATAATAATTACTTAATGAAAGTAATTAAGGATAAATTACTAAGTGTAATAAATCAGAGGATTAATATAATTTATTAAGGGGTTAATTAATTAAGGTAAGTAATTACAGGATGATTAATTACTGTCTATGATTAATTGAGGTTAATTAATGAATGTGATTTATTTAAAGATTACTTGTTAAATGTAATTAATTTAAAAGAATAATTAATTACTAGAAGTGATTGGAGGATCATTAATGAATGTCATTAATTAATTAAAGATTAATAAATGAGAATGGTTAGAATAATTATTACACGTGATTAATTAAAATGGATAATCAAAGGATGCTTAAATAAATTTGTTCGTAATTAATTAATATTAGATAAGCAAGATTAAGGGTGATCGAAGTAATTAATTTAATTTTTTTAAATAAATTAGAATGGTATGACAAATTTATCTTGCTTATGAATGATTGAATAATATTGTATGTCGCAGATTGATTGATATCTCGGATATGTGATTTGTGATGCTATGATATATGATATGTTGGGTTTAAACTGAGATAATGTGGTTATCTATCAATGATGAATTAATGTGTATAGGTGACACCTGTGTTTGAATTTTGAATTGTGTTTCACTTGAATAATTTGGGATAAGATGGTATTGAATTCGAAGAGACCGGAGTCGGGTACTAGTAGATACCCGAAACCACTTCGATTTATAATCTATAGTAATTCTATATTGATTTGATATGTGAAATCAATAGGCTGGAATGGAATGAGTTAAGTGAATTGAACCATTTAATCTAAGTTTTGGTACTTAGAAATTGATATGTGAAATAAAGTGATGTCTATAACCACTTGTGAAGTTGTAAATTGATATAAGTTACCCGGGGTTCATATAAGTTGTATGCTTTTGTATTCATGTTAGATGGGTTTACTCACGCTGGTTTACAGCCTGACTCGGGTGTTACTTTGATATAGTGCTCGGGTCAGATCGAGTATTACAGATTTTCAGGTAAGGACGTTCTGAAGCTCAGGAGACGAGCTGAATGGCAGGAACGTATGGAGTGTTTCCGCCGTATTATATTGTTGTATATATCTGAGACATGATGATTATATCTGTCCAGTGTCTGTATGTATGTGGTTACTCTGATGTATTAAAGTGAAATTTGATAACTACAGTTTTCCTTTGTATAACTGTTATTATTTGTTATTATATTTTATTCCCTGCGAAGGTGAGATGTTGGTGTTTCTGTTCTTCTTTTTCTTCTTCTTTTTCTTCTATCTCTTTCTTATTTTCCCTAACTATTTGGAATTTTCGGGATGAAATTTCCAGGTCGTTACAAAAATATATTGAAAATATGATCATAATAAGTTTATAGAACAAAATATGAACAGAATATACTGAAATTGCAGTACAAAATACATTAAAATTCAATAAATTCACAAATCAGCTGCTAATAAAATGCTAGTGGAAGTGCATTGCTTTAAAGAGCCATGCCTAATAAGAAAATGAAAAACCAGTTACACAATAATAAAATTCATCTCTAAATACTGTTTGTACTACCAACATTGTTGGACTACACTTTACTGACAATTCAATATTCAGCATAACACATAAGCTTAAAGCTTACTTATCGTTGAAACGTGTATAAGAAAATTGCACTATCTCCTCATTTGTCCCCGGCTCTTTGGAGTAAACCGATATCAAGGAAAACCAAAAATCTCCAGACCTATGATTCAATCGAGAATATATAAAACCGTAGTTTACTTACTGTGAAGTGCAATTATCTTACGATATAAAAAAAGACATACATGATCGTTGTACTTTTGATATAGTTCACTCATATCCATATAATTGGAGTTAGTCAGTCCACTACATTAACCAAATTGACAATATAGTTACTTAATTGTGAATGTTCGTATCCAACCTCTTCATGTAATATATGACGGTAAGTGATAATGCTAAAAAAATTATGTTCTATAAGTAAGTCATTCAACGAGATCAAATTAAGTTGTATGTACCATTGAGATGCAACATTGACAATGAGAAATACTATTATTTCCTTGTAAATTCTGAGAGCCACATCAATACCCTTGAGCATCCTGCGACAAATAAAAATCAATAGATGGGTAGCCAAAACTAACTCAATTGTTACCAACATATTGCATTTATATGTTGTTATACTACATTTACTATAAATTCTTGTTGCCTCCCAGGTACACAGTGCAATGTCAAATCACAACTAAGTTTCAAATTTATATCTTGTTGGGTCAAAATGACCTTAGAAGTAGATATTTTCTTTAACTAAATGTTGACATGATAGTCACCAGCCATGACATTCTGCACATATGATCGACTAGACTCCATAGAAAACCCGCATGTATGATCATACTCAAATAATTATGTGCACAAAATGAAAAGTTCCATTGTGAAAATTAACAATTATCACATCCCACTAAGACTATTTTTAATCGAACATTAATCAGTTAACATTGCCATTTTTTAAATCCTTGATTATACTTCGTTTCTTTCATCGTAAATGAACTATGTATGTTAATTTTTACGTAGTTGAAATTAATCTTAGTCAACTTCTTTCCTTTTTCACAGCTATAACATAATCGTTATAAACACTGCTAGATAATCTAACGATATAAAGACCAATTAGGCAATTTGTTCGTAAAAAATGCATTAAACATTTGGTTGTATGTTTCTTTCCATAGTTTTACAATGACTTCCTAATGTAATGACTTTTGTTAACGAGATCATAATCTTGTTACTTATTTTAACAAAAAAACTATGAATATTATAGACCGATCTAACGTTTATTATTGAAATTGAGTTGTTAAATTTTGGTTATAAGTTGAACATAATAAGAATGCATTTAGGTTCAGACGCTAACTTCTATAGCTAGAACATGACATTTGCAACTACTGAACATTTTCCTTAAGATAATATAGATCCTGAGCCCTTCTTTGGAATGCATTTAGGTTCAGATCCTAACTTTTACGGCTATTTTCCATGAAAGAATTTGCGTCGAAAGTAGTTCGTGATGGAAATCGAATGTTTGTGAAGAAAGAGGAACTTACACTTATAAACTAACGAACTACCCCTATAATAATAATGAGTCATGCATATCTAATACATTCAATAAGCAAAACAATGTATAAAAAAATCTTCTTTATCGTAGAAATTTTTTATAAGACATAATCGCTCATCCAAAAAATATATAGAAAATTATTGTCAAGGACAAAATTTCTCAGCATTTTAGCTTCAATGACAGACCTTCAGTATCTTATCCTAAAGAACAACTTTCTTTGATTATCAGTTTTTAGTTATTGATAGCAGTTTTAGGTATCAGTTTGTAGATATCGGTAGCAGTTTTTAGGTATCAGTTTTTAGTTTGGTAGCAATTTTGAAAGAATGTTTGTTCTTATGACTAATTTTAAAAGATTGTTTGTCCTTATGAATAATTGTTGGTAGAATGTTTGTCCTTGTGGTTAAAATATTGAGGTCGTGTCCTTGAAGCTAAAAGTATACAAATTTTTTGTCCATTAAATTGCTTCCCCGGAAAATATATTGCAAATACCAATAAAATGTAGCTGATTAACGATGGACATGAAAATTGAGTAATGATGGATAGGAAAATTGATGCGCAATGAAATCGTACAAACATTATAGCTATGTCGATATGCTCTTGATCTCCCACTATCAACAACTGTCCCAAAAAAGAATAAAAAACGATTGGTATAGGGTATAAAGAGTATTCATAAGCCCTGAGATTGTCTTCCAGAGCTTTGGTTATGCAAGCATAGTCATCTTGATGATGTTATCAATATACATGCATTGCAAGAACATGACAAAAAAAGAACCATTCCCTCAAAAAAACTAAAATGTTAATAATCTGTAGAAATATAATTTTGTTTATAACCAATAATAATTCATATAATAGAACACATAAACTGATGAAAAATGCATGAAATACAACATTGTATCATTTGGCCACTTGAATAGATTATGTTTCTTAACTATTCCTCAAAAACACTTTGAGTATTTAACCATTTGAGAAGCATTCATATTGAAGCCTTCAGTCAACATTTAATATGCAATTTGTATTGGACTCAATGAGATGGTTAAACAACATTTAATATACATGATTGTCGGGACATGTATCAAAAATCTACCTAAATCACCCTAATCGCGCACCCACCCATCCACATCCGCACCAAACACCCACCCATGATCCTCATACGCCGCGGACGGCAAGTTCTTAGGCATAAGGCTGTAATCGACTGACACAATGAACATTTCCACTTCCTCTACCATTTTAGGCAAAAAATTGCGATACGTTTGGGAAAGGCGAAGTCGATAAGAACCCATCTTCGTGGTAGTAGATTAGGATCAGAATTTTTTTGTTGGTCAGATTAGGGCATGATGGGAGGAAGAGGAGCGTTGAGATTTTGTGAGGGCTGGTAAAGGATTGGTGGAAATGTTGAAGCCTCGGGAAGAACGAAGGTGGTAGTTTTCGTAAGAGCCCTAAAAAGATTGATCACTTCTTATCTGGGTTGTAAACGGGTCAAATTGAGTCAAGTGAAGTGTCTATATATATGCCGGTATAGGCATTTGTAATGTGTGAAGAAATCTGAAGCAACTTATCTTATTTTCTACCATTTCAGTTTGTAAGTCCGATATCATTTTCTTGCTTTAATCTCGTACTTATTTTTAGGTCTTAGTTCAATTTTTAGTTCTGTCTTGTTCTAGTTTTACATTTATGAATATCTGCTTGTTACATTTCTGGCTTCATCTTACAGTTCTTGTTTCAATATCAATCTTTTACCATTCCAGTTCTCTCAATTGTGCATTTAATTTCTAGTATCGGTGATATTTGTTCCTCAATTCCAGTTCTTGTTGCTTAATTTTCCTGCAATTTTCAAATTCCAGTACTTGTTCTTTCCTTTGCAATTTGTTCTTATTCATATATTTGCAATTCTTACTTTCCTGCAAATTTGAATCTTTAAGTCTGAAACTCAATCCCGCCATTCATTGTTTCACCTTAACACCATTCCACCATCTTCAAAAGAATAATCCAGATCCACCAAAACTTGATTCGTTCACTTGTACAACAAGTCACCGCCATACATCTGTTTCTTGTGCATACTTCACCTCTATGCACATTATTCTACCTTCCTCACATCACCGCATTTCCACAAACATCATCCCCATCATCAAGAAATTCATCTTTTCACTATGGCAATGGCTTCCGACCAACCCGCGCCTTCCATTTTTTGATATTTTTTTTCCTTTGCATTTGAGAACGATTTGGGAAGAGACGGTTTTTTAACTGGTAAATTGGGAACGTGTAGAAGAAAATAGATGGAAGCGGTTTTTTCTATACTTTGGAAATAAAGCAATGGATCGGTGTTTAATTATTTTGAAATGAAGAGAGCTAACGATGACACATAAGTAAAAATGAGTTCCTGTTTCATAATTTAAGTAATAAATTTGCGCGGGAAATATAGTTTCATCTGAAAAAAAAAGAAAAAGGAAAAGAAAAAAGAAAAAAGAAAAGCCATACGCCCTTCTTCCAGGCTTCACTTCTTCAAGTTCGGCTTCTCCATTCCGCATCACGCTTCTTCAAATTCGGTGCTGCATCGCTAGTCGCTGTCAGACTCCAAACTCCATCGCGAGTAACGACCATCGTGCTTCTTTAATTCGGTGCTGCAGCCCTAATTCATAGCTCAGGTAGCCTAAAATTTAATATTACTCCAAACAGTGATTTTGTAGTTAGTTTAAGGTACGAATTGCATTGTAACTTAAATTTAAGGCACGAATTTTCAAATTGGCATAAATTCGCAACTGATTTTGTAGTTAGTTTTAATTTTTTAACTGTGTAATTAGTTTTGATTTTGTAGTTACTACCTTTAGGAATAATTAAACTGATTTTGTTGTTAAAACGGTGTATAATCTTTTTTTTTAGTTAGTAGTCATAAAGGCATAAATTTTTATCAGGCATTGAAATTTTAACCAAAATAAAGGAAGTAAACCTTTGAAGATTCCTTTAAAGCGTGTTGTTGGCTATTTGCATGATTTGATGAATGGCACCGAGTGTTACAAGTCCATGATAGTGCATGTTGTTATGAAACACTATTTTTTGTTTTCGGGTAGTTATAGAATTTAATGTCATTTTAGGATACTACATTCAAGAAAGAACACTTTATGTTTGTTATCTTTTTACTAAAATCACACTGGCATTATTTTTGCTGTAACATGAGTTGATAGTGGAGGGCACTTCAACAATAGTCCAACATTTAATTCATAATTAAACCTAATATTTCCTATGAACTCCACAGATCTGACGAAAAAAATCGTCACCCAAACTAGCTACCAGACTGCAAGGTGCGCTTCAAAAGAAAAATTGTTCCCTTCGCACTATAATTTCATAATGAGTATTGCTTTGAAACTTTCCATTAAAAATGCACACACATCTTTCAAATAGCAATAACAGATTATCAAAGTACATTTTTCATTAAACAAATATTAAACAGAATTTATTTTATTTCTTCAAAATATCAAAACATCTTCCAAAAAATATTCCAAACCAGAATTGTGAACTCGAACCGTGGGTGCAAAATCTGCCAGTAAATTGGGAAGCTCGATCTGTGGCTAAACTGGACGCTAGTCGTAGACATGCCAGAAAAAATAGTCCTAACAAAACCGGGCCCCATTTTCACTCTATTTCACCATCCCTTTCTCTAACTTTCAGCCATATAACACCCCCCCCCTCTCTCTCTTAAATGGACGGATTTCAGAGAGTAAAAAAAACCATCACCACTTCCCTTGCCCACGCTGGTAATACCATTGCAGTTACCACCACCGTCGCTTTCCTACCTCTGTTGCAAATTGTTTAACTATTGTTCCCTTGTGATCAATTTTAATTCTCTCATGGTATGTAATTTGGTAATTTTAGACTTGTATTTATTATTTAAACATGATTTAGGCGATGGCACGTGGGGTGATAGTAGCGAAAATGAGAAGAAATGATAGTCTGAGGGTTTGGTTTGAGATTTAGGCTTGTGTGTAATTTGGTAATATTTAATCTGAAGAACCGTAAAGGTTTTAATGAAATATCTTAAAGTTGTTCTTTGTTTGATAATATTGTATTGAAATTGTACACAATTAGATGTTCAATTATTGATTTTGAGTTCAATTAGGCTATTTGAGATTATTCATTACAATTGGTAGGTTATTTGAGATAATTTGATATTCTGTTGAACTTGTGTTGCTTATTTGAGATTATATAGACTATCATTGTGTAAAAATTGTTGATATTCAGTATTTTCAGATTTAATTCATGGACTTGAACAATTATCCGTGTCCTTGTGGTAAAAGACTTGTCTTCTATGTAACAAAGAAACCGGGGAAAAATCTCGGAACGGTGTATGTCAAATGTCTTGATGTAAGTTTTTTATTTTTTTAAAAGGTTGTTTTGTGTTACTACTTATAAATTTTAGATTTGAAATTTGTCTTGGTTGTTATTATTCTGTAGGACATATGTGGAATTTATTCATTTGTTGATGAACTTAAGATGTGTCCTTATAATCAAGGATATTGTCGCACAATGTTCAAATCGTCAAACAAATATGGGGTGTGTGCTATGCAGATGTGTTTTTAGTTTTCTTTTGTTCGAGGTAGCTTTATTTTTTCAATTTGTTCGAGGTTAGTTTTAGTCATTTGTGTTTGAGCAGGGAAACAAGGGCGCTTGTAGGTTTACGGAACTCATTGTTACCCTTCCTGGCACATCACCGCCCCACTTATCACTACCCCCGCCACATCCCCAACCCCTACCAAGAATGAACTAATACGGAAAACTTTAGAATTATCTCAAGACTATATTACTGCCTTAAACAACATTGTTCGAGATTTTGCTAATCTTCCAATAGCTGTGTAAGTTGTTCTTGGCCATGATATTCGTTTGAATTGTTTTTTCATCATATAATACTTTAATCTAACAAGTTTTGCAAACAATATTGTAGTGATTGTAGCAGCAACATTAGCAGGGGAAGCAATAGCAGGGGGAAGCAGTAACAGTGTGACTTGAGTCGCAATCTTTTGTAGTAACAGTGTGGCTTGGTTAAGGATTGTTTCGGTTATGGGCTTGGTTAAGAGTTCAATTATGGGTTCTGTTATGGGTTAGCTTTTAAGTTTGATTGTGGGCTTATTCAAGTGTTCGATTTATGTGTTTGGTTAAGAGCTCGATTATGGACTCAGTTGTGAGCTTGGTTATGTGTTTGATTATATGTTTGATTATATCCAATTATGAGTTCTGTTATAGGTCATAATTAAGTTTGATTATACACTTGGTTATAGGATTAGTTATGGCTTCAGTAAAATTTAAACTATAAATTATAAAATACAAATTATAAAGTCTAAACATCAAACTGTAAAATATAAAAGACAAAGAATAAATACAAAATATAAAACATATAACATAAAATATAAATCGTAAAACATACTACATAAAATTTAAATCAACAAATAATACATCTAGGTTGTGATATCAATTTAGTGTTCAGTTATATCCATGTTTATGTGATTGTTTTTTTCTCAGTTATAGGTTTGGTTATGTCCTTGGATATATGTTTGGTTGTGGGCAAGGTTATGGGTTCTGTTATAGGCTTTATGGGCTTGGTTATGGTCTTGATTGGAACTTTGGTTATATTCTTGTATATATGTCTGGTTATGAGTTTGGTTACGGTCTCCGTTATATGTGTGGTTATAGACTTAGTCGTAACAGGTTGGTTATTTATTTGATTATCACATTTTCGGTTATAGGCTAGGTAAAAAAGTTGGTTATGAATATAGTTGTTATCTCGATTATGTACTTGATTATGATGTGACTTTCAGCCTGGTTATAGGTTCATATGATAGTAGGGGTCACATGCTAGTAGGGGTTCTTCCGTTAGCAGGGTTTAGAGGTTTTTCTCGTTGTAATGATCCTTATAGGGATTCTTCTCATAGTAGGGGTTCTTATTATTTGTGATAACTATTTGCGAGCTGTGTTAATTTTTTTCCTTTCTGGATTTAAAATTTTATGTTACTAAGATAGAGGAGGGCAATCGGTTGCAGTTTACTTACTAGCTATATAAACTGAAATGGAGGAATAATAAGATTTTTGTTTCTATTATTTATATGGTTGTGATCTGAGAACCGTTCTTTAGGATAATTGTTAGTGAGCTATGATAATTGGTTTCTCAGTTTCAAATCTACGTATTACTTAAATTGAGGAGATAATATTTCAATATTTTTAGTTCTTTTCTTATATATATAAATTCTAAAACATGGTCAGCATTAATTTCAGATTTGATCTTATTCTAATATAAGTTACTTCATATCTTGATAATTTCGAATCTAGTGTTTATGTATGTACATACCCCATCGAGGATCAATGCATTCTGGCATATAGGACCTTCAACACAAGAAACGGGCCTTCCCTTCGTACCAAATTGATACCGTGGCTTTACAACAGCAAAGAAAGTTGAAATTTTATGTATAAGTCCTAATTTAAAGAAAGTTGAAAGAAAAGAGAATTGTATTATAAAACTCATTGGTTTTTCCAAGCCTCATCCGGGTAATGGTCAACTAATTTTTCACTGAAAATTATTGAAGAATCAATCGACTAAGTAGTGAAAATTGTAAAACTACAAGAATGTCAAAAATCGAATTTGAGTCACTGTTATATTTCATATTTATGTAACTAATGATGTTATAAATTAATAAATCTTATATGTAGCATGTATATGAACATGAACCAAAAAATTATGGTCCAAGCATCTTCAATTTGTTTTATTATTTACATGGTGGTTTATAATTCAGAACATTATATACCTATACTACTTAATTGCTTTTGTGATATGGTAATTGGTATTTTTAGCTTCAAATAAAGTGTATTGAACTAAATAAACATGATGGATGATATTTTAACCTTTTTTTAGACATTGAAAATGTTTGGTATCGATAAACATGAGCATCAGGAAGATTATATACGAATATTTGTGATTTTGGTGATTTTTTATGATTTTTCTTGAACTTCCTAAAAAGTAAGCAACAACCTTTCAAAATTTCCCAGGAAATTTTGAACCTTTTGATAAAAGTTGGAATATTTTTGCAACAGAAATGTATTTTAAACAAAATTTGAAGTTACTTAAAATGTTAGTTTATTTGTAGGACACTTCTTTTCTATTTTTCCAAGTGCATTGCAACTTGAAATTTTTTCCCTGTGCATTTTTCTTTGTTTATGTATGTATTTTGTCTTCTTTTCATCAGATTTTGTAAGTGTTTTTGCTGCTTTGTAAAATTCAAATGCATTTTTGATTGTGGTCCGTTCCTTTTCATTTGGGGTGTGTTTGGTCCATTCCTTTTCATATAATTTGTTTTGTATTAGTCCTCCAAGTCAGTGATTCTTTGCTAACATAAGCAAGCAACTAAGCATTTGTTTTGAATTCAGTCCTATAAATTAGCGATTGTATTAAGCGACCATACTAAACTTCTTTCATTGAATCAGAAATTAAAAGCTTTCATTTTGACGCATCTATAAATACATGTATTTGCAGCATACTTTTTCATGTCTCCTTCTACACACTCTAGTTATCAATTAGTTGTACTTCTATTCATGTTATCACCTCTGGTAGCATTTTCTTTGATAATTGGCAATCTACAATAGCCGAAATTATGTTGTTTGACAAGGTAATTTAAAGCATATTTTCATGTATGGTTTTGATTATCTTTTGTTGATTTTGAATTTGATTTTTCTAGTTTATTTTACCTGAGCTTGATTTTAGATATTCGAGGAACAATTAATAATAATTACTGGTGTGTTATTATGTGGGTAAGTTTTGTTTTCACTTCGTTTTGAATAGGTTTCATAGTTTTTTATTATTTCAAATGTAAAAAGTTTGTAGTAACGACACTTGCTTTTGGCAGCATACTTTATTACATTATATTTTGTGACTAATGAAAAGAAATATTGTAATGAAATAATAGTTGTTAGTAATATCACTCAAATTCATACAATCAAAATGGTAACTGGTTTGTTCATTTTGAAATCTTGTAACAGAATTCACAGATCGATGATAGAATAAAGGCAAGGACCATGTAGATTGTTTGACGATAGAATAAAGACAAGGGCCATGCAAATTGCTTTAGAGACGGTAGATGCTATATCTGTCGGAGGGATGTTTCTACATCTTTCATATGCTAAAATATTTAACGTAGTAATTTTCCACGCCTTTCTTATGCCTCGTTTAATTTTCTGTAGGCGTAGGAAAGGCGTATAAAATTTTACTTAGAAAACTAATTGATATAATAGTGTAGAGCTTAAATATCTTTTTGGTACATTTTTTGGTACTATTTTTTGGTTCAGATCTTAATTGATATAATACCGTAGAACTTAAATAGAACGGAAATATTGCTCGTACCGTTCTTTAATTGTTATTGCAAATTTTTTAATTTTTCAATTATATGTCTGCAGTCTCTGATTGTGAGAGTGTTGTATCTGCACTTAAGACCTACTTATTGCATACTGGGAAGTCATGATCTTTTTTCGCGTTCTTCTCGTTTGCGCTCTAGACCTTCTTCTCCTCCGCATTCTCAATACTTCCATCTGTGCTTGCATCTATACTCATACGCATCTATACTCCAAACTCTTAAAAAAGCAATTTTGACGGTGTTAAATATATTACCTGCTTATGTTGAATTTTGAATTTTTCTCTAATACGTTAAAAAAAAAAGCAAATTTAACATTTTACTTTTTTTCCATTTGCGTTACTGTTAGGGCAGGGGTATCATTTTTATTCTTAAATGTTTATTTTACTCTATTTTTTATAATTTTTTCTCCGAGTCCAAATCTATTTATAAATAAAACTAGCACCTAATATTAAATGAGTTGTCAATGGTGATATAACTAGTTGGATGTCTGCTCTATCTAGTAACAAGATAAATCAAGTGTAGCGAAAATAAGTGCCAAGAACATGTGTGTGACAGGTAACATGAACTGGCACAGGTACCATTGAATACAGATTAAATATAAAACCCATAAGCTACCATTGTGCAACTCTGATGAGATGGACACCGCTATTTAATCCTGCAAACTCGATAAATATGTCAGTATGGTATAAAATGATAAACAGTAAGAGTTGTGTCAACACGAGATGAAACAGCAAATACTAAACCGAAAAATATTTTATTATCATAACAGTTGCATCACTACCATTTGTGACTTCCTATGTACGTTTATCTAATTGGGTGAGAAATTAGATACAGGATCAAGCTAACATAATTCTTCTTTACACATAACATTTAAAATCAATATTTATTTTCAAAAAATAATTTTTATACCAAATAAGTGTAGAACACTTTTATAAATATTTGTTTCAAAAGTTATAAATGTATTTCTTGGAAAATATTTCTTTCGAAAGATAAATTTCTTTTACTTTAAATAGTAATAAACTTCTTTATGCAAAAATTGCTTCATCAAGATCCCAAACCACTTTTAGCATACATATGTTAAAAAGGATCTCTAAAAAGACTGAAGTCATGTACCGAATAATCAAAGATATGAAAGCATATCTGATCGAAGTATAGTCGTATATGCTTCCAAATCATCATATAGTTGTTTTCAGATCCTAACTTCTACAGCTTTAAGTTGAACATAATAACATGGTCGCTCTATAGGAATTTCCTGATACCACCACCAAGATTAAACCATAAACCATAAACTACAAAATCATAAACCATAAAAGTCTAAATATTAAAATTTAAAAAGAAATTAAAACATAACCAAAAAATGCTAAAGCTTAAAACATAAAATATGTATGGCGAATAGTAAATATGTACCTAAAGGCTAAACTATGAAAGATAAAAATTAAACTCTAAACATTAAACAATAACCAATAAAACATAAACCTTAAATCATAAACGTTAAACAATAAAAGTATAAATATTAAAATTTAAAAAGAAAATGCCTATGAATGGATGAACTTGCCAAAGAAAAACCCATAATCCTAAGTCGTAGGGATGTCGTAGGAAATTTTCTACATCTTTCATACATAAAAACTTTTAGCGTAGTAATTTCCCACGCCTTTCTAATGCCTCGGTTAATTTTCTGTAGGCATAGAAAATTTGCGTAGAAAATTAAGCTATTTTCTTAAAGTGATTCAACATCTTCAATATTCAAAAATGCCATAGAAAACATTGAAATTGAATCAAGTATTCAGAAAGACAGCTGGACTTGAAAGCTATCACCAAAAGGAAAATTCACATTTAAAAATACATGGGAATTTTTTTTATGGTTAACAATTAGAATCTGCGTTCCTTGGAAAGAATTTGGGTCCAATACCCTGAACTTGGGAGGAGACCCCCACTCGAATTTCCTATGCTTTGGCGGAAGGTTGTTCCACCATAGATCTCCACCATAAAAATGAAATAAACACGATAATATTGAAAACAAAATCTGAATCTAAGTTCGGATTTGATCAGAAATAGCTGTAGAAGTTGGGACTAAAGATGGTGAAGGAATGGAGAAGGAGTGCTGAATTTATATGGAATGGAGAAGGAGTGCTGAATTTATAAGGGAGGAAGGAGAAGGTGGCTGGCTGGCCGGAGTGGCAGCTGTGCCAACGGTTCGTTTCGAACCATTGAAACAACGGTTTGTGTTTGGAATTTGGACCATTGTTATGTCCAACACATGGAATGCACCAATGGTCCAAGTTCCAAACGTGGTGCGTATGAATAGATCCTTAGTATTTGGCTAAGGCATAGATACATACTTCTTTCTTACGTCAATAATATCTTACTTCCAAATCGAGTTATTTTAAAATTAACTAAACTTTTTTAGTGCATTGTACAGCCACTTTCCTTTGCTGAAAAATTTGAATCAAATTTTGTGGGACGGAATATAAGGCTGCAAACTAAATTATTGTTAAATGCCAGTGTAGTGCGGTTGTGTGGTAAGTTGCATGCGCTCTTGCCTTCGAGTGCTAGGTTCAAGTCCCATTGTTTCCATTTTTTCGGCTCTATGGCTTATTTTACTTTGTCAATTAAAGTTAATGGAGAACCTTCAAATGAAGCCTACTGTTGTGTGTTGGTTAACAAAATTTTGATGGCTTGTTGATCCAAGTTCAATTCTTGCCTTTTCCGTTAATTATGTAGTTTGATTTCTTTACTGATTCCACTGCTTACACCATCATATGTCTTCTTGATCTGAAATCACTCAATAAAAATATTAGTAGCATTGTCTTATGGTTGTTATCATCAAAACACCATATATATGGTTTTAACAAGAATTATTGCCTCGCCACTTCTAGTTGCAAACTTTCGACCCCATACCTCCATCCCCAACTAAGTCAAAACCAATACACATGGTATCAATGCTTGGGTACATAGTGGATCGGAGAAAAGCGGTAGGTATAGAATCGAAACCATGCTTTCGATGGGGTCAAGATCATTTTAAATAGCTTTTGAAGGCCTTTGTTTTGCTTTCCAAAGAAATGCCACTTGCCTTGCTTTTAAAAGGATGCTTTCAAACAGGTTGAATTACTTTAATAGAGCTTTCAAAAGAGTTGTTGCCCTTTTGTTTTAAAATGGTAGCTTTCAAATGAGCTGCTGTCGAAACCTTGCTGTTGTCTTCATACCTTTTGAATTGGTTGAAGTTTTCAATGAGTTCGAAAGGCAGGCTTTTTTATAAATATAACAATCCGCTTCCCAACGCTTTCAAATGTGCACCAGTAGTCACCTATACTAATGGCTTTGAAAAGTTTTTAAGCTATCCCTCTAATTACTTTACTAAAAGACTAATGCTTTCAAAATGATGATTCTGAAGCCATCTATTTTTCCAAATTCTTTAGTCGGAAGGCTAATGGTTTCCAAAGAGTTACTTTTGCTTATGTTCACTTTGACCCAAAAGATATATTTAAGATTAAAGCCAATGGTTTCGAAAGAGGTACTTTCAAAAGGTTTCTAAGCAACGCTTCTATAAGTTAGAAAGTGATGCTTTTATACTTCAAAAGGAATGTTTTGATGATTTAGAAAGGAAGGTTTTGATGCTTTCGAAAGAGATGTTTTAAAGTGTTTTGAAAGGCATATGATTAGTGTTTTGAGAAGTAGATTTGAATGCTTTCGAAAGATATATTCTAAAGGTTGCGAAAGTAAAGGTCTAAGGTTTCGAAAGCCTTAGTTTTCAAAACAAAGAATCCAGTCTCGTTTTTAAAAGAAAACCCATACCAATATAAAATAATTTTGAAATGGTTTTTAATTTTGGAGTTTTTGAAGAAGCATTCCTTGATTAAAATAATAGGTAAAGGGATTAACCATATTTCATGTGATAATTATTTCAAGGATATTAAACCTTAAATGTTGGTATTGTTAAGTGATTGTATTTGCTTCTTCTACAAACAAATTCACTATATATGGACCCATAAATGTATTTTGTGGAAAAAGTATAGAATAACCAGTTAGGTTAACCCAGTAGTGAATATAAATGGGGTTAACTCCTGAATGAATAGAGTTACATCCAGGAGGTCAGGTAGACTACAACGTAGGATGCCCAAAGACTAATCAAGAGGTTGTCAGTTTAGACAGGTTTACAGTAAACCCATGAAAACTATGTTTAGAGAGAGTTATTGGTAGGGGCCAATAGGTTTGTAGTGATCTCATGAAAACTATATTCGGATAAAGTTATTGACCGAAGTTAATAGGTTCATAGTCAACCCATGAAGACTATGATATAAGAGAAGTTATTGGAGATACCAATAGGTTCAGAGAGAACCCATGAAATAATGAAGTTATTGGTAGGGGCCAACAGGTTCTTAGTGATCCTATGAAAACTATAAAACCGGAAAGATAGTCCATAAGATTTAAATAGATTTTTAGTGATCCTATGGAAAACTAGGAAATCGAGCAAATAGTTTTTAAACTTTAAATAGATTATTAGCCAGCCCATGAAAACTAATAGGTTAATAGTGACCCAAGAAACTATAATGTGACAGATAGTCAAATAAATAGGGATGGAAAATCTAGGATATTTTGCTTGTTTACGTATCATCGTGATATTTTAAATTGCTATGTTTTTAACCATTGTGAATGCAAGAGCACAGTATATGGTTATTATAAATTCTTGGGATTAACACTAGTGAGGGAAAAATCTGTTCCGCTAAGTGGCATGGTCAAAATAAATATCTAAATGGTTCGGGATGGTAGGTTATTATTCATACCAGGCTTTATGCCTGACTTGAAGTTATGCTTTCCCTTTAAACTCTCGGGTACTCAATTGATTTTGAGTAGTTTGAGAGTTGAAGATTTTCAAGTTCTCCTTTAGACGAATAAGCTTCAAGAAACGTGCAGGAGGCAAGTTAGCTATTAGGAGTTCTTTTTTTTTTATTACGCTATGTTTAGATGTAAAGGCAAAGATGTTTAATTGCCTATGTATAGGCTCTGATTATCCAAAGGGACATCTTCATATGTCGCTCTTGGCATATGTTGTAATAGTTATATTTTCTCTAAACTTGGTTCTCGAATTTGGGATTATGTAATGAATTTGAAATGATTTGAAATTGAATGAGAATTTGTATAATAGTTTAAAAAAATTCATATCCATGTGTTTCTGTTATATCAAAGTATCTAACATTACCGCATTTAGTCATCGAGGATTAATAACATGGATGATGGCATCATCCGTAGCCGTTAGATTTGGGCCTCCAAGTGGGGGATGTTACAACTTGATATCTGAGCATAGGTCTATGAAAACTTAAAAGAAATTTCAAACTAAAAATGATTTTGTGAAACATAATCCAATGTATCAGAAAATAAGATCGGGGTTTGGGTTAACGCTATAGTAACATACTTGTATTTGATATATATATATATATATTCCCCTCTCTCTTAGACCTTTCTTCTGTATCTTACTAAGGCTCGTATGCAGATTTACAAGAAAGGAAGATATGGAGGCAGGAAACATAAGAGGAAATCATGGTAGAGGAAGCACCACAATAAACAGAAATGCTCGACCTAATACCAGGAGGAACCCAGGTCGACAGGCAAGTGCTAATCAAAATGCAGATGCCAATGTAGGTGTTGGAAATCCCCAGGTAGATATGGGGATGATGTATCGGTTCTTCATCAATCTGATGCAAGTTGGAGCAGCTGCAGAGCTAATCCCGTGGCTCCAATTGGAAACAACTATGTTAAGTTGAGCAGAGATTGTACCAATCTTAGTGGGAAGCCGTTTTTGGGAACAAAGGATGCTATAGATGTTGAGAATTGGCTTTTGCATTGTGAGAGGATCTTCACTGACTTAGGGTTGAATGATGAGCAGAAGAGGAGATAGCCTCTAGGCAGTTGCACGGAGCTGCGCTTCATTAGTGGAACAAGTCACTGCTGGAGTTCCCGAGGAAGAATTGACTAGGGCAGAAATCCAAAGGAGATTCGAAGAGAGGTTTTTGTCTGAAGTTGCCAAGCCGGTATTGTTGAAGAAGCTCATGGACTTGGTCCAAGGCAAGATGTCGGTAATTGAGTATGGCACAAAGTTTTATAAGTTATCCAGATATAGATATGCTACCATTCACACTGTTGTGAGAAATGCGGATTACGGATCCTAAGGCTAGAATAAACATTAGAGAGGAGGTGAATAGTGTTTTAAGAAATTATTAAATCTTTTTGAGTTTTTGTTAATTTGAACACAAATGTATGCAATATTCAGACACAGATACGATCACAGAATCAAATACATATGCAGAAATAAAGTAGAAGCAATAAAGGAAAGAACACACCGGATTTTATACTGGTTCGGAGTTACCCTACATCCAGTCCCGCACACAAGTACGGATTTCCTTTCAAAATCAATTGTACAATTACACCCTCGATTTCAAGGCCATGAGGTACAACACTCCAGATTCACAATCCTCTAGGTAGAGATGCTTGATTTCACGGGCAACAAGTTCGCCCAATTGATTTCCAAGGCTACAATCACACCTTTTCTCGCTTGATTCACAGGCAACAATCGCACCTTTTCTCTCTTAGTTTATTACAAAGAAGCCTATAACTCTGAATAGCATTAAGATCTTGTTAAGATAGTGATAGAGAATCAAACCAGAGATGATTTAGTTAGATTCAATGTTGATTTCGGTAGAGTAATGGTAAAAATGTGTATAAAGAAATGTGGAAGAGAAAAAGCAGTGAAATCAAAGAAAACATAAATAAAAATTTGTTTAAAACTGCCCTCATTCATAGTAGAACAACAGCCATGTCCATTCATGAAAGGATATGATGAATAGACACTTCTTTTGAAATTCAAATTTTTTGAATCAAACTGCTATCGTGTCGACATGGGGTACTTGAGGATGTCGACATGCTAAGGTATTTTTGGTAATTTGCTTTTCCTTGAAAATAACTTCTATCTTGCAATAAAACTATTTTAAACTTTATAAATATACTTAACAATAGTTAAAATACCTAAGTAAATATGGAGAATAATATTTTGGTATATATATATAATTTTACTATAATTTTATATTTAAATCTAAGTATAAATATTAAATGTTAAATATATTATTATTATTAAAAGATAGTTTAAAAACCAAGGATAATTTGATTTTGAAGATAAAGATTATTTTGAGGCTAAAGATATTTAAAACCAGGATATATGTTTTTGATTCTTTTAAAAGGAAGGTTTTGAAATCATTTTGAAAATAAGATATAATTTTGTAAAAACATTTAAATAAAAGGTTAGCGGATACAAAATAATGTTTCACTAGATTTTTTGTAGGTTCCATCCTACTTAGGGTTCCCTCCCTTTAACATGCTCGAAGTGGATTCCATTCCACGAATAAATTGGATTTTAAAATGTCAGTGCTTTTCTAGGATTTTTAACAAAATTCCTAATTGAATTGCTTATTATTGAAATCTTGAACTCTTGATAATCTTGATACTCATGAGTCTTCAATCTTGATATCTTGAATCTCTATACTGTACAGTCTTCATTCTTGGTACCTACATGGTTAAATCCTGCATATACATATATATCTAAACAATATGTTTGTATTTATATTTTATAATCTTATTCTAAGGTTGTTGCCATCAAAACCATCATCTCAAGGGCTAACAATCTCCCTCTCTTTGATGATGACAACCTTTGTTTATAAAATATTACTTCTATCCTAATAACTCCCCCTAAAACTAATAAATCCCCCTTAATCTATGTCTAACTATCCTATTTTATATTTCTTCCCCTTCGTCATCAACAAAAACCATTCTAAAACCATAAAACTATACAACTCCCCCTTAAACTAATACTAGAACAAAGTACAGTAAATGGAATGTGAAAGACATTAACATAATTATATTATAATTATTCAATACATAAATATGTATAAGTATATCTCAGACAATCCAATCAACACACACATCAAATCTAATCATGTTAGAAAATTCAAACAAATCAATCAAATCAAACAAGTCAATCAAGTCAAACAAGTCAATCAAGTCAATTAAGTCAAATAAGTCAATCAAGTCAAACAAGTCAGTCAAAACATACCAAACAAATCAAAAACTAATAATCCTAAACTATAAGACAATACTACAAACTCTTCCTAAATAAAATACACTCGTTATGTATACATGTATGCAATATGTAGTTTGTAATGCAGTATGAAATGTATGACATATGCAATGTAGCACGAGATAATATACAAAATGAAGTGCAACTTGTGATGCAAATGATTATGATATTTCAAGCATTGTAATTTATGATGTAATATGCAATGAAATGTGATATGAAATAGGATGGACAATGATATGTGATATGAAATAAAATGATAACAAAACAATATCAGAATCTCACAGTCGCAGCGGAATAAAATATAATAGTAAATATAGAACTTTACACAAAATGAAATTTATAACTATTTTATACATCATAACATCAGAGTATCTCATACATCAACCAATACCAATCAGACATACCATACAATTACAGCAGCGGAAAATATATATAGGTACTGTTAATACGTCTCGGACTCCAGCTCCTCTCCTGCTCCATAGCAACCTGACCTGAACAAATAATACTCGGTCTGACCCGAGCATTATAATGAAATAACACCCGAGTCAGTCTGGAATACCAGGTGATAATAATGCATCCAAATTGGTTATTAAAGCTTCAAAATTTCTCTCGTAAGACCACGCCACAAATAAACATGTCGAGTTTTTACCTTACGATAGCTAAAACACTTTTTATAGAAATCCTCTGATATTATAATAGGGTCTATATACAAATACTTATAAAATAGCCGAAATTGTTACATGATTAAATTCCAGCTACTAGCCACAAAAGTGGGTAATACAAACAAAACTCGTACAAGGCACGTAGGGAGAACGGTTTTCCAACAATGACTAGGCACTGGGGTACCACCTGTCACAGTACGGGGCCTAGATCACCGTACCGAGGACCACTCTCGATCCCCTGCAACACAAAGCCGGACCCATCCCTTACTAGACAGTTCCGAATAAGATCACCCTGCGGTTGGCGCGACCAACCGCCCACTAAGCCGAAATAAAAAGGGACATCTAGACAGGGATGACCTTACTCTCCAGTGGGGGCTACCCACGAAGCCTTGCTGCATATCCCCTGATTTTCAGTCATTCCCATTTGATGAGGCTTGAGGCTAAGCGTTACCTTTTAGAACGTTTCACTTAGAATGCCCATCGCCCACCTGACGATGTTTCGCAAGCATTCGTCCATACAAGTCCGTCCCGGGTTCGAACGGAACCGAAGGCACTACTCCTACTACATCCATTTTGGAAATATCCTCAGGATTAGTAGCGACTAGCCCTTGCACTTCACTACTCCATCTTCGACTCCGAACACGTTTTTCGCATGAAACGTACAAACCGGATCGAAGTGATTTTCGAGAAATA
This sequence comes from Allium cepa, assembly GCA_030765085.1. Taxonomy (NCBI): domain Eukaryota; kingdom Viridiplantae; phylum Streptophyta; class Magnoliopsida; order Asparagales; family Amaryllidaceae; genus Allium; species Allium cepa. The sequence continues at coordinate 90,512,242 of CM060928.1, forward strand.
AATCTCGATCCCGGTCTCTTCGAAACGATCAACGCATTATCCAATATTGATAGTCAGTGATTTAACTATCAATTAACATGCACAAGCATCCATCACGCAATAAATAATTCCCACATTATTTATTTGCCTCAAATATCTTTAAAAGATATACTTTCAAATTTCCAAACTCATTTGAAAACAAATTCCCAAAATTCTTCCTTCACAAGGTAAATCCTTTATCATTAATTCCCATTGGAAATAACCAAGTTTAAATCAATTTGGAATTAAACAATTAAACACTTTATTCTGAAATATACTTTAAAATATATAAATTTACTGCTAGTTATTTACTCAAAACATAATTTCAAAATAATTAAAGTAAAACTATTTTATAAGATATAACTTGATTTAAAATAAGGTGTTAGTTAAACTAAATTTAAAAAGTAGAGTTTAAAAGAGATTAATACTAATTCCATAACTTAGGTCAAAACTAGCTTTTTAAACCAATCCATTCGTAAAAATAATTACTAAGGTATTTATAAATATTTACTATCGCTAATTTATTAATAATTACCTTAAAACAATAATTTCCAAAACGCTATTTTAAACAAGTTTGAATTTTAGACTTCCTTTTAATAAAATCTGTTTAAAACTCGAACTTGGTTTTCCCAGGGAACTCATTTCCAGTTAAACATCTCAGAAAATCCTTCTTAGAAAATCTGTCGATTTTATTTCAATTCAGATTTAGGTTTTAATATTATAAATTTACTTTCCGCGTTAAAATAACTTCTTACGAAGCTTAACTATATTTCCGTTCCCGAAATGCACTTTCAAAGTATAGGTTTAAGAGTCTTTTTTTTTAATTCTATTATAAATTTATTTAATGAAAACCATACTGACGGAATTGCTTAATAAATACCTACTTACATTTCAATGGTCATAAATAGTATTTCTGAACATTCTAATATGCAATTTATTGCTAATTTAATTTAAAGGGTTTCTTTTGAAATCACATTAAATTCCAGGGAACATTATTATTAAATAACCCCTTTGTTATTTTTGACCATTTATAACTTCTTATCCAAGTTTATCACCAAAATTCCAGACCTTCACATTTATTAACTAATAAATATCCCACTTATTTATATTTCCAAATTTAAAATTTTCCATTCTTCACTCAACCCAGATTCCAAATTGTATTCTTTAAATTCTTTATTTATCAATTTCTTTTTTTTTCCTTTTAAAATCCCATTTATTTAATTTTATTTTTAAATTTCTGTATATATACTCATCCAACAATACCACAGTACAATTTAATCCAGAGTTATCAATCACAATATATAAACAGGTTACATCATCAATTATAAAATGATTACTATAGTGTGAGGAATCCAGTTGGATCCCTCCAACCTGTTTTCCCTGCATCCACACATATTAGCACATCACATATATATAAATACCAATCCAAACCGATAACAACCATAATATGCAACCAATCAACAGATATTTAAATATTAATTATTTAAATTAACTAGCATCCAGATGTGAGTGAGAATCACTCGCCTTGAGTTTCGGCGAGCGTCCGAAATTTAAATTAAACCGAATGATGTTCGATTTAAATCAAATTTCTACTTGTTCGGAATGATTCCCGAACTGTATCACTGCGTAGTGCTCGTCGCTGCGATCCCGGCGCTTCTTGTTTCGTTAAATTCTGATATCGTAAGACCAAGATATTCAGATTTTTTTTTAAAGGTTGTAAATTAATTTATAAAACAATTTATAACTTCTATTTAAATTTTTTATCATACCAGAACAAATCTCGGCCGCAAGTTCATCTTGTTCATCGCGTGCATCCAGGAGAAACAATGAACCCAACTCACGATATAGGATTTTAAACTACATCCTCCTCACTCGCCTAGAAGGTGATCGATCAACTCCATCATGAAGCCCACGACTTACTCCCCCTTCGGCCAAAACACGAACGAGCTCGGCTACATCATAAGCGCAGAAAATGAGGACGAACGGCCGCACTTCATCGCGCTATTATGACCACCACGTCACACGAAAATCGATCCCCTCCATTGAAAGTGTAGTGCTCGACGAGTACTACAATTCTACAGTTGAGAGAATTCGAAAATAATGCATGGATTGACTGATAATTGGGGAAAAAGGTAGACAATTTCCGGCCATAGAATGATATAAGAGGTGGCCTGGGAGATGGATCTAGGGTTTGATAATTATAAACGTTTATATAATATTATAAATATTATTTTATTCATATAATTCTCAATTTAACATCGTATTGCAAACAAACTCCAATTCTCACGTACCAAAAGGCGTTCCTAGGGTTTTTCTACGTTCCGGACACAATGGAACATGTTTCGAAAGCTAATTCGGTCGTACGTGCGAGTTACGGAATTGAACGATCAATTTCAAATTAAATCGATTAAAACGATTTCGATGCGTTTCGAGCTGCCACGGTCAAACGACAACTCCGATTGCCACGAAAATTGAAATTCGATAATAATTAACTATTACAGATCCAATGGAACTGGTTTCGTCGAATTCCGAAACTGTGCCCCGGAAGGCTATTTTAACTCGTCGATTAAATCGGACGATTTTCGAAATTGTCGAAATCACTCAAAATTTCACTTTTGAAATTTTAATAACGTAACAATAAATCATATAAAATTTATAAACACAATAAAAATCATTCTGGCTTATTACGGACCAAAATCTGATTAAATTGCATTTTAATAATATTAAATTCATTTTTAAATTAATATAAAATCTCAAATATTAATTTATCAACTTTAAAATTCTTCTGAAATCTCCACCATGCTATTTACACTCAGATAACTCAAAATAAATTTTAAAACCATTTTTATCACTATTTACATCCAGATTTACTTTTATTTCAATTCCGAATATTTAAATTATTATTTTCCCATTATTCAAATTCAACCGGAATTACTATAATTAAAAATCATAGCTTGTTTCATTGATTGAACCCGAATCCATTCATTCAAAATCAATTAAGAATCCACATTAAACATTTAAAACGAATTAAATGTTCAAATTCAATGGCTTAAAAAATACGGGATGTTACAATTTATTATAAATCACTTCAATCAAACAAAGGCAATACACACCAATTACTAGACTTAGGTTAAGGAAGCTAATGAATGAGACTGAAAGAGTAGTAAAGACATGAGTTTAAAGGTAATAAATGGTATTAAAACTATAACATGTTCATGAAAGGTAGTAATCAAACTTAATATCAAAATCAAATGCTAAGAAATATGGACTTAAACTATATATAATCAAATATGGTTTTTATAAAAATTATTACCCTCCTTACTTAATTCTTTAAAAAAAATTATCTTATTTTTTTTAAGGATCCATACTTTCATGTTTATAAAATACTTAACTTATTAATTAGAACTTATATATTAAATTATTATTGATTAAATATTTAGAAACATGTTAAACACCTTTTAGTTTAAAAAAAATATCATAATGAAATATGATATTACAGAGATTGAAAAACTAAAATAAACTTGTGTCATATTGAGGCTTCTTACATTAAAAAAATTTAATTAATTATTAAAAAATATTTAAGTATGAAATTAATTTTAAAATATTCTAATATTAGTTAGAAAATAATTCTACAAAGAATAGAGAAAAATGCTTAATTTAAATATAATTTTTACATAGTTTAAAGTTTCAAATAGAAAACACAGCATTTACAGAATGCTGTAAAAAGTTTTTGCAGTAAAATAGATTCAAAACATTTTAAACAAAAACTGCAGTACTTACCAAGTGCTGTGAAATATTTCGTTTCAAAGCACATAGATTTTATAAAAACGAATTTGCAGCACTTAAGAAACGTTCCAGAAGAAAAGACAGCATTTCAGATATACTATCTATTGTTTTGGGCCTGATTTTAACATGATTTTGCACAAATTTTACAACTGGATATTGACATGTAAATAATTAATTTTTTTACTCAATTTTTTATAGTATTTAATTAACAAAAATAATAATAAGAAAACATGTGTAAAGATACTTGGCATTATGCATGTAAAAATGCTTTTCTACTTAGTATAGTTGTAATAAATTAGTAGTAAGATTTTATTTGAATGATAACGCATTTTAAAAAAACTTTTAAAAATTTTTAGACCGGTATATTGAAATTTATACTATGGTGTGTCGATATATGGACCTAAATATCAAAACTTATAAAAGAGATAAATTTCTACACCTAACTAAATGCGTAAATATATATTCCTAAATGCAACAATAAAGATGAAATAATAGTAAAGCGTACCAATTTTTGCTCTTCATCTTTCTAACTTTGTTGTTCTTCCATTGTCCTCAACCACACATTTATATCTTTTAGAATTTAACGACGAGATCTGTTCTATTACGATGGGCTCGTTTTTCTGATCAGCGTAGCATATTCATTTGCTGAATTTGAAGCCCGTATAAGAAAAATACAGATGATTTAGTAGATTGACCAACTTGGCATCAAAACTTTGAATTTGAATTTTGAATGAATGGACACTTCAACCACTATAAATAGGCCCAACAGTCACCATTTTTCATAAAAGTTTCTCTTCTTCTTCTTCTTCTTCTTCCCGTTTTTCTATTTACCATCAAACTTCTAGAATGCATATCTCTTTTGTTTCTTAACGGAATTGGATGAAACAGCGGAAAATCGAAGAGGAATGCAAGGGCTACGATCCAGTATTAGTTTGGTGATAAATTTGGACAGTATTGTGGTGCAACAGGCCGAACAGTAAGAGAAATGTAGAAAATCCCATACACGGATTTTCAATTTTGGATAGCCAACTTCAAATTGTCATATCTCACTCAATTTAATCAGAATTTGATGATCTACCTAACAAAACGACCGTGGGAACAAGGACTACAATTTAAGAAAGGAGTTGGGACAAAATCCAAAAAAAAATTAGATGCAATTTGAAGAATACCATTGACAGTTTTGCTTTCTTTCTCTCTTTGTTCATCAAAACTTCATTTGACCATAACTTGGTCATTTCTTGAGGGATTTGCACGAAACTAGTGACATTGCAAAGTAGATAGAGAGAATTACAGTATCATATCAAGTTGTAGATGAGAATCAAAAGCTTTGTACTGATCTGGTACCCATTTCATTGTTGGATGCCATTATATATGCATTTGTTCTTCTTGATCGATGAATGGTTATCTGGTATCTTTTAACCAATGGTCATAAGACATAACTCTTCTCTTGCAAAACAACATAATCTTTTAAAGAATCAAGTGACTTTTCAAAATAACTAAATATAATTTTAAACAAAATATCATGATGATTCTGTGACATATTCATATGAAAATAGTATTAATAATTCTATAAAAATTGCCATTTTAAAAAATTTCAAAATTCAGATTATGAAAACTTTGAAAACCTTGCTCTAATACCAAATGTGAGAAATGTGGATTACGGATCTTAAGGCTATAATAAACACTAGAGGGGGTGAATAGTGTTTTAAGGAATTATTAAATCTTTTTTATTTTTTGTTAATTTGAACACAAATGTATGCGATATTCAGACACAGATACGATCACAAAATCAAACATGGATGCAGAAATAAAGTAAAAGCAACAAAGAAAGAACACACCGGATTTTATACTGGTTAGGAGTTATCCTACATCCAGTCCCGCACATAAGTACGGATTTTCTTTCAAAAACAATTGTACAATTACACCCTCGATTTCAAGGCCACGAGGTACACCACTCCAGATTCGCAATCCTCTGGGTAGAGATACTTGATTTCAGGGGCAACAAGTTCACCCAATTAATTTCCAAGGCTATAATCACATCTTTTCTCGCTTGATTGATTTCACAGGCTACAATCACACATTTTCTCGCTTAGTTTATTACAAAGAAGACTATAACTCTGAATAACACTAAGATCTTGTTGAGATAGTGATAGAGAATCAAACCAGAGACGATCTAGTTAGATTCAATATTGATTTCGGCAGAGTAATGGTAAAAATGTGTATAAAGAAATGTGAAAGAAAAAGAGGAGTGAAATGAGGGAAAATATAAATAAAAATTCGTTTAAAACTGCCCTTATTTATAGTAGAACAACAACCATGTCCATTCGTGAAAGGATATGACGAACAGACACTTCTTTTGAAATTCAAATTTTTAAAACAAACTACTACCATGTCGACATGGGGTACTTGAGGATGTCGACATGCCTAAGGTATTTTTGGTAATTTGCTTTTCTTTGAAAATAACTTCTATCTTGTATTAAAACTATTTTAAACTTTATAAATGTACTTAACTATAGTTAAAATACATAAGTAAATATAGAGAATAATATTTTGGTAAATATATATATATATAGTTTTACTATAATTTTATATTTAAATCTAAGTATAGATATTAAAAGTTAAATATAATAATATTATTATTAAAAGATAGTTTAAAAACCAAGGATAATTTGATTTTGAAGATAAAGATTATTTTGAGGCTAAAAATATTTAAAATCAGGATAGATGTTTTTGATTCTTTTAAAAGGAAGGTTTTGAAATCATTTTGAAAACAAGATATAATTTTCTAAAATATTTGAATAAAAGGTTAGCGGAACAAAATAATGTTCCACTAGATTTTTCGTAGGTTGCATCCTACTTAGGGTTCCATCCTTTAACAAGCTCGAAGTGGATTCCATTCCACAAATAAATTGGATTTTAAGATGTCAGTGCTTTTCTAGGAGTTTTAACAAAATTCCTAATTAAATTACTTATTATTGAAATCTTGAACTCTCGATAATCTTGATACTCATGAGTCTTCAATCTTGATATCTTGAATCTCTATATTGTACAGTCTTCATTCTTGATACCTGCATGGTTAAATCCTGCATACACATATATATCTAAACTATAATGTTAGTATTTATATTTTATAATCTTATTCTAAGGTTGTTGTCATCAAAATCATCATCTCAAGGACTAACAACTGTCATCAAGAGGAATGAGAAGTTTATTTGGGGATTGTGTCCCCAAAATTGCTAGTGCGATTTTGCCACATCTTCGTGATCCTTGTAATGTTGATGTGGAAATGGCAATCCAACATGAGGAGATTCTTGCTACTTATGGGACGAAGAAGCAGGTTGAAGCCGGTTGAAACCCAAAGTTATCTTAGCAAGAAGAGGAAGTTCATTAAGAAGAAGGGAACCTAGAAAGGAGAAGCTGCCAAGAAGGCAAAGGCTAATCTAGTTTTCTATAAGTGCAATAAGAAGGATCATTATGCTCATGAATGTTGAACTGGCAAAGGAAAGAAGGCTATAGACAAGAAGGGTGTGAATTGCTTTGACTGCGACCAGGTTGGGCATTATAAGAATCAGTGTCCAGAATCAGTTATGACGGGCAAGGGAAAAGTCTTTGTTATTAGATCATCGTCTGTTAGGCCAACTACTACTAAGAAAGGAAAGTTTGTGATGGAAAGAAAACTTCTGATTCAAAGTATACCAGTTAGGGTACTATTTGATATCGACGCATCGCGTTCATATATATCTCGGTGTTTGATTGATAGATTAAGTTTAGAACCCACATAACTTATTACTTCCTTAAGAGTTACGAATCATCCAGAGGGCATGCAACTCTAGAGATGAGATGTCACCAGTTAGAACTTGATTTGTTAGGTCATAAATTTGCATGCAGCTTGTATGTTTTTGATTTTATAGACTTCGGAATCATTTTGGGTATGGATTGCTTGGGAAGATATTAGGCTAGGATATTTTGCAAAGATAGGAAAATATCGCTAAGACACCCTGATAGTCATAACCAACCTATATTCTCAATGGAGGATTCTAACCGGAGTGCTTGTACTCTGTTGAGTACTATGGAAATGGAAGAAGATTTAAGTCTGGTTCGTGTAGTAAGAGAGTTTGTAGATGTTTTAGAGTTGGTTACAGGATTACGGTCGAAATGAGCTACTAAGTTTCAGATATATCTTGTGCCAGGAGCAGAATCTGTAAGTAGACCACCCAGCAGGATGACACCGACCGAGATGAAGGAATTGAAGGTGCATCTAGTGGATCTAAAGCGGAGAAATTTTATTAAACCAAGCAGTTCGCCTTGGGGAGAGGCCTAAAGAAACCGGATAGGTCATTGAGGATATGCATTGAATATTGTAATTTAAATGAGAAAACGATCAAGAATAAGTATCCTTTACTGAGAATCGACAATTTATTTGATGAGTCATGTAGATCAAGAGTATTTTTTCAATTGGATTTGGCGATAAGTTTCCATCAGTTAAGAGTGGCAGAGGACAGTATTCCATTGACAGCATTTTAGACTAGGTATGATTCATACGAGTGGTTAATAATGCCATTTGGGTTAACGAATGCACCAACATTCTTCATAGATTTGATGAACCGAGTTTTCTGAGAGTACTTGGATAGATTCTTATTAGTATATATAGATGACATTTTAGCGTACTATAAAGATGAAAGAGTGCATGAAGATTATCTAAGAGTAGTGCTTGAGACACTAACGCAGCATCAGTTGAAAGCGAAATTTTTCAAGTGTCATTTCTAGAAGAAAGAGGTTAAGTTTCTTGGTCACGTGGTTTCAGATAAGGGTTTGTCAGTCGATCCAGATAAGATCCAAGCTGTTGATAATTGGAAGAGATAAGAGACGATGATTGAGATTAGAAGTTTTATTGGATTTACTGGCTATTACCGGCGATTCAATAAATATTTCTCGCGAATAGTAGCCCTTTGACTAAGTTAACCAGGAAGGACGTGAAGTTTATTTAGTATGACAAATGTGAGGAAGCATTCTTTAAGTTAAAGCATTTATGACCAACATGCCTGTGTTAGTGGTTCTAGATGGAAACCAAGGGTTGGTGGTACATACCGATGCATGCGGAACCGGATTAGGAGCTGTGTTGATGTAGAAATGTAAATTTATTGCCTAAGCTTCACGATAGCTTAAACCGCATGAGGAGAGATATCCGACTCATGATCTGGAGTTGGCTGTGGTGACCTTTGCATTGAAGATATAGAGACATTATCTCTTGGGAGAGAGATTTGAGCTATACACAAATCATAATTCCTTAAGATATTTATTCTCTCGGAAGGAGTTGAATATGAGACGACAGAGATGGCTGGAGTTTTTAGTAGCTTATGATTTTGGTATAGAGTATACACCTAGGAAAGGAAATAAAGTCGCAGATGCTCTTAGCATAAAACATCAGAATGTGGTATTAGCTATGTTGGCAGAATGAAAAGATTTAGAAGCTTTAACTACTTGTAGTGTGCAGTTAAGTTTGACTGCTAGTTCTAGTCAGAACACCGCTATGTTGTCCTGTATGGAAGTCCGACCGGTATTGATCGAAAGGATTACTTCTAAGCAGAAAGAGAATCCATTATCAGCCAAGAAGATTAGAAGGCTTGAGGTTTGGTCGGAGATCGATGATTTAAAGGATTTTAGTCTAGACCAGATGGGATGGTTGAGAAAGAAGGGACGACTATGTGTTCCGAATGATGAAGACTTGAGGAGAGAAGTTCTCAAGGAATGTCATCGATCCAAATTTACGATCCTTTTTGGAGGAACCAAGATGTATTAAGATATAAGAAGAGCTTCTACTGGGACGGTATGAAGAAGGATTTTGGAATATGGGTTAGGTAGTGTGCAAACTGTCAGCATGGGAAGGCCGAACATCAGAAGCTGAGTGGATTGCTTAAACCTTTAGAGATACCAGTTTGGAAATAGGATCCAATATCCATGGATTTTATAGATGGGTTGCCAAGGTTGAATAGGTGAAATGAAAGTATATGGGTCATAGTAGACAGGTTGACCAAGAGTGCCCATTTCAGTCCAGTTAAGTCAACCAAGATGGCACATGTTTTAGCTAAGTTGTTCATGAAGAATATAGTTAGACTGCATGGAATTCCTAGTGGTATAGTCAGTGATAGAGATGCTTTGTTTACTAGTGAATTTTGAAAGAGTCTACAAGATGTGTTAGGTACCAAGCTCAAGACGAGTACTATATATCACCTCAGATGAATGGACAGATAGAGAGAGTCAATAAGGTACTCGAGGATTTACTGAGTGCTTGTGTGCTAGACTTTGGTGGATCTTGGAAAGATCGCCTACACTTAGTTTAGTTTTCCTATAATAACTATCAGACTAGTATAGGAATGACTCCTTTAAAATCTTTGTGTCGAAGGCCATGCAAATCACTAGCATGTTGGTTGGAAACTAGAGAAAGATTGGTCTTGGGTCCAGATCTGGTTAAAAAGGCGACAAAGAAGATTGAGTTGACCCAAAAAGGGTGAAGGAAGCTCAGTCTACATAGAAGAGTTACGCAGATAAAAGACGTAAAGATCTAGAATTCTCAGTTGGAGATAGAGTTTACATTAAGGTATCACCAATGAAGGGTGTGGTACGATTCTGAAATCAAGGAAACTGACACTGAGATATGTTGGTATGTTCCCAATTATAGAGAGGATAGGAAAGCCCACATACAAAGTACAGTCGTCGAGCAGTATGGCAGGTGTCCATAATGTGTTTCATATATCTCATCTTTGCAAGTATGATGTAGAGACTACTATTCCTCCAATAGAGTTGGAAGATTTGATTGTAGAACTGAATTTGAATTTTGTTAGACAACCAGTTCGAGTTGTGGCGAGAGATGAGAAGAGGTTAAGGAAAAGACAGTTAAGTTGGTGAAAGTTCAGTAGAGAGATAACGAGAAGAACTGTACTTAGGAAACAAAAGACAGGATTAGAGATACTTATCATGATCTAATATGAAGGTATGTTCTATATTTGCTTTATATAGACTATTCCTAGTCAGGTAGGCTGGTATGGTAGTTAGGAGATGTTACAGATGATTTCTATGCTTAGTATTTAGTTCTTACTGAATTTCGAGGACGAAATTCTTTAAGGAGGGGAGCCTGTAATATCCCTGATTTTAAATATACTATTCAGGGGATTTAGTTAGATAAATTAAATAGACTAATGTAAAGATTAAAGTGATAAGGAGATTGAGATTTGAATATTTATTAGAAGTCGTGCTTAAATAAATAAATTTAAGGGAATGAGTTTATGGAAATGATTTTATAAGTCAACCAATAAGAGAATAAGGCAAGGGTATTAGGGGGAATAGCCGTCCACCATAACCCTTAACCCCTAAACCTTTATTTCCATTTTTCATTTCACAAGTTCATAATTCTAAAACATACACCAAGGAGCTCAAGCCGGCCATAACCTAGGGGAAAAAGAGGAGAAAAATCAATTAAAAGCTAAAGAATCAAGCAAGAAGAATTAAGCAAGATCAAATCTCAAGTTTCTTATCCAAAGCAAGGTGAATAATAATCAAAACCATCTCATTTTCGTTTTTAAAAAGCATTTGATTTTGAGTTTTAGTTTAAAACCTTCATCATGATTTCAATGATGATATGCATGGATTACATGATATGTTTGATTCAAACAAGTATGTTTGATAAATGTTTTATTCGTTTTTAAGGCTAAAATCGTATATGATGGGTTTCGAATGCCGTGTGGATCTAATATGTTATGTAAAACATTATTCTGGAGATGGGTTTAAATTTTTATAACTATCCAAGCCATGGATAATTTATTATGAATTCGTAAAAGAAGAAATGAATAATTGGGGTTTAAAATTTTATTTCGGCTATTATATAAAGGATTCTGGGTCAAAAATTTATATATGTTGGATAACATAGTAAAAGTGAATATTGATGATTTTTGGGGATATTTCACAAGTAATTTACTATGGAAATTAAATTAATTAAGTTGGAGAACTTAAATGTTTTAATTTTTGTTAAAGGGAAGGGCTTCTCTATTAATTATTTTAATTAATTTATTCTGGATGAATTCGACCGTCTTTTAGAAAATATTTTTTGTAAAGTTTATAGCAACCAATTATATTTTTACAAATAGGCAAGTTCGTTGAAAAGCATTTATTTAAAAAGGCAACAAAGTAGTTTTGCATAGAATTACTGCTTCACCGCTTCCAGTTGCAAACTTTCGACCGCATACCTCCATCCTCAACTATGTCAAAACCAATCACATGGTATCAATACTTTGGTACATGGTAAATTGGAGAACGGCGGCAGGCATAGAATCAAAGCCATGCTTTCGAAGGGGTCGAGGCCATTTTAAATAACTTTCGAAGGCCTTTGTTTTGCTTTCCAAAGAGATGCCTTTTGCCTCACTTTTAATAGGATGCATTCAAAAGGGTTGAATTACTTTAATATATCTATCGAAAGGGTTGCCACCTTTTTTTAAAAGGGTAGCTTTAGAATGAGTTGTTGTGTTATATGTTTTAAAAAATGGAGCTTTCGAAAGGGGTAATTTTGAACTTAGTCAAAACCTTGCAGCCATCTTCATACCTTTCGAATTGGTTGAAGTTTTCATTGAGTTTGAAAAGCAAGCTTTTGTTTTATAAATACAACAAGTCGCTTCCCAATGCTTTCAAAAGGGCTCTAGTAGCCACATATACCAAAGGTTTCAAAGGCAGTGGCTTGAAAAGTTGTTTCAAAGCTATCCTTCTAATTGGTTTACTAAAAGACGAATGCCTTCGAAAGTATGATTCCGAAGCCATCTGTTTTCCCCAAATTCTTTAGTTTGAAGGCTAATGGTTTCGAAAGGGTTACTTTTGCCTGTGTTCACTTTGACCCGAAAGTTATATTTAAGATTAGATCCAATGGTTTCGAAAGAGGTACTTTCAAATGGTTTTAAAGCTATGCTTCTATGACTTATAAAGCGATGCTTTGATACTTCGAAAGGGATGTTTTGATGATTTAGAAAGGAAGGTTTTGATGCTTTCGAAAGAGATGTTTTAAATGTTTTGAAGGGCACATGGTTAGTTTTTTTGAAAATAAGATTTGAATGCTTTCGAAAGATATATTCTAAAGGTTTTGAAAGTAAAGGTCTAAGGTTTCGAAAGCCTTAGTTTTCAAAAAAAAGAACCCAATCTCATTTTTAAAAGAAAACCCATGGAAATATAAAAGAATTTTTGAAATGGGTTTTAATTTTGAAGTTTTTAAAGAAACATTCCCTTATTAAAGTAATGGGTTAAAGGGATTAACCATATTTCTGTGCAAATAATTTCGAGGGTATTAAACCATAAATGTTGGTATTGTTAAGTGATTGTATTTGCTCCTTCTATAAACATATTCACAATATAATGGACCTATAAATGTATTTTGGGGAGAAAAGACAGAATAAACAGCTAGGTTGACCCAGTAGTGAATATAAATAGGGTTAACTCCTGAATGAATAGAGTTGCATCCAGGAGGTCAGGTAGAGCAGAACGTAGAATGCCTAAAGACTAATCAAGAGGTTGTCAGTTTAGACATGTTCATAGTAAATCCATGGAAACTATGTTTAGAGAGAGTTATTGGTAGAGGCCAATAAGTTCGCAGTGCTTCCATGAAAACTATATCTGAATAAAGTTATCGATAGGATTCAATAGGTTCATAGTCAACCCATGAAAACTATGATATAAGAGAAGTTATTGGAGATACTAATAGGTTCGGAGAGAACCTATGAAATAATGAAGCTATTGGTGGGGCCAATAAGTTCTTAGTGATCCCATGAAAACTATGAAACCGGACAAATAGTCCATAAGCTTTAAATAGATTCTTAGTGATCTCATGAAAACTACGAAATCAGATAGATAGTCCATAAACTTAAAATAGGTTATTAGTCAGCCCATGAAAACTAATAGGTTAATAGTGACCATAGAAATTATAGCTGTGACAGATAATCAAATAGATGGGGATGGGAAATCTAGGATATTTTGCTTGTTTGCGTATCATCATGATATTTTAAATTGCTGTGTTTTTAACCATTGTGGATGTAGGAGCACAGTATATGGTTATTATAAATTCTTGGGTATGATACTAGTGAAGGGAAACTCGTTGCTAAGCGGTGTGGTCTCACTAGATATCTAAATGTTTCGATATGGTAGGTTATTATTCATACCAGGCTTCATGTCTGACTTGAAGTCTATGTTTTCATCTTAAACTCTCGGTCAATTGATTTTGAGTAGTTTGAGAGTTGAGGATTTTCAAGTTCTCTTTCAAACAAATAAGCTTCCGGAGACGTGCAGGAGGCAAGCTAGCTATTAGGAGTTCTTTTCTTTTTGATTCCAATGTGTTTTGACGTAAAGGCAAAAATGTTTAATTGGCTATGTATAGACTCTGATTATCCAAGGGGACATCTTCATATGTCGCTCTTGGTGTACGTTGTAATAGTTATATTTTCTCTGAAAGTGGTTCTCGAATTTAGGATTATGTAATGAATTTGAAATGAATCGAAATGGAATGAGAAATTTGTTTAATAGTTTTAAAAGACTTTCATATCCATGTGTTTCTACTATATCAAAGTATCTAACATTACCGCATTTGGTCGCCGATGATTAATAACTATGGATGACTACAGCATCCGCAGCCGTTAGTTTTGCGCCTCCAAGTGACGGATGTTACAGGTTATGATCTCTTACTTGTCTATGGTGGATTATATTTTGTAGTTAGGTGATTATAGGTTAGAATTATGAAATTAAATTGATTAAACTTAGGAAATTTCAAATTTATAAATCCTATATTAACCTAACTAAACATGTAATTGGGATTAGATCATTGGCTAGTGTCATTTGTGTGTATTTGGCTATGAAATTCTATGTGTTAGATTAGATCTATGCTAGAATTATGATGACAGATTGAATTGGATGATTTGTATGTTCGTATCAGATGTAATTGGATGATCTGCTATGTTTGATTTGCTATTATGTTTGAATTGCTTGCTATGATTGATTTGTTTGCTAGTGTTGTGCATGCTTTAGGACTTAGATTGGTTATCAGAGCATATGGGGAGAAAAGTTCATTGGAATCGCACGGAAATTGGAGGATAGGCTCTGGAGCATGGCAGGAGGACACCAAAAAATTTCATGACAATTGGAGCTAAGTATTTGGATCGGCACCGATCCAATTGGATCAGATCGGTACCAATCCAAAATTAGCATGCCAATTGAAGCGAGATACACAAGGGAAAATAGGCAGGGAACTTAGAGTTTCTCTATGAAGTTAGATCGAAGGATAGGCTAAGTATTGAATATTGGAGTGATCGTCTTCAATAGATTGAACCATGATGCATGGAAGAGAAGACCTGAAGGCTAAGAGAGATGGATCGGGGTATAAGGCATCAACGGGAAGTGCACTAGAGGTTGTAAGAGAAACTAAGAAGGAAATGGCTAAGGTTTTGGATCGGCACCGATCCAAATGGATCGGATCAACACCGATCCAAATTATTAGCTCCAACGGTGATGCGATACGAGGTGGAGACTCTAGGATAACAGTGGATCATGCGGTAAGTTGTGGCTCGTTGATTGCTTCTACGGTTTGGAAGTTATAACATGATGAAGGTTCGGCTCTTCGGCCAGGGGAACGTATTGTTAGTCCTTGAGAAGATATTTTTGATGACAACAACCTTAGAATAAGATTATAAAATATAAATACTAACATTATAGTTTAGATGTATATTTATATGCAGGATTAAACCATGCAGGTACCAAGAATGAAGACTGTATATTATAGAGACTCAAGATATCAAGATTGAAGACTCATGAGTATCAAGATTATCAAGAATTCAAGATTTCAATAATAAATAATTTAATTAAGAATTTTGTTAAAACTCCTAGAAAAGCGCTGGCATCTTAAAATCCAATTTATTCGTGGAATGGATCCACTTCGAGCCCGTTAAAGGGATGGAACCCTAAGTAGGATGGAACATACGAAAAATCTAGTGGAACATTGTTTTGTATCCGCTAATCTTTTATTCAAATGATTTTACAAAATTACATCTTGTTTTCAAAATGATTTCAAAACATTCCTTCTAAAAGAATCAAAAACATCTATCCTGGTTTTAAATATTTTTAGCCTCAAAATAATCCTTATTTTCAAAATCAAATTATCCTTGGTTTTTAAACTATCTTTTAATAATAGTATATTTAACATTTAATATTTATACTAAGATTTAAATATAAAATCATAGTAAAATTTTATATATACCAAAATATTATTCTCTATATTTATTTATGTATTTTAACTACATTTAAGTATATTTATAAAGTTTAAAATAGTGTTAATACAAGATAGAAGTTATTTTCAAAGAAAAATAAATTACCAAAATTTCCTTAGGCATGTAGATGTCCTCAAGTACCCCATGTCGACATGGTAGCAGTTTATTTCAAAATTTTGAATTTCAAAGGAAGTGTCTATTTGTCATATCCTTTCACGAATGGATATGGTTGTTGTTCTACTATAAATAGGGGTGGTTTTGAACGAATTTGTAACCATATTTTTTCAGATTTCACTCCTCTTCTTCTTCCACATTTCTTTATATATATTCTTACCATTACTCTACCGAAATCAACATTGAATCTAACTAGATTATTTCTGCTTTGATTCTCTATCACTATCTCAACAAGATCTCAGTGCTATTCAGAATTATAGACTTCTTTGTAATCAATTTAAGTGAGAAAAGGTGTGATTATAGCCTTGGAAATCAATCAAGTGAGAAAATGTGTGATTGTAGCCTTGGAAATCAATTGGGTGAACTTGTTGCTCCTGAAATCAAGTATCTCTACCCAGAGGATTGTGAATCTGGAGTGGTGTACCTCATGGCCTTGAAATCGAGGGTGTAATTGTACAATTGCCTTTGAAAGGAAATCCGTACTTGTGTGTGGGACTGGATGTAGGGTAACTCCGAACCATTATAAAATCCGGTGTGTTCTTTCCTTTATTGTTTTTACTTTATTTCTGTATCTATGTTTGTTTCTATGATCATATCTGTGTCTGAATATTGTATACTTTTTTTTCAAATTAACAAAAACTCAAAAAGATTTAGTAATTCCTTAAAAAACTATTCACCCCCCCTCTAGTGTTAATCCTAGCCTTAAGATCTATATTCCGCATTTCTCACACGTATAAGGAGTAGGATTGATGGAGTTAATAGACAGCTCGGGATGGATAAGACTATAGTATAATGGACTGGATTGAGCAGCGGGACTCATGCCTTGAAATGGATTGGAGTTGTGAAAGCTCTGAAGATTTGGGAGTGCCAAGGAATCATTGATAACTCGAAGTGTTTTGGTTGTGCTTAAGCAGGGGTACTATATGCGGGGGCACCCGGGGGCTGGTAGCGTTAGTCGTGTATCTTGGACCGCTTCGAGGGGGTCTAGAGTCAGACGGTACATAGGTACTGTAGGAGACAACCTTGCAGGGTTTCGTACCTGAAAGTATGTGGGAATACAATCAAGAACCGGGATTTCCATTTGTCTCTAGCAAGCGAGGACGGGGACATACAAGTTATCATATATTCAAGGATTTAGAAGATGATTTCTAGGTTTTGATTGATGGATGATATGGTTGCAAATGTTGCAATGTTTGCTATTTCTCTTGGGTAGGCTATCATCTATAAGAATGTTGGAGAAGGGATTGGGAATAGGGTCAATGGAAGAGGCTGCTTAGGTTCTTCTATCTTGTTATGTTACAGCATCTTATTGTCGTTTATCTGAGTACTATATTATATCTTATTATTATGTGTCAACTCTTTGATTGCAAGGATATGTTAGGTATGGTTTTTTTTGTACCTGTCTAGTACCATATTTTCCAGTATAGCTTTTGACAGTCATTTATCACTCACATCAGCCTGTTGTTTGACCCAAGGATTTATGTTTCCTCTTATCGTCTTGGGTACTTAAATAAGTAGACTAGATGACAGGTCTAGAGTCGCAGCTGTTGTATGAAAACGTGGAGAAGCTATGGTGTATTACTCTATATTTGTAGATATTTCCGTTGTCTGTTCTATGTACTCTGAGAGGATTATGGTGAGGAATGTTGTATTCAGTTTATATGGCATTTGTATCCATAACTCATGATTTAATGGAGATGTTAATTTCATTTGTTATGGCTCACTATATTCAGTTGTATATTTTTTATATTATATTTGATCCACGCGCTATAGATATGCAACATGTTTTTATGCTTTAGATTTCAACCACTTGATGATCTCCCATATCAGCCTAACACGTTTATAGCACTCTTTTAGGTCATTGATGTGGAGGTGGTATGGGACAGTCATCACAGAAATATCTTCCTCTGTGATGACTGTCTTCCACGTTCATGAATTTTCCACACCATTAGATGTGTTATTAGAATTAAATGTTGTTTTGTGGATAGGTGAGGCTTTTGAAAATCTCCCATCCTTTGTTGCCCATCAAAACTGAGTGGATGGACCCTAAAACCAAAAATTTGTTTGCTGATTATTTTCCATCACATGGACATATTGTCTTCAAATCATATTCGAGGGCGATTTTGTTAGGTCATGGTTCAAAGACCTAGCTACATTTTTGTTTATATTTTGAGGTTTTTGTAGTAAACCCATCTTCATCTGGGGCAGTAGAAATCAACGGCATCCTGAGGTCATACAGGGTGGGGGGAGGGTGGAGGGATGAAAATTGGAGGCTGGAAATTGGAATGAGGGGCGGAAAATTTAGAGGTTGCCATTGCGGCTGTTGGAACCGGGCCAGTCCACAGTAAGATAAATAGGTGGATTACAATTTATTTTACCATTTTGGATCTTTATTGAGCTTATGTACTCTAGATTTATTTATAACTTTTCTAAATTTCTTTTAAATAAAATTATTATTTTATTTTATTTATAAATAATATTTTATTTTAAATAATTGTATTATATTATATATATCATGCATGTGCTACCAGATATAGTGTGTACGGTTTGACATGCCCGTGTATAGATGTTGGAATTTACACTACAACGAACATGTTATCCCAACGTGTACACAAATATACATATATGTGCACCAATTATTGTATAAGTATACACACACACACACACACACACACACACACATATATATATATATATATATATATATATATATATTATAATCATACTATTATTGTAAATATTAGTTGCAAATTATTTGTATAACACTACTACAAAATATGCCATTTGCATTGGTTGTTCACCCCCCTGTTGCATCAGTTCTACAACCGATGCAACAGGCTTAACAGTTTTGCATCAGTTCTAAAACCGATGCAAAACAGTCCTTTTTGCATCAGTTGTTACTAACAACTGATGCAAAATATGGTTACAACAAAGGAACATGTTGCAACGGTTGTAATGAAAACCGATGCAACAAAGAAACTTGTTGCATAGGTTGTTGTTGGAAATCAATGCAAACTAATCCCTCTTTTATTGATTATAACAAACAATTATTGCATGCAATATTACAACAATTCAAAATATATCAGACTGAAGATCTTGACCAATAGATCATTAGAACAATCGATGCATTTTAACAGACACTGTTAGGAAACAAAGTATATTATACACCATTAGACTTTAAAAGAGGAACCAAAAAAACTATTCAAATTTGTATATTTAACCTAACGTTTGGAGTGAAATAAACACACAACTATACATGTACTTGTCGTCAATCATAAGCATTGCTAACCATAGTGTTTTCTATGCTATCAGTTTGAGTCAACCTCATAAAAGCGGAATATCTGCTCTACCATGAAACTAACTCATAACATGCAAGAACGATCCACCTTTTCCAGCTGCAGCAACAATGCTGCTCTCATGTTATACCATTTTCTGCAAAGGTTCAAAAACAATCATCAGCCTTGTATCAGATTTTATTAGGAATAAATGATGAATAATCAACCAATATTAATCCATACTCATTTCCATCAACACCCTTGTCATAAAAAAGAGGGACAAAACAAGAGAATTGCTTCCTATAACATTCAGTTCCTTAGATTACAGAAATATTCATGTGCATAAAATAAAACATACAATGCGTTTGTATATAACTACAGACCTGAATTCTTTTTTTGCCAAATTAAACACTTGTTTTTCTCATGAATATGGTTACTCTGTTTGAAAACAACTTTAGAAAAATAGATAAAATTACTCATATAAAATTTCAATGCAATTGAACTGGTCAAGGCCATCGACAGCGATAGACAGTTAAAGATGAGCGATGAAATTAAATGGATCGCCTCGCTACAGGGAATGAGCGATTTGGTATCTATGGTTGTTGGAATAAAGTGTTAAGTGGTGAAAATTTCAAGTGGCGAATGAAAATATTTAAGCTAACTGAGCTAGGCTAAATCAAACAGGATGAAAACTTAGGGAAATTTTGAATTTAGGAAGTGCTATACTAATTAATACAACACTTGGAACATTTTATGAATTATGATACATGACAAATTCAGCAATCAGCATCAAAGCATAGCGATATTGATCTGTGTAATTTACAATTTGTAGGTTGAATTCATGTTCTCAAGCTTGTAACCACATAGCACATACATTACTTTTGATAGTTAAAATTCAATAGTGTAAAAATGTCCAGTGACAGGGGAAAGGATAATGAAAAAACTGGCAGTATGAAATAGTTTCACCACATTTATGGAATTCGAATTATATCTTCTAAAAAGAAAAGAATATATCACCTTAAAAAAAGCATCTTCCCCAGTCAAATTTAAATAGCTCCCTCGACAAATATGATTCCCACATAAAAAAACTGATGTTTTGTACTCTTCCTTACTCTATAGGCATCAAAACACAAATAAATTCCAATCATATTGGTTCAATGAATTTACGTTTAACTAAAATTATGTATATATCCCACCTCTATAACTGAGTTATAATCAAAAGTAATTTCTTCTCCATATCCAATAGGGTGTAGGCTATAAATTCCAATCTGATACCGAGAATCAACAGCTGTTACTCTGAAATACATAAAAATGGTTATAAAGAAATAAGAGACATGTAAAGCACTGTAAAAGACTATTGCGAAACTCAACACAAGTCCATTCGAATTTTTAAAATGAAACTGCAGCACTGTGGGTGCAATTTTGTTCACAGTGTGAGCAACACACCGTTTTCTGTTGATTGCAAATGAAACCTAAACACAACAGGCTAAACAGATAAGAAGTCGAAATGCATGCAACTTAAACAAATACAAAAGAACAAATGTAGGTAGCGTCCAAACAGAATATTACTATGAAGAGCTACAAATTGAAGCTACAAATTGATGTATAGCATAATGAACAAGAATTAAAAAAACAAGTATGATATGTTTAGACAAAGTAACATAATGCAAAAATTAAAATAATAGGCACAGAAAGAAAAAGAAAATAACATATTGTTTGTACTAGTTGATTAACATTCCTCAAAGCCAGGCTTTAAAAGGAATAAGCAGTTTTACAAACAAATTTCATGGAGAACAAGAATACAAACTGAAATAAAAAGTTACAAAGGAGAACCCAAAATAAGATTATTATTGGACTTTGGGTAAATAAATAAAAACAAAAGAAGATTTTCTTCTCCGCTATATCACTCCCATAATTGCATGAGTCAGTATAAGAGGAACTATTTGATATCCCATAATTGCATGAGTCAGTATACGAGGAACTATTTGATCATAATCATGTATCCACAGTACTCTGATATCTTTGATACGTAACAAGAAAAGCATGATATAACAAATTATATACAACATACACATTGTGAAAACATGCACAATCACGTACCGTGCTTTTGATATAATTTAAGAGTCTAAGTAAAAACCATTGACAGATTGGAATACTAAAACAAAATACATACTGTGCTTTTGATATAATTTTAATCAGTGAAAAAAAAGAGTGAGTCATAATGCTTAAATAATTTGCTATCTAGAACCTTATTCATAATGCTATTTGATGTAGCTATTTACATTTACTTCAAATCGTACATTGGAAGCAAGAGCTCTAAATTATCTCTCACTGATTCTACACAAGCTTAAATGTAAGTTTATTCGTTATTATTTTTAGATATTTGTACTCATTATTTCTGCTATATTTTCTTCTCTTCCAATAATTTCAATATGTGTTGTATGAAATTGCACAATACTTCACTAAAACACATTGAATCAATATTATCTGCAATGGAACACAAAAGTTGCACAATACATCATGTCATGTATTTTTCTATTAATTACCGAAATTATAGAGACATATGATCAAAATGCAATCAAGAGAATTTACCTTATAAAATATTTGAAGGTGCCACTATCAAAAAATTATCTACATTTATTCAGATTGCACCAAACTGTTCCAAAAAATTATGAACAGAATTGAGATGTGGCATTGCAAATTCAAATCAATGGCAGGAAGGGCAAAACACATTTACACAGTGACTAGTCCAATGGTTCTATACTGGCTACTAATTTTTGAGTTAGAAGGCTTCATTCAAGATAAACCCCTTACATTTCAATATTAAATACTCTATATTTCACAAGGTCGGTTAAAATTTTGCAATGGTTTAGGAAAGATTAAACATCGATCTAGCTTGACTGCATTTAACAGTGCCACATGAAATTTAGTTAGAATTGTTATAAAGACGTAATTTGTTTAAATAAGAAAAAGAAGGGAATAGAACACAAAATATAGTATGTATATTTAAGGTCCTCAAAAGATACTTACATTAATCTGTTCAAGGTCTTCTACAACTGGCCTCCAGCACCACCATACCTTGCAATCTGAACTCCACCACAAAACCAAGCATTCAACTACTTCCGCCACTTCATATTTCATTCAACGGCTGTCTGCACTAGTGCTACAACCGCCTTCTATCTACTGCCTTAAACTGCTGCATATATCAGCCCTATCAACACTGCAGTAACTTGCCATCTTGAATTGCCTCATCGCGGCATCCACTTCATCCACTACTGACAACGTCCAAACTGCTCCTTTAAAAACCTCCTCCAACTTACTAT
Organism: Allium cepa; assembly: GCA_030765085.1. Lineage (NCBI taxonomy): Eukaryota > Viridiplantae > Streptophyta > Magnoliopsida > Asparagales > Amaryllidaceae > Allium > Allium cepa. The sequence goes on from CM060928.1 coordinate 90,535,102, forward strand.
ATCACAAACTGCATTCTGCCAAATTTGTTTGAAAAGTTATTTCCACAGCTACCAACTCATTCAAACATTCATCACCTCATCAAACAAAACTTCCTGTCTTCTACTATCATCTCCTCATATAAAAACTGTTGCTAAACATTGTCACAAACATTGTCATATACATACTATCATATACTCTGTGCTCATAGTTCCAGTCACAAACATAGTCAAATACTGCCAACCATATCAAGACACTCACCACTGACCTGCTTCAGTCTATTCCTTCAACCACTTCTTCCCAACACAACCACCTCATCCCCAAACCGCACCATCACTCGATCTTCAAATCCCCACTCCATCTCTTCCAACATTGCAATAAAACTCTGCAAACATCCCAAACCCAAATCTTCACCGCCTACAACTACTTCATACACTACAGTCAACACTTTTGATCATAACCATCACCTAACAGCTCAACATTACCCACTGCTTTCATTCTTCCTCTCACCATCCACTTCTTACGGCAGCAAGTTTATCTGCACATCAGATTCTCCATTGCAGAACTTCCATTTCACCATCATCGCCTCTCCTACACAACCTCCCCACTCATATCGCCATCAGACCAAACCACCACCATCTGACTACTTGACATCGACCAAAACCACCATCAGACCACCGTCCTTGCTACAGAAATAACCAACGTAGAGCCTACCACTGTCTGCTCAACAAACTGCCTCCAAATTGCCACTTCCAGAAGAAGAAGAAAACACCATTCACCTGCAATCACAACATCAACCGCAACTCATAAACCGAAACCCACACTTGAACGCGAGCACCACTGACTAGAGCAGCAGCTTGAAACCCGTATCGATAGTGACCGCATACCCTCTAATCGCCTCTTGATCGAATTTTAGCCTTGACCAGTCACCTTCAATCCCTCGACGAACACGCGACTTTCCCTGACCAGTCACCTCCTCAACCCCTCGTTGGCGTACCCAAACCAAATTAGTGGGCAACTCGAATCGAACACGGCGAGAACTCCCAAAATTTGATTTGGGTTGCGATTGAATTTTTTTTTCTGAGAAAATTAGGTTGAGAAATTGTGAGTTAATCTATTTTTGAGTGCTGCCATGAATTATGAAAGTAGTGTGTTTGGAGATTTGGGTTTTATTAAACTGATATTATTCTCAGTTACATTCATTTTGTAGGGTAGGATTCGAGCGTGGGTGCGGGCTGTTTTCGCATACCCGTTTTGTTTTTTGGTATTTGCCTAATGTTAAAACATATGTAGGTATGCAAATTAACGTAGTTGCATCAGTTGACTTTAAAACCGATGCGACTAAAGCTATTTGCATCGACGTATTTGTATCGGTTTTTGGTGACAACTGACGCAAATTTGATTTTTATTTACCTACTGCTTTCCACGTACCAATTGCATCGGTTATTAAGACAGAACTGATGCAAATAGTTCTATTTGCATCAGTTTTTACTTCAACCGATTCAAATGAGGCAATGCAAATGACATGTTTTGTAGTAGTGTAAAGCATATATGAAATGTAATTATGAATACATATAATTAAATCAAAAAAAAATATTTCAAACGTTAGTTTATGAAATAATTTATACACTCATTATATTTTATGAAATCCAAATAAAAAATAATTTTTCAGTTTTTATTAATTTATATGTATATTAAATAGAAATATAACTAATTTTATAAATACACACACATATATATGATGATAATTATATATATATATATATATATATATATATATATATATATGTATGTATGTATAATATTTTTCTATTGCTCTCGACCATGTAAATATATATATATATATATACATACATATTTAGTGATTTAAAAAAATATTTATAAATAAATTAATAAAAGTACGAATTTAATAAATAAAATTAATTAAAAATAGTTTTTAAAATAATAATGTAAATTTCATATCCTATAAAATATTTTCAAAATTTTATATTATACATAAACACATTTTTCTAATTTTCTTCTCGATTCAATGATTTTTAAATAAATGTTTATAAATAAATCAATAACCCTACAGATTTAATAAATAAAAATAATTTAAAAATAATTTTCGAAATCATAATGTACATTTTATGTTATATAAAATATTTTCAAAATCTTATCTTATTTACAAACATATTTACATGTATTTTTTCGGCAAAGCCAGCGGGGTTAATGGCCTCTACCATGTATTTATAATGAAAAGAGAGGTTCTTCCATCATAAACAGGAATTACAATGGTTAACTAAGTAGAGAAAATTAGAAAGGGAAAAAAGAGAAAAAAAAATAACAACAAAACTGGACAATACAAACAGTTATTCCCAGAGACGAACCACTGCCTCTTCAAATGGGTATTAAGAGTAAGACATCGCAATGTGAATTTGCTTGCAAATTCGATGAAATACATCATGTATCTTTCGAATCTTGTTGGTAAACAGGATATCATTTCTCTCATGCCACAGTTCTGCAGTAATAACCTTTACTTAGAGAAGCAAAGCATAAGCAACAGCAGTTTTCCATTTTGTTGCAGCATATATATTAAACCATTCAATCTTGCTATCCCAAACCGGTCTTGAAAAGCCTCCCCTCAGTCTAATTTAAACCAGATGAAGTATGTGTACGGGCAGGAGAAAAAAAGGTAATGAACATTTTCCTCATTATTTTGACACAATAAGCACATAGTGCTCAAAGTAAGGCCTTTTCTACTCAAGTTGGCCTTGGTATGTATTGCATTCTTGAAAAATTTCCAGAGCATAAAGTTCAAACTCTCACTTGTATGTCGATTCCAAATACGTTTGTTCCAGGAAAATCTGGTATGAGTTATTTCTTCTTCCAGAGCAGTGTATATTATGGCAGTTGAGTGTTTCTTGTGCTTATCTATCCATCTGTACTCATCCTTAGTTGTATAAGAGTATGGTCGGTGATTATACCTGTTCCACTTATTGTTAAGGACTGGAAGCTCAAGATAGGAAGTTTATCTTGCCTTGCCTGATATAAGCTGTAGCTTTAGCATGAATAGGGATACTAGTTATTCGTGCTTCGGCATAAGACGTTGTACAGCTTAATATCAATCTGTTATCTAACCAAGGTTCAGACCAGAATCTAGCACTGGTATGTTGGCTTAAGGAAACATAAGAGTGAGGCACAATGGCATCCCTAATATTCAGCATCAGCTTCCACACCCAGCAGCCTGTTTTGGTTTGACAGTCCAAATATCCTCATTTTTAAGGTTATGTCTGCAACACCAAGCTACCCATATGGTGTTAACTTTGTTGAGGAGATTGTTAAAATGTTTGGATAGGGCAGCAGTGTTCCATCTTTTCATATTCTTTATTCCCAGTCCCCCATACTTCTTAGGCCATTCTAGTTTGTTGTAGGCTATTGGTGACAGTTTTCTATTGTGAGTAGTTCATGTTCATAAGACTCTGATCATCCCTGATCTAATCATCGCTAACAGTTTTGTTGGAAGAAGAAAAGCCCTACACCAGTAGACTGCCATAGAGAAGATCGTCGAATTAATTATACAAGTCTGCCTGCTTAATTTAGGTGTCTGTTGTGCCGTTTCTCAAAAACACCAGCAATTCTTTCATAGAGGGGCATATACTGTGATAAAGTGATTCTTTTGCTAGCTAAAGGGATGCCCAAATAGGACATGTCAGATTCAAGTGATGTCATATTGGTTATAGAGAGGCACACATATATTTCAATAGTGCTCAAACCAGCTATAAGTATATGTGATTTTTCATGATTAAGACGGAGACCAGAGAATTTATAAAAAGAATCAAGAGTGGTCGTTATGGCATTCAAGGATTGAAAAATTAGCTTGGTGAATATGAGAAAGTCATCCGCAAAGGCTAGACTAGTGACCATAGGAGATTTACACTTGGGATGAAGAGAAAACTTTTTAATAAAACTTGATGTTGTAAGACTTTGGTCAGAGTTTCAATTATAAGAATGTAAAGATAAGCAGAGATAGGGTCTCCCTACCGGCCATTCATGCCTTTAAAATAGCCTACAATATGGGCATTGTATACAAGAGTGTATCTAGCAATAGATATGCATTGATAAATTCAGTTGCACAATATAGGAGGAAAATTCATCATAGTCATAATGTGCATGAGGGAAGACCAGTTTACAGAGTCAAATGCTTTTCTAATATTGATTTTCATCATAGTACAAGGAGAGTAATTTGCAGTATAGTAACCATTGAGTAGTTCATGTATGAGAAGAACATAGTCTAGGATGCTTCGTTTGGGGAGGAAGGCTGCTTGGTTGGAAGATATTATAGAAGGGAGAACCTGTTTAAGCCTAGAGGCCAGTATTTTTGCAATGCTTTTGTATATCATGTTGCAGCAAGATATCTGTCTGAATTGTGTTACACTTGAGGGGTTGTTCACCTTTGGAATTAATGCTAGATTGGTAGAGTTTATTGTGTTGAGCATCTTGGACTTGTCCGAAGAAATTACGCACTGCTTTTTTGACAGTAGATGAGACTATGTTCCAGCAGGTAGTGTAGAATAAAACATTGAATCCATCATGCCCACCTGCATCAGTTTTCCTCGTAGAGAAAATTGATAACTTTATCTCTTCATCAGTTATGGGGGATGTGAGTATGTCTTGCAATTCAGTAGAAAGAGTAGTCAGAGAGAGATCATTGAGGAAAGAAAAATCCAAAGAAGGTTGTGAGTCACCAAGAAGTAAAGAGAAATAACTCAAGAAGGCTACATCAACTCCATTAGCTATGTTCTAATATCACCATGAATGTCTATAATCTGATTAAGATTTGGTTTGCTTTATCTTCAAGGAAGCATGATATAGTTTTGTGTTTATGTCCCTATGCAGTATCCAATTTTCTCTATACTTTTGCCTAGCCATTAGCTTCAGTTGTATAAGCATCATCATGCTGCTTTGTCAATTCACTTTGAAGGAGGTAGTGGGCAGGATCATTGCTTGAGTTCATTAGCATTGCCTGAACCCGTTCGAGTTTATAATGGATGTCAGTGGAAAGTTTCTTACCATCACCATATATTTATTTAGACCATATTTTTAGAGCATTTTTTGTATGTATTAGTTTTCTTTGCAGCTTCATCATTGAGTTTCCAAATGTGTGCGGATTCCAAGCCTTTGAGACCACCTGCATGAAATCTGGATTATAAATCCATGTATCAAAAAATTTAAAATTTACATGCATTTTAATTTCTCTTCTCCAAAGGAAAAGGATTAATGGGTAGTGGTCTGATAGGGTAGGCATAAGAATGAAAATACGTATTGTAGGGAAGTGGGCAAGGGCTTTGTAGTTGATGAAACCATGATCAATTTTAGTGAGTGTTCTTTGTCCATTATGGCTTTTGTTACTCCAAGTGAATGGGGATCCAAAAGACGAAATCTCAACTATTTCAGCATTGTATATTGTGTCATTGAGGGGAGATAGATCTATGATATGAAGAGGATTGCCACCAGATTTGTATGATGTTAGAAAGGAGCAGTTGAAGTCTCTTAGAATTATCCATGGATGAGTGTTTTGCCTTAAGTGTGGAAGGTAGCTATAGAGCTTTTGTCTTTGAGAGGTAGAATTTTCAGCATAGATGAAGGTGAAGTACAATGATGAGGAGGTAGGAAGGTGTATAGAATGGCAGTGTATGAATTGTCTATCAATCAGTATTGGATTGAGGGAGAATATAGGTGGATCATATAATTTTGATTTCCCTATTCGAAAGTGGAAGATCTAGCCTAACATATTTACATGTATTTAATTTATTTAACTAATTCATATATAATAAATATAACTTTTAATTTTGTTGCCAAACGCTTTTATGTATAAACAACATTTTACAAATACGAGTATGTATGCATGTCCAAGTGGGCCTGCATCTAATCACGATGTGCATGCATAATTCAACAATGGCTTGTGTAGCATGTTTCAAATCATATATAATGTTTTGTTTATAAATATAGTGTACACTTTCTCCATTCATGCCATAATGTTTATTTTTCAAGCATGTACCATGTTTAGGCATTATGAAGCATTGATGAGCAAAAGGGTATATAGTAATCTTATTGTAATTTAATAGTGCCTTATTTCATATTTGTTTTCACGTATAAAATCGGAATGCAATGATTTTATGTTTGCTAAGGGCATCTTGAATACTATCTTTAATTTCAAGCTATGAATTGTAAATACATACCAAATGGTTGATTTGTCTTAAATTTATCTGAAAAGTGGGGTTTAACTAAAAGGTGGGTTTCAGGCTGATTCACCACTGCATCAACAGCCCTGACCTTCATCTGGTTTCCAACCATATCCCCTTCATAGCTTAGAAAAATAAAATATGCAATAACATCAATAGAATATTATGCTACAATCGATACTTAAACATAACATCAAATTACTAACAAACAGTATTATTCTGCTTCCAATCCATAGAAGAATACTTCAACTTAAAAAGAGAGCATGAATCAATATTCGTAATCTCTACTATTGCCCAAACTATAAAATTCAATATCATCTATAAAAATACTGCTATCATGCCTTTCCCATATCAGGCCATCTAATCATTTTGGCTATATTTGACATAAACATGATGCAGGTACTTTCTTGGCCTGTGAAGTTCTTCTGCTACTTTTTTCATAGTGGGTCGGTCTTCTCCCTTCATGCTTACACACTACCATCTCAACCTTCATGTTATGTGTGCGTGAGAGTATTCTGCATAAACCAAAGGAAAATACCAAAAGAAAATCATGATATTCTATATGGTTAATATAATAGTAGATTCAAGGATCTATACTAAAATGGAATGAATATTTCATTTCATAAAAATAAATTATTACTTCCAAAGAAAGTATTAATGGAATTGTTATTTTCAAAATTGTGAGAATGTAGGACCTTTCTAGCAATATATGGAGCATAATTATGCCTAACTTTTGTCAAGAAAGGAACTCCTTCACATATATTGCAAATGGGAAAAATATAATGGATGAGTGGCATTAAATAAATTAATTCAAATAAAATTCAAATAATATAATCAATGGAGAATTTTGTTTACAAGTATACCGAGGATTCAATCTTAGGCCACCATTCAAGTCAATCTTAGGCCACCATTCAAGCCAGTCAATCTTAGGCCACCATTCAATCAATTGAGAATTTTATTTACAACTATGGTTGGATCAAAGCTAATTTTGAATGACAACCAAAACTATAGATGACATGAGAGTTTTACATCATTATTACATCTGTATTCGGCATTTTATATATATCTATGAACAAATATATGATCTAAACATATATACTGCAGAATAGTAAACAAATTCTTGATTTATAGCAAGCTAATATTAATTTCGTTAGCAATGAACAACCAAAGTATTACAGAATCCAAATACTAATTAATTTAACTATATATACGTTACAGGTAATCAAGTACTTATTCAAGGTTTATAAATAACCGACATGAAAAGGAAGAATAATTAAAACATACAGTTTCATGATCCATGAGTTTTAGAAGGTCTTTGAGAGTCCACTTTAGATTGACCTTATTATCAAACGCATTCCCAATCTTCTTTATCGAAAACTACCCTACCGTTTCCAAATTCAAAGCCGATTTTAAAATATAAAAAATTTAAAAAATTTAAAAAAAGAAAAATAACTACGTAATTACCAAATAATCTCATAATCTCCTTCCCCAATCGATAATCAGAGGCTTATGCTTATTAGTGACTTCAAAATTTTTGTTAAATGGATACTATTGAATGAATCTTCCACCATGGCTGAGAGTAGTAGCAATGTTCTACATGCCAAGTGGCAAACCTACCGAAGGCGATGGGGCTGCCTTCGACATGACAACGTCTATGGGCTAATTTCCATCGACCTTAGTTTTCTCATCTAGTTTTCTTTAGGATTTTTCAGGATTCCTCTCTCTGATTGGATAGCTAAAGAGTTTTTTAGGAGAATATTGATTATTGACTTATTTTATTCTGCAAGATAAGGATGATAAGGCGTAGAGTATTTTGGGAAATTCGAAAAGACATAGTGGAAGAGTGTTACTTGAATATCTTTTACTAAAACATTGATGTTACATCCTGGAAACCTTTATGCTGCCAATGGTGTTGGAGTTGTTTACCTGAAAAGGGCACTTTGATGTCTCAAAAGATTTATTTACACGGGTTTAAGAGGCAACATCAGGTAACATCTTTATTTAGATGCCAGAAGTCTATGAGAATTTAGATCACGTTCATTTTGCTCAAGGTCATTTTGCTTCGGCTGCAAAAATGTACCAAAATTGCCTACGGAAGTTCTATTATAATATAGACACACGCATTCTTCTGTATTTAGCACATACATATTATAAGGCTGAACAATGAAAAGATTACAAAACGGCTTTGTTAAGAGCCATTCATCCATCTCCTTCAAATTATAAACTTCATTTTGATGCTGGTGTTACGTTATAGAAGTATTCTGCTTCAACGCTTCAAAAGACAAAGCTACAACAGAAGAGGTGCGATCAACTGTTGCAGAATCGAAAAACGTAGTATGTTTATTTAATTAGTTATCTATGGCTTCAAGCTACCACTCACATGTATTTGATGAAAAAAATAGAAACATGCGTGAAATACTGCAAATGTCTTCCAAATGCTGCCAAAGTTCATTGTGAGGCGGCAGAACGTGAAGAACAACATACTCGGCAGAAAATGGAAGTTGCTCGGCAGATCAAGTTTGCTGAAGAAGCTAAACACAAGGCTGAACATATAGTTCTTTTTCTATTTCCCAAGCAAATCATTAGGGTGACTTATAATGTGGCAACCAAATCATCTCTGCAACTTATTATATACTATCACAACCCTTGTAGAATGCTAAAAGTATTGATTACAGTGTTATATAACCGAAGTATACCAATTTTATATGAGCCAAAATATTATCTATTGTTAATATTTGAAATGGTGACATGTTACCGGCTAACTTCACTAATGCCCAATTTTTTGTTATTTTTGAGTGCTCTTGTATATAAGTGCTTCCGAGGTAAAAGAAGTATTCAATTCATACAATCCTATATGATAATAATTAGTAATATATTGGAATAATTTTCTTGTCTTTATTGAATGGATAATAGTATTTCTGTCAGCAAACTGTTGTCTAAAACATGTGCTTGAACCAAAAAAAAAAAAAACCAACAAATGCCACATTATAGGCCTTATTCAAACTGTTATAAAGTAAAAGAAATAAATATCAGATAATAAGGTATCCCCTTGTATTTAGTATATTCATCACAACAATTGAGTTAGTCATAGTAGTTCACTGACTTTAAATCTTACAGTGCCAACTGGTGCGTGAATAGATAATAAACATTATATTTTAGTTTGGTTGGATTAAAGTCATTAATATATTGATTTAGAACTTAACAATATCTAGTCCGAACAATAAAATTATATGCACACAAAAGTCGATCACTATGGTTACACTAAAATTTTAACCTCAGACTCTTGGTTATAGCACAGTACATACTTCAAGTACATATAAAATATCACACTATGAGATGTAGAATACAGTGAATAAATTTTCTTAATAGTTGAAATTGAAATAAAATAGAGGAATAATTAACTCTATGAAAACTAAGAGTAAAGCATTAAAAGTTACCTGAATTCGAAGCAAATGAGATGACATTAACTGAGCATCAAACAATTTAAGAAGATCTTCGACAACAATTAACAACGCGGTTCAGAAAGCTATTATTCGCAGTAATCGAAGGCAATAGTTAAAGTAAAGGAACTTGTAACCTATAATGCCATACGGTGGAACCTGAGGTATGAACAATGACGGCAAAGTGGTAAAATGGAAGAGTTGGTAGGGGCATATGCAAAAGATTCAGTAGCAAAAATGCGAAAGATGTGTCGTCCATGGTGGAGGCAATTAGGGAACATGAATGGTGACGAAAACAAAATGATTGAGAATGGTGGCAAATTAGGGCTCTTTTATTTCAGAGAAGAATGATGCAAAAAGAACAGGATGCGATACGAACGTAACTACCGACGAATGGAAGAAGGGCAATTTGGGTATTTCAAAACGACGCGGTCGAAATCATATGCATGGAATTCACATTATTAATAGTAGAGATGAAATATACATGCATATGATATAATTTAATATTTTGTGTTTGAATTCGTCAATAAATCATTTAATAATATTATTTTAATCGATTTTTTTAGCCATAAAGTCGTGGGCATGCTATAAATATAATTGCAAAATATTTTTTTATATTATTTTATGCACACACACATATATATAACCATTAATATATGACAATGTATCGATATATCGATTCATGATAAAATCTAACGAGCTAACATATGATGGAATGATCAAATTAAATAAATAAGTAGTAAGCCAGATGTGTACCTTTCACCAAGGCCTAGAGCTCGCACCATGAAACGTTGAAATGAACAACTTGAATCGTATTCTAATCCCGAAGATACTGCTTTCGAATTATCTTACCACCGTCGATCAAATCGAATCAATTTGATATCATTTTGCACTTGCATTTTGAGGCTATTAGAGGGTGCAGTCGACACTTTCTTGTTGCCATAAGAGAGTGCAAAAGTTATCTCTTAAGTGAGGGTTGAGATGAATGTAAAAGAGAGAGATAAGAGAGTAAAATTAGGATCTATATCTATATATTCCTCTTTCCATTTCTTTTCCTTCTTTTATTCAAAAACTCTCCCCATTAAGCCATCAAATGGCCATTCAAGGCCGGCTATGCCTAGCCCCTTCTAGGCCTCAAAATTATTCGAATTCCTAACAATAATTGTTGTATTTAAATCATATTTAAATGCATATCAATATCGTATATCGATTAGTGTATTATAACTATTATAAATATACTATTTTATGTTGTTCAATATATGTTAAAGAAATTTTTGTAATTTCATAAATATTAATCAATTTATAATAATTATAAATTAATTAAATCATGTAGTAAAAGAAGTATTCATGGTTGTGTGACTTTTAGGTGTAAATTTGGTCAGCATTAATATCAAACAATTCGAATATTAACGTTCACACATCACTTAGTAGGTGGTGTGATATTTTAACCAAATTTATCACTTACTTGGTTTTGGTAAAATTCAAATTTTATTATTAAGCATTACCCAATAATGACGATTATTCACACCAATTCTCTTCATCAAAACTATATCACTTTGGACTTGTAGAATTTGGTAATGGCCAAAATTCCAATATCGTTTGTATTCAATTTTATTGTCCAAAAACAAAGTCCTTAGTTCAATAACAACAACTATTATTAACCGAAATGCTCTGGCAAAAAACTTTGACTTTGAGTTGACTTTAGTTGATCGTCATACTAACCTTATATAACCGAGGAGATGAATCCTCCCTTGAATAGTGTTTCACTTTCAATACTTTCATTTGACCCAACCATAGTCATTCGATAGATCCGTACCATAACTTAACTATAATCAAAGCAGAGCTTTCACATTGAAGATCAAGGGAATTCTCAAGTCAAGTGAACTGTGTAATTTTTTCACATCGATATTTTTTGCCTAACCTTAGTTATATTAACCAATAAAAAACTATCGAGTGAGTCATTCTATAGTTATCCAATAACCATCAGTACGTAATCTTTTGGTGCCACCAACAGTCGTGAGTAATACACTACTCAACATTTGGAGAACGTTACATAATCTAGTCTCAACGGATTCATTGAGATTGATATCATAGTCTCGATACATCTTGACAAGGAATATTCAAAATGAAATGTTAATTTTACCGTTATAAATCACTCATGATTACAACACATTGTAACTATTGTCACAAAACATACCATTTATGGTTTTTCTATGAAATATAAGTTTAATTATAACATATTATATCAAGTATATGGTAGAAAGAAAACACCTTTTATTTCGAACAAGATTGGTTATCGAGTTAGATTTATGTAACAAATTACATATTGCTCCGAAGGCATACCCCTAACTCTATCAATGACTACAAACCTTAGAAAAATAAAACTCATTTACAATAATTAAGCAATTTTTATGATTATCAATTTTGAAAATTCTGACATACACACACACACACTTACATCATCTTAAAGAATTCAAGATAATGTAATATACATCATTATATACGTTATCTATATATTTAATTACTTAACTATTTAATTAATTTGTTTAATTTATCAATGTTATTAATAATTAAAAAATTCGAAATTTATTTATAAAGCTTTCACAACAATTTGAAAATCACATTATAATATAATGTTTTTCTTATTTTAAGTTTAACTTTTAAGTTTAACTTTTAAATTTAAAATTTAAAATTTTATTTTATTTTTAATTTTAAATAATTTTTAAAATTAGCGCAATGCCCAAAATCAAATTGGTTTCTATTATGGATAATTTTTGGGCTCACTTCACCTTTCGGGCCAGACCGTTGGCCAGGTAGGACATGGTACTTGATTAACCAAACCCGGCCTAGATACCACTTTTCCAAGCAACTTACTAAATGGATAAACTCAATTAATTAGTCGTAACATGAATAATATAAATCGCATATGCTATTGGGTTCTGATACCATTTTTGGATCTGGGCTAGCACGCAACGGGTTAAATGAGTAAATTTTAATCTTTTTTTTTTACCATTTTTACTAGGCTATGAAGTCCAAATTGATTTAGATTCAATCTAAATTAACTTTAAATAAAATCATTATTTTATTTAATTCATTAATATTTAATGTTGTATAATGTGTATATAGTGCGTACATATGTATCATATACACATGTACATGCACGTACATGTGTAACATATACAATGTGCAAGGGGTAACACGTCTGTATCTAAATGTTGAAATTTACATGCAATAGACATGTTAGCCCCTCCATATACAAATATATGATGTCTAATATATATATATATATATATATATATATATATAATTGTAAAAGCACATATATGTTTACATAAAACGATATTTATAAGTATATGAATATAGGTAATTCAAATACAAACTTTGAAATTCAAATTTTAGATCTGGATCTAGATTTGAAAACATCCTTTAAATTCTAATTCAAAATTCAATTTTATAAATGATTTATATTTTAATATGAAACACACACAAACACGAAAATAGGAAGAAAAAAATTGAAAGTATGTATGTGCATATATATTTTTGTAAATATTTAAAACTGATTATGGCTAAAATATTGTATAATTAAATAAATAAATAATATATATATATATATATATTCTAATTTTCAATAACCAAAATTTACTTCTTTAAAATTTTTAGTTTCAAAATGTTAAATTTGATTCAATATTCAAATTCTTAAATTCCTTACTCTTTTTCTTTTTTTAACTTACAAATCAATAATTCAAATTATACACACACAGACACACATGTATGAATATGCAGTTATATGTTTTTGTTTGATGATAATAAACATATATATTCATTTAAATGTATTTGTTAATGTACTATTTTATTTTTCATAGATTAAATAAATATTTGTTGAATAAAATAAATTACACAGAATTTGAATTCAAACAAATATTTTATTCAAACAAATATTTATTACAATCTTGAACAGTACAAATTCAAGCTCTCACTATACATATACATTTTGATTACATCACAATTCAGTTTACATAAATTCCTCACTACATATCACTCACACTCGTATTTTGTCTTCAACTGCATTCCAGTTTGAATCCAGCATCTGAGCAATCTGCAAAAATATTCACTAACGCAGTAAAATTGAAAAAGAAATATTTTTGCAATATAAAATGAAATATGATTTTTGAAAATATGATTTGCCTCAGTTATTTGGGTTGTTCGTCATCATTCACATCTGAATTCATCACACACGAACAGTGTGACATGCACAGTGTATCACTGTACATGCCACAAGGCCGTGCACATCGATATACACTTGATCGATTTACGAGGACAGGTGAGCACTGGTCAAACCCAAATGAAAAGCCGGGTTCAACTCACGTGCAATATATTTAAAATCATGACACGAGAACAAGGTCAAACCCGAGTTTTTGAAACTGGATTCAACTCAATGAAGACCACTATGCAGTGTACAGTAATACAACAGTGACATGCACATCCACTATGCAGTGCAACTCGAAAGTGTACATGAATACATCAACCAAAGTCAAGGCTGCAAATGAAGACTACAGGTGAACAGATCAGAGATCAAGCTTAATGAAACAGGCAGATTTGAAGATGTGTAACAATCAAGTTCAAGCCAGACCAACATAATGCAAACTACAACCCAACAGCAACATGATGAATTGGATCAACACAATCAAGTCAAATGTGACAAGTTGAAGCAGTAGCACAACAAGCAGGAGTGTGCAAGTGCAGATGAACACATATGGCCGAAGTCAAAAAGTCAAAGCAACCAGAATGGATGCAGTGATACAAGTCAGAGCAACAACAAGATGAACCAGACAGGTCAAGAAACAAGGCAGACCACAAAGAAATGCCACCAAGTAAACAAACTCAGGCAAATGTACACAGTTCATGTATGTATCAGTAACCAACACAATGAACAGACCCACAATGAAAATCAGGTTCAACAATATCAAGTCGACCAGGCAGCAATGATGGTAATGCAACATAGTGGCAAATGCATATATATATATATATGTATATATATATATATATATATCAAGTGAAGCATTTATGTCAAAGGCATAGCAACTGCAAGAACATGAAAACAGGAAAACATGCATGCAACATGGTGAACAAGACACAATGCAGAGCAAGTGCAATTCGAACTAACAGTATAAGCAAACAAATGCAGACTCGACTACAAGAGCACCACAAATATATCAACTCAACAACAGCCAGTGCCAACATGAACAGAAGACAATTGAAACAACAATCTCGGCAAACAACAACTCACATGTATGAAACCAAAGTACTCGACACACAGTGCAGAAAAATGCAAATTCAAATGAATATGAAATAACCACATCGTAGCATCAGTAATGCAAGTGACTCAAGCAAAATATCCAGTTACAACAGAGCCAAAGTTCACAGTGAAGCCAAAAGAAATTCGAAGGGATAATCAAGTCAAAGCCAGTGGCAGTCAAACATAACAAGTATCGAATACAGAGAAATCAGTAAAGCAGTAATTGACCAGTGAACACAATGGTAATGGCAAGTCATGGAGTCGCGTTCACAAAATCATATGACCAAGTCAAAAGTTCAAATTCGAATCTTTTAAAAAGTCAAAGCAAACTTAGAATTCAAGTGTGTAAATTTAAAAAAGTCAGATGAATTCAACACCGTGGTGACCACGTAACAAAATCAAAGCCGTGCGCGTCAAGGCAGAAATCAGGAAAGCCGTGCGCATCAGGAAATTAACAAATTGGGAAAGTATCGAATTGATACGAACGAAAGCAAGTGTATTCGAATTCATATAAATACCAAACCCAAATCATCATCATCGAGTAAAAAAGCAAGCACTTTAACCAGCAACGAAAAGAAAATTACATACCGCAACAACGAATTCGATCAACAGAGGAGCAACGCAAATCAATCATAAGTGAAGCAGCGAGCAAGAGCAACGCCGATCTCAAGAAAATCGATCATCAGAGAACGAGCGCGAGCAAGAGCATCACAAACCAGTCAAAAGCCCTAATTTGATCAAAGACTCAAGCCCTAATTTCAGAGCAAGGCCGCCATTTTTCCACAAGCCAAAAGAAGGGAATCGGGTTGAAGAAAACAATTGGGCCGGCGTGTTTTTAAAAAAAAGGGGCCTTGTTTAAAAGGGCTATAGCTTATTTTATTTCAAATAGGGTTTATTTTTAAAGGGTTTTTTTTTGTTTATTAGTGTTGTTTTTTTTCTGTTCTTTTCAAAGTATTGGTAAATCACCACCTAGCTTGTAGGTAGTGTCAGATTATCTAGTTAGAATTAGTTCAGTGAGCAGGGTGTGCGAGTTTGCAAAACTCTATAGGTGGGAGCAGAGTTTGCGAGTTTGCAAAGCTCTATAGGCAGAGCAGGGGGTGGGAGTCTAGTAGAGTGTTTGTGAGCGGGAGCAAGGGTTTGCGAGTCTGTTAGAGTGTTTGTAAGCGGGATACTGTTTAATTCTAATAGAAATCTGGGAATGCAGCAGTAGGCAGGGGTTGCCGAAGCTGGGTAAACTTTGTGTGTGATTTACTTTTCAGCATATTTATTTCTGCAGTTTATTTCTGTGTTTAAATCGAGAAAATTTGCTATAACCCTATTCACCCCCCTCTAGGGTTAATCAAGATCCTACAACACATACATGTGTGTGCGTGCGTGCGCACTTTTTGAATTCGGTAAAAAAGAAAATCAAAATTTCAAATCGTTGTTTCTATTTTTCTAATTTAAAAATAAAATTTTATCTTCAAAAATAAAACTCAAAACTCAAATATTTGTATTTCAATCCAAACAAAAGTACTAATTTTCTCTCAAATACGTTATTATTATGTGTTCGATTGAATTAAGTGTGTTGTTAAAGACACCATAGTTTTTTCTTCCTAATACTATTTTCTAAACAATTATCAAAATTCTGTATCCTATTTCTTAACACCAAAATTGCATGGGCTACCATATCAACGTCTGCGTCAATTTATCGTATCCTACTTCTTTTAGCTCAACGTCCCTTTCTTAAATGATTATGGTGTTGCAATGCCCCATCCCTTGCACCAAGTCCATATGGGTTTTTTCTCATTTCTTCCATGGACTTCTGAGCTTCCTCGGCTCTCTAGTCAGCATCCATCTCAGCTTTTCTTGAGGACTCAAGTTCATTAGAGAGCACCTCTATTATCTTGTTCTTGTGACAAAGATCACCCTCCAATTTCTCAATCGCCGTGGCTCGCTCAAAGGACACAACCGAGACCCGCTCTACCGCCTTGACCCACTCACGGTATTGGCTGTACGCATCGTGCACGTAGTCTTGCACCAGTTTCTCTATATCGTTTAGGATTTTCTTCAAGTTAGGGGGAAAGTGGAAACCATTGAAGCATATGTTTGGGAAATCCTTCTTCAGTTCAGCAATACGGATGGCTCCTTCCCCCGTTGGCTATATAGCGGTTTGTTCTACGACAGCGGGAGCGGCTGTTTCACTTCTATGTCGTTGTTAGCCGATTTTTCGAGTATGAGATGGCACTGTTTGGTGTAAAGATTCAGAAGAGGGCCTGTTGAGGCCAGAAGGTTTAGAAGACGCTTTCGGTGGCGGAGATCGCGATCTGGAGCGGCGCTTGCTTTGATGTGATTTTTCTTTTTCCCTGTTGTAGCGCTCACATTCCCAGCTAGAATAGTAGCCACGACCATAATCTCTCTCACTCCCGTAGCGTTGTGATTCAGAATACGATCTAGATAACTGGAGCAAGGAGCAAAGTTTATCAAGCATAGAACCCTGTTTCACCATTGTATCTGCAAAAAAAAAAATCAGTCGCCATTGGATATTGAGAAGCACATAATGGAATGTCATGAATTGCGCGCATGCATGTGTAAACCCCCAATCGATCGGTTGTAGTAGTTTTGCTTATTGGAGTTGACTCCCCTATATCTATTGAAGTTGGGCCTGCACCGGTTCTTGAAGGGGAGTGGATCCCCTCTAACTCAAGATCAGGGGATGATGGTATGTCCACACGAATGGGAATATCCTATAGCCACTTTAGCGAGCTTTCTATCAGCTAGGAAGAGGTCTCCGGACCTATGGAGGTAGTCACAAATTGAGTTGCTTCGGTAGTCTTTCACCTCTTGATTTTATAGACAAAAGCTTTGCCTTTTCTCTTTAATCGGACGACCGAGGGCCCTGCGGAGGCACTACCGCAGGCTCATGACCAGCTTTTGTACCCTTATCATCGCGAGGTTTGATGATTGTTATGTCGGGCATGGCCTGAGCTCCCTTGACTGGGGGCATGATAGAAGCTCTTCTTTCACCTTGTCTTACTAGGGCTACTCTTGGAATTCCTGTAAGACCTATGCTCTGTCCTTACTCTAAAATCCCGGCCGTAATCAAATCGTCGTCGATGAGAACTTCATCTATTTCTCTTAGCTCAGCAGGCACCGCCTAGAGTGTTCTCACTATCTCTTTATATTGTGCTCCTTTGGGTCTTGGAATAGAAGTTGTAAAAGAAATACAACAATGTATTCAGCATCGATCTATATTATCCAGTTATGGTTAAATAACGAAACAAGTAGCGACACTTACGTTTGGCCAGCCATTGCCTGGCAAGTCCTGGAGGGCACCTCATATAAAATCACTTCGTTTTGAAGTAGCTCAACTTGCTCCATGTGTCTGCCACCACTTGGTAGTTCCTAACAGCCTCCAGGAAGGTGAATGATGAATTATCCTCCCGACTCTTCACATTGAATAAATATCTGATCTCGTCGACGGTTGGGGGACGTAGGAGATGTTCTATAAATATTATGTACAAGCTATTGAGTAACACATATCCATTCATATGAAGCTGAGAGGGCGCGATCCTCAGATAAAACAACACGTCCCTGATGAATTAGTTGAATGGAGGCATTGTTCCAGCCTAGCACATAAATCTATTACATGCGGTGAATCCCTCCAAGGGATAGTGTGCTCTATCTTCTGGACCTGGTAGCCGAACTTTTTCAAAAAACAACACATGCCTAAGGCAAATTCTACCTAGCACTCCTTTTGTAATCTTGGACTGGACGGAATCTATTGGATTCATTGTCACCATTGCATCCGGTAGTTCATCCAGAGCAGGATTCACTATATCAGCCGGGATGTCCAGCCTATCTATTCTAGAGAATGAAGGACTTTGAGCTTCTTGCTGTTTTGAGCTTCCAGGATCCATAGCCAATGAACTCGGTAAAAACCACTATTAGGTGGTAAAAAACCCATATCCCCCAGTCCAAAGTGACTGATCGTGTTGTGTAGTGAAGTGCTACACAGTACTCTAAATTTCTACAAGGTTAAGAGACGGTAAATAAACGAGACTTTGAGATCCGACCAGAGCGACGGTCATCGCTGACCGTCTCTACCGTGCCATTCCAACTTCGGAGAACGATCCATATAAAAAGTTTGTTATGTTTAACAAGTTACAGTTCCATCAACGAGCTTTGAAAGACAATCATATATGCAGTTCTACGGTCGAGTCCAAATATGCAAGGCTAAAGCTCGTCGGGGTCAAGTGTTCGAGTATGCAAAAATCATGAAATTTGTATCCATCATAATTCATTCTGGATCATTCCCCTAAAGCTAACAATCGTGTAGAACAAAACATTCAAACGATCACCAGTTCGTATCGATTGAGCACTTCATATCGATCTTCCCGTATCGATCCATATCAATTGCTTTGTATCATTCTGTTCCTTATGACAACACCTGACCTGTCCAGAAAACCAAGCATTTGTATCGATCCATGAGCTCTGGCTTTGGATCGATCAGAAGGCGCCTCACCCCATATCGATATGAGTTGCTTCACCTCGGATCGATCATCTAACTATTCCTTCTTCATCGTTTCCAGATGCCTACTTCTCTCCTCGGTCATGGAAAATGCGTTCCACCACATCCATCGCCACACTTTATCGCATCAATCGCATATGCGATCCAGTGAATTGATCCATGACAATTCCTTCATATCTACTATCTCTAAAACTTCATACATCCAAATCGATTCCATGTCCATCCCTCCGTATCGATGCCAGATCACCACTTGAGTTAGTCGGATCCGGAGTCAGTGACTCCGTATCCCTTTTTCCTCTCTAACTATCCTCCTTCTTCTCCAAATCATCATTAGCAACGCTCTCCACTCAACCTCAGCCACCCTTCGACGACAACGCCGCCAGAGATGGCGATTATGGTGAACGAGGGGGCATGAAAATCGAATCTTCCCATTATAAGCATGAGTAAATCAGTGATTTACCTAAGGTTTAAGGGGATTTGGATTGACTAATCGGGTTGTGGTTGGAGACGAAGAACAGTTCTTCTCCTTTTCTTTTTTCCTTTTCTCCGATCGTCATGAAATATCAACATGAAAAATATGCTAAGTACAAAAAAGTATTTATACTCTCTTCGTATCCAACATAAAAAACAATTTGCATCCCGGTTTTTCTCACCGATTGAATCGGTCAAAGCCCATCGATACGAAATGCACCACATACTTGTGTTTGGATCGTTCATATTCATCGATACAAAGTGCATCAGAACCCTTATATCTCATATCCATCGATATAAAGTATTCCAATACGTTTGTGCTTGTAACTCTCGTATCCATCGATACAAAGACCACATTTGTACACCAATTCAAACTAATTTGTATCCATCATTATGGAACACGCCTTTTGCAACTTCATCTCGTATCGATCACCATCGATACGAATCCATTCTAATGCACTCTAGATCGATCCAGGAGAGGATCAATATGAAGAGAGGCATCAAAACAACCATCGATCGTTGTTACAACTCGAATTTCACATCGACCAGAAGAGGATCGATACGAAATTCAATCCAAATGGAACCATCAATCGATGGCAAAAACTTTTTTCACCAAATCCTTTTTCATTTAAAAAAAAACTTGACAACGATCCGTGAACATGCAAGCATGAACGGGCGTCAGGTCCGAATACATACATGCACCTACATGCTATATTGACATTTGAATTTTGAAGTTAACAAGAATTGAATGCTCATCTGGTGACAACCGGAACAATAATAACGAATTGCTAACACTTGACCTTCAACTATAATGGAAAATGCGTAATCATTAGCAGTCTACAACTCAACATTTATACTACTGGAAATCGACCGGGAGTCTTGTTTATTGAAAATTACATCTCTATATGAAGGGACAACGACTATTCAGCGAATCAGATAGAGACTTTTTAGAATAAAGATGGCAAATCTTCAAAGCACGTCACTTTCACACATGACGTACTTTATGGGTAAATGTTATCCTGCCTTTTGACAAGGCCTTGATACCAAGGACTTGACTAGAGACTGAAGATAGTCCGCTCCGGAGATGAGTTATCTACAAGTTCACGATAAATATAGGCAAACTTGGTCTGAGTTCAGATCGGGCCACAATCAACATGACATGACAAACAGAGCTATGCAAAGCGACATTTTAAATTTTACGACAATCGAAGTTCGTATGCTAAAGTTATGGAACGATCAAGATCCATAAGAAACATGCCTATAGCCAATCCGTATCCATCAAGTTGTTCCAAAGAATCAAAACGGCCGGTTATTAATGGAATCCCCTGTCGGCTCTCTGTGAAATATTCGTTTGGTCGAGGACTTCCAAATACATCGTAAGCTAAACCGGTCGAGCCAGTATAATTTACTCTGCATCGGTGAAATGAATCTATTCTCCAATATCTCATTTGTGTCGAAATGAAATAAAGAATAAAAAAAATAAGTAGAAAATAGAAGAGCCCAGATTCCAAATGAACAAATTCAAACTCGAAAAGGATCTTTATGATTCTCGAAGAATGGGGGGCAAAGGGACTGTCCAGGTTAATGAATTGTTGACATTGTCAAATCGAGATTGGGTGGGTGGCAAGGAGCGTCATCGAAAAGAATGCATTGGATGGATGCCCGGGCATTGAGAAGAACATTTTGGGCGCAGCTTCAAATTTTCGACGGGTTAAATTGAAAAAATATTTCTGCAAAAAGATTCTGTTCTCTCCCGCGTCGATAGCAGCTCCGTTCCGTAATTAATATACTGGCAAACGTAGCGCAATTCGGCTGCGAAGCCTAATACAAACTCGGGTACGCGAGCCAGTATGCAATTGATTCAATATGGAATCATGAATAGTCATTGGCTCAATGATACAAAATATTTTTTATGTATGTATCTAGGGAAAGGTAAATAATTATTCTATTTTTTTTACTTTAGTTTAGAGTTTAGGCATTATTTTTTCCCTTTGTTTCCGAAAAAGAAAAAAGAGACACTAATGGTAACTCTTCGAGCTGATGAAATTAGTAATATTATCCTATCCACCATTTCGTATCGATCGGTATCGATGCGAAATGAACGTAACTCAAGAACTCGACATCCATCATTAGTATCCATATGGTTCGAACTCATAATGATAGACTTTGGCACTTTCCAGATCGATCACACTTCATCTAGCCAGCAACTGCCCAATTTATATTGATGACTTACCTGATCGATTGAAGAACAGAACCTATAATTGATACGAAGATGGAAGCAAGGCATCGATACAAAAAGGAAGTAGTGGATGGATAAGAATGAAGCAAGCTGCATATTTGAACCTCTGAAGAAGCGATCAACTCGAAAGAAGTGGTCTCACCACTATCCATAAATCATGGGTCTCCACAAAACGCACGTGCCACGTCATTAATGCGAAGGTATCGATACGAGGGATTCAGCCACTCCATATTTGCAACCTTGATCGATCAATAACTCCACAACCACAACTTCAAATGCCATGAGATTTTCACTGCAAGATGCACGACATATAGGGGACATCCATGATCTACCGCAGTTCAATTGGAGCAGTTTATGATCGAAATGAGCTCATTATGTATCGATCAAGGATCGATCCCAAATGACTCTAGATCGATCGTGTAGGCCCACCTCGGCCTGAAAAAAGAGTATTCCAAGATCTATGGAAAATATTTCTAACTCCACACCTATAAATAACACCTCCATTGCATTTAAAAAGGGACTTTTATGCTGCTGCTTGAGTGGAACTCTAATATAATTCGAGTGTTAGTTGTTGTATAGTTGTAACTCAGTTTCGGATGAGCAATAGACATCAAAACCTTTAAAGTGGACGTATGAACCACAATGAATTCTTCATTCTAATCTCTTCAATTACACCCAATGAGTGATGTGCCCAGTTTTGGTACAAACAGATGAAATTTTGAATTTGTAAAAGAAGCTTAATTGTCAGACCCTAATTTTAAGCAATGCTAAATTTTAATAATATTTATAAAGTGACATTTTTGGTATTTCATGCTGATACCAAAAGAGCATGATGACAAATATATTACAACTATTAATAAAGAATTACATACGAAGGGCAATTTTGGAAGTTCGCGGTTGGACCAAAAGTTTACGCTTCCAAGCCAACTATTAATAAAGATATGAATGTAGGTAATTCAAAATTCAAATTCAAACTTTGAAACTCAAATTTTAAATATGGATCTAGGTTTGAAAATAGCTTTTGAATTCTAATTCAAAATTCAATTTTGTAAATGATTTATATTTTAATATGAAACACACAACACAAACATGAAAATAGGAATTTTTTTTGAAAATAAGTATATGCGCGTATATATATAATTGATTATAACTAAAATGTTGTATAATTAAACAAATAAATTACACACACACACGTATGCATTCAAATTTTCAGAAACCAAAATTTCCATCTTTAGAATTTTTAGTTTCAAAATTTTAAATTCGAATTCAATATTCAGATTCTTAAATTCCTTACTCTTTTTCCCCTTTTAACTTACAAGTCAATAATTCAAATTACGCACACACAAATACACACATACATGTGTGCGTGCTTTTTGAATTCACAAAAAAAGAAAATCAAAATTTCAAATCGTTGTTTCAAATTTTCTAATTTAAAAGTCTAATTTTAATTTCAAAGATAAATCTCAAAATTCAAATATTTGCTTTTCAATCCAAACAAAAAGTATTATTTTCTTTCAATTACGTTATCATTATGTGTTCGATTGAATTAAGTGTGTTGTTAAAGATGCCATGGTTTTTTCTTCCTAATATTATTTTCTAAACAATCATCGAAATTTGGTATCCTATTTCTTAACACTAAAATTGCATGGGCTACCATATTAAACATCTGCATCAATTTATTATCGATCGACGGTTTTTTGCGTATGATGAAAATCTATGATTATAAATAGTCTAATGATAATTTTTCAATTGTCAACAATTAATTACTATATTTATTTGTTGTCGAATGATGATTTTCAACTTAGTGAAGTAATCGATGATATTAGTAAACATACGATATTTATTAAAATTATGACGGTATTAGGAAAAATAAATTGCCTACAATAAGTTAATGAAAAATTGAAACAAATATCCTTTTCCAAGATTACACAATCCATTTCTCATTATTTTTGTACGAACAATTTGAAATTAGTTATTATATTTAGGGTAACAATGATGGTTATATATGCTAAAAGACTAATTTTTTTTTAAATTTCAAATACAGATTCAAATGGCAATTGTTACCATCTTTCCATATTACTGATTCGTAAATCTTTAATAATAGTTGTAATAGCTTTGGCTTCGCACTTTTTTGGTATTAACGTGAACTACCAAAAACGCCCTTCTATACATTATCAAATCTTAATAACTTAAAAATAGGATCTAATGTTAAACTTCTTCTACAAATTCAAACGTCTCTAAAAATAGAATCTAACAATTAAAGATGCTTTACGAATTCAAAACACTCCTAGAAATATGATCTAAAATTAAACTTCTTTATAAATTTAGAATACTTCTTTATAAGTACACATGTTTTAATATCACCTGAAAATAAAAAATCATTTTTTTATCAATTTAACTCCTAATTAATGAATGGGAATAAAAATTCGTTTTGCAGCTGTAGGAAAGATAGCCTGACTTGCACAAAATCATTCCTTTTCACCATATCGGTGGCCCAGGTCATTCTCAAATCAAAAAAATTAAGGTACCATCTTTTGTTTGGTCATTCTGTCGTTTTCTTTAATTTTAATCAAAACGATTTTTGCTCGCTTTGTGTTTCATTCCTGCTTGCAAATGGTGTTTATTTTCTCTTGCATCAGGGTTTAATTGGGATTTTAAAGTTGAATTACAACCAGCTTTTGGATTTGAAGTTATTCTGTTGATTTCAATTAAAATCATGTTTGACAATTCGAAAGCTATTCCATTAATTTTCAGAATGGAAGTATTAAAAGATTGATTACGCTCTAGTTATGATAATTCTGGATTTATAAGTCTTTCTTTTGAGACTATATTTTACTATTTAGGTACCGTTTGTTTTTAAAAAAAAGCACCTTTTCAGCTGCTGAATGAATAATGCTTAATGCATTCAGTGATTTTTGGGTGTTTGGTGACATTGCTCATTCAGCAAGAATGAGTCAAATTAGCTGAACGGTAAAAAGCAGATATTTTTTGCTTTTTAAAATGCTGATTCCAACCAACGACTAATTTACATGAATGTCCCTCTTCTTTATAAATAACAGCGTTTTCGGTCATTTTTTTATCTGCAGCATCAGCTCATCTTTGCAAACTTTATTCACATGAGGTAAGTTCTGTTCATGCTTTTTTTATAAATATCATACTGCAGCACTTTTTGATTTCTATTGGCTTCATTTCCTACGCATATGCTGTACTTCTGTTAATAAAGCCTGCTGAATTTGTATAGAGGCATGGAAAATTTATGGCCTCAAATGCTTTAATGTTCATATGTACTTGTGTCCTTATTTCTACCCGTTGAAGTCAAACTTTCTCCTATCACACTCTTGTTTTGACATTACCCAAGTATTTATATATACGTAAATATTGTTCTCCTCCTTTGTTGATATTGACAAAAGATAATACATCAAAGACAGTATAAGACCAGTTTGTAATTTAACAAAAAAAGGACAAAAGTCAGGTTGAGGTACTGGTTAATTCAACAAAGTGAAAATACTCGATAACACAGTTAAATAATTTCAAGTTTCCACATATACACGCCTTTGCATTTCGGATGTGATTATCATGTGAGCATCATTCCTATAGGGTACAACATGGACATTCATGAACTTGATAGTTGATAGTTATAAATGTGACTTTATTTACTGTAATTTTTACTATCCGTTTACTTAATTTATCGTAATTTTCAAATATTCTAATTTTAATGTTCTCATATATAGTTAGGTGTTAGCAAAAAAAAAAAGGTTAGTGGTGATACTAGTTAGATGTTAGTGCTATTGTACGGTCTTCATATTGCATTTTACGGCTAATATTTATTAAAAAATTTAATAACCGTATTTGTCCACGAAGGAAATTTAATAATGGAGGGAAAAGTTGTCAAACAAAAATATAGTACAATAAAACAAAATTTTAATCAGCAAACAATCAAATAACATTTCAAATATTCAGCATTCAACATTCATCTTTACTATTCAGCATTCAGCAACCAGCATCCAGCACTAAGCATTCAGCCATTTTTATCAAACGAAGCCTTACATTCTCCTTTAATTTTATCATCGCAAAATTTGAATCAGTCGTGCGAGTCCTAACATTTTTTCATATATAAAAAAGAGTGTAGTACCTCTTTCCATTCCTTTCACATTTAACATCTTATTTTTATTGATTTGAGGCTCAAAGGAGATTCTATATAGTTATGTTGCGTGAAATATTATAACTTTAACTAATCATTATATATGCAAACTGCATGTGAATTAATATGTTATGAATTCCTATTCTGCCCGAAGGCCTGGAAATCTGTGCATGGAAAGTAGGATTTTAACATCGGAAGGAGGATACCCTGGGAGACTAAATTGTTAAACGGTGAGGATGATTCCCGCTTCAGTTTTTGCCTTAACTTTTGGATCTTAAAGAATCATTGTTCAGCATTAAGGGTAAAAAGTGGATTTTTGTTTGGATTTTTATTGATTTGAGTAACCTTTTTTTTTGCTAACACCTAACTATATATGAGAACATAAAAATTAGAATATTTGAAAATTATGATAAATTAAGTAAACGGATAGTAAAAATTACAGTAAATAAAGTCACATATATAACTATCACCTAACATGTTCATGCATGTCCATGTTGTACCCTATAGGAAATGATGCTCACATGATAATCACATCCGAAATGCAGAGGCGTGTATATGTGGAAGCTTGAAATTATTTAACTGTATTATCGAGTATTTTCACTTTGTTGAATTAACCAGTACCTCAACCTGACTTTTGTCCCTTTTTTTGTTAAATTACAAACTGGTCTTATACTGTCTTTGATGTATTATCTTTTGTCAATATCAACAAAGGAGGAGAACAATATTTACGTATATATAAATACTTGGGTAATGTCAAATCAGGAGTGTGATAGGAGAAAGTTTGACTTCAATGGAATACAACAAACATGGCCTCTATACAAATAAGGACACAAGTACATATGAACATTAAAGCATTTGAGGCATAAATTTTCCATGCCTCTATACAAATTCAGCAGGCTTTATCAACAGAAGTACAACATATGCGTAGGAAATGAAGCCAATAGAAATCAAAAAGTGCTGCAGTATGATATCTATAAAAAAAAGCATGAATAGAACTTACCTCATGTGAATAAAGTTTGCAAAGATGAGCTGATGCTGCAGATAAAAAAATGACCGAAAACGCTTTTATTTATAAAGAAGAAGGACATTCATATAAATTAGTCGTTGGTTGGAATCAGCATTTTAAAAAGCAAAAAATATCCGCTTTTTACCGTTCAGCTAATTTGACTCATTCTTGCTGAATGAGCAATGTCACCAAACACCCAAAAATCACTGAATGCATTAAGCATTTTTCATTCAACAGCTGAAAAAGTGCCTTTTAAAAAAACAAACGGTACCTAAATAGTAAAATATAGTCTCAAAAGAAAGACTTATAAATCCAGAATTATCATAACTAGAGCGTAATCAATCTTTTAATACTTCCATTCTGAAAATTAACGGAATAGCTTTCGAATTGTCAAACATGATTTTAATTGAAATCAACAGAATAACTTCAAATCCAAAAGCTGGTTGTAATTCAACTTTAAAATCCCAATTAAACCCTGATGCAAGAGAAAATAAACACCATTTGCAAGCAGGAACGAAACACAAAGCGAGCAAAAATCGTTTTGATTAAAATTAAAGAAAACGACAGAATGACCAAACAAAAGATAGTACCTTAATTTTTTTGATTTGAGAACGACCTGGGCCACCGATATGGTGAAAAGGAATGATTTTGTGCAAGTCAGGCTATCTTTCCTACAGCTGCAAAACGAATTTTTATTCCCATTCATTAATTAGGAGTTAAATTGATAAAAAAATGATTTTTTATTTTCAGGTGATATTAAAATGTGTGTACTTATAAAGAAGTATTCTAAATTTATAAAGAAGTTTAATTTTAGATCATATTTCTTGGAGTGTTTTGAATTCGTAAAGCATCTTTAATCGTTAGATTCTATTTTTAGAGACGTTTGAATTTGTAGAAGAAGTTTAACATTAGATCTTATTTTTAAGTTATTAAGATTTGATAATGTATAGAGGGGCGTTTTTGGTAGTTCACGTTAATACCTAAAAAGTGCGACACCAAAGCTATTACAACTATTATTAATACCAAAAAAGGTTACTGGCGATACTAGTTAGATGTTAGTGCTATTGTACGGTCTTCATATTGCATTTTACAACTAATATCTATTAACAAATTTAATAGCCGTATTTGTCCACGAAGGAAATTTAATAATGGAGGGCAACGTTGTCAAACAAAAATATAGTACAATAAAACAAAATTTTAATCAGCAAACAATCAAACAACATTTCAAATATTCAGCATTCAACATTCAGCTTTACTATTCAGCATTCAGCAATCAGCATCCAGCACTAAGCATTCAGCCATTTTTAACAAACGAAGACTTACATTCTCCTTTATATTTTATCATCGCAAAATTTGAATCAGTCGTGCGAGTCCTAACATTTTTTCATATATAAAAAAGAGTGTAGTACCTCTTTCCGTTCCTTTCACATTTAACATCTTATTTTTATTGATTTGAGGCTCAAAGGAGATTCTATATATGAGTAGTCAAGTGATTTAGGTTATCCTTACGAAATCTGGAGGAGCTTTGGAGCAGGAGGCTTCAGCGTGTAGATATATAGTTAGAGTTTTCGCTGTGTTGATATTCTGTATGATGTCTTGTATTGTATTAGACAGAAATGTTATAACTGTCTAAATTGAGATGTTTAGTTGTGTACTCTGATGTATATGATACTATGTATATGTTCCATATTATATTTTCAATCGTTCCGCTGTGAGATTCTGACGTGTTGTTTCTTTCTTTCTTCTCTTTCTTTTTTATTCAATCCCTTTCTTTCTTAATTAGTGATGCGATTTTCCGGTGATAGAAAGTCGGGTCACTACAGTTGTGTTGCATGAAATATTATAACTTTAACTAATCATTATATATGCAAACTGCATGTGAATTAATATGTTATGAATTCCTATTCTGCCCGAAGGCCTGGAAATCTGTGCGTGGAAAGTAGGATTTTAACATCGGAAGGAGGATACCGTGGGAGACTAAATTGTTAAACGGTGAGGATGATTCCCGCTTCAGTTTTTGCCTTAACTTTTGGGTCTTAAAGAATCGTTGTTCAGCATTAAGGTTAAAAAGTGGATTTTTGTTTGGATTTTTGCTATGAAAAGATATTGCATTGTCAAAATCTTATTTCATATATGTAATCTTCAAGGTGGATCTCTTGTGTTATTAAAGAAAATATTTTACTTTTATGAATTTTAATTGATTAAAAAAAAAGGCACAATTCATATTTGTTCAATTATTATTTCGTTTGAATTATATAAAGACAATTTTGAGAATTTCATCAAAATAGGCCTCACAATTCACTTGTGCACCTTTTATTTGCACCAGAAACGAGGTTAGTCATCTACAATATCAATGTAAACGCACATGTATATGTGTTCGTGTATAATTATATGCATGTGTATGTTGTATAATATATGTGTGTATGTACATAAAACATGTGGGAGCGCGTGCGTATATGCGTGCAAAAAGTGTTGTTAATATGCAACATGTCTTCAGTTGATGATGTTTATTTCAATGGCTAGACGAACAAATATTGTTGTACACATATTCTTATATAACTACAAAAAGTAGAAATTGCAACATGTTGATACTTTTATGTTGGATAAAGTGAGATTTGGTAAGAGGAAGCTGACTGCTGATGTTCCACGTTATTAATTCTACCCTCGTCCAATTTTGGATCATGTTTTTATAAACCAAAGATTTTACCTTGCTTATTTATTGTAAAAATTTGGGTTTATTATGCACATTTTATACAGGAGGTAACGCAATCTCCAGTGAGAGGCTTTTATCTTTAAAGTGATGCTTTTGGCAAAGAAGCTCCTAAAACTGAAAGTAGTCAAAATAGATTTTTCTTTTTTCTTTGTCGATTTATGGTGAAATGTAAATTAGTGTTCAGATCCAAGGCAATAGTTAAGCAGACTTAGTTTTTGCATTTGGTTTATTTCACACTATATTACTACAATAAAATCATTGGACTAATGTTTGGCTTCACTTAAACTTATTTGTTCTTGTTATTGATGCCAACTCAGCAAAGTTTATAAACGACTTAATGACATCATCTAACCGTTTTCTAGGTTTAACGACTCCTCCACCAAGGGCTAAGCAAGTAATTGCGGCTGAATTGTGTCAAGCTGCTGATGGTAGAAAACAAAATTGTGTGGCGGATTGTAGTTGTGAACAAAGTAGAAAAAGAGCAGTAAGTTCACATGGAGAGAGCGCCTCACCACCCAAACACAAATTTGAAATTTTTGGTGCGCTTACAACAAAGGAACAAAAGATGAAGTCTGAAGGATGTGATGTCATATCCTTTATCAGCAATTCCACCATGCCAGCAGAATCAGGATGCAAATGATGGTAAATTCTGTGATAAATTGTCAAACTACCATTAAAATGCTCCCTATGACATATTTTATTTTACTTTTTGCTTGGCCGCTTGCATGTTTCATATGTTGATAACAAGGCCTTTTTGGGGGGACAGTCTCACAGAATGATTAAAGACAAGTTTACCTACTTTACTTTAGTTTGAAATATAGCCCGTAAACTATTTAGTCTGTTTATATACCTACGAGGTAAGTACATGGAATCACATTGTCATATTGTACTTATACCGTACAGTATTATTATAAGAACCACCTTAAGTGCTTTTTTTTTTCCAAAAAAAAAAAAAAAAAGATTTTATTAGGATAACTTGTATGCTCTAAATTGTAAGTCTCCATTTAATTAGTTATTTGTCTATTTTATGTACGAGTATGCTTTTACATTTACCATGTCCTAAATCACGTTCTTGTGCTTAATACAGTTTATAGCCATCATTTTTGTTAAGTTTGTAATATATCCTTAATATAGGCCTTCAACATAATTTAATTCAAGTTAGTTGAACCATTAGGTACCCAGAGTACAACCCCTCGTTTTGACGTGGTCAGTGAAAAATAGGTTGCTGCAGATACCTCACTTAGGAACGGAGAGGCATCTGAGTTTGATGATTCCAGAAATGTATCTTCTGCTTCTCTAGCTTTTCAGACGTAGAGGAATTTAAACTTGTTCTAAACATGAATTCTAATGCTGTCATGCCAAGACAAGACACAGTTATTAAAGCAACGGAGGAAAAGTACCTTAAACGCTACATGTTTTCAAACCCTTAATTTTCTCTCAAAAAAAATCTTGAGAGATATGTGCCAGTGTGCATCAGAATGAGTCATAAAACTATTAGTTATAAGCAAGAAAATGTTGTTAAGCTTTCATGTGATGAGGAAAGCAAAGATACCCTGGACAAAGATGAGAACAATGCAGAAGGAAATGAAATCAAAGCCCAAAAGAAGATAAATTGTAGTTCTCGTAGTTTGCAAGTACTTAAAGTGTATACAAAACCTCTGCATGATCGAGATGATATTAATAAAGGTAAAGAGAGGGCTACAATATCCTTTGTACACGAGTGTAGCAACTAGGAAGCTCCTCCTCCATTTTGTTGCATACCTAAAAGCATTGTGTATCAGAATGCATACGTTAATTTCTCATTAGCTAGAGTTGGTGATGAGGATTGTTGCTTTGATTGTTTTGGCGATTGTGTAAGTGTACCCATACCTTGTCCGTGTGCACGAGAAACTGGAGGGGAGTTCGCATATAGAACTGATGGCTTGCTAAAATCCTTTTTTCTAGATGAATGCCTGTTTATTTATAGCAAGCCACAAAAGCATCACCATGTGTATTGTCAAGACTGCCCTTTAGAACATCTAAGAAAAGTAATGTTTCAAATAAGCAATAAGTTTAAGGGGCATATTGCTAGAAAATTTATCAAAGAATGTTGGATCAAGTGTGGTCGTAGTAAACAGTGTACAAACCGAGTTGTTCAGCATGGCATAAGTCAAAGACTACAGGCCATATGATGTTATGTGACTTCTGAGTGGAGGACTATCCTCAAAATTCTACTTTATTCAACTTATGTAACTTAATAAATATATTGATTTAACATGATGTTAGTGCACTTTCTTTAAACTAATTTTCCACAATGTTATCCGAAAATTTCATGTATTGTGGAATGAGATGGTTTTAAACTAAATAAACCTGGGCAAGAAGCTGGGAAAATGTGCAATCTGAATAAACCTTGGTATAGTGATGTCGAAGATGGTATCCAGTCTGAAACCAACATTCATCCTCCCATCGGTTCCGCTTCTGCTCACACAGGAAGATGAAGAGAGATCTGTAGAAGAAGCTAACTTCCAAAACACACAAAACTGGAGTGAACCATAGGCATATACCCCTAATCTTTCCCTCATTCAGCATGTTCCTTCTCTTAAACAGGTGACCACCAGTCCTTCTCCCTATTCGTGGTCATTGCAATTCCCTTTGAGTTGGAGGATACTGCTCATGTCAAGGAGGTGAGCCAAAGTTTTGTTTCTAACCTCTATGCCCACACTGTTGATCCAGTTGTCGCACTTCCTTCTGCTCAACTGGACAATGCGCAATCGATCGCACTTGATCAGCTTCAAAGTTTTCTAGTTAGAATCTTACCTTCATGTATATATTTCTTATGTATAGGTTCTCTCATATTCCTTTTCCTTTTCTTTAATGTGCGGCACATTCCCATGAGTCCCAGAAGTGCTCTTCTGCCTTTATGGATGAACTATCTCAGATCAAGAAAATGCTTGAAGACCTGAGCCTCTCTCGTGCACTCTTGGAGATGAAGTGGCTGAACTTCACGTGGATCTAGCTACTTCTCATAAGTGCTAAATCTGTTTTGACAAACAAGGTCACAAATATGTAAGAGCAGTTAGAGCTTAAAGATTTAACTCTTCATGCTGTTGGGAAGAAAGTCCAAGAAATAATTTCTCCAGATGTACTCCAAGAAAAGTTTGATGTGAAACAAATAATGTTTTGTACAAATCCTATGTCCAGTTCAAGAAGCAACTTGGCTCAACGCCTGATTACACCTCATTCGGGCTTTGAATCTCATTACTCGCAGAATTACACAGTCGTTTGTGAAAAACTATCGTTGGACACCGTGGAAATCTTTTAATGAGATGATGCTCCAACAATATATAGATCGTTGTGTGCCATCCTCTTCCCTGATCAGGGTTGTGCTAATTGCCTACTTTGTTGCAACAAGATATATAAACAATTCCGCCCCTTTTACTGGCTTTGATAAGATTGGAGGGAGAAGCCAGATGGCCCTTTAGTGCTTGAAATCATAGTTATTAAGGCCGTGCGCCTAGGCTCAAAAAAGCCCAAGACTCGAGGTTTGCGTCCTTTTCAATTTGAGTGCGCCTTTTTGCAAAATTCAAATTTTAATTTGCAAAATAATTAAATAAAAATTCTAAATTGTTAAATGAATTATAAAATATAGATTAAAATTTAATTTTTTGTTAATAAAATATTGAAATAGTTGAATGAATTATAAAACATGGTTTAAAAATTAATTTGTAGTTAGTAAAATAGTAGATTAAACTTGTATAAAAGGCACGCATAAAAGTCTGAAGCTCAAAAAAGCCCAAGGCTCAAGCCTTACGCCTTTTTGCGCCTTAACTACTATGCTTGAAATGCATGCTTGTATTCTCATCTCCTTACCCGATTGACAAAGGAAATGCACTTATCAGTTGTTTTTGATATGAATTTGTTTAGGGTTGCTACTTTCACAGTCAAACTCAACACATCTTTCGACTTCTTTGGGGTTTCCTTATTTCTTGTGGTGTCAATTTTCTCTGGGTTAGTTTCGATCCCTTTGGCACTAACGATATATCCCAAGAACTTTCTTGACTATAGTGTGAACATGCATCTTAATGAATTAGGTTTCATTTGTACTTCTAGATCTTACACATGCCCCTGAGCTTTCTTGGATTTTATCAGCATGCCATCTACATATATCTCCATGTTCTTTCCAGTCTGCTCAGAAAATACTATGTTGACCAAACATTGGTATGTTGCATTTGTGTTCTTAAGTCCAAATGACCTGGCTTTGTAGCAATATAATCTATTGTATGTTATAAAACTAGTGTGCTCCTGATCTGGTTTAAATATTGCGGTTTGGTTATATCTTGAGTAAACATCCATGAAAATGAATAGCTCATGATCACGGATGGCGTCCACTAACTTATATTCTGGACAGGGAAAAACTGTCTTGTGGATAAGTTTCGTTCAGGTTAGTGAAATTTACACATGTTCACCACTTTCTATTAGGCTTCCTGACAAGCATTTGGTTCGCAATCTATTTTGGCTAGTTGACCTCTCTATTGAACCGTTGTTGTTAACTTCTTCATGTAATACATCATATCGTTCTTGATCCAGATGTCTCTTTTGCTGGACTTGGTGAGATATTGAATTGATGTTGAGCGTATATGCAAATCACCGAAGGTCGGTTCCTTTCATGTTCGCATGAGTCCATACAAATACATTCACTTAGCACTTCATAAAATTGATCAATTCTGTATGCAGTTTCTTGCTCCTATTTTTTCATATCTTTACAATTTTGTAGGATGCTAGAATCTAATCACACATCTTTTAAAGCTTATATAGGCTTAAGTTCCCTTGTGTACACCCACTACTTCGTTTTCCTATAGTTTAGATGTTGCATTTTAGAAGGTTACATTTTTTGCTTGGTCACTTAAATATTGGACATAAAATAAAGCATGCTAGTCAGTTCCAATCATATGGAGGTATCATCTCTTTCGATTTTTTCCTTTCATGTCCGCTGTAGCCGTTTGGTAACTTGTTTCGGTGTCAAAGTTGGGATCAGAGAGTTTTTTCTTCTCCTGTCCTTGTTCTACCGTTTTAGCAAAATTAGATTTTGCATTGTTTGTTTTACTATTTGAAACATTAGTATAAACAAATGGTACTTTGTTATCATAGGTGGTAATTACAGAATACAATACTTTGTTATCATAGTTGATCAGTACATAATTTAACCACTAGATCCGTTTGTGAAGTAATGATTCCTGTTTTTATAATTCTAGCTCTTCCTAGGAAAGCACGGTAGAGAAATGGTTGGTCGATGAAGAGAAAAGTACCATAGAAAACGTGCATAGCGGATCCTTCCCGCTGTCACCATCAGTCTAGTTGCTGTTGGCGAAAATCCCTTCAAATGATCAGTCTAAGGGAATAAAAACCCAACGCAACGGAAAACAACTGTATCGTGATTGCAGTGAGACGAAGCAAACAGAGATAAACGGCAGAACAGACAGTCATGGATCAATGCAAGGCAGAAAAATAAATAACACAAGTATTTATAGTGGTTCCACTACGACGAGACAATGTACGTCCACTTGGAGGGATGAGGAGATTTTATTAATTACTGGAAGATTAGAGTTACAGGATTGATTTACTTTTGAAAACTATATATAAGAAGAATTTATAATACAGACACAATTCTTTAGAGTTTCAGCTCTTTAGGATGACCGTCATTGTTGTCTAGAAGCTTCACTATTTATAGAGTGAAGAAATAAGTAGGGTAGCTGCAATATAGCAGCCCCGAGGTTTGGTTCGACACATCTTGTCCGGCAAACTGCACAATAACATTTGGTTCGGTAAACAACACTCAAGATCTGAACCGGCATGATCCAATACCGAACCAAATATTTGGTTTGGCCTTACCTTGTTTCGACATCACTTGGACCTGTAGTCCACATCAACGCTACTGATTCGGTATAAGCCCATAGATCTGGAGCAGCAATCATTGGTTCAGCCATGCTTCAGCACCGAACGAAATATCTGGAGCGGCAAGTCTGGACTGGCATCCCATCACCATCAGACGAGATATTTGGAGCAGCAACCCCCAATCACCACATTAGCAAATCTTTGATCTGGCATCTTCCATCACCGAACGAGACTTTCTCTTGCCTTCACTGCCGATCGAAGCACTACCACCAGACCAAAATTCTAGTCCGGTCTTCCACCGAACGAGGTCACATTCTCATCGAATGAACTCCATCGGACCAAATCTTTGGTCCGTCATTTCCTTCACTGAACCAAACTTCTGGTTCGACCTCCAAGCTTCTCCGCAACACCGTGGCTTCAAGGACTCCTACTTCTACTTTGGCATTCTCTTCTCCTACGAAATTGGTATCACATCTAACAATCTCCACCTTGATACCAAATTTCATACAAGCCTTCCAATCCATCTACACCACTATGCTCCAAGCAATGATGCTTACCTAACGAGCTTCGACAATGCCATCACCCATTACACTTAGTCAACGAACTTCGGCAAAGCCATCGTCCGTCAACAAAGTGTTCGAAGTACGCAGTCCGTGTAGAACCTATCAATCTCCACCATGAAAACAATCGTCTTCATGAACCATCTCAACTCTCCCCCCATGGCACCCCGTGGTACCTAGCATTTCATTAAGCGAATTAAGTCCGAACAATGCTCAAACTTAGCAACAGGCAATGACTTGGTAAACATGTCTGCTGTGTTCTCCTTTGTGTGAACATTCTGAAGACGAACCAGCTTCTTTTCACTTATCGAGACAAGGAACGACTCTTTCACCTCAAAATGCTTCGTGCTCGAGCTGTCAGCTAAGTGAATCGCACTCTGACTGTCACAGTACACATCCACGCCATCATATACGATGCCCAAATCACACAACAGTCCCCTCAAATAAAGTGCCTCCTTAGCTACTTCAACCGCATCTATGAGCTCTGCCTCTGTAGTAGATAAAGTCGTAATCGTCTGCAATCTTGCTCTTCAACTGATCGCTCTTCCACCAAAGGTGAACACATATTCGGAGTCCTTCGATCTCTATCACCGGCATAGTCGGAATCGCAAAATCCAACCAAATTGAAATCTTTTCATCTGCCGCCAAAGACAAGTCCATGGTTTGGAGTTCCTCTAAGGTATCTGAATATACACTTCACTGCTTTCCAATGTGTCTTTTCTGGATTTGCCATGAACCTACTCACCAATCTAACCGCCTGTGCAATGTCAGGTCTAATGCAGACCATGACATACATCAAGCTGTCAATTGCACTTGCATATGAGACCTTCATCATACAAGCCTTGTCCTTTTCCGAGTTCGTAGAGCCTTTACTAAAAAGCTGTATGTGCAAAGGCATGTGTGTGCTGATTGC
This sequence comes from Allium cepa, assembly GCA_030765085.1. NCBI lineage: Eukaryota > Viridiplantae > Streptophyta > Magnoliopsida > Asparagales > Amaryllidaceae > Allium > Allium cepa. The sequence continues at coordinate 90,572,463 of CM060928.1, forward strand.
CTTTGCCCCTTCCATGCTAAACCGAGCAAGTACCTTTCGAATGTACTCATTTTGGGTGAGGCTCAGAAGTCTTAACTTTTGATACTTTTGGATTTCCACACCCAAAATTTTCTTTGTTACTCCAAGGTCTTTCATTTCGAATTTCACTTTTAGCTTTTCGTTTTAAACTATCGATTTCAGCCTTATCCTTGAAAGCAATCAACATATCATCCACGTACAAGAGTAGGTACGTCCATTTACCATTCTTTAAATGTTTGAAGTACACACAAGCGTCTTTGATGCTATGATCAAAACCAAGTGAAAGCATAAAAGAGTCAAACCTCTTATACCATTGTCTATACGACTATTTAAGTACATACAATGACTTCTTCAATTTGCAAACCCAATTTTCTTTTCCATCTACAATAAATATTTATGGCCGCTTTATATAGATGGCCTCGTCCAAGTCTCCGTGCAAGAAAGCGGTTTTCACGTCTAGTTGCTTCAACTTCAAGTCATGAGTTGCGACGATAGCGAGCAAAATGCGGATGGACGTATGCCTCGCTATTGGAGAAAATATCTCATCGTGCTCCAATCCTTTTCTTTGTAAAAACCCTTTAGCAACTAGTCTAGCATTGTACCTTCCATCATCCTTCACCTTGAACACCCACTTGCAATCTATGGATCGGCTTCCTTGAGGAGGTGGTACTAAATCACAGGTCTTGTTTTTCTTCAACGACTCTAACTCTTCTTCCATGGTGCACATCCACTTCGAACTCTTACATGACTTCAAAGCTTCATCAAGGTCAAGCGGTTCCTCATAAATCACGTGTAGGGCATCGTCAAACTGATCATCAAGGCTATGCTTCGCAAACTGTCAATCACCATACCTTTCAGACGACCTAATAGTTTTATGGCTGACCCGGGTAGGTATTGTTTCTTCTAAACTTCTTTCAACTCCACGTTAAACTGAACTTCCTTTAGATTCATGCACATCATCAGCACTACTAGAAAGAACCCGTGAACTATCCTATGATGTTTCAACCGCGTTTTCCTCGACAGCATCAACAACAGCTTTACTATTTGGCTGGAATATGGGAACTTCTTCCATCTCATTAGGCCTATCAGAATCTTCTGATGTGGTAGGCTTCTTCGGATTGAACATAGCAGACTCATCAAAAGTAACAAATCTGGAATGAACAATCTTTCGATCAACAAAGTTTCAAATTCGATACCCTTTGATACCATTGGTGTATCCCATTAATATGCCCTTGTATGCTCTAGCCTCCAACTTGTCATCACCTGTATGGTGAACGTACACAGGACAATCAAAAATTCGGAAGTAACCAAGATACACTGCTTTACCTCTTACTTTTCCTCTGGATTCTTTCCATCTATGGCTGAGCACGAAATTCGATTTATAGTATGTGCCGCAGTTGATAATGTCTCAGCCCAAAAATCTCTAGACAAGTCCGCCGTCAATCTCAAGCAACAAGCCTTCTCCAGTAGAATCATGCTCATCCTTTCTGCAACCCATTGGATTGTGGATCGCCGGGTGTAGTGAAATGTCTCTGAACGTCGTGTTGTCTACAAAAGTCGAGGAACTCCCTAGAGACCAATTCACCGCTATTATCAGATCTCAGCACCTTCAAACTATAACTAGATTGGTTCTTAACAAACGCTTTTCAGTTTTTGAACTTCTCAAAACTCTCTGATTTGGCCTTCATCACATACACCCAAATTTTGCGAGAAAAATCATCAATGAAAGAGATAAAATATTTACGCTTCCAAAAGGAGTAACAACTGGTCCCCACACATCTGTATGCATGTACTCAAGTATCCGTCTCGATCTATGGAGTTTGATTCCAAAAGATACTTTAGTTTGCTTGCCTAACATACACTTCTGTCAAAAGTTCATCTTGTCGAAGCTTTCTCCTTTAATCATCTTCTGTCTTCGAAGTAACTTTAAGCCTTTCTTTGAAATATGACACAACCTGAGATGCCAAAGCCTTGTGGTATCCAAAACACGAGAACTGTCTATTTCAACACACGACTCTCGAAGAATTGTGGTTCCTTTCAGCAAATACAGATTTCGGAACACATTTCCTTTCATAAGAACTAGTGCACCTCTTGAAACCTTCAGATTTTCCTTCTCGATAGTTACCTTACATCCCAAAGATACCAATTGTCTTAAAGAAATTAAGGACTTCCGATTGAAACATACCAGACACCTGTCAAAGTGCGTATCACTCCGTCAAACATTCCGATCCTCGTTGTATCTTCACCCATTGCTCTATAACTAGCATCATTACCCATATGAATAGAGCTTCCCTCTCGTCCAACGAAAGAACTAAAATAATCCTTATTAAGCGTCATATGGAAAGACGCTTCCGAGTCCAGCACCCAATGGTCCGAGACATCCGATACTGCTGCAGACAACACATCGTTGGATACAGACTTCTTCACCGCAAATGATGAAGGTCCGTCTTCTTCCTTCTTTAAATTCGAACAATCATTTTTTCAATGACCATGTTTCTTACAGATAAAACACTTCTCGTCCTTAGACTTTTCTCTTCTATCATTACCGGGCTTCATGGACTTGGAACCTCTTTAGAGTACCAATTCTTCTTATCTTCTCTACCTCTTTCAACAAACATGCATTGACTACTACTTCCACCTCTACTTCCTTCACTTATCTCCTTCGTCTGAGAGATCTTCATATTTTCCACTGTCAATGTGTGTCTAGCGAAGATAAGGCTGTTAGCGAAACCTGTGTAACGCTCCGGAAGAAAACGCAAAAGAATCATTGACATTTGCCCCTCATCATCTTCAAGTCAACAGTCTTCATCTTCATCACTAGATCATCAAAGAAATTAAGATGTTCCTTCACTGAAGTACCATATCTCATTGACATGGTGAAAAATGTCTTCAGTAATATCAGACGGTTAGTCAGAGATTTTTTCAATTAGAGATTTTCCAGCTTGGTCCAAATGCCCATAGCAGTGGTCTCACTACTAATATCTGAGATGACATTCTCTCCGATAGCTAGTTGTAAAGTAATAAGCGTCCATTTCTTCATCTCTTTCCTTTCCACGGCTGAGATCTCAGCCGTCAACTCCTCAAGGGCAAACACTACTGGATGGACTTCATTCCTTATTAGAACAGCCTTCATCCTCCATTGCCACTTCCCGAAATCTTTATCTCCATTCCATTTCTCAATTGCCAACTGTGATCTTGACGCGATATACATCCATTTAGTATAGGATCTTGTAACAACTGGAGTCGCTTCATCTTCTGCCATAGCGTCTAACACTTCTCAATCAATCTTGCAGCTCTGATACCAGACTATTGGGGAAAATCCCTTCAGATGATCAGTCTAAGAAAATAAAAAACCTAACGCAGCGGAAAACAACCGGATCGTGATTGTAGTGAGACGAAACAAATAGAGATAAACACTAGAACAGACAGTCACTGATCAATGCAATGCATAAAAATAAATAACACCAGTATTTATAGTGGTTTCACTACCGTGAGAAAGTGTTCGTCCACTTGGAGGGAGGAAATTTTATTAATTACTGGAATATTAGAGTTACAAGATTGATTGATTTACTTTTGGAGACTATACATAAGAATTTATAATATAGACAAAATTCTGTAGAATTTCAGCTCTCTAAGATGACCGTCATTGTTGTCCACTCCATTATTTTAAAGTGAAGAAATGACGAGGACTGAATGCTATATAGCAGCCCTGAGGTTTGGTTCGGCACAACTGGTCCGACAAACAACACAATATCATTTGGTTCGGCAAACAACACTCAAGATCTGGACCGGCATGGTCCGGTACCGAACCAAATATTTGGTTTGGCCTTAACTTGGTTCGACATCACTTGGACCGGCAGTCCACCTCAACGCTACTGATTCTGTACAAGCCGTAGATCTGGAGCAGCAATCATTGATTTGATCATGCTTCAGCATCGAACGAAATATCTGGAGCGTCATGTCTGGACCGACATCCCATCACCACCGAACGAGATATTTGAAGCGGCATCCTCCAATCACCACATGACCAAATCTTTGATCCGACATCTCCCATCACCGAACAAGACTTCCTCTTGCCTTCACTGCCAATCGAAGCACTGCCACCGGACCAAAATTCTGGTCCAGTTTTTCACCGAACGACGTCACCTTCTCACCGAACGACGTCACCTTCTCACCGAACGAACTCCACCGGACCAAATCTTTGGTCCGACATTTCCTCCACTGAAACAGACTTCTGAGTCGGCCTTCAAGCTTCTTCGCAACACTGTGGCTTCAAGAACTCTTATTTCTACCTTGGCATTCTCTTCTCCGATGAAATTGGTATCACATCTAACAGTTGCTTCGTAGGAGATGATTGATGTGTTGTTGAAGCCAGAAAGTAGATCGAAATTGGATCTGGGTTGGAAGACACAACTTCTTTTGATAAAGTTATTCGATGGAAAGAAGCTTTGAATAACATGTTGATAGACGCTCCACTGTCTAACAATATCTTTCTTACTTTGCAGTTTAAAATCTGAAGCTTTATAACCAATGGATCTTGATGTGGAAAGACTACCCTGTGAGTCTTTTGCGGTGAACACGGATCCTAACCAAGCACTTTCAGAGGTTTCTATATTGGTTTGCTGATGTGGCAGGCTACTCAGTTCCTACTCTTAGCTTCATCAATTTACCTCTCCATTGCTCTTTTACTGGTTCCAGCTAAGTGTGGTCCATCGTGAGTACATCCGGTTGTCACATTAGGATTCCCAATCATATTTGCATGATCTGAATCAGAGGATAATTTGGGCTTTCATTTGTGCACAATGAATTTGACAAGTTAGGGCAGACCAGTTGATAATGAGAATGAAGAAGTAACTATGAAAATAAAATTGTGAATTCAGGGTTTATTACGAGAAACCGGTCATGTTTGTTTTGAAGAGAGTTATAAAGTTTTACGATTGAAGGTTTATTTGGCATAATTTGTGTTCACATTTGAGCTTTATTTGTTTTAGAAATGGTCCAGCACTGTTAATATAATTTGTTTTAAACTTTAAATTTCTCTTTATTTAAATCAAAAAGAGGGTATTAATAAAAAAGTTAGCAAACCAGCAAAGTACAAACTGAGAGATGGTAACATTCTTATACGAAAAAGGAACGAAGAAATTCAAATTTTGAAAATTGGAATTGAAACGGAATTTCCGAGTATACCGAGATATAACCGAAGTTTCGAAAATAACTTATGATCCAAACGAAAACGGGAAAAAAAATTCGAACCTTGTTTGTGTCTAACTTTCTGGTTTTTGAAGGGGAGGAGGGGGGCAAAGGGATTGATCGAGAAAGATCTCTTGTTCTTATTAGCTTAGAATAGAAGATCGTGATTTAATCCGTATATTTCATAGAAAAACTATATAAAGATTAACGAGACAAGGAGACCGTTGAACTAATGAAAAATAAAGATTATGAAAGATGTATGTAAACAAAACTAAAAAACTATAATATTTGTTTCATTTGTTCTCCATCTGCCTGTAACATAAGATTGATATTGATCTATTTAAGTTTTCCTACTTATTTTTTCCGTTCACATAGTTTATACTCTTGTGGCACCCTGGGCTGTGCCAGGTCATGACAGTGAAACATTATTACGTAAACAGTGCAATCCACAAAAAAAGCTTTGCTTGTTCATTATCATTTCACTCTTCCATCTTATGCCAGACTGAACTAATTATTGTATTAGGTCATCTAGTAAGCAACTCTTGGTATATTTGTATCTAACTTCAGTCATAGCAGAACTATATAGAGATTAACGGAAAAATGGAGAATATTAAAGTAACAAAAGGTAAAAATTGTGAATGATGTAAGTAAACAAAACCAAACAATTCTAACATTTCTATCATGTGTTCTCCTTCCACTCGTAACTAAGAAGATTGTTGGTCTACTTAAGGTTTCCTATTCAATTTTTCCCATTCACATGGTTTTTACTGAACACTTGACATACACGCATAAAAAATTGAAGACATTTCTTGTGATGGCTAACAATAAAATCGTTAAATTACAAGATCCAGATTTTTTATATCAGAAATGTTGTAAAGGGAACGTAATATAAATCCTATGCATGCATAATTTGTAGGGTTGTAGCTATATAAATACTTATACAGACAACAATGCGTATTCTTGTTCTGTTAACTTGCAAATTTGTAGCTCAATTTTTTCCTGTCTCGGAATCTAGGTCAAAGTCTTGTTTTTTCCTGAAGCTTACATGACTAGTAGTGCAAATTAACATCTTGATCCTAAATACTAAAATTAACTTTTGGATATGCTCACATCACAGTAGCCGTAGGTGAGGCGAGCGAAGTGAGCGAGGACAACCAACAAGGCGACCGTTAGGCCCAGTATACTAATCCGGGCCCCATATCTAAGAGTATATCTATTTATTTCGGGTTCTGGGACCAGCCATTCTAGGGATCGACTCAGCTCTCTCAAACTGTTTTCTGTTTTATAGCAATAGTAATGAAGTGCAAAGTAACTAACATCTTTTTGGTTTTGCACAACTAACGGTAATACTGCGTAATTATAGTAAAAAAATGACTGGTGATTGTCTATCTGCTATATCATGCGCTTGTTGTTAATGTTTTTTCAGTCTTCGTGCCTATTTTTAGAAGTTTCAACTAATCTTGTGGAAGTGTGTGAATGCATTTGAACAAAGTTGTTGAATAGTTTTTATGTATTGTCCTTAAACACCTTACTTAACACTTCCTATCAACAATAATTATCTCCTAGTTCGTTATTATCAGATTTTTAATTGAACAAGCTAACTAAATAATTGATGGGAAAACCAGTGATTGAGATACTTTTGTACCAAACAAGACATGTTATGAAATTCTTTGATCAATATTGAATTCAAGACTATTTTACCTTTGCAGAAGCGGAGCATGGTGAACTGAATAAAAATTGTTCTGAAATACGAGGATCATCATTGCTTCCAGTGCCACTTACTATTGTTGAAGAAGCAGCTCTGAACAGGACATGTTATGAAACTAGTATGTTGTCATTTGATAGCCCTATTAGATCACTTATAGAAGCTCGAGAAATCATAGTATCAAATGAAGCAAATGAAACACACATGGAAACTCCAGCAGTCGCGCTACCTGCTACTGTAAATGAAACAGTTGCAGAAAGTGTAACTATCAGCATGGCTACAGTAGAATCTATTGAACCACATGCATGTCCTGCTGAATATTTAGAACCAGAATCAATAGCCTTTAGTAAGGAGAATGAAATCATAGCTTCTGAATCAGTTGTTGATGTGGTACAAGAACATGCTGGCGCAAGTTCGTGTCCTGTGGAAACTGAAGGTGAAAATGCTCTATCTAAATATAGCATCAGTCCATGAAACTGAAAATACTATAGTTTCGAACATGGGGAATACCAGTGCTGAGAATTGTGAAGAATTAGCCGGACAGTCTCCTTTGCCTTCACCTCCATCATCATCAGAAGAGATCATCGGTTCATCGAACTTACACAGTGGGAATCTGCACGCTCAACAGCCAGTTATTGTGAATGAAAACTTGAACCCAGGTCATTCTAATGACTCATCTCATCCGTCTATTTTGTATCCATCGCCTCCACTGGAAACTGCAGGCATATCAAACTCACAGAGACCTGTATTGACCGAATCTTATCTCTCATATTTTCAGTCATCTGCAACTTTATTACCTGAAAGAAGCCCAACTGAAGAAAATAATACAGGCAGCAGTAGTGGTTCCCCTGGTATTCAAATATTACCGATAATTTCGATAATTCATCCTCTAGCTCTTCATCCCGACCCACTTCAAAATGAACTCACGAGAATACAGAAAAATATTGAGACGAGAGCAAAGGTACATCAGGAGAAGCAGTTGAAAATTAAACTAGAATGCGAGCAAGAGTTGGAAAAAGTGCGGAAGAAATACGCTGCACTTCTTGAGGAAGATCAAAGTGGATTGGATAAAGATAGGAAGAACCTTGAGATGATGTATAGCAAATTAGCCATGCACCAAAAATTAGCAGAGCTGTTTAGATGTCAGATTATGGGTATGGAAAGACCGGAGAGTTCAGGCGGTCGGCCTGTAGGGTCTACCCTGCAGTTTTATGATCATCAAGTGCAGATGACACAGGCAAGTCCCACTGCTCTAGGACCTACCCCACAATTTCATCATCAAGTGCACATGACATGGGCAAGTCCCACTGCTTCAGGACCGGCTACCCTACAGTTTCATCATCAAATGCACATGACACAGGCGCTACCTACTGCTCTAGGACCTCCTGCCCCACAGTTTCATCATCAAATGCACATGACACAGGCGCTACCTACTGCTCTAGGACCTCCTGCCCCACAGTTTCATCATCAAATGCACAGGACACAGGCACGTCCTACTGTTGTAGGGCCTCCTGCCCTACGTCCTCCGGCTCCTCATTCTACTTTACCGCTTGAGCCCTCCATCGATTCTGCCCTCAGATGTTTCACCAACTATGCTCAAACATAATTTTCCAGGCTCGCATAATCCAGAAACTTGAACAGCAAATAGGTAACCTGATTATTCAACAGACTGTCAATTACATATTCAATAGACTGTCAATTACATAATCCGGGAACTTGAACAACAAACAGGGATGATTTATTTAAGGATCGACCTTGTGAAATTATGAGTTTTGGTTCAATGTTATCTGCATTAGTTATGTTTTACGAATTGAAACTCAAAGTTTTTATTTGTTTATTTCTACATTCTAGTACAGTGAATCAAAATAAAGTATATATCATAAAGATTAGTTGGTGTATGAAGGGCTTCTTTGCTCTTAGATTTTAATCTCTTATAAAGCAGTCTAGTATGACATATGGATGGATGCAAGTTAACGACTGACTCTGTTTGTTTCAAACTTAAATCGATGAGCTTCACGTAAATTAAGACTTTAGTGTGATCTGTTTCTTGACCAATCGAATGTTCATGAATAATACCTTGTTTTAAAAATAAAAAACGCAGGGTGCATTTGTTAAATTTTGGTGAAACAAAATCACAAATAGAGGGAAAGAAATATGCAAAAGAAAGAAAGAGAAGATTTTGTTTCCCCTAATTAATAGGCATATTGAGTATGCTTATTTCTTTTTCTAATTGGCTAATCAAATTATTTTTTGCCATCTAATGTTAACTTGGGCATTAAGTAATTGATTATATAAATAGAGACTAGAAGAGAGGGTAAATGTATGGTGGAAAATCTATTTGCTAATTCTCCGATCTCCATTTTTGTTCTTCTTCTTCAACAATTTTAGCCATATAGATATTTGCTCCCTTTCTCAATTTGGTTATTGATTCAATGGTATTTTGTTTATTTTAGCTTTGTTCTATTAATTGTAAACAAAAATTTTGGTGAATCAATAAAGTGGGTGGTTGGGTGAAATATCTTGTCTTATTGCTTTTAATTTCAATTCCGTCTTATTTTTAATCCAATTTATCTCTTTGTGATTTGAGTGACAAAGATCCATTGATATAAGCTTCCGCAAAGCGCTGCCATTTTTTCACAACAGCATTTGCAGACAAAATGAAGCCTGTTACCGTGTCAACGTGTTCCCATCCAAATGAATTTGGTCCATTAGGGTCTAAGACTTTAATATGTAAGATGCCAATGGTTGTTTCCCAACCGACGTTCTCTGCACTTATTTAAATTGCTCTTTCTCCCTTTTCTCGTTTCCACATTTAAAAACGAACTTTCAACCAAATTTTGCGACAAATCCGATTTTTTTTCCAAATATATTTTTGTATATTCGTACTTATTTCTGTATTCTACCCTGTATGTATTTTCTAGGTTTTTTTGTAATTATTTATAGTTTATCCTTTTATTTACAGAATTTTAAGTTCTTTTGATTCATAGTTCATATCAATAGTTGATTGGATTTCCCAGGGCACATCAGACATGTGTTATGACATATAGAAACTCCGGAGGGATGAGTTGGAGTATCGTATCAGAAATTAGTAGATGCTTTCAGCGAGCAATAGAGTATCAATTTCATTGCTATCCATGCGAAGAATAAATGAGAATTTAAAGCATTCATGGTTTTCATTGAATCAGTTATTGCTCATCGAGGGAGGTGTTTGGAACCGGGCTCGATGGGTCTCGGATCGGGTTTCAATGATGAAAAACCCGATAAAAACCCGATCAAACCAGACCCGAATCGGCCCGACTAGAAAACATTGAAACATATGTATTTCCAGTGTTATTACCCAAGTAGAACTGACCCAACCCGACCCGAGCTTTAACCCCATCAGAACCGAAACTCATGTCAGGTCGGATCTATGTTTCGAAATGTGGTCTAGATCTGACAAAACCTGACCCGTTAGAACCGAGACCTGTCAGGTTGGGTTTGGGTTCATCGAGCCAGGCTTAATTGCCATTCCTACGTCCCGCCATTCACGACGCACGTAATCCATACATACGAGCAACTAGATTCCATAAGTATCACAAATGACGTTCCGCTAAAGGGTAGAATTTAAAACAACACAGAACATATCTATCATATCTACAGTCATACTAAATCTCATAATGGAAGGAATAAAAAGATAATATCAATGTAAACACGTGAAGACTAAGTGCATATAATATCAAGAGACAAGATTCAAGATCACAATACAATGTACAAATGATGCATCAAAATGAGAATATATATATCTATATGTATATATAATCATAGCACCACATAGTTATAGCTCTTTAACTCACCTTCAATTGGCAAAATCCCAACCTCATGTCAGTATACTTAAAGAATAAATAACAAAAGAGACTTAAAGAATAAATAACAAAAGAGACTACAAATATATGATAAAATATAAAATTTGATGAAATTGAAATATCACTAATATGTATGATTATCAAAATGAACGACTCTATGTCATCGAGATACTTCGCACTAACATCGTTTGATACTAATTCAGGTCCGTGTTATAAGTTATTCGACATTCAGATGGGTAACACGTTGCTCTCGACAAATGACTTTGAGGCAAAAACTGTTTGAACTACAATTCTACTCGATTACCGTCCTAACTCTACATTCATTCAACAAATGCCATCACCAATGTCATAAATCATCTCTTATCATTCTATCAAGTCCAAACCAACAATTCCACTATCTAAACCAAACACAACATTTCATATTAATTTATTGAACACATTCATTTTATAGTCAAATCCTTTAAAAACATCCATTAAATAGGATATTCATTTCTAAAAGCCCAATCCAAGTTCATTAACTAAGTCATAACCAATAGCAGATATTTAATATGATTTTTGGCAAATTTAGTGATATATATCATAGAATTCAAATCTGTCACCAAATACAAAAGAAATCTAATCTCCAGTGGAACTCATTTTGAAGCTCACTATTGCTTCTTAAAATACGACTCTAAGCTTCTTCAAAATTGATACTTGAAGAGATAAATTTGTAGATAATCTCTTAACTTGAATTTAGATATTTATTTCAGAATTTTGTGAAGAAATGAAAGAGTTGTGTTAATTTGAAGTTGAAAACCCTTATTTTCCTCTCTTAAAAGAGAGAATAGGAAGATAAAGAAGAGGGAAAATGAAATGGATGAAGAACTTCATTTCAGAGATATAAGACCAATTCTGTCAAATAACCATTTTGCTCGTATCGTCTTTTTTTTCTCATTTTATCCAATTTTAACAAATTTTATATGTTTTTCATGTGTAAACAACATTATGAACACAATTAATAGGTCTCGAGTCCTAAATCATTCATCATTAAAATTTATTTTTAAAGATATTTGTCTGTTTAAGTCAATTTTAACAGTTTATTTTATTAATTATTAAGTATAAAATTATGGATTGTTGCATTATCCCCCTTAAAAGGATTTCAATCCGAAATCATCAATACATGAACAATGCACCACATCTACCTTAACGTACATAACATCACTAACACTTACTATCACAGTATCAAAAGTAGCAGACCAATCATAAAAAACAAAACATTTTCTATACTAGCATGCAATCTTAATTAGTATCATGAAAACAAAAATTACTTATAGTAGATGGAATCATACCGATAAAAAGTTCTGTATTGGAAACATACATATTCTTTTCCAGCTCCCAAGTTTTATTTCCGAAATCCTCGCTCCATTGAACTCGAGCAAGCTTAACAATCTTGTTACAAAGTCTCTTAACACCACTCTTCATAATCATAATCCAAATAGGTTTTCTATGTTAAAATCCAGTCTGCACATCCCTTCACGAGCAACATATGAGTATTGTCAACACCTTTTAATAACATGAATCACTTGTTGTTACATGCGATTAAACTCATATATATATACCACTCCACCTCCATTATTTTTCATGATATAAGACTATTCTTCTTTCAATGTACGGTCATTACCCACACACAATGCGAGACACCCCAGCAGATCTCCACCTTGACTCGTATCCATATATGCGTCTTTCAATACGTTAATACGATACCTGCACCATATCGAGACTTTGTTCTCGTGTCATTCTACCAGATCCAACGTACCATAATCTAGTTCCACATTAAGTTTGACTACTTAAGCCTACACTGCTAGCCACTACGATTTACAGATCTCTTGCGCATTGTTTATTGTCTCAGACGTTACCATCGGCTCCGACACATGTTGAAATCCAGTCCGCACATCCCTTCGTGGGGACAACATATAAGTTTGGTCAACACTTTTTAACAAAAGAAATTCCTTATTGTTACATGTGACCAAACTCATATATATATCACTCCACCTCCATTATTTTTCACGATTTATGATTATTCTTCTTTTCTGTGCGTTCATTACCCCCACACAATGCGAGATACTCCAACATTCTAGGCATAGAAATATCCGGAACATCTGATTCCTCTAATTGACTTGGATCCATCACCATAGTTGAGTTATGTACACACTTGCATAAATGTGAAACATAGAACCCACTGCACTCTAGACATCTTTATGGAAAAATCAACTCTATATGGAAGTTTTTCAATCTGTTGCGCAATAAGAAATGGTCGAGTGAACCTAGATACAATCTTCGATGAATTGTGTAATAACTCTCTTCAATGGTGATGTTTTAATAAATATCAAATCACAATTTCGAATTCAAGATCAAAACGTTTTTTTATCTATATAAGACTTTTGCCAGGCTTAAGACGCCTCATTGTCTTCCATCTCAACTCGAATTTCTCTGAAGTTCCATGGATCATATCTAATCACGAATTACCTTATCTGAAGTTAGTATGTGACTTTTAAAGTAATGGAAAAACAAAGATTATGAATGATATAAGTGAACAAAACCAAACAACTATAACATTCATGAATTCTTCTGCTTGTAATATAAGATTGATATTGGACCGCTTAAGGTTTCCTATTCATTTTTTCCTATTCACATAGTTTCTACTGGAATTTTGATTTTATAAAGCTTTAACAGTTTCAGTTTAAGCATAAATCCAATTTTGCTATTGTTTCCTTCTCTTGGATTATTCTGCTAACATAAAAATATTACATTTGCCGAGGAAGTTTGAAATCCTAGTTCCGTCCTTATTAATCGCAACAAGATTAAAGTTTAACGTGAAATTGGAAAAGTAATGAAATCTGCGATGTATATGTATAAAAAATTGAAAACATTCTTGTGACTACTAACAATAAAATTTTAAAATTACAAGATCTAGAATTTTTTATTTTGAAATCAAAAATATTGTAGGACATGATGTAAATCCTATGCATTCAAAATTTGTAGGCTTGCAGCCATATAAATACTTATACTGAAAATATTGCATATTTTTGTTTTGTTACTTGCAAATTTGTAGCCCAATGTTTTACCGTCTCGGAATTTAGGTTAAAGTCTTATTTTTTCTGAAAGCTTATCTCAAGATGTTACCAAGTACTTAATCAACTCTAGCACAAATTTTTGATATGAGCCTTCAGGAAAAACTTATTGTAGCAATAGGCTTAGAAAACTAATTGTTGAAATAAGCCTAGTTTTATATGCCTGGCGCAATTTAAAATTGCGCAAGCTTTACATTGTTGTTATAGTTTGGGCAATTTTAAATTGCACAAGCTATAATATATTTTTTAAATAATAATTTTAAATTGCACAAGTGCAATTTTGGGTTTAAGAAAAACAGAGCACCTGTTTATTCCTCATTTTCTTCCTTCTCTCTTTCATCGCACAATATCCAACTTCCTTTCACCCTAATGTCTTTCAATATTCAAAGTTTTTTAACATAAGCAAAGATTCTGTTGAAATAAAAGTACTTTCGTTAAAGATTCTCTATAGAAACATCATATTCTTCTCAAACCAAGATATCGGTTTAAATTTTATGAATTTAGGGCTTTTCCCAATATGTTATTTAGTTGAGTTAGATTTGATAAAGTTGTTAAATTAAGTTTTACATAAGTAATAATTATTGTTTTTGCTAGTATTATTTCATGATATATGAAAGTTTAGTTTCTTTTATAGATAATGTCAACAATTCCAATTATATTTTATTACGATGAAAAATTGTTGATTGACGAAGACGATAAACCTAAATATATTGGTGGTAAATGAAAGGATCGAAAACCAAACGGTAGTTTTAGAAAGCTAACACAATACGTATTCGAAGTGACAAAAATCATTCATCTTGAATATAATTTAAAAGTAGTAGTAAAATGGGTCAAAAATGATTGTTATTGGGTATTGATGTGGAAGATGATGATGATATTAATTCTTAATTTTCGATTGGAATGAAAGTGATATAAATTATTATTACGAAAATAAATCTTGTTAATGTTGTAGAAACATAACATTCCACGCTATCAATGGTAGTGTCAATTTCAAGAAACACAACGTTTGACACTTCTTATATGGCAACTCATTGTGATGGAGAGTTTATAAAATTTATTAAATCAATGTAGCGGAATAGTTAGAGGATCGTCTTGTAAGCACAATATTGGATCATAATTTTGTATATCCGACTTGTAGTATTCCAAATCAATCTCAAACAATAGTCAAGTGTATTAAATTTAACATTAGTATTTTCATTTTGAATTACATTCGTACACTTAACTCTTATCAATAATTTTGCTATTTATAGTTTCAAAATGATTCAAATGGAAGAAGGATCTCATGCTCGTGTGAATGACGACGACGATGATGATTACATTGAGAATGCAAACAACAGTGAAGTTCAATTGGATAGCGTGCAAGTCGCTTGGGCGTATGACATAAATAGAACTTCGGTTGATAACATGGAAGTTAACGTTGAAGCAATCATATATGAGCTAATCAACTGGTTGGCGATCTAAAAGCCGACAAAGATACAATCATATATGAAGATTCGTTAGTCGATGATGTATGTACTACAACAATGATGACAAAATCCATTATGAATAACTTTCAGTTAAAAGTTGAAGTATTCGGAATGTTGTAAAATAGGATCTCGGGTTGGATTAACTTTTGAAACCAAAGAGAAACTCATTGAACAATTTTGTGAATGGACGATCAAACGTTCAGTTTCCTTTTCAAGTAGTGAAGTCGTGTGCAAATCAATATACAATTCGATGTGATGTGGACGAAAAATGTTCTTAGAGAGTGCATGCTAGTATAGGAAAAAAAACCCTCAAAATTGTTGGAAAATAAAAAACATATGAAGGAGATCACACTTGTTTAAATCTAATGTATTCAACTTACATTGCTTTTCAAAAACAGTTAATTTTTAATTTTCTTCTCATTGAGGATCTTTATAATCTATATCTTTAATTTTGCTCGAATGATCTACATGTTGAACTATTTACACGCTCTAATTCATAACAACCAATACAAATCAATATTTTATAATGTATTTTCTTTAAAAAACGATGTATAGAAAAAGAATACCTCCATAAATGATTGATTTTCACTCGTTTGTGTTGAAGATAAGTGACTTCTATCAACATGTCCGGGTGATATTTCTACAAAAATTAAGCATCCAATACATAGCCATTAATACTCAATTTCGTTTTCTTTTTCAATTATTTAACCAGTGACACTTGAAAATCAAATCAATCAACTACAACAATGATAACTAAAATTAGTTAAACATAGAAAAAAGACTTCACTTAATTCAGATTTAATTTTTTATCTCTAATTTGTGAATATGACGAAGAACTCTTCTATATTGAGAACAAAGAACAAATTAATTGAAGCTAATTCTGATTTTGCGATTGATTTGGATAAGGGATTGAGAGAGAGAAAGTTGGAAATGGAGGTAAAATGAGTTGGGAATGATGAAAGAAGAAATGAAAGAGAGGAGGAAGGAAATAAGATGTAAAACAGTCGTCCATTTTACGTAACCTCGAAATATAACTTGCGCAAGTTCAATAATTTTTATATAAAAAATATATAGCTTGCGCAGTTTAAAATCGCGCAAGTTATCATTAAAAGTATAAAGCTTGCGCAATTTAAATTGTGCAAGCTATATAGAAACATACGTATTTTTACAGTTACTTTTTAGGGAAGTCTATAGCTACAATAACTTTTTTTATGCTCACATCAAAAATTTGTCCTTAGCTCTATGTTTCTTGTTAGCTTACATGACTAATAGTGTAAATTAACATCTTGAACCTAAACACTAAAATTAACTTTTGGATACTGACGTGCAAATTAACTGACATCTTTTTGGTGTTGCCCAGCTAATTGCGATACTACATGATTACAGTAAAAAAATGACTGATGATTGTCTTTCCGGTTGTAAATGTTATGCAATGTGCTTTTGTTTATTATACGTTATTGATGTTTTCTCAGTCTTCGTAACTATTTTTAGAAGTTTCAGCTTTATCTTGTAAAAGCGTGTGAACGCATTTGAACAAAGTGGATGAATAGTTGTTATGATCAAATTATTATTTATCTTATTTACCATTCCTATTTCATTCTTAGTAGCTTTATTTGCAACGTATCAAAACTTTTTACTATTATGTATATGGGTTTGAGATGCCTCAATCATCAAACTAAATGTACTCAGATCATCAAACTTCAAACGTTTGACTTCTCATTGAACAAATTAACTAAGCAATTGATGGAGAACCGATGATTGAGATACCTGCTGTACCATTCTAGACATGTTCTGAAATTCTTTGATCGATGCTGAATTAAAGACTAGTTTACCTTTGCAGAAGCGGAGCTTGCTGAACCGAATAAAAACTGTTCTGAAATGCTAGGATCGTCGTTGCTGCCAATACCACTTACTAATGTTAAAGAAGAAACTACTCCACCAAATAGAATACATCATGATATTACGGGTCTTCATCAGATACAATACATGATGAAATTCAGGTTATCATCTCCTTCTGAATCTAAAACTGCTGAGCTAAACAAAAGATGTTCTGAAGTACCAAAAACAACATCATGTTTGATAGTAGCTTCCGTAGAAGTGGAACCTAATGAGCAAAACAAAACACGGGACACAAGTTCGGGATTGACATCTGAT
Source organism: Allium cepa (assembly GCA_030765085.1). Lineage (NCBI taxonomy): Eukaryota > Viridiplantae > Streptophyta > Magnoliopsida > Asparagales > Amaryllidaceae > Allium > Allium cepa. The sequence continues at coordinate 90,589,948 of CM060928.1, forward strand.
ATATTACCGTCTATTGAAGCTGAAGCTACCGATCTGGTTGATGAAATTCCAAGATCGATATCAGACAATTCACCATTATCTGTTATTGAAAAAGAATCTACTGAACCAAATAGAAAAGGTGTGATATTTGTGGTTCAACTACAGTTCCATCTTCTATGCCCGCTGAAGAAACTTCTGGTATATATTCATATACTGATCCAAGTATAGCATGTACTGTAAACCAAGGATTAAAAACCGATTCTGTGCCATCATCTTTGGTTGAACAGGAGCTCAGCGAGTCAAATGGAACAAGCATATTGTCATTTCATAGCCCTGGTAGATCACTTGTAGAAGCTTGAGAAATCGTAGTATCAAATGAAGCAAATTAAACAAACGTGGAAACTCCAGCAAATGTGCTACCTGCAACTGGAAATGATATCATAGCTTCTGAGGCTGTTGATGTGGTACAAGAACATGTTAACCCAAGTTCATGCCCTATGGAAATTTTAGGTATCTTAATATAAAAAACTGAAGTTGAAAATGCCCTATCAAATTATATAGCATCAGTCCATGAAACCGAAAATATCGTACTTTTGAATAAGGTTCCACTGGAAACTACAGGCATGTCAAACTCACAGAGACCATCATCACGACTGCGACTTTATTGCCTGAGAGAAGCCAAACTGAAGAAGATAATATAGGTAGCAGTTGTGCTTCCCTGGTATTCAAATATTACCAATAACTTCGTTAATTCATCCTCTAGCTCTTCATCCCGACCCAATTCAAGATGAATTCACGAGAATACATGAACACATTGAGATGAGAACGAAGGACTAGGAGGTTAAGAAGTTGAAAATTAAACTAGAATGCGAGCAAAGTGGTTGAAAAAATGCGGAAGAAGTACGATGCTGTTCTTGAGCAAGATGAATGTGGATTCAATAAGGATAGGAAGATCCTTGAGATGATATATAGCAAATTAGCCATGAACCAAACATTAGTTGACCAGTTTGGATGCCAGTTTATGGGTAGGGAAAGGCCGGGGAGTTTAATGATCATCAAGTGCAGATGTCACAGGCAAATACCACTGCAATAGGACCTACCCCACAGTTTCATTATCATATGCCAATGCCACGGGTGCATCCTACCACTGCAAGGCTTGCCCTACATGCTCAGCCGCTTCATCTACTGCATCGCTGCAGACCTTCATCGACTCTGCCCTCGACTTCTTCATCAGCTATGCTCAGACATGATTCTTCACACATCTACTCCAGGGACTTGAACAGCAAATAGTACCTGATTATTCAATAGGTTCTCGATTACATACATTATATACCACTGAGTTATAAATCAGCAAGTCTTGAAAATACTCTTTTTTGACAGTGAGAAAGCATAAATAATTCATGACTGAATTTGCATTTACTCGAAAACATGTTTACAGTGATAATTTATATAAGGATTGACTTTGCGAAATTATGACTTTTGGTTCGATGTTATTTACATTAGTTTTGTTTTATGAATTGAAATTCTATGTTTTATTTGTTTATTCCTACAATCCAGTACAGTGAATGAAAATAGGGGTTATATATCATAAAGGTTAGTTGGTTATGAAGAACTAGTTTGCTCTGAGGTTTTAGTCTCTTATGAAGCACTCTAGTATGACATCTAGATGGATGTAGATGAGTGACTGGCTCTGTTGTTGCTTGATTCAAACTTTGATTGATAAGCTTCACATATAACAAGGTTTTATTGTGTGCTTTCGTTCTTGACCAACCAAATGTTCATGTACCATTTGAGCTGCATGATGAAATTAGGTTCATTAACGTCTGATGCATCAAACGTCAACGACTATTTCCCAACCGACGTTCTTCCAGGTATTTAAATCCCCTTTCTCTTCCTTTCTCACCATCTCCACCTCCAATTCCGAACTTTCAACTGAATTTTTAAACAACTTTGTTTTTTATTTTTCTAATTATATTTTTGTAAATTCATGCTTATTTCAATATTCTGCATTACATATATTTTTCTAGGGTTTTTTCTGAAATTATTATATTTTTCCTTTTATTTAGAGAATGTTGAATTCTTCTTCTAATTCATCGTCGTCCAAATTAATTGTCGACTCAACTTCCCAACACAACTTTGACATGTGCTATGACATGATAGATACTCGTGAGGGACGAGTTCGAAAATGTTATCAGAAATTAGAAGATGGTTAGCAACAAGGCATTAAATTCACTGATATCCATATGAAAAATAAATGAGACAATTTGAAGCGCTCTTCGTATACTTGGAATCAGTTGCTGCAATTTGAGGGTGATGTCTGGAATGTGGAATACGACTGTTTTCAGTTATCCGAAATTCATATGACGCTCTCCATCGAAGTTTAGAAAGATGAATATTATGTTTTGCGGCTGCATAGTGACAAGTTGCAACTATGACGTGTCTGATATTCTTTAGAAGATTTCACCACACAATAGTTGTACGTCAACTTCCTTAGTAAGCCTGAGACTGATCTGCCTCATGTCCACATCATAGAGACAAGCTACTAATCTTGTTTCACATAGAACTCAAAAGTACAGTTGTTCTGTGTATGAATATTCGATCAATTAAAGACACTTTTATTGAAAGAGGGATTTCTTATATTTTTGTGCACGAGCCCACGAACTATAGGCTTATACAAACTATGTAAAAGCAAGAAGCAATTATACCTTTTGAACTTCCTGATGTTTACCCACGTGGAAAGATATGAGCTGAGATTTTCTGATTAAATATATTTTTGTTCCCTTTTTAATGTATTTTTTATTTTTAGCAAATATTCGCACTAAATTTATAATTTGGTATTAACTGAAATTCAATTATCCACCTTAAGTTGTATTCTATTTCAATAGAAAATAAGAACACTTACCTCAGCCTTTACTTTCATATACCCTTTCGTTACATGGTAAACACACATGAAATATCATTATACTTAATTACTAAGTGAACCCACCTGGTATCCATTACATAATATATTTAGTAGTGCCCTTTTATTAGATTATTATTTTCTGATTCTATGAATGTGAGTGCATTTTCATGGATACTAATTTTTTGGATTAGTTTTTTCTTGAACACTATCGATAAACTTTTGCTAATAAATCTACTTTAGTAATCTCGAAACCCATGAAATATTACTTCAAATCTTCAGAGAACAAATGATAACATCAGTTATCAATTATTTCTAACTTGGAAAGCATTACTTACTAAGCATGCCTTTTAATTTTGAAATGTAAGTAACATACGATCGAATATGGATTTATAATATGTTAAACATATAAATTTGAATATGCACATAGTTTTCTTAGTTATTAGTGTTCTGAACTAGAATAGAGAAACTTTGCTCAAAGAAAAAATAGCATTTCAAATTTGGTTCAAGTAAACAACACCACAACATTTGCATTATTACCTTTTTTGACATTAGGGAGAACTAACTAAATTTGTAAAATATACAGTAACATTGAAACAATATATTTTTCTTACATATAATGTAATATGAAATGCAAATCATACATAATATACATTATGCGGTCAAAATTTTGAGACAACTAAATAATTTTTCCCCTTGCTATAAATATTCACGCAAATATAAAATTGAAACAATGCATCAATAAGCACAGTTCAGAATAACCTAATATCAGTATAACACAAAATATATGTGGATACGCATAGTAATAGTTTTGGATGACATTTCATTGTAATAACAATTAGATAAAAGGTGTAAGGAAACTCGATCAACAATAAGAATAGTTAAAAATTACTACTACTACTATTATTATTGAATATATATATTTTACTGTAGATGGCTATATTACAAAGGATAACAAAGTATATTTTTAAAATAGATAACAAAGTATATTTACGTTCAAGTTCTTTTCTCTTTCAATTTCTAGTACATATAGTAACAGTTTTCGTAAATCAACATAATGTTATTCGAACTTTTTATTTTTCTGTGTTTTGATTGATTTTGGTATCATTTTGTATTGATGAACTTCTATTATGATTTGTGAATGATAAATTATGAGACAACCATGCTTGCTCGAAGTGTGAAACGGCTGGCTATATGTGAGAATATGTTTCAATAATAAAGAATCTATGCTTAAGTATATTTATTTCTATATGCTTGATAATGTTTTATTGAAGTAAAAATAGTTACAAGTCAACTTTGACCATTTTTATTCTTATTGAAAATTCCTAAAGGAAAATGTGATTTCGACAAAAGGGTAAAAAATTGTATTTTTTTAATTAGATAATTTTGCTAAAGGAAAAATCTAACCATTAACTCTTCCCTTATAAGATTATCGGATTAACTGTTTCATTATTATATTCTTCTCTCGTCTTTAACGTACTTTTATGCTCTTCTAAAACTATTTTTGTCTTTTCATTCTCAAAATCCCATAACTTAAATTTTCTAATTTAAATACTTACTAAAAATTAAGATTACAGAGGAGTGCACATCTAAATTTCAATCTTTGTTATCTTAGTCACCATTTATGGTTTCCACCTCCTTCCATCTAAGATTTTAATATTATTCTTTTGGTTAGTGAGATTTGAAGTAAAAGGATATTATGATCATTGATATAAGAGTACTATTTAGAATGTGAATTTAAAGGTATATTTTATTCCAAAATTAATTAGATAATTGATTACACATTGATTCCCGAATTAATTCTCTTTAACGCTAGTTAAAAGAATTAATTAACATTTATATGATAATTCAATTACAATTATTTGACTGAATAATGAAAATGGAAAAATATGATAATATTCATTAATCTTAACCTAAAATCATTAGTAATGTCAATAATCAGTTAAACCAAAAATGAACACCTAAAGTTCAAATTAACCAAATTACACATATTCTCTAATAGATTTACAATTTTTAGAAAAATTAAATGTATTTTTTGGTAGTTTAAAAATTTGGTATGCAGACGATTATAAAAGGAAAGAAATAAATGGCTTAAATTCATTTTTGTTCGTAGATGATTATATTTGTATATAAGGCTTCATATACAAATAAATATATAAAATTGGGACCGCGATTATATATTTATTTTAATGTGCAATTAAGAATCGAATAAATTATGATATATATGTTTACTCTATTTTTTAGTTCAAACTAAGTAGAGAACTAATCGTAGTTAATTCCAGTCAGTTTTAATTAAGGAGGAATTAATTTAAAGGACAAAAATATGTATATTTTTTTCCTCAAGGACACGACCTCAATATTTTTACCACAAGGACAAACATTTTCCAAAACTTATTCATAAGGACAACAAAACTAGTACCGAGCTAAAACTGATACTTAAAAACTGTTACCGATAACTACAAACTGATACCTAAAAACTGCCATCAATAACTAAAAACTGATACCTACAGAAAGTTGTCCTTCAGTATAAAATATTGAAGGTCTGTCCTTGAGGCAAAAAAGCTGTGAAATTTTGTCCTTGACAATAATTTCCTGTTTTAATTAATTCCAATTCATTTCTCCTTGATTTTATTTCAACTCTTAAGAGAAGTAATTATATTTTAATTCTCGATTTGCTTCTTTTTTATGCTAATTGAATTAATTAATGACCATCAATAGGCATATTCATTCACAATTAAATAACAGAATACAAAAAATTGAAAAATATGACCATATTCATTTATAATATAACAACTAAACTAAAAATAAACATGTTATTAAATTAACTAAGTTATGCATTTAGTGAATTTATGAAGAATATTCTTTATAAGCTAAACATTTATTTTATTAGTGAATTAACCAAATTTGATAATTTCTTCTTCTTGGACACAATCCTAATTTGTCAAAAATGTGTAAATAATATGAATAGAAAACACATAACACAATCTAATAAAGGTACATTTTGATAATATGTGATCAAGTAAAACTAATAATTAATTGTAATCCATCATAGAATACATTGTTATACCGAACTAAAGGTTGTAGGTGGACTCAAATTGATTAGTAGTAAAGAGAATTAATCGTAATTTTTTTGAATAGTTTGAATTCAAACTAAATAAAATTGGTACCAACTAATTCCTTTTATTAGTTCCAGTGTAATATTATTTGGTATGATACTTTCTATGAACTTATCTAAATCACAAAATAATCAAAACAACATAATTCAAACTAACTTTATGGAAATCATCATTGATTACCTCGGTGCTCAATAAAATCCCAAAAAATGGATCTTAAACGGTACCATATAAAAATATATTAAATTTTAGGTTGATAAAGATGGTTAATATAAAATGTTACAAAAAAATAAGTTTAGACCATGTAAGACAACATTAAGATTTTAAATAAAAAAGGTTTAAAGAACATATATTTGGAATTAAACCCTTAACAAAATTTCAAAGTTTCTTACTATAGTTAGATCAATAGTAAAAGAAAAATGGAAAATCATACCCAAAAAAAAAAATGAAAGTCAATTCTGAAATAAAACTAGAGAATAAAACAAAAAAGTTTGCCCTTATTGTGGTTGATTTTATAGATCAATAGGAGATTCTATGCTATCCGTATATTTAAAAATTCAATAACCTTCTACGTGACAAATAAAGGGAACAATATTCGTAATCATATAAACTAAAATGAAAACAAGGAGGAAAAAAGGGTTTTGGGCACTTTACGATGCAAGAAATTTGTAATTAGATATTTAGGACAAAAACTATAAATTCAGTCTCAAATTAAATGTAAAGAGAAATAGTATAAAACTCTGACCATTAAATCAGACATTGAGCAAGCTAAGTTTTTTTGAAGGCCTTTAGATTATTTTTCCCATCTAATCAACACCATTGAAAGGAACTGGTAGACTCACATCGCTGCAAAAATTCAAGATGAATACAAAGTGAAACACTATTGTAGTTAGATTAAGTTTTTTTAAAGAGATTGATTAAAAATGTTTGGAAAGAATCGTTAATTTGATTTAGATGGAGAATAGAACTGGATTTGAATTTAGCATACATATGAAACTGAAAAAGTGAAAGAACAAAATTGTGAGAAATTAAAGAGAAAGTGAAAGACTCGGATGATGGGAAATGTCTAGATAAATTCAAAAATAATGCATGAAGGATTGTTGTAGATGGAAGTTAAAATACAAATAATCAAAGATTGAACTTTTTATATAAATATGTAATATAATATAATAAATATCTATAACGTTCACCGTGCCAAATGCATTAATGATATCATTAATCTTTGTCATGTATGTTACAGACATTAAATGTATCACTAGTTTGAAATGTATGAATGTAAAATTATAAGGGTCTAAATGCAAATAGTTCTCCGAATTGCTGAGAAGTATACAAGTTGAGAAGAATTGTGGAAAGAGTTATATTATTGTCATTTTTGTTTTCGCAAATGAGTTTTTTATTAATGACGTAAAAAACAAATAAAGGATTCATCTTTTTTTCTTACCAGAATGAATAGTAAGGAAAAAGAAAACGACATCCTTTATAATGCAACATATTCATACACGATTAAAAATAAAACAACAAATACAAACTCCACCGCATCCAAGCAAACCTATCTACCTGGACCAACCCAATGAACGAACTAGAAACCCTTGTACTCACACTCCGCTGTCACACTCTAACCAGGATCAAAAACCCTAATGACTAAATAAAGGAGCTTTGAGAAAAGGTTTCAGTTTGCATCGATGCTTCAATTAGGGCTGACAATTAGAATCGAATATCGCAAACCCAAACCAACGCGAGAAGACCACTATTTAAAATATTTTCGGATCCGAACCCGAAACCCGTACCCGGTTCGGTCGGACGGCGGCGGCGCGCATGTGGTGTTGCATGACTTCTCTTCTCACAACAAAGCAAACATGTGAGAGCCCCAAGGCCCCCTTTTACTAAAATTTTGAAAAATCTCTTGCAAACTCGCTGTCCTGTTGTTGTAGTGTACTCAGTGTTTTGTGCAAACCTGAGCTAGTATTTTGCGCATAACTTTCGCGTTTCTTATCCAAATCCAATAATTTTTGAAGTTTTGGAAACTGCTGATAAAATGTGAAAACCTTTATTTGTAACACTTCTTAAAATTTTGTGATTAAAGGGTCGAAATAGCTGATGCAAGATCGCTGTCCTGAGCACTTGCATGTAGCCTTGTGTGTTGTAATTGTTTTGGTTGATGAGTTTTCTGATGATGATTTTCTTTTCACCTGATTTGCGAATAGTTTGAGCTTAGATGATTAAACCATTCTATAAATAAATCATACATGGTTGGGGATTTGAGAATTTGTTCTTATTTTCTAAGATTTTATAATTTATTAAACGAACGCCCCACTCCGAGACCCACATTAGCAAAGAGTATTACAAGGTAATACTGTCTGCTAATACGGAGAATAGAGCTGGATAGGAGCGGCCATCTATAGCCTTGTCTTAACTATCTACTGGATACGTCGATAAATGTAGCATTTTTTTTCCATGTGGATCGACATATCCAATAGATATTTAATACAAAACTACAATGGCTATAAGATCTAACAGAACAAAATATAACAACTCAATGTAAAACACATCACAGAACAGTAGATCATCACATACATATACACATATATAGATACATCTCAGAGTATATTTCAAGTCATGTCATGAAGGGTTATAAAAAAAACATAATTTTTATATCATCATTTCATTCCAAATCACTACTTCTTAAGTTTTAATAATCCAGATCAAAGAAAAACACTATTCGAGGTAAACTTCAAATACATAAACTTCATCTGACTAAAGTCAAGATTTTTTTAAAATTTAAACCACTCCCTCAATTTTGTTCATATTTTAGGATATTTTATCCTATTGCGGCCGGCATCCCCTCACTCAGTAGGGATGTACTCTACTGGCTCGATACCACATAGAGTAATGGTGCACCACCCAAGATCTATTGTCTTATACCGCATCCTCGATTAATTTTTTTGTGTGAAAATACTTCTTTAAAGTAATTTACTTAGTATACTCAACCACCATGAAAATAAATCCATCAAATTGTTTATCAAATCGATGATAAAAATCTAACAAGTAAGGCATTTTCTTAGAAACAAACATGTTCATTTCAGGCAGGAATTTAACCCGAGCTTGCGCCTCAAATTCATATATATATATATATGTGGTCGAATTTTAAAAAGTGATATAATTGAAAGTTATAGGCCTTTGCGTTAGCTTTCCAGAATGACCAAGATCATCGAATTTGGATCAACGGTTCAAAAGTTATGATCATTTTACTAAAAACATTAAACTTAGCCTGAACTTATCGGATGTCCCCGAAGGGACATCCGATCTATTATAATAGTGTCTATTTGTAAAATAAACTTACTTTTTAATAGCGTTAAGGGGTTACACATATAACCCTTAACACAAATAATGCCAATAGTCTATACAGTACCGTAATACCTCCTGATCGGTAGGCTACCAGAGGATACTCCATAGGTACGACACAAACAGAAACTCGTAGTAAAGGCGCGGTAGAGTAAGTGACACGACATATTTAATCGATAGTTTTCAAGTCATGTCATGAGGGGTTATAAAAATCATAATTTTTATATCATCATTTCATTTCAAATCACTACTTCTTAAGTTTTAATAATTCCAGATCAAAAACACTATTCGAGGTAAACTTCAAATATATGAACTTCATCTGACTAAAGTCAAGATTTTTTTTATTTTTTATAAATTTAAACCACTCCCTCAAGTTGGTTTATATTCTAGGATATTTTATCCTATTGCGGCCGGCATCCCGTCATCAAATAGGAATGTACTCCACTGGCTAGATACCACATAGAGTAATAGTGCACAACCCAAGATCTATGGTCTTATACCCCCTCCTCGATTGCGGCCGACATCCCGTTATCAAACAGGGATGTACTCTACTGGCTCGATACCACATAGAGTAATAGTGCACCACCACCCATAGAATCAAGAAAGAGCTTTCTGGAACATCTAAATTTATCAAAATCGGTTGAGGAACGAAGAAGTTATGACCAATTTAGTTTCAGCCTTAAGCACAGAGCTAATATTGGTTTTGCTCTCGGGATTACAGTATAAAATTCAATTTGACATAGCTAACTTCCAAATTACAGAAAACACAAAACATCAAAGTTGTAGCACATGAAATATGCTTTCCAGAACATCCAAGAAATCGAAATTTAATTAAGAATTGAGAATGCTATGGTTAAATTACTAAGCTGCGTTTTTGATAGAGAACAACGAAATGATTATCATCATTGTGACCCAAATGGGGGCCTTGAGGCTCTCACATGTTTGTCTTGCTGTGAGAAAAATTATTTAATTTCTAGTATTCATGTTATTCTTGAAGAGATGATAGTTGTAAGTAAAAGTGGCTCGGTTCTATTAAAAACGCAGCTTAGTAATTTGACCATAGCATTCTCAATTCTTAATGAAATTTCGATTTCTTAGATGTTCTGGAAAGCATATTTCATGTGCTACAACTTTGATGTTTTGTGTTTTCTGTAATTTGGATGTTAGCTATGTCAAATCGAATTTTATACTGTAATCCCGAGAGCAAAACCAATATTAGCTCTGTGCTTAAGGCTGAAACTAAATTGGCCATAACTTCTTCGTTCCTCAACCGATTTCGATAAATTTAGATGTTCCAGAAAGCTTAGACTTTGTTCTAAAACTTTTATTTTTTGAGTTTTCCAAAATTTCGATGTTATCTTGGCCAAAATTATAATTGTTTATTGTTGTCCCGAGACATGTGCTTTACATTTAGTTATTGTATTTTGTTCTGATAGATCCGTCAACCACCTACAGTTCTGGATTAAACATTTACTATGTATGTCGATCTATTGAGATAGAAAATAAAAAAAATTATAATGCATTTATCGACGTATTCAGTAGATGTTTAAGACAAAGTTATAGATGGTCGCCCTTAACCAGCCCTATTCTCTGCTTTAGTGGGCGGAATTACTCGTTAATTCTCTTTACTAAGGTGGGTTTCGGGATGGGGCGTTATAACAACCCTGGTTTTGGAGATTACCTTTAAATATTAAATTATAATGGTGGTTATAATTTAATATTGTGAATTAAAATAAAATTGGAGAAATTAAATTGTTTATCTGGAATAAACAATGAATTTTGGAATAAAATGAGAAAATAAAGTTTGAAACTTTATTTTGTTTGGGTAATAATAAATGAAAAATAGTTTTTATTTAGAGAAAATGAAATAATTGTATTAATTCATGCCAATTACTTCTTTTAATAATTTTTAAAGGAAGTATTTGATTTTTTTAAAGGTTGTTTATTTAAATAAAAAGGTGGAAATTGGTTTAAAAATATGTTCTGGCTATAACTTAAGTTTGGAAATGGTTTGAGGTATTTTTCTAAGTGAGAAAAGTATTTTCATTAAATTTTAAAAGTTAAAAAAAATAATAGACTTTCGCATTTTATTGCGAAAATAGTGCATTTTTGTGAAATAAGGATTTTTATAACAAAAATGTTTTAAAAATATAAATTTATCTGTATATGTGTATATGTATGTGATGATCTACTGTTCTGTGATGTGGCTTGCATTTGAGTTGTTATATTTTGTTCTGTTAGATCTTTTAGCCATTATAGTTTTGTATTAAGTATCTATTGGATATGTCGATCCACATGAATAAAATGCTACATTTATCGACGTATTCAGTAGATAGTTAAGACAAGACTATAGATGGTCGCTCCTATCCAGCTCTATTCTCCGTATTAGCAGACGGTATTACCTCGTAATACTCTTTGCTAATGTGGGTCTTTTGGGAACCCAATGAATGGCTCATTAAATCAGTTATAGTTTGTTTGATGGTTACCTGGTTGATCCTGCCAGTAGTCATATGCTTGTCTCAAAGCTTAAGCCATGCATGTGTAAGTATTAACAAATTCAGACCGTGAAGCTGCGAATGGCTCATTAAATCATATATGGTTGGGGATTTGAGGATTTGTTCTTATTTTCTAAGATTTTATAATTTATTAAAAACTCTGAAAATAAGCCGTTTTCTCTCGAAAATCGTTTCTATAAAATTGCTGGAAATTGTTTTAAAATCATTTTTTCTCGTGAAAAATATTATATGTATAATTTTACTTATTTTTACTATTTATATATATATATATATATATATATATATATATATATATATATATATTCGGACGTATAAGAAAATAAATTAAACGATTTAGTGAATGCACGAGTCCCATTCCTCGTGGATTTACTAAATCGTTTATGGTTGAGACTAGGATGGTTCAAACTTACAGCAACTGTAAGCAAGAAATTTCGCTGCCATAAAGCAAAATTTGAAGTCTATGCTTGAATATACGTACAGTATATTCAATTTGTTTCTGTTTTGTTGCTGAAAATAGTCTATTTCTTTTTGGTTATATCTCCCTCATCCGGTGTCATTTTGAGGCAATAACGGGTCTATGATGCCCTTAGATGTTCTGGGCCGCACGCGCGCTACACTGATGTATTCAGCGAGTCTAATCCTTTATCGAAACGACATTGAGGAATCTTTTTGATTTCCTCCTTGGGATTTACCACTTTTTGGTCTGGGATATAGTGTTATATTAGTCTTTTAGACTAATAACTTTAGTCTAATATTTCGTATTCGAGAGCATATACGACATGGGACTATCTTGGGAAAAACACTATTGCCGATGATATGAGGCAATTGTTTTATATGAGATTTCCTGAGATTTATGATTTTATGGAATTTTCCACTTGTCAATGAGATGAGACATGTTAGATATTTTATGCCTTACGCCAATGACATAAGGCGATTCTTTGAGATTTTGATGCTTTTGTTAGTGTGGCATCGACTAGCGGCTAGAAAACCGCTGAGTGAGGACGCGAGGAATGAGACTCGTGCATTCACTAAATCGTTTAATTTATTTTCTTATACGCCCGAATATATATATATATATATATATATATATATATATTCGGGTGTATAAGAAAATAAATTAAATGATTTAGCAAAATTTGATGCCAAAAACTTTAAAAAAACACCCCAAAACCATCAAAACTGCAAAAAACTGCTGGCTGGAAATGTTCAGCCTGAAAATGGGCTGAAAACAGGGCTCTGGGTGCACCAGGACAGGCCTGGGCTGCACCCAGGCACAGCAGGCTAGCCTAGTTGGGATAGCCAGAGATAGGCCAGCCCGCATGGGCTGGCACACTCCACCCCAGCCCGAGCGGGCTAGGGCCTGGCCCCCACTCCAGCCCGAGCGGGCTGGGGACTGGACAGGCATCCCCAGCCCGAGCGGGCTGGGGACTGGGCCCGCATCCCCAGCCCGAGCGGGCTGGGGACTGGGCCCGCATCCCCAGCCCGAGCGGGCTGGGGACTGAGCTACTCGCCCCAGCCCGAGCGAGCTGTGGCCCGGGCAAGGCCACCCCAGCCCGAGCGGGATGGGGTGAGGGCTGCCACTCCCCAGCACAAGCGGGCTGGGGGCTCGAGAAAAAAAAAAGAATGAAAAATGAAAATGTCATGTTCTGTTTTCAGTTTGGGACTGAAACTTTGTGACATCGCCACGGTCACATCCTTGGTCAAAATTCAACGTTTTTAGACTCGTTGGAAAGCTGGAGTTCCGAACTCCATCTCTAAAAAATTTGATTAGTATCCGAGTTCATTGGACTCTTCGAAATTGCTGTCGAAGGGGGACCCGGAGCTCAGCTTGAAACAGTGTATTCACTATTTCCGGGTCCGACTTTGAAGCGTCGCTGCGACTTCGTTTCAAGTCGGAATCGAGTAATTCTTTTTGTGTTCTGAAGTAGGAATGTCAGACTACATTCCTACCAATTTTCATGCCATTCGGATTCAGTTTGCTGGTCCGAATAATTTTCCGAACTTGGGTTCGCGTCAGTTTTAGACTATTTTCCAACACTTAGAATATTTTCAGTGATTTTCTGCTTTTATCGATTTCTTTGAGATTTGTCTCTGGATTTCGTACACGGGTTTTTATGAACTATTTTAAAAGGATTTTTCACTCCAAAATGGCTTTCAAAATTATTATATAATATTATTTTAATTATTAAATTAATTACTCATGCCACTCTTTTTTTAGATTGTAGAGGACTGATTATAGTTTGTTTATGTTAACTTTCATTGGGTTTTGAGTCCGTTTGGACCTTCTTAGTTGCTGTCAAAAATGAAAACCCGAGAGGGATTAAGCACAGAATATTCTAGTGGCTGAGCTAGTATTTTGCGCATAACTTTCGAGTTTCTTATCCAAATCCACGAGGAATGGGACTCGTGCATTCTAAATCGTTTAATTTATTTTCATATACGTCCGAAAATATATATATATATATATATATATATATATATATATATATAAATAGTAAAATAAGTAAAATTATACATATAATATTTTTCATGAGAAAACGTGATTTTAAAACAATTTCCAGCAATTTTATAGAAAAGATTTTAGAGAGAAACCGGCTTATTTTCAGAGTTTTTAATAAATTATAAAATCTTAGAAAATAAGAACAAATCCTCAAATCCCCAACCATATATGATTTATTTATAGAATGGTTTAATCATCTAAGCTCAAACTATTCGCAAATCAAGTGAAAAGAAAATCATCATCAGAAAACTCATCAACCAAAGCAAATACAACACACAAGGCTACATGCAAGTGCACTTATTGTTTTCAAACCACAAACCTGAGCTAGTATTTTGCGCATAACTTTTGCGTTTCTTATCCAAATCCAATAATTTTTGAAGTTTTGGAAACTGAAGAAAGAATGTGACAACTTTTATTTGTATCACTTTCTGTAATTCGTTGACTAAAATGTTGAAAAATCTCTTGCAAACTCGCTATCCTGTTGTTGTAGTGGTGTAACACTTAATCGGTTAATTATGGACTTGAAAACTATATATTAAATTGAAAAATCTCTTGCAAACTCGTTGTCCTGTTGTTGTAGTGTACTCAGTATTTTGTGCAAACCTGAGCTAGTATTTTGCGCATAACTTTTGCGTTTCTTGTCCAAATCCAATAATTTTTGAAGTTTTGGAAACTGCTGATAAAATGTGAAAACCTTTATTTGTATCACTTCTTAAAATTTTGTGATTAAAGGGTCGAAATAGCTGATGCAAGATCGCTGTTCTGAGCACTTGCATGTAGCCTTGTGTGTTGTATTTGCTTTGGTTGATGAGTTTTCTGATGATAATTTTCTTTTCACTTGATTTGCGAATAGTTTGAGCTTAGATGATTAAACCATTCTATAAATAAATCATATATGGTTGGGGATTTGAGGTTTTGTTCTTATTTTCTAAGATTTTATAATTTATTAAAAACTCTGAAAATAAGCCGTTTTCTCTCTGAAATCTTTTCTATAAAATTGCTGGAAATTGTTTTAAAATCATGTTTTCTCGTGAAAAATATTATATGTATAATTTTACTTATTTTTACTATTTATATATATATATATATATTTTCGGACGTATAAGAAAATAAATTAAACGATTTAGTGAATGCACGAGTCTCACTAGTTACTTTGTGTGTTCTATTTTTGAAGTGTGGAAATTATATGTCTTGTAAAGATATTTTGGAAAATAAATAATTTGAAAAATTATTTGGAATCTGGTGATGTTGAGCATGCCTATTGATAGTTAAATAATCCGACATCAAAATATCATATATCGATATGATAATCAACAAATATCACAATATCTCTAAATAAATCAATACAGTTGAGGAATCCAGTTGGATCCCTCCAACCTGTTTCCCTGCATCCAAAGATGTTAGCACAATACTAATTCCGCTCCAGTACGGAATTATCGTGGTATATGGGATTTAAAATATTATCCGCTTAATAGACGGCGCAATAGGGTCTCATCCGCTATATACTGCGGGAAAATCCAAATCCAAGTACATAAATAATACCAATTTCACTGTTTATGAAATATTCGCGGTATAGGTTTTTAATAAATAACATCCGCTTACTAACGGCGCATAATGTCTATTTTAACAATCAATAGATAACAATCATCATTCATGCATAAAATCAACAATTTCAAAACTAACTATTTAAAATTAAAAATCGAAACCGATTCGATTGAGTGAGTAAGCGGATAATATTTTATAAATCCCATATACCGCGATAATTCCGTACTGGAGCGGAATTGGTATTGTGCTAAAATCTGTGGATGCAGGGAAACAGGTTGGAGGGATCCAACTGGATTCCTCAATAATATTTATTTGATTACAGATATTGTGATATTTGTTGATGTTGTAGTCGTGATTGACTATTTGATGCTGTTGCATCATCGGATCCATTTTTTTTAAGTTTAAAAATAACGTTTTATTTTTATTTTTAAAAGGATTTTAAAGTGATTTTTCAAAGTATATGTTTTTATAAAATTTTGAATTGATTCACCTTAAATAATTAAAACATTATAAATTTTTATGTTATGAAAATTACTGTTTTTTGTAAAATATAACCAAATTGAGATGTATATTTGTGATATGATCATTTGTTTGCTGGTATCCAGCATCAACTTCAAGCTAAGTCCAATACATGATACCTGAAACAACTCGGTCTGACCCGAGTATAAATACACGGGTCAGTCTAGCTACACAAATCAGTCAATATCGGTAATATGAAGCTGAATAGACACGAAGATATATACTTCTTCTCGAGAGAGAAGAATGAATCAATAAAATTATAAGCTCAACACTTAAGTAACAAACGCTACTTAAGTGAACAAATACCTCGAAGGAGGTAACTCAAACTCAATACTCAAATCAAACACAAGTGTCTCATATTATCGGTATTGACTGATTTGTGTAGCTAGACTGACCTGTGTATTTATACTCGGGTCAGACCGAGTTGTTTCAGGTATCATGTATTGGACTTAGCTTGAAGTTGATGCTGGATATCAGCTCCCCTTTCTCTTGAGCAATTTCTGTCCTTTCGCATACTCTAATGTATTATATTTGATTCAATGTATATGGTATGGTAGTGAACCATCTTTATTGTATTCATATTGTATTGTATTAAACATGTATCATTGTATATGTATATACATGATGTTGATTACTGTTCTGTGATGTGCTTTACATTTAGTTATTGTATTTTGTTTTGATAGATCCGTTAGCCACCTATAGTTTTGGATTATGCATTTACTGTGTATGTCGATCCATTGAGATAGAAAAGGAAAATCATATTGCATTTATTAACGTATTTAATAGATGTTTAAGACAAAGTTATAGATGGTCGCCCTTAACCAGCCCTATTCTCCGCTTTAGTAGACGGAATTACTCGTTAATTCTCTTTACTAAGGTGGGTCTCGGGGTGGGGTGTTACAGCTTGATAAACACAGTTAGTAAATTGATCATATCTTCCCTGTTTCTTGTCCGATTTGGATGATTATTAAAGTTCCGGAAAGCTTATTTTATATGTGACAACTTTACTGTTGAACACATTTGCATATTTTGAGAATAAACTGATCAAAATTCTGTTGCAAACTACATGACTGACTCGGAGTTTATTGTTTTCCTTCCTAAACTCTGGGTGCCCACCAATTTCCACACGGGCAGTCAAGAGTTAGGTTTATCAGGATATTCTGGAATTTAGGAGTTGCTGGAGGCAAGCTGGATGGCATGGCGTATTACTAGTATATTATATTTCTTTTCCGCTGATTGTTGTTGTTGTACACTCTGATGATGTAATGTAATGTAATATGATGTGATGTAATGTAATGTAATATGATGTAATGTAATAACTGATATAGTTCTTTGTTTAAAGATTATTCATTTATCTATTATATGTTGTTCCGCTGCGAATCGTGAGATTCTGATATTGTTCTGTTGTTTCTGTTCTGTTCTATCTTTTTCTCTCTTCTTCTACCTTTTTCTTCTTCTTTAACCCTAACATTTCGGTTTTTCGGCAACGAAAAATCGCAAACGTGACATTAATGGTGCTTGTCCAAGTGGTTAAGTGATTGGGCTTTGGTGTAAGAGGTCACAAGTTCGAAACTTGCTTTCGAACGTTTATTGACGTGAGATGTGTTATCCCAATGATTTGTTGTATAAATTTTAAATAAATTTAAATCCAAAAACTCATGTAAACTTGGCTAATCCATTGCTGGATATCATGGCCAAATATTAGCATCAAATTTCATGTAAAAATTTTGCAAAAGAATGCTAATGGAATTGTCAAAATCGAACAAACACATGAATATCATTGCTGTCAATGACAGACCAGCAGTAAAAATAAGAGTTTTTCTCCATTTAAACATCAAAATCATATAAAACTTAAAACACTAAAGTTGTAGCTTATTCTCTGCAGATTTCAGAACATCCAAAATTTCAATATTTCGATTAGTAACATGAAAGTTATGGTCGAAATACTATCCTATGAATTTTATGTGCATTAGCTAACAACTACAGGCCAGAGACAAACATTCACGATTTCCGCATAGGAAACATCAAAATTTTGCAAATTGATTCAAAGAAAAGTTATAGCATATTCTTTGGGGATTTCAGAACATCCAAAATTTCAATATTTCGATTTGTGGTTCAAAAAATATGCTCAAAATACTACTTCAGCAAAAGACTATTTCTGTGCCAAAGCCATTCGACACAGTAACTTCTAACTCAGTTTTCAGGCATCAAATGAAATCCAAATGCCATAAACATTGGCACGAATATACTACAGTCAATAAGCTTCGAAACGAGTCCAAAATCACCTCAATCCGATAAGGGATGAGGGAGATACAAGCAAATGATCTCTTGCTTGAAATATTTGGTTAAATATGTTGATGATTTCTTAGTGTGGCACGAGGAATGGGACTCGTGCATTCACTAAATCGTTTAATAATCCATATCAAAAACACTATTCAAGGTAAACTTCAAATATATGATGAACTTCAAAAATCATCCAAATCGGACAAGAAACAAGAAAGATATGATCAATTTACTAACTGTGTTTAGTTTGGATAACATAATTACTAAAGTGACAGAGCTGAGAGTTTGCAACAGCATTTTTATGAATTTGTTCTCAAAATATGCAAATATGTTCAACAGTAAAGTTGTCACATATAAAATAAGCTTTCATGATCGAGTCTGTGAGATGAATAATAGCATAAAAATCCGATCAAACCCGACCCGACCTGAAAGATCAGACCAAAAATATTTAAATATATGTAATTTTAGTGTTACCATCCAATTGGACTCGAACTAACCCGATCTGAACTAAAGCTCAGATTTAGTCGGGTCTTGGTTTTAAAATGTATACTTTAGAGCCTACAAACCCAACCCGTCTAGAACCGAGACCCGTCGAGTCGGGTCTGGACCCGTCGAGTTAGGTCTAACTGCCACCCTGGCTTCAATTTGTGGCAGGTGACATTCCATAGATTTGTACTATAAGCACAATTTAGTAATAAATGCTCATGATTTTCGTTTTCAGTATCACTTAGCACATACGTTCTGTTTGTTTATATCCCCCAATTTGATAATCGATCCACTTTCAGTAGTCTTATGAGGCAAGCTTTGTAAGCACAAAATGAGAATTTCTTTGCTATAGTTTTATGTCATACTAATTTGCGCCAGTCAACTGTAGGACGACGTCGTTGAACATGCTCCCAAGTAGCTGAGAAATTAAAAAGTTTTTTGCAACTTACTCCCAATAGTCTCAAGGCTTTGCATATGAAATTTGCATTTGTAAAATATCACCAACGACTTCTCGTTTCAGTAATGATTTCTAGAAAATTGTTGTTTTAGATGATGTTACTCACTTGAAACTGTGAATTATTACTTGGGAAAACTTTGTTCCAACCCAACAAATCCACAAAAGGCTTATGATTGATCCAGAGTCATACCACACAGGTTTCAGCGTAACCGAGTAGTAGTTGTTAATGGAGACAAACCAGAAATTTTTATTACGCAGATGCTTATTTTTCATCCATCTACTCAACAAACAATCCTTAGTCGATAAATTACATACCAATTTCAAAGCAGTTGTTTTCCTTACGTCGGAAAACTTTCTGAATCCAATTCCGCCTTCTAGCTTGGGTCTGCATATATAAGCCCAAGCTATTTTCTGTAGTTTACCACTTCAAAAGAAGTTAGCACACAATGTCAATGTTTTTGACAATTGAATTAGGAATAAGATAAATGAGTAGCCAATACATCACAATAGGAATGATAGTACTCTGTATTAATTCAACTCTACCTGTAGTGGATAGTAGAGCACTATCCCACCTTTCTAATCTCTTTGTTATTCTATCGATTAAGGGTAAAAAATATGAGGCATGAAGGTATTCTGCAGATAGTGGCACTCCTAATTCCTAAAAGTTAGAATAAATATTGTAGTTTCTTTTGTATTTGCTTTTGTACTTCAGTAGTTTGCTTTTCCTTTACTGTTGCATTACCGCAAATAAGTGCTGTGTACAGCTATATATATCAGTGTACTTGTATCATGCTGATATGCTTTTTCATTCTGAAATAAAGGTCTCATTTTCTTCTTCTCTAATCTTTTCATGGTATCAGAGCTAAATCACCTTGCGGCAAAATTTCCAGATCCAGTGTTCAAATTCTTATCTATTCCAGATCTCGATCAGATCCAAATCATTTCAATCAGATCTAGGTTTTCACTCCTGTTTCTGTTTTGTCCTTGTTATTGTTGTCTTTGTTCTCTTCTGGAACCCTAATCTCTCGTGTTCATCAATCATGGTTGATCACACCAACAATCAATCCACCACTGATTCATCCAATACATCCAATACGAATCAACTCTCTAAAACCCTTGAAGAATCCTTAAAATCGATAATTAATCCTCAAACTCAGCTTATTACTGTGACATTGGATGAAAATAATTTTTTATTATGGAAATTTCAGGTGGAAACTGCTATTAGAGGATACAGTCTTGAGAAATTCATCAGTGCAAATACTATCATACCACAACAATTGATTACCAATGCCAAAGGACAAGTTGTAGCAAATCCAGATTATATCATGCATATCAGACATGATAGCTTACTGTGTGCTTGGTTACTCTCTTAAATCAACCCCAGTCTTCTAACACAAATAGTAGGAAGTAAAACATCCTTAGAGGTATGGAATGCTATACATCTCAATTTCAATTCTCAAGCCTCTGCTAGAATTATGAGCTATTAGAGGCAATTGCAAAACATGAAGAAGAATAATATGAGTGTAAGGGAGTACCTGAACAAAATCAAGGTTCTATGCGATATGCTTGAATCATCTGGACACAAAGTCAGTGAAACCGAACAAGTGTTGAATATACTCAATGGGCTAGATGATAGTTTTGAATCTGTGATTGCTGTTATCTTATCCAAAGAGACTACTCCTTCAGTGCAGTATGTTACTTCTGTTTTGTTAGCACATGAGGGTAGACTGGAACAAAAAAAAAGTGTAGCACAAGATTTCTCAATCAATTATGTGGCAAATATGAAAGTTAGACCTCAACAACAAAATAACTTCAAACCAGAATCTGCTAATGAGAATTTCAATCATATGCAGAGTGTACCAGGTGGACAAGGGTATGGAAGAGGAGGAAGATTTGGTAGAGGAAGAGGACGAGGCAGAAATACTAACAATAGACCGAGATGCCAAATTTGTGGAAAGATAGGTCATATAGCTGTGAGGTGCTATTTCAGATTTGATAATAACTATACAAGCAATCAGCAGATCTCACCTAATCAAGGCACATCAAGACCAAATATATACAATGCCAACCTGAATCAAGCTCAAATCAATACTAGTACAGCCTCCAGAGGTCTGAATCAAACCAATGAAGGTCAAGACACAATAGCAAGAAATTCTGACATACAGGATGAAGCTTGGTTTCCAGATTCAGGAGCTACACATCACGTTACAAACAAACTACAGAACTTGAACCTTGGGGGAGCTGCATATCAAGGTAAAAATTACATTTATATGGGAAATGGTGCATCTGTAAACATAACACATGTAGGAGATGCTTGTGTTAAATCTATTAAAAAGGATAGACAGTTGCTTTTAAAGAATTTACTTAGGGTACCTCAAATTAAAAAAATCTCATGAGTGTCTCACAATTTGCTAGAGACAATGAGGTATTTTTTGAGTTTCATCCTACTGTTTGTTTAGTCAAGGACAAAACGAGTGGGCAAGTTTTACTTCAAGGCACAACATATGATGGGTTGTATAAATTCAATCTAAAAAGTAGTAGAGAGAACTGGAATGAAGTAAGACAGTGTAACTATGCTGAAAATAAAACTGATGATACATATGACATTTGGCATAGAAAGCTCGGGCACCTTAATGTCAAGATTATGAGACTTGTGATGAACAAAGAAAATATATCATACTCAGATCCTCAATTACCATATGTCTGTAGTCAGTGTCAGTTAGGGAAAAGCCACAGGTTACCATTCAATGCATCAGATACTATTTATCATCAACCTCTAGAGCTGATTGAATGTGATCTTTGGGGACCTGCTCCAATTAATTCAAGCCATAGCTATAGATACTACATAACATTTGTAGATGCATACAGCAGAAATACCTGGATATATTTTTTAAAACAGAAATCAGAGACATGTGAAGCTGTAAAACAGTTTATAAATCAAGTGGAAAGGTAGCTAGACAACAAATTAAAAATATTTCAGACTGATGGGGGATCAGAGTTCAAACCATTGAAAGAATTTTTTAATGAAAAAGGCATATTGCATAGACTCACATGTCCACATACTTCTCAGCAGAATGAAATTGTTGAAAGGAAGCATAGGCATGTAGTAGAGTTGGGTCTGACTTTGCTAGCACAGGGTAGTATGCCATTGAGATTCTGGCCTGAGGCATTTTCTACAGCTGTATACCTGATTAATATGCTACCCACCGGTGTGTTGAAGAACATAAGTCCTCATGAAACATTATTCAAGCATAAACCTGACTATAAGAGATTAAGAGTCTTTGGATGTTTATGTTTTCCATTGCTGAGGCCATATAACAAACAGAAGATGGATTTTAGATCATCAAAATGTACCTTTCTTGGCTATGGGTTAAATCAGAAGGGGTACAAGTGCTTGACTGGTGATGGAAGAATTATTATGTCCAGACATGTGATATTCAATGAGAGAATATTTCCTTTTTCCAATATTGAGGAAAGAAGGGATGCTCAAGCAACATACATCAGACAACATATGCCTTTAATACCAATATATGAGTCAGAAGCCAAGAAATATGAATCAGCTGCTACACAAGAAGATAGAAGAAACGATGCATTCTCTTCACTGAGATTATCCTCCACCAGTAACCGCAATAATGATCTTGAAAGATATGAAGACAGAGACATCACTAACAGGGCACAAGAGGAGAATATGCAAGAGTCTTCGTCAAATATTCAATCGTCAAATTCATCAGAAACTGCTCAGACTGGGGAAGAAATTCAACATCATCAAGGTCATCATATGATCACAAGATCTAAGGCTGGTATCTATAAACCAAAAATTTACACAGCTCAAAGTCGTATACAAGAACCAACTACTTTTGAACAGGCTATACAGCATGAAGAGTGGAAGAAAGCTATGGAAGAAGAGTACAAAGCACTGATGCACAACAAAACTTAGAAGATAGTGACACTGCCCAGGAACAAAACTATGATTGGATGTCGATGGACATACAAACTGAAATACAAAGCAGATGGAACAGTGGATAAATGCAAAGCCAGGTTGGTTGCTAAAGGCTACACTCAGCAACCAGGTTTTGATTTTAAGGAAACTTTTTCTCCTGTCATCAAACCCACTACAGTTCGTGTTGTTTTAACCATAGCTCTACATAATCAGTGGTCTATTAGACAATTAGATGTAAATAACGCCTTCTTGAACGGTGAGTTGGAAGAGGAGGTATATATGGAGCAACCAAAAGGCTTTGAAGTTGTCAAAGGTGATCGGCAAACGGTGTGTCAATTGAACAAGGCAATCTATGGTCTGAAACAGGCACCTCGGGTATGGTTTGAGAAATTGAAGAAAACCTTAATGATGCTAAAATTTAAACCAATGAAATCAGATAGCTCCCTGTTCATTCAAAGAAATGGGAATGAAGTGATATATGTTCTGGTGTATGTAGATGATTTCATTGTGACAGGAAGTAATGGTGCAGAAATTACTAAACTGACAAAGCACTTGAATGATAGTTTCAAATTAAAAGATCTAGGGGAATTGAATTTCTTCCTAGGGATTGAAGTGAAGAGAAATAGCAAGGGAGAAATATTCTTGAACCAAAGAAATTATATTAACACAATTTTGAAAAGGGCAGGAATGGAGAAAGCAAGAAGCTTACCTACACCAATGATCAGGAATCTACAGCTTACAAGAAGTGATGGTGATCCAGTAGAAGATGGTATAGTAGGAGCTCTCCAATACATCACTATAACTCGTCCAGAAATAGCATACAGCATGAATAAAGTCTGCCAGTTTATGCAGAAGCCATTGAATACACACTGGAAGGCAGTGAAGAGAGTTCTTCGATATCTAGCTGGAACATTGGATCATGGCCTAAAACTGTATGCTCCAGGAAAGCTTAATATCAGTGCTTTTGCAGATGGTGATTGGGCAGCAGATAGGGATGATAGAAAATCTGTAAGTGGTTATTGTGTATATTTGGGGAAGAATTTAATATCTTGGTGCTCGAAGAAACAAGCCACTGTCTCAAGATCAAGTACAGAAGCTGAGTATAGAAGTGTTGCTGCAGTTGTTTCTGAAATAATGTGGCTGAAATCATTGTTGTTTGAAATACTTGGAGAGGAGAAGATCATGGCCACAGTTTGGTGTGATAATGCTAGTGCAGTGGCATTGACTGCCAATCCTGTTTTGCATAGTAGAACAAAACATGTTGAGTTAGACTTATATTTTGTGAGAGAACAGGTTGCAATGGGAAATATATGTGTTAATCATATACCTGCATTATATCAACGTGCAGACATCTTGACTAAATCACTGTCTCTTAATCATTTTGCTAGACTGAGAGAAGGACTCAATGTCATGAAGGAAGAAGAAGAAACCTGCAGCAAAGAGAAGATGATTGCAAGAGGAATGAAGAAGGAAGGGAGTTCAATTTGAAGGAAGGAGTTAGAATAAATATTGTAGTTGCTTTTGTATTTGCTTTTGTACTTCAGTAGTTTGCTTTTCCTTTACTGTTGCATTACCGCAAATAAGTGCTGTGTACAGCTATATATATCAGTGTACTTGTATCACGCTGATATGCTTTTTCATTCTGAAATAAAGGTCTCATTTTCTTCTTCTCTAATCTTTTCACTAAATACTTGACAGGTAAATTCTTTTTGCTCATTTGCAGGATAACCAAAATCTCTTCTGTTTTAGCTGCATCTCTACTGAAAGATACCTTTGATTTCATATGATTAATATGTAAACCCTCAGCAGCACTTAGTTTGCTGAATACATCTTTCATTCCTATGGCATTTTTTGAGTTAGCTGCCAAAAAAATCATCACATCATCTGTATGTTGTAAATAAGAGATAATAGGCTTCACATTTGAGATAGGCTCCAATTGATGAAATAACAATGCATCCTCCGTATGTAGTGAAAAACAAAATTCCATTGCTATGCAAAATAGAAAGGGGATATCAAACCTCTAGTAGAAGAAATAAAGTCTTTAGGAATGCCATCAACTAAAATAGAAAAGGCAGGAGTATTGATATAAATAAGAATAGTAACTGAAAGTGGAAAACATCACATGACAAACAAAACTTATGTTCACCATATCATATGCCTTTTGTAGATCAATTTTAATGCACAATTTTCCTTTCCCTTTTTTGAAATCTCATACAAGCTATTGAGCAAGTAGAATATTTTCATCAATATTTCTTGATGTTATAAAAGTAGACTGATTTTCGTCAACTAAGGAAGAAAACCCTTCAACCTGTTACACAAAATTTTGGTCACAGTTTAATTTAGCACATTAGCACATGATGTAGGTCTGTAATCAGAAATAGTTGGATGCTTATCTTTCTGAGGGACCAAAGTAATGAAATTGTGGTTCAAACCCCTTGCACGCTTACTAGTCTGAAAATTTTCTGTAATAACAACAAATAACTCTGCACTAATCAAATCCTAATGAATTTTTTAGAATTTTGCAGAGAAGTCATCTGGTCCTGGCTTTTTGCATCATCTATAGAATGTACTGCTGCTTTAATCTCCTCAAGTGAAACTGGTGAAGATAAGTATCGTTTCCCCACTTCATTGATTTTTATTCTTGTATGCAGTGGGAAATTTATATGACAATTAACCACTAACAAAATTTGAGTGATAAGCAATGGCTTCATCAGTAATTTTGCTACTGTCATACACCTATTCACCGCTGGAATCAAGTAATGCTTGTATTCTATTTCTATGCTTCCTCGTTGATATTTTAGCACAGAAAATTTTAGAATTAGTATCACCAATTTACAACTAGGAGATCTTGCTTGCCGTTTATTAGCTTCATTTGCAGTCTTATGGTCCCTGAGTTGCATATTAAGCTGAAGCATTTTTTTCATATAATGTGACATTTTCTTGGTCATCATCTATTTGCATAAATGACATTTTGAAGTCCTCTTCAAGCTTTTTTAATGTGATCTGACTTGGCTTTATCCTTGCTCCATGCTTTTAAATTTGATATAATGGGTTGTAACTTGCATATAATATTATCAGTTGCATCGCCGCATGTTTTTGCTTTAAGCCCTTCAACCACAGAGTTTGGATATCCTTCTTGAGGCCAACTATATATATATATATATATATATCTGAAAGGCTTCTTTTTCTAATGCTGGATTCGCTTTGAAAACTTGATTAACATAGGGGTGTGGTCACTGTAATTAGGTGGCAATGCAATTGTGACACAGTCTGGATATGTAGATAATAAAATCAAAATTAACTGGAACAACGCCTCTCCTTCTCCCAGTATATTTACATCCCTGTGAACAAGTTTCAACGGGTGCTCATTTTATATACAATTTTTATAACTAGTTAAATAAGAGAAAGGAAATGGAATCCTCCCTTTTTATTTTTCGGGTTGTGTGAAGTATTATAATTTTACCTAATCATTATTTTTGCAAACTGTATGTGAATTAATATGTTATGAATTTCTATTCTGCTTCCGCATGAAGACCTGAAAATCTGTGCGTGGAAAGTACTATTTTAACATCGGAAGGAGGATATCGGGGGGACTAAACTGTTAAATGGTGAGGATGATTTCCACTTCAGTTTCCTGGCCTAACTTTTGGGCCTCAAAGAATTATTGTTCAACATTTAAGGGTAAAAAGTGGATTTTTGTTTGGACTTTACTGTGAAAAAGATATTGCATTATCGAAATCTTAATTTATATATGTAATCTTTAAAGCGAATCTCTCATGTTCATTAAATAAAATACTTTACTTTTTTGAAACTTAATTGATTGAAAAAAGGGCACAATTCATTTTTGTTCAATTATTATTTTGTTCATATTATATAAACGCAATTTTGAAAATTTAATCAAAATAGGTCTCACAATTCACCTATGTGCCTTTTATTTGCACTAGTAGTGAGGTTAGTCATTTACAATATCAATATAAACACATACATATGTGTGTATAGACATGCACACATACATATGTGTGTATAGACATGCACACATATGTATATATGTGTGTGCATTGTTGAAATTATTGAATAAAATAAAACAAAATAGAAAAGAAGAAAAAGAGGAAAGAGAAGAAGAAAACAAATAACTGTTAAAAAGCTGCATTTATATTGAGCACTGAAAATGATAATTCAAAAATACATGACTGATATTTAGAGCTACGTTGCGTAGAGCCTAAGTAATTGTACAGTAGGAAAACTATTGTAGTATCCGAAAGTGTAGATATTGAAATATCCATGATTTATTCATTATCATATAATAACGATCTCTTAATATCCCCTCAAACGCAAGATGCATAGCAACTGGAGTTTGTCAAAACAGAGGATGAGCAAAAAGAATCCGAAGTCAATAATGTCATCCAAACCATCCAATGATGAAAAACAATGGTTTCAACTATTGTTGGAGAGTATAATGTCAAATATCAGTTTAAATCCGATTGGTAGACAACTGTCTACAAAGGCGACAATAATGAATCATAATTCCGAAGTCGGAATCCGGAAAGATTAAATTGGAATAAATTCCTTTGTGATTGAAAACGGAATTCCAATCAGGATTGGAAGCGGAATTCCAATCAGAAATACAAAGTTGTAATCTTTCTTAGTATTTATATATGATTTATTTTATAAAGTTCCCGATGTTACATATACATATGTATATGTATGTGTACACATATGTGTGTGTATACATATATATGTGTGTATCACAGTGCCAATTGGTAATGTGAATGGTCGTTTCTTAGTAGTTATGTAGGATTTATTCTATAAAGTTCCCGATGTGGGATATATATATATATATATATATATATATATATATATATATGTATGTATGTATGTATATGTAAACATATGTATGTGCATGTGTGTAACAGTTTTGAATAATTAATTTCAAGAACAATTTACAGAAAAATGATAAATTGTCCTTGAAACTAATTATTCAAAAGTGTTGTCTTTAAAACTTATTACACTGGACTGAGAAGCCCTTAAAAGTTTGTGTTCATTATGCAGGAGGTAATGAAATCTCCGGTGGGAGGCTTTTAATCTTACGGCGATCCTTTTGACAAAGAAGCTCCTAAAACTGAAAGAGATCAAAATAGATTTTTTTTCCTCCTTTTTTCTTTGTCAGTTTATGGTGAAATGAAAATTATTATTCAGATCCAAGGCAATAGTTAAGCATACCTAATTTTTGAACTTGGTTTTTCCACACTATATTACTACAATAAAATTGGATTCTCTTAAACTTATTTGTTCTTGTCATTAATGCGAACTGCAAAGTTTATAAATAACTTAATGACCTCATCTAACCGTTTTCTTGGTTTTTCAGATGAAGTGGATGTTAAACTTGTTCTAAGTGTGAATTCTGATACAGTCATGCCAAGACTAGACATGGTTATTAAAGCAACGGAGGAAAAGTACCTTAAATAAATGCTACATGCTTTCAAATCCTGAATTTTCTCAGAAGAAAATCTTGAGAGATGTGTGCCAAATCCAATGCTCATCAGAATCGAGTGTTGAAACTATCAATTCTGAGCAAGAAAATGCTGTTAAGCTTTCATGTAATGAATTGTAGTTCTCATAGCTTGCAAGTACTCGGAGTATACAAAACCTCGTCATGATCAAGAAGATACTAGTAAAGGTAAAGAGAGGGTTAAAATATCCTTTGTAAATGAGAGCAGCAATGAGGAACCACCTCCATTTTGTTACATACTAAATGCATTATGCATTGTGTGTCACAATGTGTACCCTTTAGAAAATTCTAAGAACAGTGTTTCAAATTAGTTTAAGGGGGCGTATTGTTAGAAAATTTATCAAAGAATGTTGGATCAAGTGTGGTTGCGGTAAACAGTGTACAAATCGAGCTGTTCGACATGGCACAAGGGGTAGACTCTAGGTCAGATAATGTTAAATGACTTCTGAATGGAGGACTATCCCCAAAATACAACTTTATTTAACTAGTGTACGTTAACTTAATTAATATATTGATTTAACATGATGTTACATGCAATCAAATATTTGGGTCATCATTGGTTCTCCTTGAGCATTAGTTGATGCATATATTCTGTTTATACAGGATGTAGATTATTTGGTTTCCACATGTACAACACCCACTCCCCCCTCCCTCCATGCACCCCAACTTAACTTACGATGAAGCGATGATTTATATTTTTATTTAGCTTCAACATTTATTTTATTAGCAACTGTATGAATATTTTAAACTTGATTGTTATGTTCATGATAATAAATTTTCAGTGTATTTTCTTGCATGTGCGTATCACATAAGCCGAAGTACTTATAGATTCTATTTTTTGGTCTGTAAGCAACGTTTTTTGTTTGTCTCAAACCAAATCATACGTGAAGAGAGCTGACTTAGATCATCGGAATTCCACACATCTTCATAAACAATCTTAAGCTTCAGTGGCCGAAATAATATTGTGGAGGATCATGATGCTGTTGATTGTTTTGCATTAGTATCGAGAATAAACAAGTTCTGTAAACTACAGTGATAAAACAAATGATCAACATCTTCATTATTATCAATGCAAAATAAACAATATTGTATCAAGTCCATATTTTTTCTATTTTATATATAGTTGTTAACCCAAAAAATGGATCAACATACTGGAGTATGATGTGAAAACAATAGCTCTCTTAGAACAAAGCAAATATAATAGAAAATAACAGTAA
Source organism: Allium cepa (assembly GCA_030765085.1). NCBI lineage: Eukaryota > Viridiplantae > Streptophyta > Magnoliopsida > Asparagales > Amaryllidaceae > Allium > Allium cepa. The sequence goes on from CM060928.1 coordinate 90,620,253, forward strand.
AGTAATCGAAATACAAAGATTTTTATAAGGGTTTGGCTGTTAACTAAGCCAGCGTCCCCTTTGTAGCTTTGCTTATTGATTGTATATGATTACACGGTGTTTGAGAATGAACAAATCACAAGAACATTTGTTAGACTAATTCTAAGTCCTAGAATGGCCTAAAGGAACTACTTTGGTGATTATGGAGTAGAGAAAGAGTTGAAATGACAGGACTTCTGCGTAGGAATGGCAGAAAGCAGATTCTCCCTTAGTGCTCAATGATTTGTATTTAAAGTGGTAGTAGTCATATTGGATCAGAAGCTCACTATCAGAGATGTTGTAACGACCCGTAATTTAATCACTTTAACTAAAGAGATCTAAATTATTTTAAATATCAAATATAGATTATTTTTCACAAATAATCAAGCCTTACGAAATAAGTAATAATAATAACTTATTTTGGAAAAATGTTCACATAAGTATTTACTTTGGAAATATACCGACAAAATGGCCGAAAACCGTTTTATCGATAAACAACTCTATAATCATAAAACGTCGCGTACGTAGCTGGATACATACACTTATTTTTATAATTGAACAACAATGTGAAATAAAATTAATTATTTTATTTTTGAAAATAAAATGTATTTAAGACACCATCAGTGATGCCTTTATATTTAATAAATTGATTTATTAAATTTAATTAAGATTTAATAATTATTATAATTATTCAATAATTATTTTTAAATGATGATAATTCATTTTAAATAGTTATAAAGTGATAATAAATCCTTTGTAATAATTTTGTGAATATATATACTCGATTTGAAAATATAAGAAAATTCGTATCGCTTTATCGATATAATAGCGATTTTTGTGAATAATTATTAATATTAATTTATATGGTTTTATAAATAAAATGTGATCATTTTAATTATTTAAAAATGATAAAAAAATTATTTTCAAATTTTGTTTACACTAATATGTAATTTAAAATATAAGTGAAAATGCGATCGAAAATTGGTTTTCCGATTTTCAACGGTTTAACGAATGAAAGTCGTTCAAAGGTTGTTGCAACCTTATTTACATGTCATGCACATATATATAACATCATATAAACACTTTAACTTATACGTAAACATAAATACACACACACATATACAAGAAATATATAAGATATTTCGTAAGCCTTAAGCAAACTCAAAATCAACCACGGACACACAAGTACACAAACATACAGACGAGCACATGGATGCACCCATGTGAAGGTCACTTCAGGTCATCCTAGGGTGATGTAGGGAGGGGGTGGATGTAATGATGTTTGATGATGATGGATGATGTAAGGTGGAGATATTTTCTACCTCTCAACTTGCTTACAAATACCCACTCTTTTTCCTCTTCTTCATTCCAGCGTATCTCTTTCAAAACCGAATCAAATTGTGCAATTTTATTTTTCAAACCATTTAAAATTTCAGTGGTTACACTTCTTCCTATTCTAAGCTTAGCTATGCTCAAAACTCCATTCTCTCCGGAGCATTTTCGAGACCAGCTTTAAAGGCCGAGAATACCTCTTTTTCATTCGAGCATAACTTCTCCAAAACAGATCTAAATGAAGTAATTCCTTTATTCAAACAATGTAGAATTTCAGTGGCTACAACTTTCATGTTTAGCACTTCTTCCATTTTTAAGATTAACCATGTCAAAATTTCACTTTTTTACAGTGCATTTTCAGACTTCGTTTTTATGAATCCGAAAATATCCTCTCTTATTTTGATCAAATTTTCCTCACAACAAATCGAAATGAAGTGTTTCTTTTTTTTCCAATTCAAGAGACATTAAATTGCAACAACTTTTTAGTTAACAACTTTTAAAAAGTTGAGAGTAAGAAGGTCAAAAACCCGAGAGAAAATGACCTATTTTCGGGTCTAGATTTAGAGAACTCAAGATCGTAGTTTCACCACTTATCTTCCTTCTTTCCAAAGTTTTTCCGTGGGCACTTGAAGGTTTTGGAAGTGAGCAAGAAAGGTGAAGAGGAGATAAGACCGAAAGCAAAAGCATAAAGGAGGAGGTGGCCAAGCACTTGGATAAGGAGATGAAGTTATCTAGGTGATGGTAGAAGTGTATAAGTGAAGTACTATGGCGCTATGAATGATGGTAGGAAGATTGGTATTAATTATGGTGAGAACTCTAACTTTAAACCATTATAAATGTGTAACATAACTATTTGGATGCTAATGATGTTTGGATGTTTGGCTTGATGAATGTTTGAAAAAATAATTAGCAACATCTTACTAAAAGTGAGAAACTCAAAAACTATAGTTATATATATTATTGAATGATATATATGTTTGGATATGATTATTAACGATGGTTGTTTAATATGGTTGTTGACTATATATGCAAATCACGTTAATACACATCGATAAGCACAAAGAAAATCACTTTCATTTATTGAATGGAATGGTGTATATGAAATGTTTAAACCTCTTAAATGATTTAATATGATTTAGAAATGTTTTATAAACATTTAAAATTATTTTGGAAAAGTTTAAATGAATATTGAAAATTGAGTCAAAAATAGGCGCGTTGTGTAACGGTAGTTCGCGATTTCGCGCTGTAAAAGTCAAACGAATATATAGAATTTTTAGAGATAAGAATTTTCCGAACCATTATATCTATATTTTTCAAACAAAGAAAAAAATCGAGATTTTGATAAGTAGATTTTGAAATAGGAGTAAAACAAGTTTTCGGAAAAATCGTGGTTTTGTAGTTCGGAATCCAAAAAGGGGTTTCTTTAAAAATGATACTTTAAAATTGGTTAAAAATATTAAATAAATTCTAAAATTATTTAAAAAAAATTAAAAGTGATTTGAGTAATAAAAGTGAATTTTAAAATGATAGAAAAATTGTTTTGATCAATATAGCTTAAAAAGCACATCCATAGCACTTTTGCATCACTTTTCTATAACTTTTGAAATATGGTTTTAAACTTAACGATTCTTTTTCCAAATCTTCTATAAATATTTTTAAATAAATAGTTAAGTATTTTAATAATGATTTAGAAGTTTTATAATTTATTTAAAGATGTTTAAATAAACGATTTAAAGAAAAGCTGTCAAAAATCAAGTGATTTAATTTTGGCTCTAAAAGCCGACGAGCAGATTGGATTTTTGTATTCATGAGATTCGGATGAGTTGCTTAAACTAAGGAGATGTTTAGGAGAAACCAGTGCTCAGGCTCACCTGGCCTCTCTTGGGCGAGGGATAGAGAAGGTCGAAATGTTGGAAACAAGTTAAATATAAAAGATTAAAATTTTCAAATTTAAACAACTTGGATTTTATGGAGATAATCTTTTTATACTTAGTGTTAAAGCCCGAAGAGGGAACTCGTACTATTCGTGGAATTTAAAATGTGATTTCACCGTTATTACGCCTATAGTACTTGATGAATAGAGGAATTGATATTGAGTAGAATTAGATGATTTCTATCAACTCCGCTCCCTAAATATGTATTAGTTTGGATTAACATCCTAGATAATATGGTTTTTAACTCAATCAACATTTTGATTTCTGAGAAAAGAGAAGAGTTCGTTATTTACTTAACATTTCTTTTATCAATGATTGGTTCGAAGGAACCAGAGTCGAATTTGGATGATTCCTATCTGAAGACCACTTCGAACCAATTTACATATTCAAAGTAAAGATACAGAAATGATTTGGAAGATGGAATGTAGGGCTGCTTGTCACTGACCCTCGAGGGAAATTTTTCATATCATATTATGTGGAAGTAGTTCTTCATTTAAGATCTTCGATGCAAGGTCTCCTCGCTACTAATCATAGGGTTAATTCCCGACAGAATGTGACAGGGGAGTTCCTTCGATTTGTCATGTTTCTGGATAACTTGTATGCACAAATGTCGGACATTGCATTTCTAATTACATAAATTGATCTCTATAAACGTATCATCTGTTTGATGGTGGAGAAGGCAACTTCTCTTAGCTTAACGCCCTTTCCTGAGACGTACGAGTTCAGGAGTTATACGTTTGTAGAAATCAGTTGTGTGACCATGGAATAGCAGTGTGACATTCAAAGTGAAATGTGCTATGTGAAAGGTAATCGTTACCTCAGACCTCATTATCCGATAATGGCTTAAATAGGGTACGCAATAAGACTATGTGGTTTGCAACCATTAGGTATGATCATCACCTTTCTAGGTTACTCTCTATATGTCGAGTATGTGGTGTATGATATGGGGCCTCGGATAGGTCAGTATCGACGAGGCGATGTCATATTCGATTTCTATTCGGGCTATGTATGAGTGCTAAATAGGGATAGACTGATCTTGCCAGATGCGAATGATTGTTTGTGTATTCTCGATACATTCCTCTAGAGATGTACAGTACAGAAGGTAGTCTCTTACTTGTAATTGTATGGAATTCATTCTCCAATAAGTGCCTTCGGACTTAGTTGTAAACCTATTATGCCATCAAATTCAACCAACGTAACAATTTTGGAAAACATTCATAAGTTTATTTGAAAAATATTCCAAAAGAATGTTATTAAATATAATATCAAATTATTTTACGTAGCAAATGTTTTGGTTATCATAAGATAAAATACCCGTTCCTTGTTTATGTATGGCATGGTCTTATGAGATACCTTTGTTTTCAAAATGCATATTTCGAGTTTCTCACATCAGTCTCATGACTGACCCGGAGTTTATTTCTCTTTTCCCTTAAACTCCGAGTGCCCTAATTTTCCCGGGCGGCCTAGTGGCCGGGTGTAGTTAAAAGAAATCTGGATGGAGCTCGAAGGATGGAGTTAGAAGATTATTTTGAAGATTTTTATCTGTTTCCACCACACTCATATATTATTGTATTCTGCATTTGTAAGGACATATATTTATAACTTTTCATGTTTTAACTCTGATAAATGTGTTCAAAATTTCCGCTGTAAAGATTATATGTTGAAATAATACTTGTTATTTCATTCGTGTGAGATTATGTTCTGCCTTTATTTTCTTTCTTACCCTTGAGAATATTTCTCTCCAAGTCTTGGATTTGTGGCACGTGAATACCGAGAATGTATTTGTATCGATTTCCAAGGGTCGAAGAAACGGATCTCATAGAAGTCCAGGAAGTGATCCAAGATAGCATAAGAAAAATGGTGACCACTCAAATTAAGGGCTATATTTTGTGCCGAATTTAGACCCTTAATTCGGTACCAAATCTAATCCTTGTCCTTTGGGTTGTCAAGCTCTTTTGTGTTGAGTTTCTTGCTTCATTTAGATACTCTCCATGTAATTTGGTAAATTGTTGATGAAGTTTGATCATTGTTCTTCCTTGACCGAGATTATCCTTTCATTAGGACTGTCACATCTTCATTATTGATGATAGGCTCTTTGGAAACCTGTGGAACTTCATGAGTACATATAGGATGATTAGCAGACCACTTGCCAAAAGTATGAGAATGCCACGAATAAGCACCTATATTCGGTACCAAATTAAGGTCCTTAATTCGAGCCGAACATAGGACTTAGCCTATTTATGGTTCACACTTTCATGAGTACGTCCTTTATGCCTTCTGAGTGTTTTTGACAAGTTTCAAGTCATTCCGTCTTCGTATCGACGTTCTAACTCCTAATAATTTCTGTTGGGTTAAAACCTGGTTAACATTTGCCCTCCAAAGTAGGTTTCATTGGAAACAAAGTGTGCTCTGAAACAAGTCAAGATTTAGACTGCTATCTTATGAATTTCAGTTGATCGATGAATTCCACCCAGAGATGCTATTTTTCATAAGTTCACTTCTGACTAGTTATTTATTCTGATTTTGGTTTGAATTTCAATTCTCTGAACCGACGGTGCAACCTTGGCTCCTAAATTTACGGAAGGCTTTAAGCCGGCATGTAGTATCAATGTGATGAGTTGGAGATGACCCGGGTGAGGGTTGTAAATTCGGTATCGAATTAAGAGCCTTAATTCGGTGCTGAATTAGGGACTTAGAGAATTTTCATATGGATTTTCTTTACTTATCCTTTTTTCTTAGTCACTCATTACTTGTTTCATTTCCAACTAAGTTTACACTTTCTTTAGCCGATCCGACCTAAACACTACCTTCACCAATTGAGGTCGTCGTGCCGACGCCATTTGTTTTCTGTCATCACTGCTGTGATCCACCGCCTCCTTGCTTCGCTCGCCATTACCTGGGACAACTGTCGCCGCTACATCTGCCGTGTGTAGATCTAGACTTGAATCATTCAAACCCTAAATCGAGTTTACACCATGTTTGATTGTCTTCATTCGAAGGTTGGTGTTGATGATGGTGATTCGTGCTTTGACGGCGATGGAGATACTGATCTGTTCTAGTTGATTGCAGTTTGGAAACAAAGATGGTTGAAGATGAACATAATTTGGTAGATGTGGAGTTAGAATTTGATCTCATGTTGGATGCTTTCAACTTGAGGGAAAACACATCTCCTAATTTTAACCATCTCTATTCACAAAATTGACTAGGCTGGATCAGTTAATCAAGTCCGATATGACGGTTTGCCGTAGATTCGAATATATCGAATAACTTCGTTGCATCACTTTTCCACACATCCGGTGTATTTGAAAAAGAAAGAACTTTCCGTATTGCATCAGACAACATATCCGTTATCGATCATTGATCGATAATGGATAATTACAGAAAAAGTAAATTTAAAGGACAATACAGAAAAAGTAATTTTAAAGGACAATACTGAAAAAGTAATTTTAAATGACAATACAGATCGTCTTTCTACCACGAGCAAGCTATCTACACGGGATGGACTGTTCGTGGTGTTCGGGACACTGGGCTCATGCCATATAGATAACACACTGCATTTGCCCCGGTCAACACTTGGAGTTTGATTTGTCAACACACCGACTTCCTTAGAATTTCAAGTGTCGACTGTTCAGGAATTCCTATTAGAAATAAAGTGTACCCAACCATGATCAATAAGTTCTATTGTCTAGAATAACGCGTCAGTTAGCATGTAACGACCCGTAAATTTTCGATAATTAAATTAGCTAACTTAATAAGATTTCGGGATTTAATGTTAGAAAAAAATTTGTAATTCATTTGGAATAATAATAACTGGAATGAATTGCAACGATAATTATCCAAGTAATGAAAAATAAAGCTACTTAGTGAATGCCTTTGCAATCAATAGTTGAATAGGATAATAAATGTTGAATTCATTGGGTATAATAGAGTAATTGATTGATAAGTAAAATCTATTTGGAATCAAATATTGAATATTGAACAGGTAAATTGTTTAAATTAAATATTTGGAAATTATTGAACAATTTAATAATGGGGATTTGAATAACCGTATAATGGAAATAGTTGTTCTAAAATTTTAACTCGTTTCAAAAGTTAAATTTTATATGTTCGTTTTGAATATTTCAAAGGATAGTGATTTAAGAATAATCAAATTTGTTAAATTTAATATTACGAATGTTTGAATAAATTAAATTTCGAATTTGATATGATTAATTGGATATTGAAATTTAATATTTGAAAATAGAGTGAATATTTGAAATTTGATTTAATATGATTCAAATTGGTTTCCAAAATGAATGTAAGTTATATTTGGATTTTAATAGAGTTAATAAGATTTTAAAACTGGAATTTATTGGATAAATTGAATAACGGGTTTAATATGATTAAAAATGATTTGTAAAATTTTATTTTATCATATTGGAGTTATAGTGATGTTATAGAACTTTTAAAACTGAATTTAAAATTTATTTGTGAAAATTGAATATTTTAATATTTAATTTTCGACTGGAAAATAGCCAATTTTTGAACAGTCTCAGAATTGGACAAAACTAGTTCCATTGGATCCGTAATAGTTAGTTATTATCGGATTTCAATTTTCGTAGCAATCGGAGTTGTCGTTTGACCGTGGCAGCTCGAAACGCGTTGAAATTGTTTAATATTAATTTGGCGAGTTAAAAATAGTCATTTTTCAAACGGTCTCGGATTTCGACGAAACTAGTTTCATTGGATCCGTAATGTTATATTATTGTAAGATTTCAAATTTCAAGTCAAACGGATTTACCGTTTGTCCGGGGCAAGCCAAAACGCATAGAAAATCGTTTAATCGGTTTAATTTAAAATTGATCGTTTATTTCCGTAACTCTCACATATGATCGAATTAGGCCTTGAAACTAGTTCCATTGCGTCCGGAATGGGGGTAAAACCTTATAAACGCCTGGCGGCACGTCTCGATTGGAGTTCGGATGATTTTGGACCTACCTATATATATACGCACGCAAACCGAGGCAGTTTTATTATTATTTTAATCCAGAAACCCTAATTGACTTCAGCCCTAGCCGCCATTTCCTGAATCAATGGCCACGAAATTCGAAACTTCTTTCTTATTTTCCTCTCAATCCATCAACAATTAGCAAAAACTCTCAACTACAAAGTTGTAGAGCACGATGAAAGCTTCAAATCCATACGGAGATGATCAAAAACGGAGCCACGGATCGACGGGAAATCACGTTCAAACCTGCTGCGTTTTTCACGTTTTTCGAGGCCAAAGGTGCAGCCGAGTTTGACCATACTCACGGTGAAGATGGAGCTCGCGAAGGCCTTCGGGATGATGGGTCCTGATCGTTCTGGAAGTCGTCGAGGTGGTCGTGACAATTGCTTGAAGAACGGCGGCTATGGGTTGTTTATACGTGCGTTTGTCACGTTGAGGAAGAAGAGATGAGGGACGGCTCAGATCTGAAGATGCAGAAATCGATGGCCAGGATGGAGTTGAGGGTTTGATATTTAAAATAAAGCTGAAATTGTATATTTAAATTCGTATAAACTTTAAAATAGCATAACTTTTTCATACGAGGTCGAAAACGCACGAAACTTTTTGCGTTGGAATCGTATCGACGAGGACTACGCAATGGAACTGGATTGGAATCATTTGGAGCTAGAGAAAATTTTGAGTTAAATCGAACGTCGTTCGATTTGATTTAAAATCGTAAAATCAAGGTGAGTGTTTTATAACGCTCACACCGTACTAAATATTTTTATGCTAGTTAAATTTGATATTATGAAGTGTTATGATTTTATTTGTCGTTGTTTGGTAAAAATTTAATTGTCATATAGCGTGTCATTTGCATTAACCGTTGAAAAATTAAATTGACAGTTAAATTGAAATTAAAATTGGATTGCGATTAAATTACCTGACATTGATAACTATGAAACTGCCATGAATTGTATTGTTTATTGGATGATGTATTTTGATGGATGCTATTGGTTGATAATTGAATGTTTGGATGTTTATTTGCTTATATAGATCCTGTTATGCATACATATGATACTGAGATTAATTTAAGTAATGTATACTCACTCCTGACATTTAATTGAAATAAAAAAATTACTTGGCCATAGGATAGAAAATTATATACGGACACCGAATTGGCTAAATAAATAATTTTTGAAATCGTCGATTTAAAATTTATTTAAATGTTTTGATTTAAAAGTTATAAATAGAAATCAATTTATAGAAATCAAATTTGTCGAAAAATTGAGTGGAATGTTGAAATAAATTTTGGTTAAAAGAAATTGGTAAATAAATTAAGTTGTGACTTTAAAAAAAAAAAAATTTTTTTGGATATGATTGAATTTCAAAAATCTATTTATTTTAAAGATTGAACATTATTTCGAGCTTTGAATATTACTAAGTAAAAGTGATATGAAATGATATTTTGAAATCGAGTTTGGAATTGAATCATATTTGGAATTTGGATTTAAACTTGGATATTGTTGGAAATTTTGTTAAGTGTTATAAATTGATATTTTGAGAAATCAAGCTCCAAATCGATATAAATTGAAATTGAATTAATTAAAGGTGAATGTAGAATTGAATTGATTTGAAGTAAAAGTTGACATTGTTTTGAATTGAAATCGAAATTGAATCGGTAGAATGGAAATTGAAATTGATTTGAATTGGGAAGTTATAATTGAAATGGATTGATTTTGAAGCTGTTTTAATCTGTTTTCCAAATTACTCTGTTATATAAACCATTTTGAATACTTAAACTATTTTAATCTATTTTAAATCTACTTAACCCAATTTAAATTATTTTAAACTAATTTATCTATTTTAAATCCATTTTAAAGATTTTAAGTGTTTTTAACTATTTTAATTATTTAAACTACTTTTAAACTACTTAAAACTATTTTTCTAAAATCCTAAGCTGGTCAATAAGGTGAAATGTTTATATTTAAATCTTGAATTTAAATATGAAATCTGATATTTTGAAAGATACGATGATATTTGAATGGATTTGATTTTTGAAGCGAATATGATATTTTGATATCAATTATGAATCGATTTGAAATATAAAAGAGCCAACGGTGTAATAATACGTAGTTATTAAAGAGACCGGGATCGGATATGGACATACTCTCTGTCGATACCGAAAACCACTTTAATAACTATTTTACGCGGAGTGTTGATCCAGAATGAAGTGGATGGTTTGGTGAACGCGTTGACTGAAGAAAGAGAACGATTATTGGATGACCCCTGACATGACTAAAACAGGAGCCGCGCCGGGCCATTGAGGTTCGCCACCTCTAGCGGACACACTTCTTCGATACCATATCTATTACATTTGTGATGCGATTTGGGTGCACCCCTTGATTTGGGAGTGTTGTTTCGCGGTGTTGGGGTAGCTGCTGGCTATGCCCAACATCAGTCCGGATCACGCAACTACTAGTATCCTAGTTGGTATTGCCTCATGTACCTTGTCATACTGATTATCCTATTCGCGACCACTACGTTTTGATTTGTACCTTGAGTATATGGATTGCCCTCTGGTGACTTCCGGTTTTGGGGAAACTACGGTCTTGTATATGCTTTTGGGAATATAAAATGTGTTAAGGGGGATTATGGTAACGCCTTAACGCTATTTTGATACTTTATATTACTGATAGGCATTATCTACTTAGCGTATATTACTACATAGTAGATAGTTTCACGGATCCTTGAGAGATGGAAAATCCCGTAACATCTCTTGAGTTATTGCACGCACGTTGACACTGGATAGGAGATGTCAAACCCCGTAAACATCTCTGACGCCGTTACACTCATATTTATTTACGATTGACTTAACTTACATGAGGATATTTAGTCCTGACTCGAGTGTTTGTCTTTTCATTACGCTCGGGTCAGTCCTGAGTTTTCAGATTTTTGAGGATCTATTGCTGGAGGATGAAGACGAAGATTTGGTATATTATGTACTACTATTATATTCATTCCATTCCGCTGCATTGTTGTATGATATTTGCTGTGTATGTAACTCTGATAAATGTTGTATAATAATAATCAAATGTATTCATTTCAAATGTATTCATTTAATTAACAGCTCATGAACTGTTATTTTATTATTATACTTTAGCCTTCCGCTGTGAGATTCTGTGTTGTTTCATTTCCTTTATTTCCCTTCCTTTTCTTTTCTTAATTACCCCAATAACTATCTGCCCTTTTAATGGTTTGGAATCGACATGGGTATTTGATCGTCGGTTTAAACTGTCCAAAAAGGCGGGTCGTTACAGTTGGTATCAGAGCTTTGGTTTAGCGATAAACCTTGGCTCTAGTGGGGAATAACTCATTGAAATAGAGGTAAACTATATGAATGAGTTGAGTGTATATGAGAGAGCGTACTTGTTATTTGATATAAAATGGTTTTATATTGTGTTAACTTTGTTCCGTTGAGTATTTATGAATTCTGGTCGATACTTGGGACGCCAAGGCGTCGATAGGAATTTCTAAACGCTCGAATAGGACAAACCTACACAATATCGTTTTGGAATATATTTTATATAAAAGAACTATTTGAATATTTATTCATTTTGATTGAATTGATTGTTAGGAGATGATAATATTAGATTATTATCGTTATTGTTTGATCAGTCAATATTTACAAAAAAAAAATTGATTAAATAATAATGGATTTAGGAAAATGAAATCAATTGATAATGAATATAAATGAATTTTAACTTGGATTTGGGAATTTAAATTCCGGTGTTTGAAGTTGACTTACAAGAATTTGAAAAATATAATATGAGTAATATATGATAGTACAATTAAGTTGAAATTGTTTTCGAAGGATTTTTTTTATGATAAATGTTATATTCCCTTCTCTTGACGCTAGAAAATGATTTCGGTGATGAGTGCACGCATCATCGGCGTTTATTTTCGAGAGTCCGAGTGGGGGAGACCACTTAATAGCTTGTCTAAACCTTGTTTTGATTCAAATTTTATTTTATTTTGTATTCTCTATAGTATGATTTGATATATAAATTATATAAGTATATATTATTTCAAACCTTGATTTGAAATGAAACCGGGATTGGAATTCTTAAGTTCTTTAATAATTAATGATTTTTTTTTTATGATTGAAATGAATTTAGACTTGAATCATTAAGGAACTTCTGAATTGTGAAATGAGAAATGAACCTAAGAGCTAAGTGAAAATATCAATTGAAGTAGAAATCCTTAGAATTAGGAAATTATGAACTTAAAATAAAATTGAAACTGTAAAACTCGCGTAGTATTAAAATTCATTCTATAGCATAGATATAACTTACCAAAATACTTAAGAAGTTCAAAATGTTATATGGATTGTTAATTGGATAATATACGAGTATAGGTTTGAATAATGAAATGTGCATTTAATTAATGGTTTGCAAATATAAATAAAATTGTTAGTAAATGATTGGAATTTAAATTAGCATTTAAAGGAGATTCACAATTATGTTAATATAAAATGGAAATACTATATGTGAATGTAAATGTGAAATTAAATTATAGTGAAATTTAAGTAATGACTTAAGAATTAATAAATTGAAAATTCAACTTTAAATGGAAAGAAGTTGTATGTTGTTTAACTACATTCTATTTGCATAGCTATAACTTACCAAATACTCAAAAGGTTTAAAATGCTAATAAGGATAAGTAGAGAAATAATATACCAGTGAGAGAGTGAAAAATAAAATGTGAAGATCTAATTGATAGTTTTAAATATAAAAGAAATTTAAGCGGTAAAATGAATGATATATATAAGTGAATGAATAAAATTTAAAACTTAATGAAATATAGAATTGGTAAATGGAAACTAATTAAATTTGAATATAGCTAAATGTCAATAAACTTGGAAGTGTATGAAATTAAAGTTGACTTGAAAATGTATAATTGATTTAGTGTAGATTTTGGATGGATGTTAATGTTTGATATGCATTGGCTGTTAGATGGATGATAATTGATTAAGTAGAATTCATTAGTGTTAATGGAATTGAATAAACGGAGTAAAATTGTAAAACAATTAAATTCAAATTTGAAGCAAAGTGAAATTAAATATAATTGAATTCAATTTAAATTGAAGCAAATTGACTTGAATTAAAAATGTGAATGAAACAAACTTGAATAAATCAGAAAAAAGATTAAATGTAGACCTATTGCATGGATGAATAAGGAAATAAATGACTTTGTGTTTATGATTGTTCTTTAAAAAAGTTTGAAGTTTTGATGTTTTGTACTTTGAAATAATAAAAGCAAATTTTTGGAAAAAAAAAAAAAAAAAAATCCAAATTTGTCCAATATATGCTGAAACGAAAACAACCATAACTTTTAAATGGCTGAACGGAATTCGACGATCTTGGACTTTTCGAAAAGCTCAGAAACTATAGCACAACTTTTGTTTAGATAACTTGAGAAAATTCCTTCGTCTAATAGGTTAAAAACTTGAATGTTACTCACTGTCCTGTGTAAAAATAAGTAAAATCAGTAGTATACACCCTTAGTATTTTCACCATATCTTTTGACTGGTTTATCGTATTTTGATGATCTTGCCCTTTATGGAAAGCTAATAACTTAAGCTAAAACTTTTGTTTTAAGTGTTTTGTGTTTTGATGTCGTTTATAAGGTCGGAAATGTGGGTGAACGTCGCGGACCTGCGCAAACACTGCCCAGGCTGAAGCGTATCCCCTAAGTAAAATGGCCATAACTTTTGAAAGGATGATCGGAATTAGATGATTTTGGACATTCCGGAAAGCCTGAAATGAATGCAACAACTTTTGTTTAGATTCTATTGTCAAATTTTACCGTTTAGATGACCTAAAGCTAAGATTTGTTTGCTGTCCAGAAATTGAAATCTCAGTTTTGAAGCTAAATATGTTATATATATGTTGTGTAGGCTAAGTATATCGATCTATCTTTATATGCATGGTTCTAACTTAGTTGTTGAGCATTTTAGTAGGTGGCAAAGGGGTTGCGCTTCGTTGTGGAGCTCGCTTCTACGCTAAACGCATAATGTAAGTAAATTGCTAATAAATGCTAAATAAAAGGTACGCTTACGGTTTTATATGATATTGGTGATATTTATATGTTGTTTCCCCACATATGGGATGCCTCATCATTGAGATGAGATGTATATTTGTGATATATATGCTATTATATTTTTTCCGATCGAGCCGCGCAAAGGAGACTCTGCCGAATTTTTCCGTAAATCCGGGTGTTAGAAAATTTTTTTCAAGTTTAAATTTTTTTTATAACTTGTTTTGATAATTAACTTTTAAGTTTAGAAAGCCGTTTGGAGTAACTTAGTGGAAGCGTAGTTATGACTTTATAAATGGAATTTCATTGTTTTATAAGTTGGTAACTTTGAATAAAATATATCTAATGTTGAATTCTATACTTAGTTTCTTTTCCCTTCTTTTCCTTTTCGAGGACGAAAAGTTTTGAGTGGGGGAGAGTGTAACGACCCGTAAATTTTCGATAATTAAATTAGCTAACTTAATAAGATTTCGGGATTTAATGTTAGAAAAAAATTTGTAATTCATTTGGAATAATAATAACTGGAATGAATTGCAACGATAATTATCCAAGTAATGAAAAATAAAGCTACTTAGTGAATGCCTTTGCAATCAATAGTTGAATAGATAATAAATGTTGAATTCATTGGGTATAATAGAGTAATTGATTGATAAGTAAAATCTATTTGGAATCAAATATTGAATATTGAACAGGTAAATTGTTTAAATTAAATATTTGGAAATTATTGAACAATTTAATAATGGGGATTTGAATAACCGTATAATGGAAATAGTTGTTCTAAAATTTTAACTCGTTTCAAAAGTTAAATTTTATAAGTTCGTTTTGAATATTTCAAAGGATAGTGATTTAAGAATAATCAAATTTGTTAAATTTAATATTACGAATGTTTGAATAAATTAAATTTCGAATTTGATATGATTAATTGGATATTGAAATTTAATATTTGAAAATAGAGTGAATATTTGAAATTTGATTTAATATGATTCAAATTGGTTTCCAAAATGAATGTAAGTTATATTTGGATTTTAATAGAGTTAATAAGATTTTAAAACTGGAATTTATTGGATAAATTGAATAACGGGTTTAATATGATTAAAAATGATTTGTAAAATTTTATTTTATCATATTGGAGTTATAGTGATGTTATAGAACTTTTAAAACTGAATTTAAAATTTATTTGTGAAAATTGAATATTTTAATATTTAATTTTCGACTGGAAAATAGCCAATTTTTGAACAGTCTCAGAATTGGACAAAACTAGTTCCATTGGATCCGTAATAGTTAGTTATTATCGGATTTCAATTTTCGTAGCAATCGGAGTTGTCGTTTGACCGTGGCAGCTCGAAACGCGTTGAAATTGTTTAATATTAATTTGGCGAGTTAAAAATAGTCATTTTTCAAACGGTCTCGGATTTCGACGAAACTAGTTTCATTGGATCCGTAATGTTATATTATTGTAAGATTTCAAATTTCAAGTCAAACGGATTTACCGTTTGTCCGGGGCAAGCCAAAACGCATAGAAAATCGTTTAATCGGTTTAATTTAAAATTGATCGTTTATTTCCGTAACTCTCACATATGATCGAATTAGGCCTTGAAACTAGTTCCATTGCGTCCGGAATGGGGGTAAAACCTTATAAACGCCTGGCGGCACGTCTCGATTGGAGTTCGGATGATTTTGGACCTACCTATATATATACGCACGCAAACCGAGGCAGTTTTATTATTATTTTAATCCAGAAACCCTAATTGACTTCAGCCCTAGCCACCATTTCCTGAATCAATGGCCACGAAATTCGAAACTTCTTTCTCATTTTCCTCTCAATCCATCAACAATTAGCAAAAACTCTCAACTACAAAGTTGTAGAGCACGATGAAAGCTTCAAATCCATACGGAGATGATCAAAAACGGAGCCACGGATCGACGGGAAATCACGTTCAAACCTGCTGCGTTTTTCACGTTTTTCGAGGCCAAAGGTGCAGCCGAGTTTGACCATACTCACGGTGAAGATGGAGCTCGCGAAGGCCTTCGAGATGATGGGTCCTGATCGTTCTGGAAGTCGTCGAGGTGGTCGTGACAATTGCTTGAAGAACGGCGGCTATGGGTTGTTTATACGTGCGTTTGTCACGTTGAGGAAGAAGAGATGAAGGACGGCTCAGATCTGAAGATGCAGAAATCGATGGCCAGGATGGAGTTGAGGGTTTGATATTTAAAATAAAGCTGAAATTGTATATTTAAATTCGTATAAACTTTAAAATAGCATAACTTTTTCATACGAGGTCGAAAATGCACGAAACTTTTTGCGTTGGAATCGTATCGACGAGGACTACGCAATGGAACTGGATTGGAATCATTTGGAGCTAGAGAAAATTTTGAGTTAAATCGAACGTCGTTCGATTTGATTTAAAATCGTAAAATCAAGGTGAGTGTTTTATAACGCTCACACCGTACTAAATATTTTTATGCTAGTTAAATTTGATATTATGAAGTGTTATGATTTTATTTGTCGTTGTTTGGTAAAAATTTAATTGTCATATAGCGTGTCATTTGCATTAACCGTTGAAAAATTAAATTGACAGTTAAATTGAAATTAAAATTGGATTGCGATTAAATTACCTGACATTGATAACTATGAAACTGCCATGAATTGTATTGTTTATTGGATGATGTATTTTGATGGATGCTATTGGTTGATAATTGAATGTTTGGATGTTTATTTGCTTATATAGATCCTGTTATGCATACATATGATACTGAGATTAATTTAAGTAATGTATACTCACTCCTGACATTTAATTGAAATAAAAAAATTACTTGGCCATAGGATAGAAAATTATATACGGACACCGAATTGGCTAAATAAATAATTTTTGAAATCGTCGATTTAAAATTTATTTAAATGTTTTGATTTAAAAGTTATAAATAGAAATCAATTTATAGAAATCAAATTTGTCGAAAAATTGAGTGGAATGTTGAAATAAATTTTGGTTAAAAGAAATTGGTAAATAAATTAAGTTGTGACTTTTAAAAAAAAAAAATTTTTTGGATATGATTGAATTTCAAAAATCTATTTATTTTAAAGATTGAACATTATTTCGAGCTTTGAATATTACTAAGTAAAAGTGATATGAAATGATATTTTGAAATCGAGTTTGGAATTGAATCATATTTGGAATTTGGATTTAAACTTGGATATTGTTGGAAATTTTGTTAAGTGTTATAAATTGATATTTTGAGAAATCAAGCTCCAAATCGATATAAATTGAAATTGAATTAATTAAAGGTGAATGTAGAATTGAATTGATTTGAAGTAAAAGTTGACATTGTTTTGAATTGAAATCGAAATTGAATCGGTAGAATGGAAATTGAAATTGATTTGAATTGGGAAGTTATAATTGAAATGGATTGATTTTGAAGCTGTTTTAATCTGTTTTCCAAATTACTCTGTTATATAAACCATTTTGAATACTTAAACTATTTTAATCTATTTTAAATCTACTTAACCCAATTTAAATTATTTTAAACTAATTTATCTATTTTAAATCCATTTTAAAGATTTTAAGTGTTTTTAACTATTTTAATTATTTAAACTACTTTTAAACTACTTAAAACTATTTTTCTAAAATCCTAAGCTGGTCAATAAGGTGAAATGTTTATATTTAAATCTTGAATTTAAATATGAAATCTGATATTTTGAAAGATACGATGATATTTGAATGGATTTGATTTTTGAAGCGAATATGATATTTTGATATCAATTATGAATCGATTTGAAATATAAAAGAGCCAACGGTGTAATAATACGTAGTTATTAAAGAGACCGGGATCGGATATGGACATACTCTCTGTCGATACCGAAAACCACTTTAATAACTATTTTACGCGGAGTGTTGATCCAGAATGAAGTGGATGGTTTGGTGAACGCGTTGACTGAAGAAAGAGAACGATTATTGGATGACCCCTGACATGACTAAAACAGGAGCCGCGCCGGGCCATTGAGGTTCGCCACCTCTAGCGGACACACTTCTTCGATACCATATCTATTACATTTGTGATGCGATTTGGGTGCACCCCTTGATTTGGGAGTGTTGTTTCGCGGTGTTGGGGTAGCTGCTGGCTATGCCCAACATCAGTCCGGATCACGCAACTACTAGTATCCTAGTTGGTATTGCCTCATGTACCTTGTCATACTGATTATCCTATTCGCGACCACTACGTTTTGATTTGTACCTTGAGTATATGGATTGCCCTCTGGTGACTTCCGGTTTTGGGGAAACTACGGTCTTGTATATGCTTTTGGGAATATAAAATGTGTTAAGGGGGATTATGGTAACGCCTTAACGCTATTTTGATACTTTATATTACTGATAGACATTATCTACTTAGCGTATATTACTACATAGTAGATAGTTTCACGGATCCTTGAGAGATGGAAAATCCCGTAACATCTCTTGAGTTATTGCACGCACGTTGACACTGGATAGGAGATGTCAAACCCCGTAAACATCTCTGACGCCGTTACACTCATATTTATTTACGATTGACTTAACTTACATGAGGATATTTAGTCCTGACTCGAGTGTTTGTCTTTTCATTACGCTCGGGTCAGTCCTGAGTTTTCAGATTTTTGAGGATCTATTGCTGGAGGATGAAGACGAAGATTTGGTATATTATGTACTACTATTATATTCATTCCATTCCGCTGCATTGTTGTATGATATTTGCTGTGTATGTAACTCTGATAAATGTTGTATAATAATAATCAAATGTATTCATTTCAAATGTATTCATTTAATTAACAGCTTCATGAACTGTTATTTTATTATTATACTTTAGCCTTCCGCTGTGAGATTCTGTGTTGTTTCATTTCCTTTATTTCCCTTCCTTTTCTTTTCTTAATTACCCCAATAACTATCTGCCCTTTTAATGGTTTGGAATCGACATGGGTATTTGATCGTCGGTTTAAACTGTCCAAAAAGGCGGGTCGTTACATAGCACGTCCTAAGTTCGTTGATGGATCATCCATGCCATCCGAAGCTGAGTCAACTATCCCTGCTTCTCCATCTATTCCTATAAGACTAAGTCGACATGTAGCTTCTGATTTCTATTGCCCACTAGTTCTGGTAGGACCTGTACTTGACCAGCTGCCTCTTGGATTGAGAATTCTAACTGATCCTCTGGAATAAGAACCCTCAATTTTGACATCTAAAATGCTTGGAAATATATGCGTATAGCACAGTATTTATGCGGGTGACGTTTGTCTGCCCACTCGAGCTGAATTTGTTCATAACCTCTAGAAGGTTTTATTGCTTGTAATCGGTACATGTGCTTAAGTGGTGCTATACCATCGTTCAATCAGTTCTTGTCTATGGTGCTTCAAGATTTAGGATTGGTCCCGTTTCAAATCCATCCCAATGGTTATGCGCTCCTGAACTTCCTATACATTCTTTTCAAATCAGACTCGGGCGTCCCCCAAGGCTAAATGAGCTTGCATTTTTTTTACACTTCAGGAGGAGGCAGGACTGCCTATCCTTTATAATTATCGAAGCCTAGAAGGGATGTATGCTAATATCAGAGTCCATAATAAACGTTCATCTCTCAAGAACAAAATTTTCTTTGTTAGGCATCTGGAGGGTTTCAACCACTTCTGGCTATTTGGAAGTAAGTCCTAATTCCCTAGCGTTTGCTATTTCAATTGGTTTTCCAGTTTCTCATCCTATCGTGTCTTATTGCACTCATCCAAAGGAGGAAAAGAGGAACGTTGAGCTTGACAAAATTTTAGAAACCCTTAAGGCTGTAAGAGCTTTTGAGCGCTCGATGGAGTTTGTTTTGACGAAAGAGAATCTCCGATGGTTTGGGTGACTTCATCGTGATAGATTTGCTATAGATGATGAGCTGTTAACATCAAGCGGCCCTAGGAGATGCACTCGTTCTTCTGCCCATGCTCGTGACTTTGTCGAGGAGGCTTAAGAAGAAGTGGCTGGTCTGTTAGAGGAAGCACAACCCGAAGAGATTGCTAGAGTTGATATCGACTTACATCTGGAGAGGACATTACGGGGAATAGGGATGATGCTCACATGATGTCTCCGATCCTCAAAGAAGAAGACGAAAAGTTTCATAGGAGAGATGAGAAGCAGCATGTGGTTGAGGAGAGAGAGGAAGAAGGCTTGGATTGTGACAATAACGACTTTTGCATCTTAGCAAAAAGAGATGAATCTTTCGATGAGTCGTCGGAAATGAGTACTGATCTTGCTCATCTGCCTTCTCTAGACTTGTTTACTACTGAGGAGTTAAGTCTCGAACCCTCAATTTCTCCTCCTAAAGAACGACCTGACATCGAGACTCTGGATTCTGCAGTAGGTCAAGCTACCGGGACCCCCGAGGAAAATACGTCGACTTCCGAATTCATGAGAGATTTCGCTATTTATGTAGATGAACATGAGGTTATCTCCACTAGCGAAATGGTGGCAAAGATCGGCTCAAAAAACGACATTTCCTTAGGCACATTTGTGAGTAGTGGTGAAAAGACTCTTACTCTTAAACCTTGTCGATACGGGTGGTAGAGTATATAAGGGGTCATCAGTAATACGCACTTCACTTTAGGATCACAAGCACACATCTCTGCATCGTGTTAAGTTCCTAAGTTCGAGTATTAACTTTGTTCTTGTTTTCATTTCAAGTACCATGGGACGAGGGTTATATCATCGTTTTCGCCAATATACCAGCTCCCAAAAAACTGAGACTTCTGACCAAACTTATCGCCCTCCTCGCGAGACGAATGAGGAAAGAAGAAAAAGGAAAGAGGACGAAGCTCCCCACTTGGGACGAGAGCATGGGGGGAGGGGGGTAGATAAATGGAAAAGAGATGATGAGAGAAGTGCCCCGAGCAATGCACAAAAATGCCATAGAGACTCTCATGACCACCGTAAGCCCTCGCAATCGATTACTCCTCCTCGCTCTGATGTCCAAACTGCTGAGATTCAGGGCAATTCCACTCTCGAGAGAGATGACTACTATAGTAGCTCCCACTTCTTCCAACCAAAGGGAAATGTTTGAACTCCTGCATGCTACAAGATCAGCTTAAGGACGCTCATATTGAATCGGGGAAGTTGTAAGAGCAGCTAATCCAAGTAGAAAATAATGTTAACTCTTGAAACCGGACTATTGTCGAGCATACTGCTGTGATCGTCGAGCATGCTATGGCACTCATTCGGCTTCGTGAGAAAAATAAGCAGCTGGTGAAAGAAAAAAAAGACGCCATTTCTGGCAAATTGGCGAAAGAGATTGAGCACCTAAGCACCAAGTCTGTACTAACCGAGCTTCGATCAGAATATGATAACGCGATCGATCAAATGGATGCCAGTGTACTTCATCTATATACAAGCTGTGTAATGAATAAGGGCAGCCTGAGATGACTTGGTGTGAATTATCCATGGATTCTTGCCGTGGTCTGGGAGGAAGTGTTGGTCACATTTGAGAAGGCTAAGGATATGCGCTCTGAGGAGGAACTGAAGGCTTCCTACCTTAGACTTGATGACATCGACTTATTTGCCATCGGTAAAGAGATTCTTAGACGAGAAAGAAAGAAAGATGTCCTCGACGCCGTTCCTAGAGCTCTTTCGAGACCAAGCACTTTGGGTCAGCAACAAATACTTGTTCCAACTTCACAAGAGGAACTAATGACTATCCCGGCGTCCATCGCTATAACCTCTGAAGCTGCTCATGCTTATGCAACGTCTGAAGCCTTGGACGGGCCACATCCTACTCCAGCTATAGTGCGCCCCTTAGAGATGGTGACTAGTGGCGAAGCTTTTGAGATTGAAGTTCATGACCACACTCTCGGCTCAGGTATTCCTCTCATCTCTTTGATGCTCCAGGCAATTCAATTTTCTCCGAGGTCCTTCTCTGAATTATGCACTTTGCTTTCCCAACTTGTAGGTCCACCAGCTCTCCCACTTCTACCTCCAGCTGCACAAGGTTTGGGTCTTACTGCCATTTTCACTGCTTCCACCGCTGTCTCTGCAACGGCTTTTGGCCTTAATCCTGTTCCCAGCTCCTGGCCTGCGCCCGATTTCGAGAAGATAGAGGCGCTGCTGAACTTAGAGGATGTTATGGGGTGTGTGGATGAAGAGGTGGTAATTACCAGTGAGTCGAGATCAAAGGACACAATAGCCTTGGCAGAAAGATTGGAGAAGAAAAAGGAGGGACTACAGGCAAATAGGTATAAAGAAGAGCAGAAGCGCAAGACTCCCACCACCATCAAGCTGAAGATACCCAATGATGGAAGTGCGGCCATTGGGGATCCAAGGGATCTGATCCTATTGAAGAGGTAAGAGCGGTAAACATAGCAGGAAGAAGATCCCGATCCGCTCTGGCATGGGCAACAAAGGAGGAGGTAAAAGCAGAATGAAGTGATGGGCTCGAGCACCAGTGGAGTTGGGTTTTGATGGTCTTTTGTTCATATGTCTTTTGATATTTTGAGTCTTTTATACAATTACAGAGTCTATCTTAGCATCATTTCTTTTGTAGTTGTGTCAGTTTAGTCTGTACCTATGCCTTTTGGTGTCCAAACATGTCGACATTGTATGGGAGCAGCCGTGCTGTTTGATTCTGTACATAAAGCGATATAAGCAATGAAGACTAGTATGTCTACAGCGATCTCTTTTGTGTGCTTATTATATTTTATGTACACTGCCTGTTCATATACCAACTATCTGTGTGCATAATACGATTACCCATCTCGCAATTTCCATATTATACACTATTGTATCGTGTGATATACGATGTGTTTATTTACAGCAATTCCATTCATGTGAATGGTGTAAATAGTGTAACTTGCAGTTATTTAGTTTTACTGTTTTACTTGGCTCTGTTGTAGCTTCCAGAATTTTTGTTCGGCGTTAGTATGTTGTGTACCCCTCAGTACATGGGGCAAGCTACTCTGAATACTGGATGGGAGACCAGGCGCTCCAGGCAACCCAGTCCAGGATGTGTTACAGCTCCTATCTTCGAGAACTTACAGTCTGAATGCTCGATTTCGGGCACTATGTACTCTAGTCCTAGCTGTTTTTCTCCGAGTTAGGTATTGAGGTTCTATCCGTACATTAGCCTTTGTTTCTTAAGGTGTGTGAATAGCTCGAATCCTTGGATTTTCCTTTAACGTTGCTGGTATCTGGGCGATGTTGAGTTTTGTGCAATGGGGATTGATTTCTACCAATCCTATAACTGATTAACTTTTATGATACCGCCGAAGCAACGTCGGTACTTAGGAGGTTTTGACTAACTGATGATATTACCAAGGTAATAGCGATGATTTAGAGTACGCTTGAACGACGTTCCATTGGTTCAAGCGATAAGAGAGTGGATGCTTACTTGGACGTGGTTCCATTGATCCAAGAAACGAAGGAGTTGGGGTGCAGTCGAACACAGTTCCATTGGTTTGATTGGCTAAGGAAATGAGTGCTTACTTGGACGTGGTTCTATCGGTCCAATTAACGAGGCACGGTTTATAGATGTGCATGGGGATTTGGGAATTCCCGATATTGCTGGACCGACACCTATCTTTGAGGGAAGGGATCGATTTTCCCCATCGATGCAGCGGTTTGAGTCGACTTGCTTCCGCCGACTCAACGGGTTGCTTGCTTGAATGCCGTTCCATCAGTTCAAAAGGCATGTAGGTGGAGTGTACTTGGATGCGGTTCCATTGGTCCAAACAACGAGTGAATGGTTCTTTGAGTCGATCTGACCCTATCGACTCAACGGGATGCTTACAGGAACGCGGTTCCATTGGTTCAAGAAGCGAAATAACTTCAGTGATAGAATAAAAGGAAAGGAAAATCCTGCCTATTTACAATGGCCCCAGTATCCCCGAGTGACTTATTTGCCAAAATAGGAAATACATAAATAGAAATTCAAACAAAATAATGCCGCAGCGAATCGCTATAACAAGCACGAGGAATCTGGACTCCACTGACCGTTGCTAGCTTGAAAGTTCCATCTCCAAGTTTATTGTCGATAACGTAGGGTCCTTCCCATTTTGGGCCAAGTGCCCCCATACCCGGCTAGATTCGTTTTAGGATGAGATCTCCCACTTCGAAGGTGCGGTAGCGAACTTTGGTGAAGTGTCGTGCCACTCTCTTTTGTTGAGCAATAGTCCTTAGCTTAGCTTTTTCCCGCTTCTCATCAATTTGATCAAGCGATACAAGCAGGAGCTGCTTATTTTCAATTTGGTTGAAGTGTCATCTCCGATGAGAGGGGACTTCCGGTTCCACTAGAATCATTGCTTTCGAACTGTATGCCAAGGTGAAAGGTGAGTGCTTAGCCGCTGATTTATAAGTCATCTGTACGCCCATGGTGCAAGCGGAAGTTCATCAACCAAATTTCCTTTAGCTTTTGTCAGCCGTTTCTTGATGGTGGATTTGATGATTTTGTTCACTGCCTCCACTTGCCGTTTTCTTGTGGGTATTTCAGCACGTAGAAGCTTTTCTCAATCTGGAAACGCTTGCAGAAGTGCTTGAATTCGGCACTCTCGAGCTGAATTCCATTATTTGTGATGTTTTTGTGGTACTTCGAACCTGCAAATAATATTTTTAGTAATGAAATTAATTACTTTCTTAGTAGTGATGGCGGCTAGCGATTCTGTGTTGGCCCATCTGGTGAAGTAATCAACTACGACAATAGCATATTCGGCTTTCCCTTTAACTATTAGTAATACGTCAATTATATCGATTCCTCAGATTGCAAATGATCACAGGCTGACCATTTGCATTAGCTCTATGAATGGGGTTCTCATAATTTTGGCAAACTCTGTCACTGATTGTAACGTCTAGCGTAGTTTTCTGCATCTCGGTTGACTGATGGCCAAAAATATCCATAACGGAGGACCATTTTTGCTAGTGTCTGCCCCTCGATCTGGTTTCCATAGCTGCCTTCATGGACTTCCCGAAGGATCCTTTTGGCTTTGCTATCAGTTACGCATCTATGTAAGGGGGTGGAGAATCCCCTCCTTTAGAGCACTCCCTCTTGTAGTACGAATCGTGGCGCCTTTCTAAGAAGCTTCTTTTGCCCATTCTGATCCTCGAGGAGTGTCCCTTTGAGCATATAGTCTTTGATCGGTGTTATCCATAATTCCTCTTCATCTGTAGTTTCTAGAATCTAATCAACGTTTATCTAATGTATGCTAGAAGCCGTCAACATCTCAACTGGAACCAGCCCCATTGACCGTATTTCTCCGAAACTGGTTAGTTTAGCCAGATAATCTGCTTTCATATTATGCTCCCTTGGAATATGACTTATGGTATAATGTTCAATGTCGTTCAGCAATTCCAATGCCTTTGACAAATAAGGGGCAATATTTGACCCCTTTGCTTGATATTCCATTTTCACCTGACATACAACTAGCCGAGAGTCATCGTAGATGTGCACAACCCTTATTTTGAATTCCTTCGCAAATTTCAATCCTGCTATTAATGCCTCATACTCCATCTCATTGTTAGTAGCAAGGAACTCCAACCTAGGTTGTAGCAAACCGACCGTCCTTTGGGAGTTTCGAGAACGACTCCAGCTTTTGAGCAGAAATCATTCAGTGCACCATTGACAAACATTTTCCACTATGACACTACTTCTACAATGTTTTTTTCTTCGCCGTCTCGTATTATAAACTTGGCGTAATGCCTGTCTGTTGATCGCCCTTCGGGGGTGATAAGAGATGTCATACTGATTCATCTCAATTTTCCATGTAAGAAGTTGTCTTGACGTTGTGGACGGTATATCACTTGCTTTAAAGTTGATCAATCAACATTTTGATTAGCTGAGCGTGGAAGTATGTGCGTAACTTCCTTGACACGATCAACCGGTAATAATTTAGTTTTTTCTACTTTGGATAGTTTTTATCGGCTGCAGTGAATCGCTTACTGATGTAGTAAAAAGGCCGCTGGATTCTAGTTTCCTCACGTACTGGCATTGTGCTCAGAGTGTAAGTTGACACTGCTAGGTAGATGAATAGGCCTTCCCCGTCCATCAATTTAGATAAAACCGATAGAGCCTCCATATATCTAATAATTCTTCAAAAGTAGTTTGGCATGCCTGATTTCATTCAAAAAATTTCTTGCCCTTCTTCAATGCGTCGAAGAATGGTATATACTTGCATGTTGCTTTGGAAATAAATTGGCTCAATACTGTTACCTTTCCATTCAGACTTTGCAATTCATTTTTGGTCGTAGGGGCTGTGACATTCCGTAGGGTGGTTATTTGCTTGGGATAGCTTCAATCCCCCTAGCATTCACGACAAAGCCTTGATATTTCTCCGAAGCCACACCGAAAAAACATTTCAGTGGGTTAAGCTTCATTTTGTATTTTTGAAGAATCTCGAACATTTCTAAGAGGTTGTCCTAGTGATTTCCTAACACACGTGACTTGACTAGCATCATGTGACTTGACGAGTGTGTCATGCACATAGACTTCCATCGTTCGCTCGATCTGATCTTTGAAGATTGTATTCACCAATTGTGGGTAGATTGCGCCGGCATTCTTCAGGCCAAATGACATCACTCATTAACAATACAATCCGAGGTTAGTGATGAAGCTGGTGTTCTTATGATCGGGTTCGTGCATCATAATTTGGTTTTATCCCGAGTAGCATCCATGAATGAGAGTAGTTCGTGGCCTGCAGGTCCATCTACAAGCTGGTCGATTCTGGGTAATGGGATGTTGTCCATTGGACAAGCTTTGTTTAGGTTCGAGTAATCCATGCAAGTTCGCCACTTCTCATTGGAATTTAACTAGAACTGGATTCGACACTCACTCAGGGTAAATTGCATCGTGGATGAAGCCGTTAGCCAACAACTTATTCACTTCTTTCTTTAGTGCAGCGGATCGCTCCGGAACCAGCTGCGTCTCTTCTACCTCACTAGAGTGTACTTGAGACCAATATTGAGTGTGTGTGACATGCTATCTCCGTCTATATCCCACACATATCAGAATGCATCCAAGCTTACATGTTCGGGTTGTCGCCAAGAAATTTGATCAATTTTTGTTGCATTTTGATCTCAAGTTGTGACCCTATTTTTAAACTCTAGTTGGGTCATCAACATCCACAAGGACCAACACCATAATCTCTGCCGGTGCCACTCGTTCCTCCTTTGAAATTCTCTTTCTAAGGTCCAAAGCCTTGTTGAAATGACTATGGTCCCCGAGCCAAGGGCGGTTCTGTAATTGCTATGCTGATGGTTTACGAATATGGAGAGACTTTCACACATTCTTTCCCTTTTCCTTTCGTTTCGATTCGCATCGCTCAATGACGTAACATTTTCTAGCGATGCATTGATCTCCCTTGATAACTCCAACTCCATTCTTCGTCGGGAATTTCATGGAAAGGCACCATAGAGCCAAAGAGGTCCTAAAATCAACAAGGGTCGGTCGATCCAAGAAAGCATTTTAAGCTGATATTTCATCCACAATCATGAAGGTTTGGATAAGGACCACCCTTCATTCTCCTTCCTCGAGCTCGATAGGCAAATCAATCATCTCGACTGGCTGTCTTGGTTCTCCATAAAGCCTTGGATTTTCATTCGGCAAGCAGACACATCCTTCATGTTGATCTTCATTTGATCGAACGTATGTCGAAATAAGATGTTGATAGAACTTCCACTATCCACCAGGACTCGATGTACAACTGTTGGCCCGATTCCGGTGGTTACAACCATCGGGTCAAAAGTTGGCACTACTACTCCTTCAGTGTCTCGGTTTTAAAACACTATAACATCATTGAGTGTCCTTTGCTGCTTGGTTGGGACACCATCCTCAGTTGCAAAACAAGTTTCTTTCGGAGCTTACTTTAGCGAACTCGCATATTGGTCTATCTTCCCCCAACTTTTCTGTGCTAGGTGAGGTCCTCCAAAAATAGTGCTGATAACTAGTCTTTATCTATCTGTTTGGATCCTTCACCGCTGGGTCCAGGTTGGTTCCCTGAAGTACTTGGAAATGGAGGTCCATGAATACCATATCTTCATTAGGATTGCTTACTTCAATAACCGTTCATAAAGGTTTTTATTTACTCATTTGATCCCTGGAAAAGGCCAAATAGAGACATCACATCTTTTGGCTGTGCCGTGTGAACTCTGAACTATCCTAGGAATTTCCTTGTTAACTCGTCTAGTGTAGAAATGGATCTTTGTGAGAGTTTGGTAAACCACATTAAAGCAACACGTTTCAAGAAGATAGGGGAACATCTACAGCGGACTGCATCTGTTGCCCTAACTCCGTTCATGTGCCAACTGTAGTTGTACAAGGTCGGTTTAGGGCCTGTCGTCTCGTTATAGGCTGGTATAGTGGGCATAGTGAACTTCCTGGGATATTCCTCCCTTAGGTGTATTTTTAGTGAATGGAGTCTGGCTTGGTACAAACCTCAGTCATCTTCTTTTCTACCCTTCCTTTCTTCCATCAAGCATTTGACCGAATCCGTTATGTATGCCTCACTAGCCCGGTAGTCCGCAGGTCGATTGTCAGGGGCTACACCAAGTGTTTGGCTCTGCAAACGGCTTCAGTTTGCCAACTGAAGCCTAGGCACTCCATTCTCCGGGAGGACCACTCCTGTACAATTCCGTTAGCCCGTGGTTGGCCTGGTAGAGACAGTTTGGACTTCTTTTTCGGCAATCTGCCTGTTTATATCAACATTTAATTCAAGTCCTTTAGCATCAAGTTGCATGTCATTTTCAGAATAGGAAGAAGCATTGCAATATTCCCTTGTGGAGCCTTTGCTCCAAGGTTGGGGTTTATAGCAGGTTGTCCTTTGATAGGTGGGGTAATTCCATTGCTCTCAATAATAATTCATTCACTATATCAACTATCTCCTTTTGCTTTTTCTTTCCATCCCTTCTATTCAAGCCTGAGATGGAGGAATTTTCCTGTTCTATAGCCTCCTCAGTTTCCGGCCTAATCCTCTAGGCAATTGGTGGTTGTAGCATTAGCAAAGCATCTCCTTGTCCATAAGAGATTTTTGGCTATCAGCCATTTTATGGTTAAGCTGATCAACCAACTGGTTAAATTCTCCTTTCATCACGACTTCATGATGAGCAGAAGATTCCGGTTCTTGATTTCCAGTATTAACTCATGTTGATAAGTTAGTGGTGTTATTGACTTCAACCTACTGGTAGTTTGGTCTTTCACTACCAATTTTGGCATCGATAGATCTTCAAGAAGTTATTCTCTTCTTTTTCTCCATTGATCTTCAATGGCAATTCTTCAAATTATTTTGAAAGCAGGATTTGTGGATTTAACTTCTAGACCTATCCGATCCAAAGTTGAGAACTAGATCCAAGCTTGGGTTCATTGCTCTTAGTGAAAGCACCAAAATTTTAACCCAAAAAAATGGATCAACACCCTGAAGTATGATGTGAAAGCACCAACCTTGTTAAAACAGAGCAAATATAATAGTAAATAGCAAAATAGTAAATGAAACACTTATTTTTATGGTGGTTCGACTGTTAATTAATCCTACGTCCGCTTCATAGCTTTGTTTATTGATTGTATACGATTACATGGTGAGAATGATGAAGTCATAAGTATAGGTGTTAGACTAATTCTAAGTCCTAGAATGGCCTAAAGGAACTGCATTGGTGACTATGGAGTAGAGAAAAAGTTGAAGAAATGATAGGGCTTCCTTGTAGTAATGGCAGAAAACAAATCCTCCCTTAGTTGCTCTTTGGTTTGTATTTATAGTGGAAACTATCATATTGGATCAGAAGCTCACTACTAGAGAAATCCAGAAAGTGACCCAAGAAAGCATAAGGAAAACAGTGACCATCCGAATTAAGGGCTAGATTCTTAATTCAGTACTGAATCTAATCCTTGGCCTTTGGGTGGTCAAACTCTTTTTTGTTGAGTTTCTTACTTCATTTAGATGATCGTTCTTCTTGATTTGGATTATCCTTTCATTTGGACTGTCACATCTTCATTCTTGATGATAAGCTCTTTGAAAATCTATGAAATTTCACGAACACACATAGGATGACTAGCATATCACCTGCCAAAAGTATGAGAACGCCGCAAATAAGCATCTATATTCGGTATCGAATTGAGGTCCTTAATTCGGGTCGAATATTGGACTTAGCCTATTTTTGGCTCACATTTTCATGAGTACTTCCTTTAGGCCTTTTGAGTGTTTTTGCAAACTTTCAAATAGAGAACCATTTTCTGAAAGTATTAACTTGCATGAAGCGTGTTATTTTACATCATACTTTCAAGAGCCCACTGTATTATTACTTGATATCTTAACTAATGTTTTTGAAAAGATTATGTTTTTAAAACAAAGGCTCTACATTCAAATTATATAAGAAACAATATCCTATGCCTAGGACCTTAAAGCTAATTTGAAATGCGTAATCTATCAAGAAACAAAACTTCTTTAAAATAAAAGTTCTCGCAATCTTGATACAGTTGGCAGGCAGACCTCATTAACTATTAGATCTGACTTCTGGAAATAGCTGAGTCGCATCCTTCATCGCTTTCTTTAAGGCAATTCACGGCTTAGCCTAAGGTGCAAGACTAGCTATCAACCGCTCCATCCACAGGATGAAAAAGCCATTAAAATTTGGTTGATTTGCTGTTTGCATGACAACAATTGTTCTGAATTTAGCACTTTCTATTTTAATTGTTTGAAATAATTCTGCACAGAGAGAAATGACAGAGGGAGAAGAAGAAGAAATAAAATTGTGTGTTGCCTTCTATTTTTTCCTTCTGTCTATGTATCATTTAAATAAGCAGAATGAAAATTATATGCGTTACTGAAATGAGGGATTGTTAATGGATTCAAAATTATTGTCATTAATGAAGAATTTTATTACCATTAATTTTTGCAACAGCTTAATAATAATAGCTCATAAATATATTACCGTTATACAACATCATTCATTACGAATTTTATTACCGTTTATTTTTTTAATTAATCCATTTAAAATTCCAACAATGCCCCACTTGAATGATTAAAAAAATTCCAAGCAATTTATGAAAATAAAGGATTGCGCATAAACAAAGGTATTTTTTGATTTGAAACTTTGCATAGTGAGTAAGAAGAATATACTAGAGTGCCACATAGTTAACTCTATCTCTGACATCAAACCACATACAACCTTTCTAAAGTGCTTTCAATTAGCCCGTGCGTTAATAGCCATGCACGTTTATCCCAGTTAGTGAATGCTATAGAATACTTTTGCCACCAAAGTTTTCATAGAAAACGACATCATTCCCACAATCACAAAGGTGAGTCTATCAAAAATATTTCCTACAGTTAGGTATTCCACTCCACGTAGAGTATAGATCTCATCAAGGATTTCTATTACCTTATCCTCCAATTGTTACAAGAATACATGCTTCTAAACATTTTATAATATAGCATGTTTACTTCTTATCACTTCATAACTAATTGTTTACCCATTGAACCTAGTTCCTTGGATCTCCAAATATATAGGTTGGGTTACCATTGTGAGTGTCTAAGGGCAATAGTCTTATCTTTCTGGATGTTTTATGGACTTTTTCTCTGGCCAATTCTTTCATCAAAGGATCTGCTAAGTTTTCATCAATGTGAATATGATCCACTCTAACGGCACCTAAAGTGAGTAACTCTTACAGTGTTGGGCTTACGACGCATCCGCCGTCTCTTACTGCTACAATAACGGTTCTAAACTTTTGCAATGGCTGCGATATTATTGCAATGAATCAACAAAGTTAGTATCGGTTATTCCCATAAAGGAATCTTAGCTAGCATATTTCTTAAGTAATATACTTCTTTACTAGCCGTTGCTAGTGCTATCATCTCAGACTCTATAGTGGACTAAGCCAAAATTGTCTATTTCGTGGATTTCTAAGAAACAGCCCCATCAGCTATCCTAAATATATAGCTGCTGGTTGTTTTAGATACAGCAGATAAAGTATTCCATTATGCATCGGTGTATCCTTTAAGTATACTTGGAAATTTCCATAATGTAATCCAAAGTTCTTGGTTTGTTTTAAGTATCTCATGACCCTTTCAATAGCATGTCAATGCTCAATACAGGTCTACTAGTAAACCAGCATAAGAACATCCCATGACATATGTTATGTCGGGTCTAGTACAATCAGAGGCATATCGAAGGATGCCAATGATACTCACATAGTCAGACTGTCTTATACCTTCACCAGTGTTCGTAAATAGTTTTACACTTGGATTATGCAGTGTATAAGCAGGTTTACAGTCAAAGTAATTATATTTCTTCAATATCTTCTCAATATAATGAGATTGATCCAAAGAAATTCCTTTATTAGACCCATTGATCTTAGTACCAAGGATTACACTCGCTTCTCCTGACTCTTAAAAGAGATTTAACCTTATTAATAGCATGAATGTTGAATAAAAAATAAGTAGATCATCTACATATAATAGTGCAAATGTCGTTCTCATATATATAATAAATACATTTGTCACTCTCATTAACTTCGAAACCATGTGAAATAATCAAGTTGTCAAAATTTTCATGATATTGTTTAGGTGCTCGTTTTAGACCATATAAAGATTTATCTAACTTGCAAACCTTATGTTTTTGTCAGTGTATTATAAAACCTTCAGGTTGGTCCATATAAATTTCCTCTTTTAATTCACCGTTTAAAATGTATTTTTAACATTAATTTGATGTATTAGCAAATCATAAATAAAAGCAAGTGAAATTAATACTCGAATAGATATAATTCTAGTTACAAGTGAAAATCTATCAAAAAATTCTACATTTTCTCTTTTGCTTAAAGCCCTTAGCTACTAGACGGGCTTTATATTTATCAACTGTTCCATCCGATTTTAATTTCTTTTTAAATACCCATTTGCAGTTTATGGTCTTACAACTAAGTGGTAAATCAACTAAGATCCAAGTTTTATTGGATTCAAGAGAATCCATCTCATCATTTATTGTAGCGACCCGACTTTCTAACACCAGAAAATCACATCACTAATTAAGAAAGAAAGAGATAGAAGAAGAAAAGAAAGAAAATAAAAGGAAACAACACATCAGAATATCACAGCGGAACGATTGAAAATATAATATAGAACATATACATAGTATCATATACATCTGAGTACACAACTATACATTTCAATTTAGACAGTTATAACATTTCTGTCTAATACAATACAAGACATCATACAGAATAACAACACAGCGGAAACTCTAACTATAATCTACACGCTGAAGCCTCCTGTTCCATAGCTCCTCCAGATTTCGTCAAAGATAACATGAATCACTTGACTACTCATATAGAATATGAGTACCTAAGAGTTTAATAAAATAGAAAATAAACACTCGGGTCAGACAGGGGTCTGGTGTGAGTAAACGGTTTAAGATTGCTTAACTTTAGGAAATCCTTTGAAAAAAAAAGTATCACGTAAGACTTCCCACACATAAACATGGAAAAGTTTTTAGCTTACGCTAACCAAAACATTTGATAGGAAATCCAGTGATATTATAATAGTGTCTAGGGTTTTCAAATAAATATGAAATAGCTGGAATGCTTACATCTCACGTTCCAACATAGTTGGGCACAACTAATACGTACGACACTTATTGGATTTTGGATTCCATCAATGGCAGGGCTACTGGGGTACCGCCCGTCACAGCACGTGGCCTAGATCACCGTACCGAGGAGTACGCCCGCTCCCCTGCAACACAAGGCCAGGACCATTCCTTATTGAACAGTCCCGAACAAGACAACCCCGGCAGTTGTTGCAATCAACCGCCCCACACAGCCGAATATAAAGGGACTTCTAGACAGGGGTAAATCTTGCTCTCCAATGGGAGCTACCCACGAAGCCTTGCTGCACCTCCCCTGTTTTAGCCATTCCCGGTTGATGAGGCTTGAGGCTGTGATTACCTTTATAGAACACATCTATCTTAGAATGCTCATCGCCCGCCTGACGATGTGCTGAAAGCATTCAATCCATACAAGTCCGTTCCGGCTTCGAACGAAACCGAAGGCACTATCTTGTTGCACTCATTTTGGAATCACCCTCAGAGTCAACGACCATAGCCCTTGCACTCTGAATCACCATCTCGAACCTATAAGTACTATTCCGTAAAACTCATTACGGAATCACCCACAGAGTTATACTGACGTATAGCCCTTACACTTCGAGTCTTCACTTGCTCCACTTGGATTCACGACCTAACGTTTATTTTAGAATCGATGTGGTTTTCGGATATCCAAATATGGAAACCCGATCCCGGTCTCACCGAATCCAAACGCCATTTTAATGTCCAAGTTGTACTTAAGGGATTTTAAGCAGTATATATTCAGAATATCACATAAACATAAATGGATGATTCACATTACACAGATAGATAATCCACTACTATCACATTCATTCATACATATCACAAAGCAGCATATATATCACATCTCAAATATATCATAACATATCAACCAATGACATTCAATATCATCCAATATCATTAACTCATCCAATGATACTAATCAACCAATCAATAACCATCCATAAACAAGTTTGATCCAAACTTAATCAATTTAATTAATCCTTAAATTAAATTAATCCTTACTTAATCCCTTGGATTTATCATCAATCCATCTTACTTATTCATTAATTAATTACAAATTAATTAATAAACATCACTTAATTATCCACTTTAATTAATCATCCTTGATTAATTATTACTTAATTACTTTAAGTAATTATTCCTTAATTAAAATTTTAATTAATCATCTTGATTAATTACTTCTTAATTATACCAAGTAATTGCCTCTTAATTACCTTATAAAATTAATCGCACTTGATTAACCATTCTTTAATTATTCTGATAATTATTCCTTAATTAACCTTTAAAATTAATCATACCTGATTAATCACCTTTAATTAATCACAGTTGATCAATTACTTTTATTTAAACACTCTTGATTAATTACTTTTAATTAATCATATTTAATTAATTACTTTTAATCAATCACCTTTGATTAATTACTTTTAATTACATTTAGTAATTAAAACTTAATTATAAATTAATTATCCTTAAATTATTAATTATACATTAATTAATTATTTTCATTAATTAATGATTATTTCCATTAATTAAATTTCTTTTTAATTAATTACTTTAACAAGTAATTAATCACTTTATTAAATACTCTTAATTCTTTTATTAATTAACCATTAATTAAACAATCCTAAACTTTTAAATTAATTTTATTAATTAGTTATTTAATTAATAACTCAAGTGATTAACTCTTAATCACATTACTTAATTACTTTTCATAAAGTAATTATCTTTTACTTAATTACCTCTAGTAATTAACCACTTAATTACTTTAATTACTTTCCCAAGTAATTATATTTTTTTTTGCAAAGCAAGCCGGTTTTATAGTGGGCCGTCCACTTTTATTACGAACGTTATAAAGTTGAAGTACAGGAGATAGGTAAAAGTACTTACACTACTATAGAAAAACATCAAATACAGCACATGTAAGTGACAGACATGCCACAGTAGCTATGAAAATAACACAAGCACTAGGACTCCTCCGAAGAGGAAGAATCACCATCAACTGAAGTAGCCAAAGGATGATCACCATAAAATCCAGCAAAGGACCTGAAACGGATAGCAAGACTCGGGTCATAACCCACCACATCAGAAGAATAAATGAAAGAACGATCCCAAGTAAGGTCATCTAGCAAGGCAGAATTCCTACTCGCATCCACACCATCCAAATCAAGGACTAAGGAATCATCAGACAGTTTGTAATAAAGGCAATGAAGATCCTTCTGATCGTCGGAAACAAATCTGAAGTATGTGTCATCCACGGGGTTAAATCTCACATCAGAGACGAGATCAACCAACATCTCTCCGACTCTTCCCAAACAATCCGGGCTGAATCGAGGGCCTAAGAAGGAACTGGGGCATCAGAAGAAATCTCAGCAACTGATGGGGGGCAGGCCTAGCACATGTATCAGACGGACCCATAACAGGAGGCAGGGAAAAATCCGATGGGGAAGCAGGCCTAGCACAAGTGACAGACGGACCCATATCAGGAGGAGGCAAGGGAGGGATCTGAGTAGCAGTCGAGGGAACCTTAGGCATCCATTTCCGAAGCGGGGGGCGAGGCAGAGGAATTTTAGGAGCAGCCGATGAAGATTTGGGTTGTAGGCAGGAGATTTCCTGGTGAACAAAAGAGTGACAGGAGGAACAAATCTCAGGTACCCAACCATAGCGAACGCGTACCTCCGCAACATGCCCAACAGCAAGCTGAACAGGAATAGAATCATGGAGAGGCTTGAAGGGGGATATCTCAATAAGAGCCTTAGCATACATCAATTTTTCACGGGCCACCGTATTAGCATCAAAACACTTCAATTTCCCAACATTGCAAGCTAGCCAATTCAACTCAAGCAGAGGCTGAAGCGCCGAAGGAATCTGTGAAAAGTACACCCAAACTGGAATGGAAAGCACTTGCTCACGAGCACGCGCCACAGTAGGAGACCAAGGAGTGATAATAAAGGGTCAACCATCAAAAAAGGAAGGCTCAGCACTAAGAACGAGACGACGATCCTGAGCAGAGGAAAACTTGAGATAGTACATAGAGTCAATCAATTTAACATTCAATGTTCCACTCAGCTTCCATGCTTTCCGCGAAACCGAGGACGGATCACGAAGTCTGTGTTTTGGTTCAAGGAAGAAACAACAAGATAATCAGACCAAAATTCAACTCCAGCTTGGATAACATTTGGAGGAGGAATCATCACTCCGTTCTCCTCCACGATTTCAAATTCAATAGGAGTGTAGTCTCCAGCATTTCGTGGCAATGAACTAAACAACGAAGTCCAAGGTTTGGAGCTAGCAGGCACAGCTGAAGGATGCCCAGGACCTACCACAACAAAAGGTAGAATCGGAGCAGCAGCTGTCATGAGCTCGCCCAGACAATTATCAGTAATACTTGGTCCATATCCCTCTGAAGCATTAACACAAACAGTTGACGTGCAACAATCAGTCACCGCAGTCCTTACCAATCCAACATTATCACCCAAGAGTCCACTATTGACACACTCATTGACCATCGAGCCCATACCGCAATTGGGAATAACATGGTCACATTCATTCGAAACAGGCCTCAATAAGAAGCTGGGCATACCTGTAAGGGGCGAAGATGTGTTCGCAATTGGAAGAGCGCAGGTAGCGTCCACAGGGACTTCATGCGAACTAGGCCGCGCAATAGGTTCTAGGTGTGTTTGTTTGGATGCACGAAGAGGA
Source organism: Allium cepa (assembly GCA_030765085.1). Taxonomy (NCBI): domain Eukaryota; kingdom Viridiplantae; phylum Streptophyta; class Magnoliopsida; order Asparagales; family Amaryllidaceae; genus Allium; species Allium cepa. The sequence continues at coordinate 90,657,869 of CM060928.1, forward strand.
GGGAAATCATTGGACGAGTGGATGTTTGGGAGAGCGACAGTATCGAAAGTCATTATTGTGAAACAGCGTCCAGACCGTGTGGAAGAGGGGGAGGGGGGAAGCTGGGAAGATGGAAGATGAGGAGAAGAAGTAAGGGACATGAAGTGGGGAGATGGAACGGGAGGCGCAGAAAGTTTCACGGCAGGGAATCAACGCTAAAAAGAAATCGCCTGGTCGCCATGAAATCGCCTCCTTTAATAGAATCTGGGCATAACAATACAAATCATTACTGCCCAATTAATGATATTAGATTAACCCATAAGTGATTATCTTAATTAATCACAAATTAATTATTTAATTAATTAATTAACTTAATCATTTATGTTTAATTAAATGATTCTTAAGTTTTTATATTATAAAAACTCTTAATTAAGAAAACATTATCTTAATTAAATCATTTATATTAACCAATAACACTTGATTATTAATAATAATTAAATTATCTCAATTATTCTCACAATTATTTATCTTTAAATAAATCAAAATTCTAATTTTCATAAGTTAAATATTATAATTGATTATCCAATTCTTAATCATAATACTTATTTAAAATAAATTATATTTGAAATCAATTATAATCGAAATAGTTTTAAACATTCAAATAAAAACTTTTTGAACTCCTCCAAAGTTATTAAAATAAAATATAATACTAACCTTATTATAAAATTCACTTATTTTATTTTAAAAATTTACATTTCAAAATAAGAACTTGTTTAAAATTTAACTTTAAAACAAATTTAGTTTTATAAGTAAAAACTTATTTTACTTTTATTTAAAACTTTAATTATTTATAAAAATCAAATTTCTTTGTTTCAAGCTTTTTAAAACTTTTGCTGTTAAATTTTAAAATCCTTAAAACTTAAGCAACACCAAAATCACACAACCCAACATACTCAAGCAAAACTCCTAGATGCTCGAATGAAATCCCGAGTTACCCCCAAACCTAATCCTGCTTCGAGTAAACTCAGCAAATACCCGAAGTACATCTCGAGCCCAACCATTCTTCTCCAAACCCAACCTCCTTTGATACACAACCGTGCACGTCAACGTGCACCGTCACGCCGGTCGACGGCGAACCCCATGCTTGCCTCAGTCAAGTCGACCTCAACTACGACGACCTCATCGATCAATTAACTTCCATGATTTATTCAAGAATCGAGTTCGACCCTCTGAACCCATCATTCGAAAACAAACATCACCAGGAAACTCGACCACCACGGCAACCCCGACCTTGAGAAAACCCAATGTCTCCACCGTAGCTCCCTCATGTCCCCCTGAACCTATTCCCACCCTCGCGATCGCCACCGAATCACTCTCGATGTCGAAAAAGCTTCAGCAGAATCATCACCAAAACTGGGTGATAAAACCCTATAATGCAATTGCGAGATCACATCGACCATCTAAAAATTCCAATACTAATTTTCTGATGAACTCCTACATCCCTTTGACCTCCATGCCCAACCACGGCAAAAAATTCGCCGCCGTTCGTCTCAGATTGGCCAAAAAGTCCAAAATAGATAAACCCAGACATCTCCCAAATTTCCCAATTAAAAATCGAAATAATCACACTAAAATTCATGGTTTTCAATTGCTATTTCAATCTTGCAATCAAAACTTAAAATTGATTTAATGAATTTTTGACCCAATTTACCATTTTACTGTATATTTGAAAATTTTAAGCCAATTATTAACTTTAAAAACTTACAATTATTTTTAGATAAATATTTACATGATTACAAACAACATTTGTTTACAAATCATAAGCAAATTCGAATTCAACATTGTGTTCTTGAATTTATTATGAAATTAAAAGCCTGTTTATAAGGATACTGAGCATATATTCATGTATACAGGCAACTCACAATCATAAAACACCCATACATCTACATGCATTAGCTTGAATCCGATAATCCAGACAAATCATCATAATTACACAAGAACAAGATAAATTTTAAGATTCAAAACTGTTTTTAAAATTGCATTTACTCACATTTGTATAAAGGCAGAAGACAGAGACTTATATGCTTTCCAGGCTTTGCAATTTATCTTGCATGTTGAATGAATCTCTTGAATCTATCCTGTCATGTTGATGTTTACATTTTATTGCTGTTGAATTAGATGAAGTTTTAAATCTTTCATGCCTCTGATTTTGAAGATCCAGCATCTTCTCCTCATATTTTTGAATTCCAGATTTCTCTTTTTTTTCTTTAGATTTTTACTACTTACATTTTGATCTCTTTTTTTTCATTTGTATTCATTTTTGAGTTGAAGAGAGTAAAGGGAATTTTCTTGCTGAAAATAAACTCATGTTTTATTTTACAATTTAATTTTAAATTAAATTATTAGAGAGGAAGACATTTGTCACCATGAAGCTCTAATTAACTTACACCTATACATATATGATTACAAGTGTCATTAACAATATTAATATACTTACATGTGGTTTTTAATGTTTTATAAATATCCTACAAATGTTATTATGTTTAATTCATATTTACAAAAGTTATTTTTCTAATGTTTTATTAATGATTAAAATGTTATTTCCTTTTTAATAATCTATTTAAGCTATATACATATATTTATGTAATGTTTAGATAATTATAAAATGTTTTTATCATATAAAAATAAACTTTAGACTTTCAGTATCTTAAAAGCAAATTCATATAGGCATTTTTAAATAACTTATATTTTAATCAATTTAATTTTATCATTTGTTTATAAATTGAGAAACTTAGTTTAACTCTTTATATAAATATTTTTAAAACAATTTTATCTTATTTAAAACAGAAGCTAAAATATATATTTATAAAATAAGAAATTAACTTTGTTATTTAAAAATTTAAATTTCAAATATCATTTCAAAGCATTAAATCAAATTAACATTTCAATATACAAATTATATAAAATAAAGTTTGAAACACTTATTAAATTCAAATTAATAAAATTCCTATTTCAAATATATATATATATATACACACAAATATATATACACATTTCAAACAGAAAAACATTAAATTTGAAAATTACTGTGTTGAATTTTAAAATACAAATCAAATCATAATATATACATATATTCATATATATTACAATTTGAATATAAAGTTTTATTACATTAAAACTTCATATTTACAAGATATATCAATATATATATTATAAATATATTTTGATTAACTTTTGGAAAATAAATCTTACCAATAATAAATTGCCAAAATAGATATTTCCAAATTAAAGTATTATAAATTTTCAAAAGAGTTAAATTTACCAATTTATACTTGTTAAGAAAAATTGCTGATAGATATTAACAAATTATTATTATTAATTGTTTAAAATAATTTTAACTTGTCAATTTATAATGTAAAATGATCAAATCAATTTAATTATTATCAAAGATTATTAATTGCTCAAAATTCTGGGTCGTCGCATTTATAGTCTTTTATTAAAAATCGGCATCTATTGAAGATAAAGTTTCTTAGAGGTTTAATGAGTCCTCCTCTAAAGTGTAAGCACAATCCAAACCATAACTTTTTTCAATTCTAGCTCTTTTACTTCTCCTAGGTTCGTTTTCAAAGTTGTCGTTTTTTCATTTTTTATGGGAATAATATTACTAGATGTGCCCTCACTATTTCTTAATTTAAAAGGAAATTTTAGTTCATAAAAATCAACGTCTTTAGATTCTATTATAGTATGTGCATTCAGATCATAAAATCTATCTGCTTTGCTATTAATAGCATAGTCAATAAATACCAATGTTTTAAAACACAAAAGCATACACAAGGCGATTTTGTGCTCGTGAGGTGAGGCGTAAGCTTCAAGGCGTTAAGGCGTAAATTTTTCGGATAAAAAAATAAACCCATTACATATAAATAAATTATACAATGAACCATAGAATAATGCTAAATATCAAATATTAAATATGAAATAGAAAGCATTCAAAGTAATTCAAACAAAATACAATCAACCATGGTGTTTAAACATTAAATTCACATAAATTTCAAAAATAAAGCATTCGAAATATAAAGCGTTTTTTAAAACACCGATATACACAAATTAAAAATGTGCTTTTCTTTAAATATACAACAGCAGTTTTTTTAATGTACAGAATAGTAACATTTTTTTTATAATTTACAGAATAAAGAATGCATGGTATTATAACAGCATATTATATGTAATTAATTTATAATCAATTTAGTAACACGGCAGGGTTTTTAAATATAACCTGTAGCACAACGTAATTGTCAAATAGGAGGCAAAGTAGGGAAAAATGCCCACGTATGTTTTTTTTGTTCTTTTCCTCCACTTCTAATTCTCTTCTCTCTTTTTTTTTCTTAGAAAAAATCTATTAGGTTCTGATCGAGAATCGATCGTGATTGAGAATCGATCAGGGATTCCACTCGGAATCGATTAGGAAACCCTAATCGAATCGATTCCGAATCGATGGAATCCTTAATCGATTCCAGAATTGATAAGGATTCATGATCCATTTCGAGGATCGATCAGGATTCTTGATCGATTAGGATTTACCTAAAAAATGTCATGAGGTGTAAAAAATGTAAAATACGTGCGCCTCATGCACCTTATGACGAAAGGCGTACATTTTTTGAGTAAAATGTTTTTTGAAATGCACTTTGAGGCCATTTGGCCACCGCCTCGCCTTGAGGTGCGTCTCACGCTCGTTTTTTAAAATAATGATAAATACACATTTGTATGCTCGGCTTGCTAAGTTAATTATTTTAGGGACAGGTATATGAATATATGCTAAACAACCCCAACTTCTAAAATATAACACGTTAGGTTTATGATTTTTTTTAAAATAGTGAGAAACTTTGCTCTTATATTTAGGAATTTTGTTCATTACATTACATATAGTTAATAAGATTTTACCTCACCAATGTGATGCTACGTCTGAATTAAGTAAAATAGCTACAATTAATTCAGTTAAAGTCCTATTTTTTCTTTTAGTTTTACCATATATTCCAGGTGAGTAAGGTGTCGTTCATTCATTTATTATACCATGTGAATTATAAAATTCAATAAACATACTGGATTCAAATTCAGCTCCTTTATCACTACGTAATCTTTTAACTTTCTTACTAAACTGATTTTCAATTTTAGTTATAAAAGATTTAAACATTTCAAATGCATCACTTTTATTTTTCGTTACGTACACATAAGTAAAATCTGAGAAGTCATCAATAAATTTGATAAAATAACGATCTCTATTTCTAGTTAAAGTTCCATCTAGCTCATATATCAGAATGAATCAACTCTAAAGTTTCAAATTCGTTAATTATAAATTTGTGTGGAGATTTTGTAATTTTGGCTTAACTACAAAAATCACATTTTTCAAAATCTTTTAAAGAGTATTATGAATTAATCCAAATCTACTCATATTCTTGATTATACGTTTGTTAACGTGACAAAGTCTAGCATGCCATATATTAAATGATCGCAACATATAAGTAGAAGGAAGTATTTTATCGCTTTCAACATTCAACTTAAACATGCCCTCGGTAGCATAATCCATACCTACAAACATACCATTCATAATGATGGTGTACAAATCAGCCCCTATAGTTTGAGTAAAACCAGCCTTGTTAAGAAGGTAATCGGAAATTAAGTTCTTTCTCATCTCTGGAGTGTGTATCACCTCCTTCGGTATGATAATTTATTTTTCATAGGTAAACTTTAGCTCAACTCTTCTAATCCCAATAACAGTAGTGGTATGACACTTTCCTAGCAGCACTTTCTTGTCCTCGGCATTCATGTATGTTTTGAACATAGCACGGTCAAAGTAGACATGGTGTGTTGTGCCAGTATCTACCAACCATCTTTCTAATCCTCCTATAAGGTTGATCTTTGTAATCATAGCAGTTAGCAGCTGCTCTTCAATCAAATTCGCCTAAGGAGCAGGACGAGCCGTGTTACGACACTTTTGTGTCATATGACTTGGTCTATTACAATTATAACAAAAAAATGACCAAAATCATTCTTGAATGGTGGTTGTTATTATGGTGCAGTATGGTTCTTTTGAAGGCACTCATTCTTGTTACGGTTCTGATTAGGCTTGTGGTTTTTATTCTTAAAGCTTGTGGAATTCGCTTTAAGAACCGTAACCTTTTTAGTATTGCTGGAAACAGCAAGCACTTCCCCTTTCATATCCTATTTTCAGGATTCCTCCCTAATTTGGAGGCTAGTAATCAAACTTTCAAATGAAAATTCTTTAGTTTTATGTCTAAGCTTATTTTTAAACTCTTTTCAACTACGAAGCAATTTATCGATAAGTACTGCAACTTGAAACTGTTCGTCAATAGTCATAACTTCGGAGACGATGTCATGAGCTATTTTCTGAAGCTTATGAGACTACGTCTCTACTGACCTGTCATATATGATATTTGAAATAGTAGCTCACTGCATATTTCTTTATTCCAGCTTTCTCTGTGTCATACTTCTTCTGCAGCACCTCCTAGAGCTCCTTAGTCTATTTGTCATCTGTGTTGTAGTAGTCGGATAGGTCACTGTAGAAGCCATTCGGAATGAAGTTTTTGCATAGCAGTCATGCTCGATTCGGGATTGTTGTTCCTTGGTTTCTACTTCGGTGGGCGGATTAGGCAGTGACGGTTTGTCAGTGGTCAGAACATAGACCACCTTTTTCATTATCAGGAAAAATTGCATCTTCTGCCTCCATCTTTGAAGTGCGGCCCCTCGAATCTGAAGGGTCTGTTGGTGTCTAGTGGTAATATTCCAATAAAATCGTCGGTTTGCAGCATGTGGAATTGTCTTAAATTGTTGGATCTTACTATTGAAAATGGCCAAGTCGCGTACTTCGTCGCTTTCTTTAAGACGATTCCCGACTTAGCCCCAAGATGGAGTCTAGCTATTAACCGCTCCGTCCTTAGAATAAAACAGCCTCTAAAATTTGATCGATTTGTTGTTTACACGACATCAAATTGTTCTGAATTTATCACTTTCTAATTTAATTGCTTGGAATTATTGAAATGATAGTGGGAGAAGAAGAAGAAAAAAATTGTAAGTTGCCTTTTATTTTTTCCTTCTATCCGTCTATCATTTAAATAGGCAGAATGCAAATTGTATTCGTTGCTGAAATGAGAGATTGTTAACTGATATGAAATTATTGTCCTTCATCAGAGTTTTATTACCCTTTACTTTTTACAATGGTTCGATAATAATATCTCATAAACATATATATTACCAATATATAACGTCACTCATTACGAATTTTATTTCCATTAAGTTTGCAATAACTCAATAATAATAGCTTATAAATATATTGCCGTCATACAACGTCATTCATTGCGAATTTTATTACTATTAATTTTTTTAAATTAATTCACTTAAAACTCCAACATTAATTAGTAACTCTTATAGCAGACATCATGACCTCATTAGTTTGACTTTGTGAGTTTTTAGTAGTATTTTGATATTTCACAGGGACTCTATGAATGGAATTTTCAAGGTTTCAAAAAAAGAAAAGAAAAAGAACATCAAATTCTAATTCTAATTTCGAACTTCATGAGTATTTGTAAGGAGATCGCGAGTTTGTGAAAACTAGCGATGAAGGAAAATTCTGCAGATGATATGATGTAGCGTAAGATAAAAATAAACGATTTACCTTAAGTCGAAACCGCTCCACCTTAGGTCACGAACTAAATAGCTCCTACAGCCTATGCCGCGAGCAAGCCCTAGGTCGCGAACGACCTTCCCTAGGTCGCGGCAAGCGTAGGTCGCTCCTCCTCCTTAAGTCGCGGCGACTTTCCTTGTGTCGCGAATCACCTCCAGTAGGTCGCGAACGCGAATCTCCTCCAGTAGGTCGCGAACGACACAACATTGCCATTGACAATCCTTAAGTTGCGGCAAAGACTTATGTCGCAAATGAGCTCCTTAGGTCGCGAAGTCTTCAAGTAGGCCGTGAACGACATGAAGTTATTACTGAAGATCCTTAAGTCGCGGCAAATGCTTATGTCGCGAACGAGCGTTGGTAGGTCGTTGTTTCTTAGGTCGTGAGTCTTTGTTACTGTTGATTTTTTTTCTTTAGGACGACTGTGTGTTTGGTAAGTCATTTGTACTGATTGTGATGTACCTTTCTTAGGTCGTGTGAAGTATTGTAACGTATGTTGAGTTGTAAATTGCTATAAATAGGGGTGTGGTGTCGCTTATAAAAGGGAGTTGTTTTTGATTTGGAATAAAATTTTGGTTTGTGCTTTGTGCCGCCATTAAAATTGGAAGTTGAGTGTTATCTCCTTTCTCCATCTTCGTTTATTCAAGTGCGCTCGAATCAACGATTTTGAAGCCGATTCACGGAATCTCGTGCGCGAGATCAACGTCGAAGAATCGTAGATCTTTTAACACGGTATCATGCGCGATCAACGTGTTGGAGATAGCTCGAATCCGGTATTCCACGAGATCGTCGGATTTGGGCGGTATCTTTAATAATCCATCGATTTATATTGTTTCACCTAATCGTTTCATCGATTAGTTTGACACGAAATCTTCACTTCGTTGTCATTCGTTAATCCGCTGCGTCATTGTGGTATCAGAGCTTGAAGAGTTAAGCCGAGCTAGATTGTTTAAAGCCGAGCTATAAGTTCGAGACAGATTCGAGATTGTTTGTTAATCATGCCTCCGAGACGTGCTAATCGTTTTCGTAATGTTGAAGATTTGTATAGAAGACAAGAAGCTGAGCAGATGGAGCAACGTATTAATGACAAACTTAATGAAGGTATTGAGAAGTTGGAGAAATTAATGATCGACATGAACCGAAGTCAAAGGAGAACGTCACCAATTTCGAACCAAGGTGCAAACAGAGTTTCACCATTGGTTTTGGAAGAAAGAGAAATGTCACCACAATCTTATCGAGATGGGAGAGAATCATCAGTTTCTGTGACGAGAGACCGCCCGGAGTACAGAAGTGAAGATAGAAGATCTCAATGTGGTTTTGAACATTAACCCTATCGTGATGTTGAACGACAGAGTAGAAGAGACATTCATGGCCGTAGAGATGTAGATGGTCGAGATCGATATAGAAGTACATCAGATTTTGAAGTAGATGTTGATAGAGAAAATATTCATTATTGAGATCGAGGCCAAGCATGAAATCGTTATATGGATTCAGAAAATAACCGTAAATGGGAATCTGACATGAAAACAGAGATTCCAGAATTCAAAGGGGGAATGATAGCGGAAGAATTTTTAGATTGGTTATCAAATGTGGAAGAAATTTTTGACTTCAAGGAAGTACCCGAGCATCGTAGAGTTAAATTGATTGCTACACGGTTGAGAGGAAGAGCTATGGCATGGTGGCAACAAACTAAACTTACACGGGAAAGGATGGGAAAGTCGAAGATTGTTTCATGGGAGAAGATGAAGAAGTTGATGAAGGCTACTTTCTTGCCTTATAATTATCAGTCTCTTATGTATCAGCATTTACAGAATTTGAGACAGAGAACAAAGTCGGTAAATGATTATGCAGATGAGTTTTATCAACTGATTGCTAGAAATGATATCATGGAAACGGAGGAACAGTTGACAGTTAGATTTGTTGGAGGATTGAGAATGCAAATTCAGGATATAGTGAATATGTTTGATCTAAGATCCGTTGCTGAAGCACACCAAAAGGCTCTAGCTTGGGAGAAGCAAGGCAGAAGAGGAGGTGGTGTGTTTACAAATTCCAACAATCAGGTGAAAGGGGCTAGTAGCAATACTTATGTTACCAAGGCTGTTAGTAAACCGGTTGTCAACGAATTTGCTAAGACCAATGTCAACAACAATATCAAGTGCTATTATTGTCAGGAGTTTGGTCATAAGAGCAATGAATGTCCGAAGCCTAAAAAGCGAGTGATGGTTGCTGAGGTTAAGGATGAGGATGAAGAAATAGAATGTTCCAATTCACCACAAGTTGTGGAGGAAGAAGAATTATTGTCAGGAGATGAGGGTTGTAATTTGATGATGAGGAGGTCGTGTTTGACACCAAAGCAAGAGGATGATTCAAGTTGGCTAAGGAGTAATATTTTTCAATCAACGTGCACTATTCTGGGAAAGGTTTGTAAGTTCGTCATCGATGCAGGAAGTTGTGATAATATCATCTCTACAGAAGCTGTAAAGAAGTCGGTGTTAAAGACAGAGAAGCATCCCAAACCCTACAAATTAGCTTGGTTGAGGAAAGTTGGGGAAGTGAAGGTTGGTCGAAGGGCTTGTGTAACTTTTTCCATCGGAACGAAGTATAAGGATGAGATTTGGTGTGATGTGGTAGATATGGATGTATGTCATTTTTTGTTGGGGAGACCATGGCAATACGATAGAGCCGTGCAACACGATGGGAGGACTAACTGCTATAGTTTCATGTTCAATGACACTAAAATCACTTTAGTGCCTAAAAGGCGGCAACAAAGTGAAAGCAAGTTGGAGGAGATTAAAGAATTAAAGACTCTGTTATCTTTGAAGGAGTTTGTCAAAGAAGTAGAGGAGGGGCCTGAAGTTTTCCTATTGATTGGACGTGAAAGTAGTGCAACGGTTGAAATTTCGGACGAAGTCAAGCCAGTGTTGAAGGAGTTTGAAGATGTATTTCCTGAAGAATTACCGAAAGACTTACCACCGTTGAGAGACATACACCAGATTGATCTTGTTCCAGGAGCTGTGTTACCACATAGACCACATTATAGAATGAGTTCGAAGGAGCATGAGGAGTTGAGAAGGCAGGTGGAAGAGTTACTTGAACAAGGGCGCGTACAAGAAAGTTTAAGTCCTTGTGCAGTACCAGTATTGTTAGTGCCAAAGAAGGATGGAATGTGGAGAATGTGTACGGATAGTCGAGCACTAAACAAGATTACAGTGAGGTACAGATTTTCGATGCCGAGATTAGATGACTTGTTAGATCAGTTGAGTGGTGTTGCTATCTTTTCAGAGATTGATCTTAAGAGTGGGTATCATCAACTTCACATTCGACCAGGGGACGAATGGAAGACAGCTTTCAAGACACGGGAAGGGTTGTATGAATGGCTGGTTATGCCGTTTGGTCTTTCGAATGCACCTAGTACGTTTATGCGAGTGATGAATCAGATCTTTCGACCATTTATTGGGAAATTTGTGGTAGTATATTTTGATGATATATTGATATATAGTGGAAGCATATAAGAACATTTACAACATCTGTGAGAAGTGTTGATGATACTTCGTCGGGAGCAATTTTACGCGGCAACGAGGAAATGCGTGTTCATGACGCATAGTGTTTTGTTTTTGGGATATGTTATATATGAATGAGGAATGCAGGTGGATCAGAATAAAGTTGAAGCAATCAAGGAATGGCCACAACCCAGGACGATAACAGAAGTTAGAAGTTTTCATGGCTTAGCATCATTCTACCAAAGGTTTATTCCACATTTCAGTAGCGTGATGGCACCTGTTACTGATTGTATGAAGGACAAGCAGTTTTCATGGTCGAAGGAAGCAGGATTTGCTTTTGAGCGAATCAAGGAACTTTTGACGTCAGCACCAGTTTTAGTTTTACCGGATTTTCAGTTGCTATTTGAATTACATACAGATGCATCTAAAGTTGGAATTGGAGGGGTATTAAGTCAGAGGGGTCGTCCAATTGCTTATTTTAGTGAGAAACTTTCGAGAGCAAAGATGAGATATAATACTTATGACGTGGAATTCTATGCTATTGTTCAAGCTATAAAGCATTGGAGACATTATTTGTTCCATAAAGAATTTGTTCTGTATACTAATCATGAAGCGTTGAAGCATTTGCAGGGACAGGATAAGATTGCAGCCAGGCATGCTTCATGGATCGTATATTTGCAATAGTTCACCTTTGTTGTAAAGCATAAGTCGGGAGTTACAAATCGTGTGGCAGATGCATTGAGTAGAAGAAATAATTTATTGACCACGATGAGAGTTGAAGTGACGGGTTTTGAAGTATTTCCAGAATTGTTTGTCGAAGATCCTTACTTTGCTAAGATTATAGATGAAGTCGAGAAAGGGAAGACGGATGAGTATCTGTTGGTGGATGGTTATCTCTTCAAGGGAAATCGGTTGTGTATACCAGAGTGAAGTTTGTGGACGAAGATTGTGAAGGAATTGCATGAAGAAGGACATGTGGGAAGAGATCGTACATTGCAGTTGATTTCTCAATCATATTTTTGGCCTTCCATGAGGAAAGAAGTTGAAAGATTTGTGGAGAGATGTCACATATGTCAAGTTTCCAAAGGGACAGCTACGAATGCAGGATTGTATATGCCATTACCCGTGCCTACTAAACCATGGGTTGATGTTAGCATGGATTTTGTGTTGGGTTTGCCAAGAACTCAACAAGGGAATGATTCTATATATGTTGTGGTGGATAGATTTTCAAAGATGTCACATTTCATAGCTTGTAAAAAGATCGCCGATGCTGTCTGTGTTGCTCTTTAAAGAAGTTTATCGACTACATGGGCTACCTGAGACCATTGTTTCTGACCGGGATACTCGATTTCTAAGTCATTTTTGGTTAAGTCTGTGGAAGATGGTTGAGACTAAGCTGAATTTTAGTAGCGCCTATCATCCACAAACGGGTGGGCAAACGAGGTGGTGAACAGATCGTTGGAAAATTTGTTGAGATGTCTTGTGAAGGATAATTTGAAGAGTTGGGATGTAAAGTTATGTCAAGTTGAGTTCGCACATAATCATGTTGTTAATCGAAGTACTGGATTCAGTCCATTTCAAGTAGTATATTCAGTAATGCCGAAGGGACCGTTAGATTTTTTGACAGTGCCACATCAGAAAGGGATTGTTAAACGAGCTTGTGATTTCGTGAATGAGTTGCAGGAGTGTCACAGGATTGTTCATGAACGATTGCATAAGTCAAATGAGAAGTATAAGCAACTGGCAGATAAGAAGCGAAGGAGTACGGACTTCAAAGAGGGTGATTTTGTTTACGCGATATTGACGAAAGATCATTTTCCAGTTGAAACTTACAACAAATTGAAAGCTCGAAAGATTGGTCCAGTAGAAATCTTGAAGAAGATCAATGATAATGCTTATCGGTTAGTCGGATCAAATCCATACTGCCGACGTTTTCAACGTCAAACACTTGATTCCGTATCATGAGCATAAGCTTGTCGAAGAAGAAAAAGATGTGAATTCGGGGACGAATTCTTTTCAATCAGGGGAGGATGATGCAGCGCAAGATAAAAATAAATGATTTACCTTAAGTCGAAATCGCTCCACCTTAGGTAGCGAACGAAATAGCTCCTCCAGCCTATGCCGCGAGCAAGCCCTAGGTCGCGACAAGCGTAGGTCGCTCCTCCTCCTTAAGTCGCGGCGACTTTCCTTGTGTCGCAAATCACCTCCAGTAGGTCGCGAACGCGAATCTCCTCCAGTAGGTCGCGAACGACACAACGTTGCCATTGAAAATCCTTAAGTCGCGGCAAAGACTTATGTCGCAAACGAGCTCCTTAGGTCGCGAAGTCTTCCAGTAGGTCACGAGCAACAGGAAGTTGTTACTGAAGATCCTTAAGTCGTGGCAAATGCTTATGTCGCGAACGAGCATTGGTAGGTCGTTGTTTCTTAGGTCGCGAGTCTTTGTTACTGTTGATTTTTTTTTCTTTAGGTCGACTGTGTGTTTGGTAAGTCATTTGTACTGATTGTGATGTACCTTTCTTAGGTCGTGTGAAGTATTGTAAGGCATGTTGAGTTGTAAATTGCTATAAATAGGGGTGTGGTGTCACTTGTAAAAGGGAGTTGTTTTTGATTTGGAATAAAATTTTGGTTTGTGCTTTGTGCCACCATTAAAATTGAAAGTTGAGTGTTATCTCCTTTCTCCATCTTCGTTTATTCGAGTGCGCTCGAATCAACGATTTTGAAGCCGATTCACGGAATCTCGTGCGCGAGATCAACGTCGAAGAATCATAGATCTTTTAACATGGTATCGTGCGCGATCAATGTGTTGGAGATAGCTCGAATCCGGTATCCCGCGAGATCATCGGATTTGGGCATTTGGGTATCTTTAATCCATCGATTTATATAGTTTCACCTAATCGTTTCATCGATTAGTTTGACACGAAATCTTCACTTCGTTGTCATCCGTTAATCCGCTGCGTCATGATACCTATTTGACAATTATGCAAACTGATAAGCAATCCCACAAAATGGAGACAAATATTATCCAAGATACGAAAGAACTATAGATGTTATAGAAAGATGTCCACTACTCCATTGTTATATTCGTTCTTCTAATACTGTTACATGTATTTTAGATATGTTGATGCAAGTTTGGTTGAGGTACCAGTAGAAATAGGGACTCCATATTGCCACTACTATCATGTAAGAAGTTTACACCTTAAAATCTATGCGGTATCTATGATAGTTATTAAATGCAATATTATGTATATTCCCTCCATCCTTATGTGTTGCTTGCTTTCTTCACTAACAGAGATGTCGAACCATAGGAAGACATAAGTAAGCAGCACTATGTGATTATTTCCATATATTTTGCTGACTAATGTAACTTTTCACTGCCATTCTACATTTTATGCGTAGTTTTGTTATTTGCATGTGTTAATCTACTTTCATGATTGATGTAGCGAGATACTCTTTTGATGCTGACATTTGTTATCATTTCTGCACTTAATTTTGCAAATGTAACGACATGCTTGACTTGTCTTCACAGTAACAAATTCATCATCGCTGGTTAACTATTCCTAAGTCGCGGCAAGTTAAGTATATAATTTGTACATGATATTCTTCACTATGTAAGTGTATTTGCTGCTAAGAACTATTCTTAGATACAAGAGGCTGTGCCTGAGTCTCAAATATGTGAGTATAGGAAGCATATTCATTTAACACAATTAACACCCAACCCAACCTTTTTTTGGCAGGTTGGATTGATATTTATTAAATGCTTGTTGCTATTTGGTTGAAAACATGCAATAATCATGTTTCTAACACTTTATTTTCTAAATTTTGAGCTTAAGGTGTGAATTAGGCTTAAGCAACACATAACGGTGTGTTGCTTTTTCTTAGTTGTAGATCTAGCAGATTGAAAGATGAAATCAATCTTACTTTTTTGTATTCATCTAATATATAAACCACTAAGAAGTAGGAAAAAAAATGGTTGTGGTTTATTCCACTAAAAACAATTTATGTTAAATTATATGATTACGATGCGTGGTGTTTCTTTTATTAATGTAAACTTTTAATTTCAAAAAATTATTTATGATATTTTCGGTTTCTTCTCTAATTTCTATGCTTTATTGGTGTTTGGTTTTGTTCACTATTTAATGAGGTAGTTTACAATTGATTTTTATCCAAACGTAGGTTGTACTGCTGTTAATTTTTTTGTATATATATTTTAATTGTATATGTTTTGGAGGTTTAATTAACACTGTTAAGTAGTGGTGAAAAAGTCATATTTGCATGCATGCATGTGTACACTAAAAGTAAATGTCCCTCAAACTCATTCGGCTAAACAATATTTTTATTGTCTTGCTCAACTTTTATTTAACATATCGTAGGCTTGTTTTCTAGCTTAATATAAAAAATAACATGCGCTTGTTCTGTAGCTCAATGAGTTTAATTATCGCTTTCAAGTTTCTTAAACAGTGCTTGGTTTTTGGCTTCTTAAAAAAAGAACTAATTTCTGTACATATCTATAAAATATTATAAATTCACTATTATCAATATTTTCTTTAGTCTTCCATTTTGTACAAAAAAAATTGAATAGCTGGTAAAAGATGGAGTATCACAAATCTACAACATCGTATATCATAACTTTGGGTTAATATTATAACAAAACATCATAGTTATATAGTGGGCGTAGAAATTCATAGATCAGGCAAAGCATACAATGACATTTTCATATTTCTTTAGTCTTTTCCTTCTTTTTCCTTTTTTTGAATGGACTTGATTACACGAAGATAAACAAGAAATCATTTCTTTAATCGATCCATGCTTGACAAAAAAGAAAGATTCTTAATTGTTGATCAACATAAATAACTCAAAATACTCGGAGTGCATAAAGTTGAAGTTCTGATTGTTTCATAAATGTGCTTTTATCAAGTAGCAACATAGTGCTTTTATCAAGTAGCAATATAACTTAGAAGTATTCTAAACACATGCACGCAGACATACATTTTCCCATTCTCCTAGTGTCACTTATGTAGCTATATATTGCTTTGACTCTTGCAGTACAGTGGTTCCACTTGCTTGTTGTGTGGTAAAAGGTCAAAGGTGTAACCATGCACTTTTTCATTTACCAAAGAATATCAATAATAATTTGCATTAAAATAGTTCATTTCTGAAGACAGTATATGATGCTTGCGCTATTTGCATTAATATTTTTGAATTTCAGGATTATGGGAGTTATTTTGGTGATGTAGATCCCTCAATCAAAGCATTTAAATGTTGTTGTGGAAACAAGTTCTACAGAGATACAAAACAGTCAATTAAATTAAGTAAGTTATATAATATTAATTATGTGATGTGGCTCACATACTGAATCCATAATAACGCATGGGTTA
The DNA here is from genome assembly GCA_030765085.1 of Allium cepa. Lineage (NCBI taxonomy): Eukaryota > Viridiplantae > Streptophyta > Magnoliopsida > Asparagales > Amaryllidaceae > Allium > Allium cepa. The sequence goes on from CM060928.1 coordinate 90,674,419, forward strand.
AAACACGAAAAAGTTGTCTATGGACCATAGTCTGGTTTTAACATGTGAACATCCACTTTTTTTACCAATAAATAATTTTCCCCTTGTAGCATGAATTATAATCATAAATTAAAATTTTATAACTTCTCCCTCATAGCCTATGAAATTGTTGTTATTTGGTAGTCAATCTTATTTCTGTACATCTAATTTATGTTGTCATTGTGTACACACCTATAAAGTGGTGATTATATTAGATCCGGTGATACAATATTTCTATTAAAGAAATTTACTCAAATATATTGCATCTTTTATAACATCAAAAAGAGCAATAAATTACCTGTATGAGAACAAGAATTATTTTAAATAATCGTTTCCCGTATGAATATGAGAATGGATGAGATATTGATTAATGATTATACATCAATTACTTCAACCCTAAGTAGTAATCTCTATATAAAGATAGAGATTAGCATGAGTAGAATCATCTCATGTTGTATTTTTTATTCTTCTCTCAGTCTCTATTATCAATCTTGTAAAATTCTCTTTTTTCTTAGAAATAATAAAAATCTTCTCTTCCTAAAGTGAATGTACATTATCTCGCGATAGCGGAACCACTATATATCCATGTGTGAACTCTCTATTTAATTTCTTTTGTGATTTGTCGTTTTATTATCTTGTTTCCATTTGTTTTATCATACTACAGCAATATCTTATTGCTTCGGCGTTTATTTTGGTTGATTTACAGTCATTTGTGTGAAATATACCCCAATGGTCTGGTATCAGAGTATTGAAATTGCTGTTGAAGCCTAGGTCTAGAAGGTGATCGATAAGATGGCGGGTTTGGAGACGGACGTGAGGTTAGACCTACCCTAAAGTATGGACCCAACATTGGAGATTTATATGCAACATCTGGTTAGTAGCCGACTATAGAGAAGTGGATCGGAGATAATGAATTTGAGAAGTAGCAGTGGAAGATGAAGGTGGTGTTCAGAAGAAATCATGTTCATCGGGTTGTATTTGATGTAGAATCATTGCCAGTAGATATCTCCGAATTGAAAATGACGGAGATGGAAGAATGTGCCTTTACTGCCCTTCAATTGGCCATGGGGAGAACGTCAACGTAGAGATTAGCAGTGAAACTACTGCTAGAGGCTTGTGAAAGAAATTGAAGGACCTCTACGTGAAGAAGTCGCTCATGAATAGACTGGTTTTATTGAAGACTTTCTTCACTTTCAAGATGTGGGAAGGTACATCATTGAAAGCACATCTTAACTTCTTCGATGACTTGATGATGAAGATGAAAGTTGTTGATTTAAATGTGGATGAGGAGAAAATAGAATAATGATATTGTGCTCTCTTTCAGAGCAATACACGGTATTCGCTGGCAGCTTGATCTATGGTAGAAGCATGCTGACATTAGAAGATGTAAAGATGGAACTCCTGAGTGAAGAGATGAAAGATCAAATGATGCTTATGAATGAAAGTGGAGAAGCTAGTAGTAGTCAAGGACTGTTCGTAGAGAGAGGAAGAAAAGGGAAGAAGGAGAATAATTTCAGAGGCGTTCTAAGTCAAGAAAACCCGTAAGTGGTTGAGAGGCAAGTCTAGAGACAATATGTGGCATTAGTGTAAGAAGCATGACCATTGGAAGAAAGATTGTCCATATTTGAGGAAGAAAAATGAAGCGGATGGTTCTTCATCTATTGTGGTGGAGTAGATTATTTCCGATGATGTGTCAATTGCATCTGTTTTCGATGTATTAGACCATTTGACGCAGCGGATAAATCAAAACAAACTTCAATCGATGTAAGTAGCAATCGGTGGATTGAACAATACTGAAAATGCCCAAATCCGTTGATCTCAAGAGATACCGGATTCTAGCTATCCTTCACACGTTGATCGCGCACGATACCGTGATGAAGGATCTACGATTCTTCGACGTTGATCAAGCGCACTTGATTCCGTGAATCGGCTTCAACGTTCGTTGATTCGAGCGCACTCGAATGCCGAAGTGGAGATAGGAGATTTTCACTCGACTACCAATTTGAAGAAAGCACAAAGCAATCAAATGGAAATTTTATTCAATTTTCAACCACCATTACAAATGAACCCCATGCCTATTTATAGGCTTACAATTCAATACACGACTTAACAAAGCTGAAATACAAATATTACACGACTTAAAAACACACAAACACACAACGACCTAAAATAACAAACACGCGACTTATTTGCTTCAACATCGCGACTTACTGGGCTTGAACGACTTAAGAACCATGGCCGCTTCTTAACAAATTTATTCACGACTTAGAGAAGACTCGGCAGCGACTCAAAATTATCAGCGACTTAAGGATTTGGATGTTCGCGACATAACTTTCCTTCGCGACTTAAGTTGGATCGGCTGCGATTCAAGGGATGGTAGCGACTTAGGGTTGAGAAAGGAGCGACTTCTGGAAATGCATAACTCGTTCGCGACCTATGGAGTATCTCACACGCGCATATGGAGGAAGTTCGCGACCTAGGGCTTCGACTCATGGGAGCTTTGATGACTCGGTGACGACTCAGGAGATGCCGCGAATAACTCGGTGATGACTCATGGCTTAGGGCTTCTTCATTTTGGTTCGCGACATTGATAAGTCGCTCGCGATTCATGGTGGAGGCAGATGAGTCGCTCGCGACATATGGAGTTTGTCGCGACTCGATTCCATCGCGATTCATGGCAGCGCGATCCAAGGAGGGATCTCGGGAATCTGGGTTTGTTCGATTCGAGGTATGCCCTGCATCATCCTCCCCTTGTTGAAAGAAATTCGTCCTCGAATTCATACTCTCGTCATCTTTGATAGGTTCCTCCTCATAATATGGAATTAAATGCTTCACGTTAAACACATCAGAAGTGTAAACATTTTCTGGCAGCTTCAACTTATAAGCATTTTCATTTATCCGTCTTATAATTTCTACGGGCCCAATCTTTCGAGCTTTCAACTTGTTATAAGTTCCAACTGGAAAACGATCTTTTGTTAACACTGCATAAACAAAATCTCCTTCCTTGAAGACAACACTTCTTCGTTTTTTATCCACCATTTGTTTATACTTCTCATTCGTTTTACGTAATCGTTCTTGTACAATCTTGTGGCATTCCTGTAACTCATTCACCAAGTCACTAGCCCGCTTAACAATTCCTTTCTGATATGGTACTGTCGTTAAATCCAATAGTCCCTTTGGAATGGCTGAGTATACAACTTGAAATGGACTGAATCCAGTACTTCGATTGACTGCGTGATTGTGTGCGAACTCAGCTTGACACAATTTCAAATCCCAGCTTTTCAAATTGTCTTTCACAAGACATCTCAGTAAATTTCCCAATGACCGGTTAACCACTTCCGTTTGTCCATCAGTTTGCGGATGATAAGCGCTACTAAAATTTAGCTTCGTTCCGACCATTTTCCACAAACTCAACCAAAAATGACTTAAAAATCTAGTATCTCGATCAGAAACAATAGATTCTGGTAAACCATGCAATCGATACACTTCTTTAAAGAATAATTGTGCCACTCGAACTGCATCCGTTGTCTTCTTACAGGCTATAAAATGTGCCATCTTCGAAAACCTGTCCACTACAACAAATATAGAATCATTTCCCCTTTGAGTTCTAGGCAGACCCAAAACAAAATTCATGCTGATATCAACCCATGGTCTGTTAGGCACAGGTAATGGCATATATAATCCCGCATTCATAGCTGTTCCCTTCGAAACCTGACAGATATGACATCTCTCCACAAATCTCTCTACCTCTTTCCTCATTGATGGCCAATAATAAGACTGAGAAATCAACTGCAATGTACGATCTCTGCCTACGTGGCCTTCTTCATGTAATTCTTTGATAATCTTCATTCTCAAGCTACAATCTGGTATACATAAACGATTCCCTTTGAACAAGAATCCATCAACCAACACAAATTCATCAGTATTCCCGTCCTTGACTTTCTCAACAAACTTTACAAAGTAAGGATCTTCTTCAATCAGCTCTGGCAATAGTTCAAAACCTGGCACTTCAACTTTCATTGTCGTTAATAAATGACTTCTCCTACTCAAAGCATCAGCTACACGATTTGTTACCCCTGATTTGTGTTTAACGAAAAAAGTAAACTGCTGCAAATAAGCAATCCATGATGCATGTCTCGCGGAAATCTTGTCCTGTCCTTGCATATGCTTCAATGCCTCATGATCAGTGTAAAGAACAAACTCTTTCTGAAATAGATAGTGTCTCCATTGTTTAATAGCTTGTACAACAGCATAGAATTCAACGTCATATGTACTGTATCTCATCTTCGCTCCTGACAACTTCTCACTAAAATATGCAATAGGACGTCCCCTCTGACTCAACACTCCACCAATTCCCACCTTCGACGCATCAGTATGCAATTCAAACAATAACTGAAAATCTGGTAAAACAAGAATCGGTGCTGTCGTCAATAGTTCCTTGATCTTCTCAAAAGCAACCCCCGCTTCCTCTGACCATACAAACTGTTTCCCTTTCATGCAATCAGTAACTGGAGCCATCACGCTACTGAAGTGTGGAATGAATCTTCGGTAGAATGACGCTAGCCCATGAAAACTTCTCACTTCCGTAATTGTCTTTGGCTGTGGCCAATTCCTGACTGCTTCAACTTTATCCTGGTCCACCTGTATACCTTCTCCTGAAACGACATAACCCAGAAATAAAACATTATGCGTCATAAATATGCATTTCTTTGTAGCAGCATAAAATTGTTCCTCACGAAGAATAATCAACACTTCCCTCAAATGTTGAACATGCTCCTCCGTACTCCTGCTATATATCAGAATATCATCGAAATAAACCACCACGAACTTTCCAATGAATGGTCTAAAGATTTGATTCATCACCCGCATGAATGTACTAGGTGCATTTGATAAACCAAATGGCATAACCAACCATTCGTATAACCCCTCTCTTGTCTTGAAGGCTGTCTTCCATTCGTCTCCAGGTCTAATCCGAATTTGATGATAACCGCTTTTCAAATCAATCTTCGAAAAGATAGTAGCCCCACTCAACTGATCTAGCAAGTCATCCAACCTCGGCATTGGAAATCTATATCTCACAGTAATCTTATTCAAGGCTCGACTGTCAGTGCACATCCTCCATGTTCCATCCTTCTTTGGTACCAACAAAGCTGGCACAGCACACGGACTCAAACTCTCCTGCACTCGTCCTTGTTCAAGCAACTCTTCCACCTGCCTCCTTAACTCTTCATGTTCCTTCGGACTCATTCGATAATGTGGTCTATGCGGTAATACTGCTCCCGGAACAAGATCAATCTGATGTTGAATGTCTCTTAGTGGCGGTAACTCCATAGGCAACTCTTCTGGAAATACATCTTCAAATTCTTTCAAAACTGGCTTCACTTCTTCTGGAATTTCAACCTCTTTGTTACACTCTCGTCCAATCAACAAGTACACTTCAGGTTCTTCTTCGACTTCCTTGACAAATTCCTTCAAAGTTAACAGAGTTTTCAATTCTTCAATTTCCTCCAGCTTGCTTTCTTTCTGTTGCTGCTTCTTGGGAACTAACGTGATTTTAGTACCCTCAAACATGAAACTGTAGCTATTAGCACGACCATCATGTTGTACTGCTTGATCAAACTGCCATGGTCTGCCCAACAACAGATGACACACATCCATGTCCACTACATCGCACCAAATTTCATCCTTATATTTCTTCCCGATTGAAAATTTAACACAAGCTCTTCGTCCAACTTTCACCTCACCACCCTTCCTTAACCATGCTAACTTGTATGATTTAGGATGTTTCTCAGTCTTCAACTCCAACTTTTTCACAGCCTCTGTAGAGATAATATTATCACAACTCCCGGCATCAATAACAAATTTACAGACTCTTCCAAGAATAGTGCAAGTAGACTGAAATATGTTATTCCTCAACCAGCTGTCTTCCTCCTCTTGCTTCGGTGTCAAACAACTTCTCCTCATCATCAGTGAATATCCTTCGTCTCCCGACAACAAGTCTTCTTCCTCAACCGGTAAGGAATTAGAACACTCTGACTCTCCTTCCTCTTCTTCAACCTCAGCTATCATAGTTCTCTTCTTCGGCTTTGAACACTCGTTGCTTTTATGACCCATCTCCTGGCAATTGTAACATTTGAAACCACTGTTAATCTTCGCCTTCTCACCCTCCTTCACAACTGGTTTTGCAACAGCTTTAGAAACATTAGAACTTCCACTGACTCCCTTCACTTGATTGTTAGAATTAGTAAACACACCACCTCCACGCCTTCCCTGCTTCTCCCAAGCCAACGCCTTTTGGTGTGCTTCTGCCACAGATCTTGGATCGAACATATTAACCATATCCTGGATCTGCATTCGTAACCCTCCAACAAATCTTGCTGTCAGCTGCTCTTCCGTTTCCATTATATCGTTCCTGGCAATGAGTTGGTAAAATTCATCTGCATAGTCATTGACCGACTTCGTCCCCTGCCTTAGATTCTGCAATCTCTGGTACATAAGTGACTGATAGTTGTATGGTAAAAATGTAGCTCTCATCATTTTCTTCATCTTATCCCATTCAATAACCTTTGACTTTCCCATCCGTTCTCGTGTAAGTTTAGTTTGCTGCCACCATGCCAAAGCTCTTCCCCTCAACCTAGTAGCAACCAACTTCACTCGACGATTCTCCGGCACTTCCTTGAAATCAAAGATTTCTTCAACATTAGATAACCAATCCAAGAATTCTTCTGCAACCATTCCGCCTTTAAATTCTGAAATCTCCATCTTCATTCCCGATTCCCATCGACGATCATCATTTACATCTCGATTCTGACGTCGTGTTTGTTCTCTATCTCGATAATGAACACTTCCCCTATCACCATCAAAATCCTCATCAAAGTCTGATGTATAGCGTTGTCGATTAGGACCTCCAACATCTCTACTACCACTCCTTCGATCAACATTCCTATCATGATTATCAACACTTCTATGATCCTGATCTTCTCTTCTCTCTCGATCTGAATGTATCGAAGTTCTACTTCTCCCATGGCTCGATTCAGGTGAAACTCTTCTTCTACTTTGATTCATTTCAAGCATCATTCTTTCTAATCGACCAATCCCTTCATTCAACTTCTCAGTGAAGCTCTCGTTGATTCGTTGCTCCATTTCATCGGCCTCTTCTCTTCCATACAAAGCATTAATATTGCGATGACGTTGGGCTCATCTCGGAGGCATGATTGAACTTCAAACAAGTAATTCAACAATCTTCAAAATCTTCAAATAACTTCAACTTCAACTCAAAATTCAAACAAGTCACGGCTCAACTAGCCCTCTATCCCTCTATTCTAAACTTCAAAGTTTCCACACAAAAATTAATTCACGGTCTCTAGCTCGAATAAGGTGAACGACCCAAAGATTAAGTCGCTCGGCTTCAACTTAAACTTCACGACTTAGCTCCTTAACTCGGCTCGGCCTTAAACAAGCACGGCTCCAACACACTTCAAATTCAAACACCTTTCGTATTTTGATCCAAGAGACTATGGATCACAAACCCCAAACTTGTTGCAACCAATGAAGATCACGATGAACAACTTCAAACTCCAAATACTTGGCTCCAAGACCCGATTTAGCTATGATTGGCTAAAACAAGCTCTGATACCAAACTGACGCAGCGGATAAATAAAAACAAACTTCAATCGATGTAAGTAGCAATCGGTGGATTGAACAATACTGAAAATTCCCAAATCCGTTGATCTCAAGAGATACCGGATTGTAGCTATCCTTCACACGTTGATCGCGCACGATACCGTGATGAAGGATCTACGATTCTTCGGCGTTGATCAAGCGCACTTGATTCCGTGAATCGGCTTCAACGTTCGTTGATTCGAGCGCACTCGAATGCCGAAGTGGAGATAGGAGATTTTCACTCGACTACCAATTTAAAGAAAGCACAAAGCAATCAAATGGAAATTTTATTCAATTTTCAACCACCATTACAAATGAACCCCATGCCTATTTATAGGCTTACAATTCAATACACGACTTAACAAAGCTGAAATACAAATATTACACGACTTAAAAACACACAAACACACAACGTCCTAAAATAACAAACACGCGACTTATTTGCTTCAACATCGCGACTTACTGGGCTTGAACGACTTAAGAACCATGGCCGCTTCTTAACAAATTTATTCACGACTTAGAGAAGACTCGGCAGCGACTCAAAATTATCAGCGACTTAAGGATTTGGATGTTTGCGACATAACTTTCCTTCGCGACTTAAGTTGGATCGGCTGCGATTCAAGGGATGGCAGCGACTTAGGGTTGAGAAAGGAGCGACTTCTAGAAATGCATAACTCGTTCGCGACCTATGGAGTATCTCGCGCGCGCATATGGAGGAAGTTCGCGACCTAGGGCTTCGACTTATGGGAGCTTTGATGACTCGGTGACGACTCAGGAGATGCCGCGAATAACTCGGTGATGACTCATGGCTTAGGGCTTCTTCATTTTGGTTCGCGACATTGATCAGTCGCTCGCGATTCATGGTCGAGGCAGATGAGTCGCTCGCGACATATGGAGTTTGTCGCGACTCAATTCCATCGCGATTCATGGCAGCGCGATCCAAGGAGGGATCTCGGGAATCTGGGTTTGTTCGATTCGAGGTATGCCCTGCATCACCATTGGATTCAAGGGCATCTTTCCACATGTTGCCTAGGAATGAGTATTTCTGTTCATATAAAGATAAGGAGGGAAGTACTATATTGATGGGGAACGATGCTACTTGTAAGTCATTAGGAGAAGAATCCGTGCGTACTCGCATGCATGATGGTGTGGTGCGCACTATCACTGGAGTTCACTATGTTGCAGGTTTAAAGAAATCTCTTCTGTTTTTTGGGTAGCAGAATTACAGTAAAGTCGGATAGGTTGAAGGTTGCACGTGGTGCTCTTGTATTAATGGAAGAAGTAATGGTCTGAATCTTTATCTGTTAAAAGAATCTACAGTTCTTGAAGAGTCGTGTGTTGGAGTTGGTAGTTCATGAGCTTTAGATGCCACCGGACTTTGGCATCTCAGATTGGGTCATGTTTCGAAGAAGAGCTTAGAGTTGCTTCGTAAAAGAAAGATGATAAGGGTGAAAGTTTCAACCATTAAGAATTCTGCCAAGAGCGCGTATTGGGAAAAAAGACAAAGGTTTCTTTCGGTGTCGGTAGACATGAGTCCAAAGGAGTACTAAGTATGTCTATACAGATGTTTGGGGACCAGTGACTACTGCTTCTAGCGGAGGAGCTAAGTATTTTATCTCTTTTATCGATGACTACTGTTGAAAAGTTTGGATGTTCGTGATGAAAGCTAAGTCAGAGTTGGTTGAGAAATTCAAAACTTGAAAGGAATTGGTAGAGAATGAAGTTGGAAGGAAGCTGAAGGCGCTAAGTTCCGATGGCTGGGAGTTCGGCTAAGGAGTTCATAAATTTCTGTAAGCAGCTTGGAATTCCTAGACACTTCACTACACTAGGAGATACGCAATTAATTGGTGTCACTGAAAGGACGGATATGACTCTACTGGAGAAAGCTCGTTGTTTGAGATTGACGGCGGGTTTATCTTGAGGCTTTTGAGTTGAAGCTTTATCAACTGCAGCGTATATTATCAATCGAATTCCATCCTCAACCATAGATGGAAAGATTCCCGAGGAAAAGTGCAAAGGTACATCTATACATATCAGTTATTTTCATATATTTTGTAGCCCTATGTATGTTCACCATATAGAAAATAACAATTTGGAGGCTAGAGCCTGTAAAGGCATATTTTTGGGATACATAGAAGACATTAAAGGGTATCGCATTTGGAACCATGTTGATAGGAAGGTAGTGCACTCTAGACATGTCACATTTGATCAGTCCGCTATGTTCAGGATGAAGGGAAATCCACCTAGTTTGGTAGATCAGGAGCTAAGGCCTAAGAAGAGGGAAACTATTCCCACATACCAGCCTTGTAGTATAGTCGGAGCTGCAAAAGAAGACGGAGTAATTGCAGTTGTTGACACATCACATGAAGATCCACAAAATTCCTTTATTAATGATGGTGATCGTTATGAAACTAAAGATGATTTTGCATAAGGTGGAGTTGATAGAAGCTTAGGCGAAGTTACACCTATTTAGGTTAGTTCTAGGTTAAAAGGCTACCAAATAGGTACGGAGATGGTACTCATGCAAATCTTAGCTTTGATGATCAGTTTTACTACGCACTGCATATAATGCAAGATGTGACTTTCGACTTTGAAGAAGTTATAAGTTCAAATGTCGGTTCGAAATGGATGCATGTTATGGAGGAGGAGATGGATTCATTATAGAAGAATCAGACTTGAAAATTGATACTATCATATCAAGGAAGCCGAACCATAGGATGAAAGTGGATATATAAGGTGAAAGACGATGTGAAATAGATGGCTAAATCTGTTGTAAAGTTTGAGCATTGTTCGAACTTGATTCGCTTGCTGAAGTACTAGATGTCACTTGATGGCACAGAGGAACAGTGAGTTGGTAGATGGAGATGTTTGTTTTGGAGATTGTAGGTCCTACATGAAGAGGGTACTTTCAACACTTTGTTGGCGGACGGTGGCTTTGCCGGAGTTCGCTGATAAAGTGCAATGGGTGATGTTATGCCAAAGCTCATTGGGAAAGTATTTGTGGTGTCTTGCCCGAAAGCTGCTTGGAGTAAGAGAATGTTTTTACAGTTGGTATGCTTGCTGGAAAATATAGCATCAAGGTAGAGATTGTTAGATTTGATATAGAATATTTCCATACTAAATAAGATTTGAAAGATATTGTTGATTTCAATGCTAAAATATTTTCAGTTGTAGAAGATTTGAAAGATACTTGACATAATTACTCAAATATATTTCATACATGAGAAAAAGATTTATTTTGGTTGATTGAAGTAATCAATTAATTCCATAATTAGTTTATTAAAGAAGGAATCTTATCAAACGTATGTAAATTAAGGGAAACTGAAAAATCAAATGAATGAACGTTTTCTGTATGAATATGAGAATTGACGAGGGCGTTGATTTATGACCATAAATCAATGCACTCATCAATTCAAGTAATAATCTCTATATAAAAGCAGAGATTAACATGAGTAGAATCATATCGCAAGTTGTATTTCTTATTCTTCTTTTTATTATCCACTATCAATCTTGTAAAATTATCTCATTTCTTAGAAATAATAAAAATGAGTGTACACTATCTTGTGATAGTGGAACCCATATAAATCCGTGTGTGAACTCTCTGTTTACTTTTTTCTTTTGTTTTTTTGTTTTATTCTCTTGTTTCTGTTTGTTTTATCGTATTACAATACGATTTTATTACTTCCGCATTTATTTGGGTTGATTCACGGTCATTTATGTGAAATCTACCGAAGCAGATTGTATCTTATTAAGATTCCATAGGTTCTCTCTCGTCAGTAGTCATTACACGCAAGGATGGACGGACTTACTATTATGGTACCCTGGGCTGCAGCCTGGGTCATGACTACGAAATGTTATTAGGTAAGTTGTGCAATCCACGACAAAAGCTTTAACAATTCATTTTACTCTTCCAGCTTATGCCAAGATTGAACTCACTATTATACTATGTCATTTAGTTAGCAGCTCTTGATATGTTTGTATGATTGTATCCAACTTCAATCATAGCAAAACTATATAATGACTATATGAAAAAACAAGGAGACTTTTAAACTAACGAAAAATAAATATTATTAATGATGTAAGCAAAACAAAACCAAACGATTATAATATTTCTATCATGTGTTCCCCTTCTGCTTATTACACAAGATTGGTATTGATCTATTTAAGGTTCCCTATTCATTTTTTTCTATTCACATAGTTTCTTCTCTTGTGGTACCATGGGCTACAGCCCAGGTCATGACTATGAAACATAATTATTATGTTAATAGTGCAATCCACTGCAAAAGCTTTACTTACTCATTTCACTCTCGAGATCGAACTCGGTATTATATTATGTCATCTAGTAAGCAACTTTTGATATATTTGTATCTAACTTCATACATTGAAAAACTATATAAAGATCGTTAAAAAAGGAGATTTTTAAAGTAACAAAAGATAAAGAGATGTAAGTAAACAAGACCAAACAATTCAAATATTTCTTTCATGTGTTCTCCTTCTCCTTGTAACATACGATTGTTGTTGATCTATGTAAGGTTTCATATTCATTTTTCCGTACCAAACAATTTGATATTATAAAGCTTTAATGGTTTCAATTTAAGCATGAATCCTTTTTTGCTTTTGTTTTCTTCTCTTTAATTATTCTGCTAACGTAGAAAGACTACATTAGCACGGGTAGCTTGAAATCTTGATTTCGTCCTGACTACACGCAATAAGAATAAAATTTAACATGAAATTCAAAAGGTAACGAAATATATGACATATATGTACAAAAGGTTGAAAACATTTCTTATGACTGCTAACAATAAAATCTTAAAATTACAAGATCCAGAAATATTTTTATCAGAAATATTGTAAAGAGAACATAATTTAAATCCAATGCATGCAAAATTTGTTGGCTTGTATCTAAATAAATACTTGTACTGAAAATAATGCATATTATTGTTCTGTTACTTGCAAATTTGTAGCTCAGTTTTTTCCTGTCCGGAGTCTAGGTCAAAATCTGGTTTTTCCTGAAAGCTTGCTTCAAGGTATTACCGAGTACTTAATTAAGTCTGTGTTTCTTGTTATCTTACATGACTAACGGTGTAAATTAACATCTTGAACTTAAATACTAAAATTAACTTTTGGATACAAAAGTGCAAAGTAACTAACATATTTTGGTATTGCACAGCTAATGGTGATACTAGGTAATTACAAAAAAAAAAAGAATATGGCGATTGTCTTTCTGTTTGATAGATGCTATATTGTATTCGACACGGTTGAAATACCCACTGTACCAATCTAGACATGTTATGAAATTCTTTGATCAATATTTAATTCAATACTATTTACCTTTTCAGAAGTGGAGCTTGCTGAACCATATAAAGTTCGTTCTGAAATGCCAGGTATTAGGATTTTTTGGTGATATAATATTTCCAAAATTAATAGATTTTGGAGATATTCTCGGTATTTAGTTACCTGTTCTGTGCATGAAGGAAATGAAAAGAGAAATTAAAGAGATAGGGATTTGGAGATATTTGTCATATATATATTTGATTGCCATATTTTATAAAAGGAGAAACAAAAGGAATTAAATAGGGAAATAATTGATTGATGGAGAAAATGGAATATTATCAATCAATTACATGGCAAGGCAATTAATGAGAATATTATTATTCCATGAATTGATTTATTTACATAAATCAATTACTTCATCCCTAAGTAACTTTTCTCTATATATAAAGAGAGGCACAGAGAATGTTAAGATATCAGATGTGAGAGAACAATCTCTTGTTTATTTTTTCTTCATTTCTTTACTCTGTAATCTCTTCAAATAGTAATAAAGCTCTTCCCTATTAAAGTGGACGTACACTATCTCGCGATAGTGGAACCACTATAAATCTGTGTGTTATGTCTTGTCTTTATATTTTTTTTCTATGATATATAATTATCTGTTTGTTCTATCACGCCAAATTGCAAGATCCTATTTTTTTTGCTGAGAGGGATTGATCACCTCCCCCTTTCAATTGGTATCATAGCTAGATTCGCAAAGAAGGTGTTTTGGTAGAATGGCAAGAGGAGATGAATATAGTACAAATAGTACTTTAGCGCCAGTAGTTGCTCCATTCGTCAGAGGCTCCTATGTGGCTTCAGAATCATAGTTGACGATAGAGAAGTGGAATGGTGAAGGAGATTTTGAAAAATGGCAATGGATGATGAAAGCAATTTTTAGGAGAAATCACGTTCATCGAGTAGTATTTGATACAGAGACACTGCCTGCTGATATTTCATCAGTGGAATTAGAAGAGATGGAAGAATGGGCCTTTACTACTCTCCAGCTTGCTATGGGAAAGAAAGTAATTTCTGAAATCAGTCAGGAAACCACAGCCAAAGGCATTTGGAAGAAGTTGGAGGACCTCTACATGAAGAAATCCCTAACTAACCGTATGATCCTATTGAAGACTTTTTTCACCTATAAAATGAAGGAAGGTTCTTCAATTAAAACACACCTAAGTGTGTTTGATGACCTGTTGATGAAGATGAAGCCTGTTGAGTTGAAAGTTGATGAAGAACAGAAAGCAATAATTCTGTTGTTTTCGCTTCCAGAACGATACACTGGTTTCGCTAACAGCCTTATCTATGGTAGAGATACATTGACATTAGATGATGTGAAGACAGGTTTGCTCAGTGAGGAGTTGAGAGATCAGATGAAAGAGTTTGGTATTGGTGATAGTAGTGGAGGAAGTAATAGTAGTTCAGGTTTATTCGTTGAGAGAGGTAGAGAAGAGAAGAAAGTGAAGAATTATAGGGGGCGTTCCAATTCTAGGAAGCCTCATTGGCGGAGTAAGTCAAAAGATGGAAGGTGTCATCATTGTAAGAAATCAGGCCATTGGAGAAGAGACTGCCCAGATCTGGAGAAGAAGACTGAAGGTTCTTCATCTATTACGATGGAGAAAGATGATACCGATTTATTGACAGCGGTTGTATCAGATATTGCAGACCACTGGGTATTAGACTCTGGAGCATCATTTCACATGACTCCTAATAAGGATTATTTTTCTTCCTTTGATGCTAAAGAAGGAAGTTCCATCCTTATGGGGAACGATGCTACGTGTAAGTCTATGGGAGTTGGTTCAGTTCGCATTCGCATGTATGATGGGATTGTTCGCACACTTTCAGATGTTCGCTATGTTCTTGGTCTTCGGAAGTCATTAATATCATTAGGCCAATTGGCATCATTGGGATGCAAGATAACCATTGTCAAAGATGGTTTGAGAGTTTCTAGAGAGGCACTTGTATTGGTGAAGGGTGTTATGGTAAGAAATCTGTATTTGCTGATGGGTACCACTGTTCATGGAGAATTATGTGTTGGAGTTAATAGTTATAAAAGTTTGGATGCTACCAAGCTTTGGCATATGAGACTAGGTCATACTTCGGAGAAGAACTTAGAGTTGCTTCGTAAGAAGAAAAAGATCAAGGGAGAAATCTTCAACAAGTTGAACTTTTGCAAGGAGTGTGTATTCGCAAAGCAAACCAGAGTTTCTTTTGGTGATGGTATGCATACTTCTAAGAGTGTACTTGATTATGTACATTCAGATGTTTGGGGGCCATACCCTACTGCTTCCATTGGTGGAGTTTATTATTTTGTTTCATTCATTGATGACTACTCTCGCAAGGTTTGGGTGTATGTAATGAAAGCTAAGTCGGAAATATTTCAGAATTTTAAGGTTTGGTTAGCTCTTGTTGAAAACCAAACAGGAAAGAAATTGAAGATTCTTAGATCCGATAATGGCGGCGAATATGTCTCCAAAGAGTTCCTTGACTACTGCAGACAACGCGGTATTAGAAGACATTTTACTACACCTGGTGATCCGCAATCCAATGGGGTTGCTGAGAGGATGAATAGGACTCTACTTGAGAAGGCCCGTTGCTTGATATTGACTGCGGGTATGTCTAAGGGTTTTTGGGCTGAAGCTGTTTCGACTGCAGCACATATTATTAATCGGATTCAGTGCTCAGCCATTGATGGGAAGATTCCAGAGGAGTTATGGAGAGGTAAAAGCACTTTATTAAGTTATTTTCATATATTTGGATGTCCAGTTTATGTTCACAATACATGACAAGATAAGTTGGAGCCTAGGGCCTCCAAGTGTGTTTTTCTTGGTTATACAGATGGAATAAAAGGATACAGAATTTGGAATCCAGTTACGAAGAAAGTTATACACTCCAGACATGTGACTTTTGACGAGTCAGCAATGTTTAAACCTTTGGAAGGTTTATCAGACGGTTCAAATTCAGTTGATGAGAAGGCCGAAAAGACCGAGATTCCCAACTTTCAAACCCGAAGTACAGCTATTACTATTGGCAATAGTGATAGAACAGTTGATGATACATCACATGATAGTCCACAGATTTCCTCTTATAGTGATGGAGATGGTCATGAAGCTAGAGAGGATTCAGCTCAAGATGGAGTTCAAGGTGGAGCTGAAGGAGAGTCAGGCGATATAGTCATTCGGGCTAGTCAGAGACCAAAGAGAGCTCCAATTAGATATGGAGATTGGGATTATGCAAATTTGAGCCTTGATGATCAGTTTGAGTATGCTTTACATGCTGTTCATGATGAACCATTAAGCCTTGAAGAAGCCATGAAGTCGAATGATAATTCGAAGTGGAATTGCGCTATGGAAGAGGAGATACAGTCTTTGCAGAAGAACAAGACTTGGGATTTGGTACCACTACCTCAAGGAAGCCGAGCCATAGGTTGCAATTGGGTGTTCAAGCTGAAAGACGATGGTAGATACAAGGCAAGATTGGTAGCCAAAGGGTTTTCACAAAAAAAGGGGTTGGAGTATGATGAAATATTTTCTCCAGTTGTTAGACAAACTTCAATTCGAATCCTACTTGCGATAGTTGTTGTTCACGATTTGGAGTTAGAACAACTTGATGTGAAGACTGCTTTCTTGCATGGTGATTTGGATGAAACCATTTACATGAAGCAGCCAGAAGGATTTATTGTAGATGGAAAATCAGATTGGGTATGCAGGTTGAAGAAATCTCTTTATGGTCTAAAACAGTCGCCTAGACAATGGTACAAAAGGTTTGATTCTTTTATGCTTTCACATGGTTTTAATCGTAGTACTAAAGATGCATGTGTTTATTTCAAGCATTTAAAGAATAGTAATTGGGTGTATTTGCTTTTGTACGTGGATGATATGTTGATTGCTTCTAAGAATAAAGATGAAGTTGATAATTTGAAGTTGAAATTAAAAGTGGAATTCGAAATGAAAGACCTTGGAGAAGCAAAGAAAATATTGGGGATGGAAATCCAAAGAGATAGAAAGCTTGGACTTTTGAGACTTACTCAAAAGGAATATATTCAAAAGGTGCTTGCTCGGTTTAGCATGGATGGAGCAAAGGCTATCAGTACACCTATGCCTTTGCATATACATCTCTCTAACAAAGTCTCTCCGATCTCAGAAAGGACAAGGCCTACATGAAAAAGGTGCCTTATGCGAGTGCGATAGGTAGCTTGATGTATGCTATGGTGTGCACTAGACCTGACATTGCTCAGGCTGTTGGATTAGTTAGTAGATATACAGCAAATCCGGGAAAATCGCATTGGGAGGCAGTGAAGTATATTTTTAGATATCTTAGAGGAACATCAGATTATGGTCTTGTTTTTGGCGGCAGAAATAAAGATTTCAACTTGATTGGATTTTGTGATTCAGACTATGCCGGAGATAAAGATAGAAGGAAATCAACCTCAGGCTATGTGTTCACACTTGGAGGAACGGCTATTAGTTGGAGAGCGAGGTTGCAGACTATAGTTTCTTTGTCTACTACAGAGGCAGAGTTGATAGCTGCAGTTGAGGTAGCTAAGGAGGCACTTTATTTGAAGAAGTTGTTGTGTGATTTGGGCTTTGTACAAAATAATTGTTTGGTGAATTGTGATAGTCAGAGTGCAATTCATTTAGCTGAAAATCTGGCTTTCAGCTCTAGAACAAAGCATATAGAGGTAAGAGAGTCTTTCCTTATCTCTATGAATGAAGAGAAGTTAGTTCGCCTTCAGAAGGTTCATACAAATGACAATGCAGCAGATATGTTTACGAAGGCCTTACCTGCTACTAAGTTCGAGCATTGCTCGAACTTGATTCACTTGATGAAGTGCTAGGTGCCACATGGTGGCACTATGGGGAAGAGAGTAACTTGGTTGAAGTTAAGAGAAGATGTGACATTCTTCTTGTATGAAGAGATATGAGTTTATTTTTTGGTTGCACAACGTCTGCCTTATTTTTTTTGAGTGTTTCCAAGACTTTGTTGGTGGGCGGTGGCCTTGCCGGAGTTCATTAACAAAGTGCAATGAGAGGTGGCTTTTGCAGGAACTCATTGGGAAGCATTCATTTTGGAGTATCTTGTTTTGGAAGAGATATTGTATCAAGGTGGAGATTATTAGGATTTTTTGGTGATACAATATTTCCAAAATTAATAGATTTTGAAGATATTCTCGGTATTTAGTTACCCGTTCTGTGCATGAAGGAAATGGAAAGAGAAATTAAAGAGATATGGATTTGGAGATATTTTCCATATATATATTTGATTGCCATATTTTATAAAAGGAGAAACAAAAGGAATCAAATAGGGAAATAATTGATTGATGGAGAAAATAGAATATTATCAATCAATTACATGGCAAGGCAATTAATGGGAATATTATTATTCCATGAATTGATTTATTTACATAAATCAATTGCTTCATCCCTAGGTAACTTTTCTCTATATATAAAGAGAGGCATAGAGAATGTTAAGATATCAGATGTGAGAGAACAATCTCTTATTTATTTTTTCTTCATTTCTTTACTCTGTAATCTCTTCAAATAATAATAAAGCTCTTCCCCATTAAAGTGGACGTACACTATCTCGCGATAGTGGAACCACTATAAATCTGTGTGTTCTCTCTTGTCTCTATTTTTTTTCTTCTGTGATCTATAATTATCTATTTGTTCTATCACGCCAAATTGCAAGATCCTATTTTTTTTGCTGAGAGGGATTGATCACCCTCCCCCTTTCACCAGGTAGTACGACTTGGTATTTTTGAAGAAGAAGCTAATTGACCAAACAAAAATACATGTATGGTTATGCCTTCAGATTAATTACCATCTTTTGTTGAATCTAAAACTACCGAACTAAAAGAAAGGTGTTCTGAAGTTCCAAAACCAATGTCAGATCTGATAATAGCTTCCAATGAAGTGGAACCTAATGACAAAAACGAAACAAGTAACACAAATCCAAGATTGGCATCTGATGTATTACCATCTATTGAAGCTGAAGTTATGGATCTTGATAAAATGGTTGATGAAGTACCAAGATCGATATCAAGTAATAGACCATCATCTGTTGTTGAAAAAGAACCCACCGAACAAAGTAAAAGCAGCGATATTCATGATTCAACCTTTGGTACACTGGCTATAGCTTCAGTTTCATCTTCTATGCCTGCTGAAGAAACTCCTAAAATACATTCAAATGGTGATGCAAGTAAAGCATGTACTCAATTGTGGGATTATAAACCGATTATGTGCCATCATCAATGGTTGAAGAGGAGCTTAACAAGTCAAATGGAACAAATATATTGTCGATTGATAGCCATGTTAGATCACTTAACAAAGCTCCAAAAATCATAGTATCAAATGAAGCAAATGAAACATGTGTGGAAACTCCAGCAAATGTGCCACCTGCAACTGAAAATGATATCATAGTTTCTGAGCTTATTGTTGATGTGGTACAAGAACATGTTAACTCAAGCTCATGTCCTTCGAAAATTTTGGATGTCTCAATGGGGAAAAGTGCAGGCATGCCAAACCCATAGAGACTGGTATTGACTGAATCTTATGTCTCAGGTTTTTAGTCATCTGCAACTGTAGTACCTGAGATAACCCAAACTGAAGAAAATAATATAGGTACCAACAGTGTTTTGCTCACGGTCGGCCTGTAAAGCCTACCCTACAGCGTTTATCATCATCAAATGCAGATGACGCAGGCAAGTCCCATTGCTTTAGGACCTACCTTACAGTTTCATTACCATATGCAAATGCCACAGGCGCATCCTGTTGAAATATTTCAACATTTGATTGTTTGCAGTACGAATAAGTTAATATGCGTAGATTGAACTGATAGTCCATATGAATATGAAATCAAAATATTAAACTACAGTAATTATATGATAGCAGAAGATTAAATTATATTTTGAACAAAACATGAGTGTCTAATAGTGATTCGCCGCACTCATTTATTTTGATTCAGCTACAGTGAACGTACTATCATTCTGTACCTAGTAAACATATCTGGCCTCGAATATGTTTGATGTTATAGTTTGTTTCTAGTGAATATCAATGCTAATGGAACATATTCTTTCATTTATTTTGTACATGGAATCATGGGTAGTATATAAGATGTAGGGCTAAGTCATCTAATTGTGTAAAGTGGATGCTCCTAAATTTGTTTTGTTTTGGGCCATTGTGTACCTTTTTATAGACGCGTTGTGCTCATGTTATCAATTCTATACCAACTCGTCTGCGAGTTTTTCTTTAGTTCTTTATCTACTTCTACTTGCATGAATGAATATGGAATTACATGAACTCTTCGCATTTAAAGTTTTGATGCATTCTTGCAATTTTTTCTCTTAGAAGAGAGGTTATATTCACTTTAATCGTCTTTGATGTGTCAAAGGCACAAATTCAACTTATATCTTTGTTAGTGATTAATCGTCTTTGATGTGTCAAAGGCTTCAACTTATATCTTTGTTAGTCATTAATCGTCTTTGATGTGTCAAAGGCACAAATTCAACTTATATCTTTGTTAGTCAAGTTGTACATACTTAAATATATAATTACGTGGTTCCAAGAGATTAAGGTTGGACACAAAATTAAACACAATTGATGATACAAAAAATGTAAATCATTGGATTTTTTTGTCCTTATATAAAAGGTAGAAATCAGAGGGGCAGTCTAGTGGTGGAGATTCATTGTGTCACCAATTGTGCCTGTATTTTGTGTCCCAATAGACTTTTCCTTTATCTATTTCAATGAGATTATCAGTTAAATGTTTATATTTTGTTAACCATTTTATCTAACTTCAAAGTTATGGATTCAGAGGTATCATAGTAAGTGACTGTAAAGTTTTGAGCATGAATCAAATCTGAAGAGTTAACATCATGGTTGCTACAACATAGATACACAAAGGTTGTGGACTTTTTTGGTTTACCTCTATATGCTTGATTATGTTCCATGATATTACCTGCATTGAGTCATTACAATTATTTTGTCTGTCCGTCTTTTGGTTGCTTTTATCGGGTTATGATGCACGTCGCGCACCTTTAAATGATTTGATATTTCATAAGTGATTGTTGCTTGTATTTGGCACTATCATGTGTTTAAGAAGAAAAAAAGGACCTTGCCTTTTGTTTTGTGCTTTAAACATACATAAGGTCCACGTATTTCAAGTACATTTTTCCATCATTGAATTATATAGCTCAATATGCATGCCATGTAATGTATGATTCATTGGTATGCTTTGGCGATGATGCCTATAGCATGTGGTTAGTAAGAATTAACTATAAGGGTAGGACAGGCCGACAAAACAGCTGTAACTGCATATATGATTTTCAATCAAAAAATGAAAAATGTAATCTGGGTTTATGTAGCTATTGATCAAAAAACATCTTCTGTGGCTCATGCAGCGATTAATTTCCAGGAACAAGTGGCAATGGAATATGCTATTATGGTAGCTGAAACCACAGACTCACCACTACATTACAATACCTTATTCCTCGTACATGTTTGGCTTTAGCTGAATATTTTATGCATCGTGAATGTTATACCTTAATGATTTATGAAGATCCCTTCAAACAAGTATAAGCTTATCGCCAAATGTCCCTTCTTTCAAGAACACCGCTTGGTCGTTAAGCTTATTTAGGAGATTTTTTTTATTTGTATTCGTGCCTTTTGGAAAGAGCTGCTAAATCAAGTTCCTAAATGTATTTCTAAGTTCAAATGCATATATTTATTTTGTATGGTGTTTATTCATGATAATCATAACAAATTCAAATATTTATTGGTGTCTCTTTATAAATTAATTATGTCTATCTTACATTCTAAATAAGCTACTTGAAGCAAAATATTGCCAAAGTGACTTCTCTTATTTCGATTGTTTGTGAATAATGTTCGATGTATGTGTGTGTATATATTCATACAGATGTTAATCGGCCCAAAAAAAGTTAATGTTTAGTCAAATTATTTACATATGTGTGATGATAAATATTTGACAATTATTAGGTTTTACAAGTGAATAACTGATCGATCCAAAAGAATGTTTACACCAAAAGTTGGCACAAACATCTAAAGATTAATGGTAGAGAATAGAGAGAAGAAAATAGATTGAAAACGAGAAAAATAAAAATGCACAACAATTATAGTGGTTCAGCTAATCAAAGGTTTACGTCCACTTAAACTTTGTTGAAGTTTCTCCTGAGTTTATACAAGGTTGTTTTTTATGGATCGACGATGATCTGTGAGATTACAGAGAAAGTACAGAAATTTGTTAAATGTGCCAAAAGTCCTTCAAAAAACCTCTCCTTCTTTATTTATAGCTGCAGGTTGATGGAATTCTCTCATCCACATTCATGTCCAAGTTCTCTATGTCCCAAAGAAGTTGAGCTGAAAAGATCATGGCCAAACAAGCAATGTTCGGGGATCGGTATCGATCCATGCTCTATGTATTGGTACTGATCCATAAGGCCTTCTTTGATCCTTGGAAATTGCTTAGTTGACTTGTGTTCTTGGCTTTGACATGTGATTGCACCGATATGAGGTTGCTTGAGTGAATTCCATGGTTCAGAGGTTGGGTAAAGACACTTGATTTACATCGTTTTGGTTAAGCATAGTGGACAAACCATCTTATATGGTGCACATTGGCTAATATCACTAAGGCCTTCCATGACATGGACTTTGAGGTGGAATTGGATAATAGTTAGGGATCGGTACTGATCTATGGTCATGGATTGGCACCGATCCTTGACTTCACTTGATTATAAGGGTTTGGATCTTGCGCATGGATTTGCTTGGTATGTTGGCTATTTTGGGAGTCTTTGACATGTTGATGGCTCCATCTCTTGATCTTGTTTGATATTTGAGTTTGGCAGTTATCGCTATGGATTCTTGCTTGGTTATTTTTCCGTTAACCGATCTGATTCGTCCGAATATGACTTGGTTTCAAAGTCGGATAACATTTGTCCCATAAAGCACGCCTTATGGGTAGAAGGTGTGCTTTGATCAACAACAAATATCAAAGTCAATTATTCACTAGTAATTGAATTCTCTAGCTATCAATTATTCAAATCGCAAATCAAAGGTCATTCCATGTCATTACAGCCAGGGACTTGAGTCCTGCTTGAGTGTTAGTTATGAACGATTATCATTCCATGTTCTCCCGGAATTATTATGTCGTATGTTATATCATAAATCAGAATCATTATGTGTTCATTCGAGAGTTAAAAATCACGTATCAAAATCAATTTTATCCCATGTTCATCAGAGATTTAAGTTACAACATACAAATCTTATGCCGGGTAATCATAGATTAATAATTATAGAAACTCGTTGCTATCGGTCGAAATGTTGGCGCCTAGAATCCCATTATAAAAATGCTCAACCGAATTAAAGCAATGACTCAACCTGATAATCTCTATTAAATTGTTTCAGGCCAAGTGGCGTACGAATCCAAAGTCTAATCTTGGATCTCTCTGGATCGCATTATCAATATCCATATTAGCTTCCAATCTCTCCAGATTGTTAGTTTAATATTCGCTCTTTATGGATCGTTAGTTCAATCCTCGGTCTTTCCAGATTGTTTGTTCATGTTGAATCCAATCTGCTCGCACTTTGGCGAAGGGACCCAATAATCGAGTCCAACTGTTCACTCTCTGTGAAGGGACTCACTATCCCGTGCAAGCCCAATCCACTTGCTCTCTAGAAAAAGGACTTGCACTTACGGTTCATCGCCAGGTCTCTTCGGTCGGGAAAACCGCATTCAATTAATTCATGAATCAGTATTATGGGGTAACCAATCTTTGTTGGTGTTTTGAATTCAATATCAATTATCACTTCGAGGGATTTTCAAAATCAAGCATTCATTCGTAGAAATCAAATTCAAACATCTAACAAATATCACAATTTCCATCCCACCAAGCAGTATAACCTATCATCCAACTTACAACATGCCTAAAGGTCGATCAAGGTCATATATGAGTAAGTGGCTTGACTGTAATTCAACATTATTTATTGAAAAGAAAGACAAAGTGCAGGAATCGAATCAGACACCCTACTGTTTCAATTATGAGATAACTATCCTCGACCTAGATCCGAGGTCGCTTCCATTTACTACAGACGATGGCTGATTCTGCTACATCACTGCAGCTTGGTTCCTCACATACTGCTGTAGTCGGTTGTTCCTAACCAGCTCCTTAATCAGATCATGAAGGTGCCTACAGTCATTTGGTTCATGCCCATCCAGCTTATGGAAGAAGCAATACTTACCCGATCTTTTTTCTTGATCCGTGAGTTCTCTCTTCATTGGTTTTCGATAGGGAATCTACCCCTACTTATCCAGGTAAATCTTCTATGAGGTTTCATTAAACTTTATGTAATAAGAGAATTTTGGTTCCCATCTCTGCCGCTTCAGTCCTCCGAAGTCATCGTCCATCTTTTTCTTTCCTTTGTCTTTTCCTAATCCTACTCTAGATAGTCCTCCATCATCCACAGCATTAACTTCTGCCTTTTTAGCTATAGCATCATCCTTCCAAGCATCTCCCAACTTTATAGTAAAACTCTATGAGATTCACTAGTGTATCTCTTTCCAAAGCAATCTTAAAATCCATTTTACCAGCACTCTTGAAACTTCCATCATCGGAACCATCGATGGATTCAGCTTATGAACTGCAATGGTTGTCATGTTATACCTAGTCAAATTACTCCTTAGGGTCTCTCCATCCCTTTGCTTCATGCTTAATGACATCATCACATTTTTTGGTTGTGAAATATGAACCCTGAATTGTCTCATAAATCTATCCACCAATTTGGCCATATGCTGATGGACTCGGTTTTCAACTGTCTAAACCACATTGTCGCTAAGTCTGTCAAATATAAAGGAAAACACTATCCCACCACCTCTTTAAACGCACCCAACACCTCCATAAGTTAGATGTATCTTATTAGATGAACCACTAGATCAGTCTTTCCATCGTACATTTCCAACGTTGGTAGCTTGAAATCAGGTGGATTTCTTACATACCGAATGTTAGGAGTGAATGGATAATTCACCTCTCATTGCTCGTCTAACTATCTCAGCAATCCTATCATTATCATCTAATGAAAGTCAATGTTCTACATTTTCATTCACTCTCCGATCCTACGGGGGAATTCTAACATGTACTCCTACGATTGTGCATTTGCATTTCGATCCATGTTCTGGTGTTCAACATTGTTTTCTAGGAAGTCCCATCTCTTTCCATGTCTAAATTCACCATTCCATCAAGCCCTATTGGATCAGAACCGACCCGTGCTTGGGGATCGGTACCGATTTCGGGGGTTGCTCCGTTTTGTTCCAGGTTCATTTGTTTTGGCCTCTGGTTATGATCCATAGCAACTCTGGCTATTCCTATTTGTCCCATCCTTCTGAAGACTCCTTTTATCATCTTTTCCTGGTGAGTTATCTTTCTGTCCGACATTTCTGTCATCATTATTTCCATTTTATCTCTGGTTATATAAACAGAATGGGGGTTAGGTCTCGAGTACACCTCTTGGCTATCCCTAAGTCCTTGTTGGCTTCCTCCTACAACAGTTCTCCTAGTTGATGGTCTTATTATCTTCTTATAGTCAAATTTCAAGTTGTCAAATCCTAGTTTTCTCGGTGAAAGCGCCAAAATGTTTAAGCCAAAGTTAGCACAAACATCCAAAGATTAACGGTAGATAATAAAGAGAAGAAAATAGATTGAAAATGAGAAAAATAAGAACATACGACAATTATAGTGGTTTGACTAATCAGAGTTCTACATCCACTTAAACTTCATTCAAGTTTCTCTTGAGTTTTTACAAGGTTGTTCTTATGGATCGACGATGACCGCATTTAGAACTCGATATGGTTCATATGAGTGGTTAGTAATGCCTTTGGACTGATCAACTCCCCAACTATCTTTGCAGATCTTATGAACTGAATCTTTTGTGATTAGTTGGATAGATTTGTACTGGTCTTCATTGTTGATATTTTGGTGTATTTTAAGAACGAGAGAGACCATGAAGTCCGTCTTAGATTGGCGTTGGAGACATTGAGACAACACAAACTGAAGGTAAAGTTTTCCAAGTGTTATTTTTGAAAACGGGAGGTGAAGTTTCTTTGTCATGTCGTTTTATAGAATAGATTGACAGTATATCCATCAAAGACATAGACCATCGACTATTGAAAGAGACCAGATATATTTACAGAGATAAGAAATTTCTTGGGCTTAGCTAGTTATTTCCATATGTTCACTAAACATTTTGCATGTATAGCATCACTCTTGACTAAGCAGACCATGAAGAACGAGAAGTTTGCGTTGAAAGATAGATGTGAAGGACCATTTTAGGAGTTGAAGAAGCTGTTGAAAAATTCTCCTTTATTGATCGTACCTAAGGGAAATCTGGAGTTAGTAGCATATAATGATGCTTATAAAACATGTGTAGGGTGGTGCTGATTCCTAGGGGGTGGGTGATAGCTTACACATCAAGGTTGCTGAGACCGTATAAAGTTAAATATCTGACTCATGATCTGGAGATGGAAGCGGTAGTTTTTTCATTGGAGAATTGAATACATTATCCTTTGGGAGAGCAGTTCGAGTTGTATATAGGCCACAAGTCCCTTAAGTATCTATTTACTCAAAAGAAGTTGAATATGAGGCGGCAAAGATGGTTAGAGTTTCTGGCAGTATATGACTTTGATATTAAGTATACGGTTGGAAAAAGGATTAAGTTGTCAATGCTTTGAGTTGGAAGCATTAGAATGGAGTATTGGCTAAGATTTAAAAATGGAAGAGTTAGAGATGTTAACTACTTGCAAAGTACAATATAGGCAAAATATTGGATTGGGTAAGGATTCAGGCGTGTTAGCAAGTTTGGAGGTATGTCCAACACTTATGGTTAGAATTGCCCCAAGGCAAAGAGAGGACCCACTATTTCCAAAAGAATTAGGAAATTATAGATATGGGAAAATGTTGAGGATCTAAAAGGGTTTGAGGTATATTCGAAAAGATGACTTAGAAAGAAGAGAAGATTGTGTTTTACGGATGTAGGAGACCCATAGAAAGAAGTCTTGGAAGAAGGCATCAATCTAAGTTTATCATTTATTCCGAGGGCACGAAGATGTATCTTGATATGAAGATCGTATTCTTTCGAAAAAGGGATGTAAAGGGATATTGGTGAATCTGTGAAGAGATGTTTCACGTGTTAACAAATAAAAGCCAAACATCAGAAGCCAATCTGATTACTTCAACCATTGAAAGTAACGACTTGGAAGTAGGATTCAATGTCTATGGATTTTATTGATAGGTTGCTTAGGTCGAGAACAAAAAATGAAAGCATTTGATGATAGTAAATAGACTGACTAAGAGAGGCCACGTTGTCCCAGTGAGATCGATAAGAATGACAACTAGTTTGGCAAGACTATACTTGAAGAATATAGTGAGATCGCATGAGGTTCACCTGTGATGCTGGAAAAGCTTGCAAGGTGCGTTGGGAACAGATTTGAGCATGAGTACGGCTTACCACCCATAGACCGATTGTCAAACAGAAAGGGTGAATCATGTGTTCGAGGGTTTGCTGAGAGATTATATTTTGGATCTTGAAAGAACCTTGGGAGGATCATTTATATGTAGTAGAGTTTGCATATAACAACAATTACTAGTCAATTATCGAGATGGCCCCGTTTGAGGCACTTTATGGTAGACTGTGTAAGTCATCGGTATTTTGGATGGACAAAGGAGATAGACTCGCATTAGGACCCGATTTAGTAAGAGAGGCTACCGAGAAGGTTGAACTGATTCACGTTAGAATGAAAGCGGCACAATCTAGGCAAAAGATTTATGCTAACAAGAGGAGAAGAGATCTTGAGTCCACGGTAGGTAACTATGTGTTTGTGATGGTTTCTCTGATGCAAGGAGTCTTGCGCTTAGGAAGGTGAGAAAATTGGCCCCTAGATATGTAGGACCATTTCCAGTGACTAAGAGGATTGGTAAACTTGCATATCGAGTTAAGTTACCAAGTAGTTTAGCGGGTGTGCATAATGTTTTCCATATATCACATTAAAGGAAGTGTGTGCGTGATTTGAAATCTGTGGTGGAGCCTAGGGTAGTTAAACATTATCTATAGAACCAGTCTAACTTATTAGAGGATCAAAGGGGATAGTAGGTCGTGATACGAGAGAGCTAAGGAACAAAGTCATCAAACTTGTTCATGTCCAGTGAAGTGATGATGTTGATGATTGTACCTGAGAAGTAGAGGATAGGGTTAGGAATATCCATCTCGATTTGTTTGATATGTATGAATAAACATGTATTTATTGATGTACGAACAAGTAGAGACACTAGTATGATATGAATGTGTTAGCAAGGGCACTAATACATTATACTTGAGGATTGATGATTTACATTAGTGGGGAACTAGTGTAATTGTTGTACTATGTGTACATTGTTTTGATGATTGTGATTTTATCCTGCCTTATCTAAATTTCGAGGGCGAAAATCTTATAAGGAGGAGAGACTGTAACATCTCATATTTTGCAGTGCCATAACATGGCAAAAATTAATTAAACAAATGATTATGCAAATTAATTTATGAAGTGAAAAATAAAGACACATGAATCAATAGAGAATGAATTTAAAATAAAGAGTTTGGAGAATTAATAAGAATAGGCTATAATGGGATTTTACCCAAAGCCTAAATTACTAACCCTTAATCCCTCCACTTTTATTCATTCTCTCATTTTCCATAAAATCGAAGAAAGAGAAACCAAAAGATGGGCCGGCTAAACATTTAGGTGGAAGAAGAAGAAATATTAAGATAAAAGAAGGAGCTTTCATCATTAAAAAGACATTTTATCAAGTTTAATCAAACCAAAAGTGAGTAAAACTTTCCCTAAAACCCTTCATAACCCGTTTAGATTCGGATTTTATTTTGAACGAATGTTTTTTATGATGATAATCATGTTGGTAATGATTAAACATTGATTGTATGTTTGGGAGTTTAAATGAAGTAAATACGTTTATGTTTTAGGGTAAAATATGATTTAATCATGATAAAATGATTCAAAATTGAAGAATGATGTTTATAAAGATGTAATAAAGATGGGTTTTTAATTTCACAATTTCTAAAATTAAATTGGAATTTCTATGAATTTTCTAAGTTAAGAAAATAGTTAATTTTGGCTAAATTAATTATTAAATGTAATAAATTAATTATTTTGTCCTGAAATTTTGATATAAGATAACACATGATACATTTGTTTTTTAGTGAATTTTTGTATTTTTCCCATTTAGTTTTCAATTTTATATGAATTAATTGGCTAAGAAAATAATTATTCAATGATAATTAATTCATAAATGGAAAATGCAATTAGCCAATTTAAAAAAAAGAACTTTAAACGAATAGTTTAACCAATAAGAATTCGAAATCAAATGAGATTTAATGTAAAGTAACTACTTGCTGTAACAACCTTGAAATTTTGATATTTAATTTAAAAATAAAATAATGATTTAAATTGTAAATTTAAAAAAGAAGTTTGATTTCGTTAAGTAATAAATATATTATTTAGAATGCGAATTCTATAGTTCTTATTATATTGCTGGATTATTATATGGAGTGTTTATTTTTGGAATTTAATAAAGAAATCAATATTATAAGAAAATTAGAGAAATAATTTTTGTATCTTTTATTTTTAATAAAAAATTATTTAAAACTTATAAGCTTTTTTTAAAAAATAAATAAAAAGTTTATAATGTGAAAACTATGCAAGAAGCATGTTTTTAATTGCTTTAAATTATAGTTTAAATACTTAGTATTTGATTCATGAAGCATTCTAATGTTCGAATAAGAAGAATAAATCATTTTAATTCAAGCATGGATTGTGAATAAATTAGTTTTTGGCCCAAAGCCTATTAGCCATCTTGAGATAAGAAGCATTTTTCAAGTATTGATTATTGTACATTTCTTTCTTTCTCACTTTGTTCAGTAAGAAACCAAACTCTCTATTCTTTCTCTTTTCTAAACCTATAATCCTAGTTCTCCTAATTCGACCTAGTTTCACGTGCAAATTCAATCACTTGGAAGAAAATTATTTTAGGTAAGAAGATTAAAATCCTATCCTCTTTCAATTAGTAATCTTTAGTTTCAGTTTCAGTTAGTAATTCTTGGTCTCATTTGTCATTTTGGTGAAATAATTCTAAAGTTTTGATTGAATTAGGGTACTGTTGTTTAATCGCTATCTAACTCAAGAAGAAGTGTGAGTTTATAACTCACAACTACCACTATTCATAATTGTTTTTAATTTTTTTAGTTTTTTGGTAAATTGTTTAATGAATTAAACTCAATTTTGATTGTGATATTGTACGTTTGGTTGCTATATTCTCTGTTAGCTGAAAATCCTAGACTTTAAATCCCTTTTAGCATCAATTCCATTATGTTTGTATGCTTGCATGTTGCTTATTCGTCACCTAGGAAGCACATAGAAGTCCTAGATCGAAAAACAAATGGAAACCGACCATCGAGGTGGCTGTAGCATTGCTTGGAAAACGTTCCTAGCAGTGCAACCGGTGGACCGGTCCACTTGGACCGGTGCTCCAGTCATGGCCTGGAATATGTTCCAAGACATGCTGTGTGAGTTCCCCGACAGACCATTTAACTCCTGTTTTCCTGATGTATTCTTAACGTCTTATGTTGTGTGCTAGTACCTTGGTCATGATGATTTGGATGCATATTATGAAGTTTTAAATTAATAAATTGATGAATTCATTTCGATGATTTAATTCCATAGAGATGCGACTATGGATATATGAAGTTACACAAGACATTACAAGTTTATTGCACTATTTTAACTAGTGTTTTCAAAAGAAATATTTTCTAATCCAAACAGTTTCTAAATCATTTTAAGTATGGATATTTTCTACAAACCAATGTTTGGAATATATATATAAAAGATATTTAATTATAATGTCAATGATTTTAAATGGGTTTAGAATAATGGTTTTAAAAGTGTATTTATAAATACCGATATATAAATTTATAAATGCTTTCTAATATATATATATATATGTGTGTGTGTGTGTGTGTGTATGTATATATTCTAGTTTATAAGAAGGGTAGTTTTAATAAGGATTTCAAAACAAATTGTTTTCGTAGAATTGCACTACGTTGATCAGATGATCGATTTATAGGGTTTAGTAAAACGAGTGGTATGAAATGCTCACATTTTTTTTACCGATTAATTCTTAGACTTGTTCTAATGAACATTTATTTTGCACGAGTGTAATTTATAATCACCTAGTAAATAATTAAGTAATGCTAAGTGGTTATGGAACATTATGATACTTATCTAGTTACTACTTGAAAGTAGATTACACTTATCGAGTGGAGTTTACTAGCTTACAATAAACATTTGAATAAACCCGAATGGTTATGGGACATGTAGTCGTTATTTGAATGACTACTTATAGGACGTCTATAACACTTATTTGATCAAGCTTTTGACTCGTCCATGGGTAGGCCGCTTTATGCGGATTTTGTGGGTTTTCAAGACCCATGTCTGGTGTTATTCATTTACTAATGAGTTATTACTTGCGATGTGCTTGTTTTTGTATTGACATGTGATGCACTTCTCTATTAGGCTATTGATGACGATGAGAGATGTACTCGTATTCAGTATTGACTTGCGATGCGCTTGTCTTATAGTCGACTAGCGAAGTGCTTATTTTATGTGCGATGTGCACGTCGATGATAATAAATTAGTGAAGTGCTTATTTATTAGGTGCAAAGTGCACGATGATGACTATTGACTTGCAAAGTGCTTGTCCATTGCTTGAATTCATGATTGTGTAGGACTATGCACTTAATAATAGTTGCTATCACTTTGATGTTGTGTTTTGAATTAGTATAGCTTAACCTTGAATCATGAAGTTCATATGAAGTATTAAGTAGATTAGGGAAGTACAATCTGTGGTCTTTTATCCTTGATGTTTATGCAATCTATTATTATTATGGACTAATCTTTTGTGATAATTAGAGAAAGTCGGACCCGGTGTTATGTTACTGCCCGGTTCACACCGAGGCAGGTGACATGGACTTTTGGCTTTGGACTTGAGCTAGCTTGGGTAGAAGATTATGCTAGCAATCTATATTGTCATTAGTCCATTTTGAGATGCCGCCTTATGTGTGTGTGTGTGTGTTTACCTTATTAAGATGTAGAATCATTTTGTACTTGGTGTTGTATCTTGGTCTTTATGTTATACGATATGTTATCTATAGTGTCATTAGTCCATTTTGGGATGTCGTCTTATCTATATTTTCAACCCCCAATAGCTAATGAAAGCTATCAACTTGTGATAGCCTTAGGAGGCCTATATGCGATAGCTACGTAAAGTTGGTTTGAGATAATGAAATAGCCTAGGAAAATGCTAAGTACACATGATAATGATCCAAAACATGAAATGGGTTTGGGAAATAATAATTTAAAGAGAAATTATTTATTATAAAATTGAGATTTAGCCTGATTAAGCTATATGATCATGAGTCAAGTCGTAAGAAATAATGAGATATAAATATAAAGCCTTAGTGGCAATAATTTGTCTACATATGAAATTATATTATCTAATTTTTGATAGAATGCTTTAGTGGCTACCAAATGTCCAAATAAGACATTATGTTTAGTAACGTTGATAATAGGTCATGGTGGAATATATAGGTGTATTCACGACCATATACAAGATTGATGGAGTATGGCTTTCGTAGCATCCAATTGTCTATTCATGACAATATACAAGATTGATTGAGTAAGGCTTTCGTAGCATCCAATTGTCTGTTCGCAACAGCATATGAGATTGATGGAGTATGGCTTTTGTAGCGTCCAATTTTGTATTGATGACAATATATGAGATTGATGGAGTAAGGCTTTCATAGTATCCGCTGTCTAGTCATGACAATACACTTGATTGATATCTATTCACTATAATATATTTGATAAAGGGAGGCATAAGGCCTTAGTGGCAATGAAATATATGTCCATGATAAATTTAAGACAAAATAAGATAAAACACCTAAGAGGAAATCTTAAGTATCCAGTGCAGTTATCAAACTGGTAAGGATAAGGCCTGAGTGGCAAATTAAAATGTATTGACTGTAGAAATAGTGGAAATCGTGTGAAGGAAATCTCACATTTATGATGAATTGATGATTTATATTTGTTCATGATATGATGTGATGTAAATTGATGATAATTGAAATAGTGAGGGGAAAACCTATTCCATACTTTAGCGACGTGGTTTCACTATATAGTTGTTTGTTTAGGGTAAAGTATTACTCATATTATATTTTATATCTGACCTATGTTTTTATTATCTTCCATAGACCCTTGGGTACTCATTCAACTGGGTTAAGTTTGTGGTGTAAACAGGTACCTTTTTGGAAAAATGAATAAAAACTTAGAATATGAAGCAGGAGGCTTGATTTAGCAAATAAAAGTATCTTTAATATTCGGATGTGTATTACCGGAATCTATAACTGGTTAGTCCAAGTCAGCATCTTTATATGTCGGGTATGGCACTCTATTTATATTCTATTTATATTTACTTCTACATAGGAACATGAATTAATGAAGATGTAATAAATTATGTATAAGATTTTGATGAAATGAAATTTGTTTAGTTGCTCTGTTTACCTAATGTTATGGAAAAAACACTAATCTCGCTTTATCATTTGAAAATAATATCGGTGACGACTGTAGCATCATTAAAGTTTATTTTCGGATCTCCATATGTGGGATGTTACAGGTCTCCAAACTGTCCTACGCTTCCGTAGTTGTTTCCTTCTTTTTGGAATAGTTCGCCAACAAGAATCGAGTGGTCTTTGTTTAGTTTAAGTCAGCTTTGAGAGCCTGCACCTAAGTAAATCCACCAATAACATGATTCAAAGCATCCATTTGGACATTTTGTAGCATGTTGCTCATCATGGTGTTGAACATTTTCTGTAAGTCGAGGTTGGCCACTCCCTCTTCTACTTTAAAGATGGAATTTCTTGCTGCATTTCTCGTTTTTCGGCTCATTCTTTAATCTATAATAGGAATGGTCAGGCTGTCAAAAGAAAAGCTACATGATGGCGCTTATGTATGCAATGTGACTTATACTATATATACTACTATATAGTTTTGAAACCAAATATATAACAAATACGCTCTCTCATATACCTTTGGATCGAGTGATATATGTTGGATCCATTCTAAAGTGTTCCCTTACTCTATCCTTAATGGATCCTCCTAAGGAGTTATCACTCTAGTACCAAATTAGGTCATTCATCAACCTTCTCCATGATACCAAATGTGACGACCGTCTTATGCCTTAAGTACCCAATATAACCTGTAGATTATGCTAGGAAGGTACCCCACCGATGTATTATGATTGTTAAGTTACTAAAGTGGGTAAACTCCAAATAGAACCTATCGTATATCTCATAGCGAAAGGAAAAGATATAATAATCAACACAAATATAAAACAGGTGAGACAATGTTAACTAAAATGAACCACAAAATTAGAGTACAATAACTTCATATTAACTATACAAAAGGAGGAAAATTAGAAGAATTAACCACTACTAGTTCGATTGAGGTGCAAGCAATAGTAATAACAGCATGGACCTCAGAAGAAGCCGGTTTCATTAAAGGAAAGATCCCGCATGAAGGAACATCAAGGCAAGGAAAGAAAAGCAACTTTGATAACTGGCATATGAGATGGGAGGATGGCCTAAGCTTGGGGACCCATCTTCTAATAGGAGGACTAGCAAGTGGGATTTTAATAGGAA
Organism: Allium cepa; assembly: GCA_030765085.1. Taxonomy (NCBI): domain Eukaryota; kingdom Viridiplantae; phylum Streptophyta; class Magnoliopsida; order Asparagales; family Amaryllidaceae; genus Allium; species Allium cepa. The sequence continues at coordinate 90,709,215 of CM060928.1, forward strand.
TGGGTAAAGGGACTTCTACAACAGAAGGAGGATCAAAAGAAAAATATGACGCTCAAGCCCAATACCTATGTTATCAGAAATAGTTAACCGTTCTAAAGCACGAAGAAAAGGACACAATAAGAGAAAACTATCGTATACATTTCCCTAGGATAATGCATATACGTTCCAATATAATACTACCTCTTAAATATACTTATCTCGTCTCGGACAAAGCAATGTACACAAATGATTCCAAGATTTAATATTTCAAAAGTAGTAGCATGTATGAAAATATCCCAAAAGCAAGCATCATCGAAAGCAATAAAATGTTACATATACATATATTGATGTCAATGTATTACAAAAACAAAATACTACATCAATTGTCTGAATACATAAGTATGTAAGAATGATCCATCATAATCATCATATACAATGACCACAACAACATATATAAATGCATCACATAAACCAAAACTACATAGCAAGATGGACTGAGCTTCCATTGTCATTTTCTCCATTACCAAATCGTAGCATAAAGGAAATATATAATCATGATAACACATCTTGTCGAAACAACCTTAGGCTGACCCGAGGTTGTTATAAAAATAGCACACCTAGGGTCAGGCTAATATTAGCTCCAAGTGTTATAGGGTGTAATATAATAACATGATAATAACATGTGAAAATAAATATGGCTAAATTTCCCACACCTGCAAACTACCCATCCCACATCTCAAGCACACAATCAAAATTTTACTTAACTGTGGTTCACTCTTAATCATAATTATTTACCACACATCGTTTTGAGTTTGATATATGTATCTTTGTATAAATAACTAGAACACCTTGGTCATTTTCTTTCTACTATAAGCCATGTCGACACCAAGAAATATTGCTTGGGATGTAACATCTCCCCCGATCTAGAATTATGGGTTCCCCTCATATGATCTATATGCTGCACTAAATAGCTAACCAGCCCTCGTTGGATGTCCTCAATATCCATCAATCACATCATATTTGCCATCCTCGCTTGTTGGGCCCATGTAGAAAATCGCTGGACCTATAACAATATGGCCAAATTGTCAAGACTTAGGGCGCTGCCGTTAATTGGTCCGACTAGGATGAAATAACTAGCCCATCTAGCATCTCGCTTTGCACCGATCGGGTTAATATTAATAATTAACATGTCCTCATTAACGACATTACTCCCTAAATTTCATTTATGACCCAATGTCTTCACGGATTTTAACATATCACATATGCATCGATAATTCATATAATGTATAAATAGACATACTGGGATAAATAACATATAACGCTTAACATCACATCATAAGCAAACAAAACCTAGCGAGGTAGTGTAACCATATAAATAAGTATCCGTATAGAAAAAAGTGTTATTATCAATCAAGTGATCACTTAACAACATGGGTTCTATAATAGCATGTGGGGGGTGAATACTTCAATTTATCTATTTCATATTAATTTTATAGTGAGCATGATAACCTAGTGAGTCAAATAAAGAAAATTGAGTGATTCATAAACAATATAGCATGGGATATATATTCTGCATCCATATTATATTCTAGGCAAAGACAACACATAAAGGAGCATTGCTTCAATAAATTGTATGTAGTATATGTGAGGCATCATGGATAGAACTTAACATAACATGATATATACACCACAATAATCGAGCTCACCTTGCATATATCATATAAAAGTGTTGAGGATACATTTAAACATTTCATTATTGTCTATGTTGTTTATCAATAGCCAACTTTTTTCTAATTACATATTTGACGTACACTTTGTATATGTTTATATATATATATATATATATATATATCAATAAACTAATTTCAGATTTTTACTGATAAAGAGCATATGCACCCATTTAGGTAACTAAAAAGGCGTATATACCCATATAAATACAAAGAAAATTTTGAAACAATTCAACCACCCAAAGATAGAAAAATATACACTAATATACTTCTATAAATGGATGGGCAATTTAAACAATCTCCAATAATTCTTTTAGAGAACATGCATATATGAGTTGAGAACAATATCCAAATTCTAGCACTTTAGGAATTTTTCCCAATAAATTATGAATTTTCGATCAACTATCATTTTAGTTGTGTATTTTCCTTTTAGTAAAAATTTGATTCGTCCTCTCAAAACTCGATATTTTAGCATGAACTTGGAAGTGAGAAGATCAAATGGATCATGAACAACGTACCTAAATTTGGAAACTTCTAAAATTTATTTAATTTTATATCAATTTATTAGTAAGATGGTTGTACAGTATATACAAATACATTTAATCGACCACTTTCAACAAGCCATATAATTATAAACAAATCCATTATCCTTTTCACACTAAATTTCAAACAAATAAAACATATATCCAATAAACCATCATCGTTAGTCGAAAATTTAGTTCTAACTTATATGCATAGTCAACAAAGAGAATTAATGGTACTTGAGTAAGTGGTGAGACTCTTAGGCAAGTATGCTTGTCTTAAGCCCGTTGGGAATCATTTATACAAATAGGAAATTGTTCATGTTTTATGTCACGAAAAATCAATATCAGTTTGGCATAGTCATCCATTAAATTCCCCATTCAAAGCATTTTATTTACGCTTAAGAGAAATGAAACTTAAGGAATAAGTATAATTCGAAATTCTTCCGGTCTAAGTAAGGGATACGAGCCAATTTATAAAAAATTCAGGCCCTTAGATTTTTTACACATGTCACTTATAGGAGATTGATGGTTATGATTTAGTTAACATGGAACATGGTTGACTTGACAAGTGGCATAACTCACTTTCAATTGCTTCATGATGACGTGGCATAGTTGAGCTAACCAAAGGATGCCAAGTGGCCAGGTGGAGTATTGATTTTTGGTAAATTCTTAAACATATGATAGCTATATAATTACCAACCTATGATAGCCTCGATTACCAATGTATGATAGCCTAAACCATCAGCCTGTGGTAGCCCCATATTCCTTCACATGTGATAGCCTTAATAATATCAACTTGTGATAGCCAGATACCATCAACTTGCAATAACCTGATATCATCAACTTGCAATACCATTATATCATTAACCTGCGATAGCCTTATCAACTTCAACCTACGCTAGCCTTATCAATGTTAACCTGTCATAACTTTATCAACATCAACCTATGCTAGCCTTATTAACATTAACCTCGATAGCCCTATCAACGTCAAACCTGAAACAACCTTGATAATGTCAACCTACGATAGCCTTCATAAGATTAAAATAGCCTTGAGAATGTCAACCTAGGGTAGCATTGACAATGTCACCTTATAATAACCTTCATAACATCAACTTGCGATAACCTTGACAATGTAACATGTGATAGCCTTGATAATGTTAACCTGTGATAACCTTCATAACATCAACCTATAATAGCTTTCATAATATTAGTATATTATAGCTTTAACATTATCAACTTGGTATAACTTATTATTATCTCAATATGTGATTACACTAGTCAACTCATGGTAATTCAATCATTTTATCCTTGGGAAAATTTTGAGTGTAACACTTCCCCCCTAAAAGAGGTTTTCTTATGGTTTAGCTTAAGTAAACTTTTGCTTTTGCTTTATCTCTTCTACTTTTTGAATTGCCATCATTTTTTATTCATTTTTTTTGAAGCATGGGTGTCTTTTGTAACCTTATATTATATATGTATGTGTGTGTGTTTCTGTGTGTGTGTTTTTATAACCATCATTATTATTGAAAATGTTCTTTTTGATGCACCTTTATGAAAATTTATTATGAAGTTATTCCAAGATACCTTTGAAATATGAACGATTCCTGTTGCTTCATTGCGGAAATTATTTGATACGAAAATTGAATATGTATTTATTAAAGAATCATTTTACAAAGTTGATCTTTGAAAGTACAAGATTTTTTTAAAGTTTTTTTTAAAGAAGTTTTTATCAAAACTAATTGATTTTATTGCAAGCTGGAGACTCCTTGTAGTCTTGTTGGAAAGCTTTTTATTCTTGCCTGTCCTTCAATTGAGAGTTTTGGTCGACTTTTTGATGATTCCTTTGTTATCCGCACACTTTCCATTAGACGATTGTTCATTGGCCCATGTGAATACTTTTAGATATTTTTCTTAGTTAGATTTCTCATTGAGTTAGACGTTTAGTTGGTCATCTTTCCCTAAAAAACTTCTTTTAAAGACTTTATTTGCTCATCATTCTTTGGGTGGATTCTTTGGTCAGGCCTAACGGTAGGACCAAAGGCTTAATTGACAATCATTCTTTGGATAGATGCTTTGGTCGGGCCTAGGTCTGGACCAAATGCCTTATTGACCATCTCTCTTGGACGGATGCTTTAGCCGAGCCTAACAGCGGTACCTAAGGCTTTATTGAACATCTCCCTTTGATAGGTTCTTTGGTTGGGCCCAGCGGTGGGACTAAAAGCATAATTGACTATAACTCTTTGGATTGTGCTTTGGCCTAGCTAACCGACGAGACTAAAGGCTTATAGACCATCTCCCTTAGATGGTCGCTTTATTTAGATCTGACAGTGGGTCCAATGACTTTATTGACCATCTCCCTTGAATTAGTTTTTTGATAGGGCCCGACGGGGAAGGTGGAGGGGCAAAGCTTAATTGACCATCACTCTTTAGTTTGAGCCGAGGGGCGGGACCAAAAGCTTTATCGACCATCTTCCTTGGATGGGTGCTTTGGCCGGGCCTGACGGTGGCACTAAAGGTTTTATTGGCCATCTTCTATGGATAAGTACTTTGGTCGGGCCATATAGTGGGACCAAAGGCTTAATTCACCATCTCCCTTCGATGGGTGCTTTGGTTGGGCACGATGACGAAATCAAAGACATAATTTTCCTCTTCCAGATATGAGATATGCTTCTGTTCAACGAATCTCGCCAACCTCGTCAGGTTAGGAGTTACATCAAACATAACACATTTTAGTCTGGGGGCTAATATTTAAAAAGGATATAATCTTTAGTAATGCATTTTATTTGTCCAGTGTTGTAAAATATGGTTTCAAATGTTAGGCATTTCATGTCCATGCTGTCACATTTCCATCTGGTCTACTTAGTTTGTAAGTTCATGGAGGGATTACTTCATGAATGGCCAGGGGGCCTTTCACATTTGGTCCTAGTGGGCCATCTGATGGTTCCTTAGTGTTTGCTATGACCCTTCATAGTACTAGATATCCATTTTTAAACCCCTTCTCTCTTATTTTTAATTGTAATATTTGGAAGTCCTCCACTGGTGCTAATCCGTTCTTAAGGCAGCTTGTCTCTTAGCTCATTGCTTAAGTCAAGTGATTCTTTCTTTATTTCTTGGTTTGATTAGTACTCATACGCAATTCTTTAGTTCGATGGGACTTCAACCTCAACTGGCAGCAGTGCTTCAAACCCATAAGTTAAAGAATATGGGGTATGTCTAGTTGCAGCTTTTATGGAAGTTCTATATGATCACAAGAAGAGGGGAAGTTCCACAGCCCAGTTTCCTTTTGCCTTGCTTAATTGTTTCTTTAAGATGTTCTTTAAGGTTTTATTTGTTGCTTCCATCATTGCATTAGTGTTTGCGTGAGCTACTGACGAGAAACCTTTATTATACCATTCTTCTCACAAATGCGAGTGAATTTTTTGATCTCAAGTTGAGTCCCATTATCGAAAATGATCTTATTTGGGAGTCCGAATTGAGTAACTAAAATTTTATTGCGAACTTCAAGGCTTTCCTAGTGGTAACATTTGGTAGTAGTTTAACTTCTACCCACCTAGTAAAATAATCAATTGGTAAAATGGAAAAAAGTTCACCTCCTTTTGAGACAAGAAGTGGTCTTATCAAGTCGATTCTTCATACGTTAAAGGCCACAGGCTTACGCTGGGAGTTAGCTCATTTGGAGGCAGACTTGGATTCAAGAGAAATTTTGCCACTCACTACACCTTTTCATGTAGATTAGTGCATCTTCATTCATGACTCGCCAGCAATAACCTTGCCACATTTTTTCTTTGGTAATTTTACCTGATTAGATTGCTCCATTAAATCCTTCATGGGCTTCCCTTAAAAGCTTTGCTTCTATATTTGGAGTAATGCATCTTAAATAAGGCGCTAATTATCCTTTTATATAATATTCTATTGATTATAGTGTACGAAGGGGCTTGATATCTCAATTCCATTGACTCGTTTGTTCCTTTAGGCAATACTCCTTTTTCTAAGCATCCGACTATGAGTGTCGTCCAATTAATAATATACCGATCCTTGTAGTTATCGACCCTCATTCTTTTGGAAGTTTCATTATGATTAATATCCTTTGAGAATTTTTTTTGCCATTTTTCAATTATTGAAACAGTGAATGAGTTAAAACCAAATCTTTGTTAATCAACTTCATTCCCAAATCTGAACAATAAGCCTATAGTTTCGTATTATAGCAATTTCTGCAAATCCTAAATTTGTGAAATTTAAGTTGTATTTGTTCAAACATGTATTTGATTTACAGTAAACAGTTTAACCTAGGTTTAACATCAACGTCATCAGATTATATGAACCCATATTTGATTAGAAAAGGGTATTACTCGGTTTAATTCTTATTTAACAGGTTAACATTAATTTATGTTTAAATCTTAAATCTAATAAACAGGTTAACATTAGTTTATATTTAAATCTTAGATCTAAACAAATAGGCCCCCAATTTTTATTTTGAACAATCTAAATCAAATAGGGTATACTAAAATCAACCGCATATAAATCATCTAATTAACAATATACCCACTCACCTCAAATCCAAGCAATTTTCTTTTCTTTTAGTGCCTGGAACCACCTCCGTTTAGTATACATATCCCCTATGATTTGATATAGTAGCTTCTTATTCTTTTAAATTTTATTATAATTTGTTTGAAGAAATTTTGTTTGAAGAGAAAAGAATTTAACAGAGTTTGGACATACTATTTATTTTCTTATGAATTAGGGTTTACATTACCTTACTATTTATAGGGATTCAAGCTAATACTGACCATTCACAAAAAGATACAGTTCCATTTGCTCCATTCGTAAAAGGTACATCTCAATATCATCGTTTAGAAAAGATACATTCAAATCGATCCATTCGACCAACTCAAACCCTAGCTGGATACACTCGACCTATCGACCACTATGATTGTTGGCGATCTACCGCTAGTGGTCGACCAGTCTCAATACACCTGTCAACCAGTGGAGCATTTTATTTTAATATATATATATTTCTTTCCTAAGTTATTTATAGATTATTTGTGATTCAAAAAATTAAAACGCATATAACTTCTTCATACTAGCTTCGATTTTCAAAAGTTATATATGAGAATTGGCTAGAAAATCGCTATGAGCGCAAAAATGCAAGTTTCGTAGCCAGATCGGAAATTTGCAAAAATTACATTTTTTCCATATGATATTAAATTTAAATCTTTTATTTAAATTTTCCACTTAAAATTTTAGGGGTATTACATATGCTAGCTTTCATTCTCACCTTTCATTGGCGTAGTACCACCCTGCCCCAACCTGCTAGCGCAGTACCCTCTTTCCTTATTAACTGAATGCTTCCAAATTATGGCTCAGTGTGTCCTTTATATATGACGGCGTAGTTCAGTCTCTTCCAACTTCACATTTTTGTGGCGCAACATGTCTTCTACATATTGCATTGTAAATCTACTTTCCCCTAGAAGTCCCTGGATCCCCTTAGCAAGCCCATATCCTCATATGCGCAGTTCTCTTACGAAACATAAGCTTATTGCCTCAGCTCCGTATTAGACAAAGTATGACACACTTGAAAATTTCTTTACACATCGCTAACTAATTCGTCATGATTTCATTTTATGTTATCAATAATATCCTTTATTTTCCATTTTAGCTTGGATCTGATCCCTTATTTATCTAATATTTGTTTTACCGTATAAATTATAAGCAACCGCATATCACCCTTTTTCCCAGAGCAATACATGCCCTATGTATGCTTATTTTGTTCACAGAAAACCTTATTAAATTTATAGAAAAATTCATGGTTAACTATATTAATATACTTTATTTATTATTTTGATATTTTAGATGTTTTCCTTATTTATCTTCAAGGTATTCTCCTTCAAAAATTTATAATAAATTATTTGATGTTGAAAACTTTTTAAAAAAAATCTCATTTCTAAAACCATGGTTAGAATATCGTATTAATTTTTTATAGTATAACAAATCTTTAGAGTAGGTAAACACAATAAAAGATCCCTTGTTCATCTATTTTCCCCAAAACATTCATTAAACCTTTTGCATATTAATGAAAGTCCATATGAAACTCCATCATATATAAAAGTATGCAAAATCATACTGATACCAAATAGTTTAAAGCGGTAAAAATGGATTTAGCATTATTCACTTAGATCTTTAAAATATCTTGCTTTAGTCTTCTTCATGCCCATTTATCTTGTGTTTCCTTATCTTTTTATATGATTAGGCTACTTCCATAATGTTCCTCTCAAGCTTCTATTTATTTTTAGTAGAATGAAATGAATGAATGGAAAGAGTAATATTTATTGTCCCATAATAATTTGGGCTTGAGCCCTTATACTCTTTTTCATTAATTCATAACACCTTTTTCTTCTTATTTAGCTTATCTTTGCCCTTTAATCAATTCATTAAGTTAATCAATTACGGTTTGTTACAAACTCCCCCCTTAAAGGAATTTCGTCCTAAAATTTAATTAAGGCACAGTAATGATTTTCCAATCTATCCATGCTTACTCGTAAGCATAAATGTAACATCCTTCATTTTGAGGCCCGAAAATTAGTGTTATTGATGCTGCAGTCATCAATAACATTGTTCTCCAGTGACAAAATGAGATCAGTTCATAGTATCGTTAACATCAGAATCACATGAATATGAAATTTTTTAAAACATATTTCATTAATAATTTCTATATTCTTTTCATGATCCCTAAACGTTGCCAAGGTTTAGATAAAATATAATTATTATAAAATACTCCAAGAACAACATATGTAGATGCCCCTTGGTTGATCAGAGTTTACTAATAGATAGATACAATTTTTTCCATTACATACATTTAAACAAAATGATAACAACACAGCAGATATAAATAGACTACTACATAGCTAGCTCTACCTCATGCACATCTTTGAAAGCTTTATTCATCAAATCTATACCTGGAAAGCTTACTCTCGAACTACCCAAACGAGCACCTAAGAGTTAAAGGGGAAAAACAAAAAACTTTGGGTCAGGCTAAAAATCTGGTGTGAATAATAATATGCCATCTCGGTAATATATATCTAGTGAGATCATGCCGCTGAGCGGAATGAGTTTTCCCTGATGGGTATCTTCTGAAATCAATCGCAATCATTCTCATGCATTCACAATGGTTAAACAAACACAATCAATTATATGCATGTATACTACATGGGTAAACCCATCCAATTTTTCTGAATTAATTGATTGTCTATCTCTACTTCAAAGTTTCCCAGGATCATTACAAACCTATATGGCTGACTCAGACGAATCAGATACATAGAATTCTCCAACTTACCATTAGGAGGAAACTTGACAATTCGTTAAAACACAAACATCTTATTGTTGTTCTACTTATCTGTCTATCTCATGGTTTTGATAGACTCGCTATGAATCTAATGATTTTGCAGGCCAACCAATAACCTATGTAAGTTATATAATCCTTTCTGTGTGTAATCTACTTTTAGTTTTACCCTTAACAAAACTTATACATTGAAATTTGTGGATCAATACCAACTAGGGCAAATGGTTGAAGCATAGGGCGCTACTCTACACCAGTCCCATTATCTGGTTTTCTAATCTCTATTCCTTGAGCCAAAATATCCTATCACGATTTTTCTAATGGTGATAAATTTTTATATAAATCCCTGGGCTAAATACCCTCATTATTTCCATGAAAAAATAATTGTTTATAACAATTTAACCCTTTAAAATCATTTTTACATCAAGGAAAATATAGCCCTTCACTTTATCAAAATATTATGCCAAATTATATGCTACTTTAAAGAAAACTTATGATTTAATAACATGAGACGTCATATGGCCAAAATGGGTTGCCGCACCCTTCCATCTTGAAGTCATAGTAATATATTCTGATTTTATAAAGCATAAGGCCATAGGGCTGAAATCATTAATGTCGTATAATAGCATACATAGGTCATCGAACCTATGAAACATATCCTTATAGTTTTCATAAAATATAACTTCCAGGCTTAAAACAGGAATGGCTACATTGATAACTTTTGTCATCAACGCCTCAAAACAGTTGACATCGATTTTATAAAACTTGGCTACTATGCCACTGTACAAAAAATATCGAAATCATTTACTTGCAGCATCATTGCCGTAATAAAATCAGCAGCATCATATCCGCTTTATACCATTAATGTCGAAAGTAAAATATGCGGCATTGCGGCCTTAAAGGAATGAAGTAAATGTTAAGTTATGCAGCACCATTGCCATAGTACTTTTATCTCAAAAGTAATACTAGTGGCATTATTGCGATAATATAGTTAAATCCGAAATAAAATATGCGGCATCATTGCCGCTATATAATAATGTCGGCATAGATACATGCGGCATTTGCAAGCAGCATAGGTAAGCAACATCAATGCCACTTATCCTTAGTGTCGGAAGTATGTAGTTATGGGGTCAATACCGCATGCTTTAGATTTATGTCGGCATTGATACTGGGTTAAAACAAAGAAATGCCAAAAGGCTACGAGATTTCCAAGTCGCGAGTAGTTTAATGCCGCGAACCTATATAAAATATACTTCAACCTGAGTTGATTCATTCCATACCAACAGAGCTGATATCATATGCATCCCCACAGATTGACGATGATAGGGTTGGACTTCAGCACCAATTATCAATAATATGGCAAACTCATAATTAACGTAAAAACTTTTTGTTTCTTTGAAAAGCAATTTATTTTCACCAATTCTCAACTCATGTCCAATTTCTATTAGTTAAAACTATACTTTATCATTTTATTTTTCGAAAATCCGCTGTAAATCAGATTTATTATTCCCAAAGTATTTTGCAAACCATTTAACTTATATTATTATTTTAATATAATTATTAAGCCTTTCTAGCCTAACAACCTATCTAAGTTATATATTCCTTTCTATGTATAAACCTACTTTTAGTTTTACCCTTAACAAAGCCCTACAAACTAAAGTTGTGAACCAATATCAACAAGGGACTAACAGTTGAAGCATAGGGTGCTACACTACACCAATCCCATTATCTGATTTTTGGATCTGTATTCCTTGAGTTAAAATATCCTATCAGAATTTATCTAATGGTAATAAATTTTCAAATAAATTCCTGGGCTAGATACCCTAAGTATTTCCTTGAAAAACATAATTCTTTACGATGATTTAACCCTTTAAAATCATACTAATATCAAGGAAAATATAGTCCTTCACTTTATCAAAATATTATACCAAAATATGTGCTTCTTTAAAGAAAATATATGATTTAATAACACGCCGCATCATATGGCCAAAATGGGTTGCCGCACCATTTTATCTCGAAGTTATAGTAAAATATTATGATTTTATAAAACATAAAGCCATAGGGCTGAAATTATTCATGTCGTATAATAGCATACATAGGTCATCGAACCTATGAAACATAGTCTTATGGTTTGCATAAAATACAGCTTCTAGGTTGAAAACAGGAATGGCGACATTGATGACTTTTATCATCAATGCCTCAGAATAGTTGACATTGATTTTATAAAATTTGGCTATTATATCACTATGCAAAGAATACAGAAATCATTTACTTATGACATCTATGCCATAGTAAAATCAACGACATCATATCCGCTTTATACCATTAATGTCAAAAGTAACATATGCGACATTGCTACCTTAAAGGAATAAGTAGAAGTTACGTTATGCAACATCATTGCCATATTATTTTTATCTCGAAAGTAATGCTAGCGGCATTACAGCCATAATATAGTTAAAGCTGAAATAAAATATGCTACGTTATTGCCATTATATACTAATGTCGGCATAGATAAATGCGGCATAGGTAAACGACATCAACCTATCTTGAGTATCAAAAGTATATAGTTGCGGGGTCAGTACCACATGCTTTAGGTTTACGTCACCATTGATACAAGGTTAAAACAAAGTAATGCCGAAAAGTTACGAGATCATTGATGTCGCAAGTAGTTTAAGGTCGTGAACCCGTATAAACTATGCTTCAACCTAAGTTGGTTCATTCCATACCAACATAGTTGAATCGTATGCATCCCCTCAAATGGATGATGACAGGGCTGGACTTCGGCATTAATTATCAACAATATAGCAAACTCGTAATTAACATGAAAACTGTTTTATTTCTTTAAAAAGAATTTTTTTTCACCAATTCTCAACCCTTGTCCAATTTCCATTGGTTAAAAAATACTTTATCAATTTCTTTTCCAAAAAACCGCTATAAATTAGATTTATTGTTCCCAAAGGACTTTGTAAACCATTTAACTTATATTATTGTTTTAATATACTTATTAAGCCTTTCTAGCTTAATGAATTCATATAAAATTACAAATACTTAGGAAAAATTCCTAAAAATCATTGAAAATTAGAATTAATAGGTTCTTTGACATATAAAAATTTCTCGATCAAAAAAATTATTTAATTACTTTTAATAACTAAATCTGAAATAAATCATTTTCCTCACTTAGAAAATTCATAAAATATTCATACTTGCTTGAAAAATTATGAAAATAAAATCCCACTTCTAAAATAATGTTATAAATGTCATATTCAAATTTAAAGCCATTTGGATGTCATAAACTTAGTTTCACACTTAAACTCTATTATTTAATTCCATAATAAATCCAATAATCAATCATTCTACCATATAATTAACCAATGAATCAAAATATGGTGTAACCAAAATAAACATACAATTGTGAGATGGATAACTATGATTCACCTTGATTAGGTAAAGCGATTGAGATTTAAGTGTTGATTTGATCCTTCAAAGCTTTATCCAATGATTTCCTAGCCTTTTCTCTTCTTATATATCTAGCAATGGTTGACCTCTACTTGGTTTTAGTTTGTATGAAGTGAATGCGAGTGAGAAAATGAAAGTGGAAGTGTTTTTGTTTAGGAAATAAGACATTTTCCTATTTTGCCTCTCACATTATTCCTCCAATATTTAAGTTATAATCAATCTTATTAACTCATTAAGGCGCGACCTATTTGATTGTCAAATCTCATTTCCTTTATCTCAACACATTATTTAATCTAATTTATCTAATTAAATATCCAAAATAATGCTACTCAAAATTAGATGTGTTACAATAAACCCATGAATTCTGAATTCACAAAAATGTACTGGTGATATCTACTAATAGGATAATCAACCATAATATTCATACATATATATATATATATATATATATATTGTCTACAACAATACAATTCAACACATAGCTCATATGCTAGTCTGAAATTAACAATTATGGATAGGTCCTCCTAACCTTATCATATGTTTCCCACATGCAGTCTTTCCGTTCTGCTCTCTACGGACATATACTAGCTTCACTACCTTGTTTCGAAGTTTCTTCTCATCCTGATCCACTATCTGAATTGGTTTGCACATGTAGGTTATATTCGGCTCTATGACCAGGTCTTCTGTTGCTCCTGGATTAACCCTTACATCTGGATCCATAATGTGATTTCGCAGATGTGATATGTGAAACAATTATGAATCCCTGAAAAAGCGCTTGGTAGTTCAGCCTTGTACGCTACCTTCCCAATCCTTTCTATGATCGAAAACAGTCCTCTATATCTGGATTCTAACTTCCCAGCCTTCCCAAAACACATTATGCCACTCACCGGAGAAACCTTCACAAACACCCGATCGTCTACTTCAAATTCTGGTTCCTTCCTACATGTGTCGTCATAACTCTTTTGCCTAGACTATGCTATCCCATCCTAGTCTGAAATATATTTACTTTATTAACCACATCTTCAATAACATCTGGTCTAACACAATCCTATCCCCTACCTTCAACCAACATGTAGGCGATTTACATGGTCTTCCATACAACGCCTCAAATGGGCCATCCCAATACTGCTCTGGTAGCTGTTGTTGTATGAGAACTCTACCAAATGTAAATAATCCTCCTAAGATCCACTAAAGTCTAAAATAAAAGCTCTCAACAAGTCTTTTAAGACCTTGTTGAGCCTCTTAGTCTACCCATCTGTTTGATGATAGTACGCGGTATTCATGCGCAAGCCTGTACCCAATATCTTTTGCAAACTATGCCAAAACTCACCAGCGAATAACAGATCTTGATCACTATTAATAATGTTGGTACCCCGTAAAATCTTACTACTACCTTCACATATGTATGTATGTATGTATGTATGTATGTATATGTATGTAAGTGTATATATATGTGTGTGCTAACCTCGGCGCAGTTCTCGTGTCTTTCACTGGAATAAAATGGGTACTCTTAGTCAATCTATCAACTATGGCCCATATGCTTTCATTCCCTGCCATGACCTTGGTAACCCATCTACAAAGTCCGTAGATATTGAATCTCATTTCCAAAATCGAATCTCCAAAGACTACAGGAGCCCATAATGCTTTTGATGCTCCGCCTTCACTTGTTGGCATGTAAGACACTAACTTACATATTCTCCAACATCCTTCTTCATCTTTTCTCAAAAGAACTTCTTTTCATATCCCGATATATCTTAGTACATTCAGGATGAATGGTGAGCTCTAAATAATGACATTTGTCCAATACTTCCATCTATAGTCCTCCTACTTTGGGACATATAACATTTCATCCCTCCGCAATCTGCATTCTCCATCAACATTGAACCCTTTAGTTCTACTACCGGGCTTCCTACATCAAAGCTCCGCATTACGTCAGTGTAGAATTTTTTTCCCGTCTATACTTCGGTAATTCTTTCTATCAACACAGGACTAACTTCTAGGCATCATAGCATCCCAAATGTACCGCTCGAACCTACACTAGATCGAGACTGCACATCACGGGTAGACGGCATTTCCAAGGCATTCTATTCTTCTATCATAGCCAAAACACAACTCTACTGATTTGGGATTAGGATATCATCTACTATATTCACCTTCCTTGGGTATACTCTATCCCAAAATCATAACAAGCTAAAAACTCTAACCACATCTGTTTCCTTATGTTCAGCTTTCTCCAAGAGAACAAGTATCGTAAGTACTTGTGGGCAGTAAACAACTCAAATCATGTCTCCAAATCTTCAATAGGAAAATAATATCCACGAGCTCCAAGTCATGATTATGATATCGAACCTCATGGGGTTGTAACTGCCTAGATGCGCATGCGATCACTTCGTACTTCCATCAATACTGCCCCTAAACCCAAGCCCAATGCATTAGTATACATGGTCATATCATCATTCCCTTCAGGTATCACTAACATTGGTAAATTGTCAACCAATGCTTCAATTCTTGGAACGACGTCTCACACTCATGTGTCCAAGTAAACTTCTTACTCTTTTAGGTTGGTCTCGTCATTGATGTAGCTATACGAGAGAAGTCTTTATTAAATATTATTAAATATACGGTAATAGCCAGCCAGTCCCAAGAAACTTCACACCTCATGTAACACCCTTAATTTTAGTTTAACATTATTCAGGACATTTAATTGAATAGGTTAAATAGAATAATGTAAAGGGTTAAGGAGAATGGGATTTTAACCTTAATAAGGTCATGTTATACTTAATTAATTAAGTAAGTTTGTCTAAGTTTAACATATAAAAGGAAATATAAGGAGGGCAAATAGGAAGATCCATCTTCTATTCCTTTAAACCCTCTTCCCCTCGTATCATTCTCATTTTCCACAAAATAAAAATAATCAAAAGAAAAAACATCAAGGCCGGCGATAATTCAAGATAGGGGATCAAAATCAAGGGGATTCAAGGGGAAGACACCTAGGAATACTAAGACCATATCAAATCTCAACTTCAAAAATTAATCTAAGGTAAATAATAAGTTTTCCATCTCTATTTTTGCTTTTGAATTTGGTTACGGATAATAAATGATTGATGTTTTTTTGGCCAATATATGATTGTTTAATCATTATTTGGACAAAATAATGGTTATACAAATTTTTATAAAATGATTTAAATGGGTTTTGAGGGAAAAACCTAAGATTTTAAACTCCAAATGCTTTGATTTTCTGATTTGTTGTATAAAACATTATTTTGAAAATGGGCTTTTAATTTCATAATTTTCCAAACTAAATTGAATATTTCATAAATTTCCTAAGGAGGAAATAGCTTAATTTCGGATTTAATTAATTAAAATAATTAAATATGGTTTATGGTTTCAAAATTTTTGCAAGGCAAAGAGAAAGATATTCTCTAATTTCTATGAATTTTTCGGATTTTTCCCAAGTGATTTCGATTTATTGTGAAATTATTATGCTAGATAAGCATTTAAAAGAAATTAACTAAGTACATTAATTAACTAATTCGAAGTGTATTGGGACTTTAAAATCTGAGTGCAGTTCTGAAAAGATTTTGTAAAAAGACTGTTTTATCCAATAGAAATTGGACAAGCAGTAAGATTTGTGAAAGGTTATGCTTTTAGTAGTACTAAAACAATCTTTACATGAATTATGATAATGCCATGCCACCTTAATGTCACCGTGCCTAATACAGCATCGCACCTATGGGCATCGACAATGACAAGAAGAAGCACATGATAGCTACTTATTTAGTTATGGAGTGTTTTCAACCTCATTGACGTCAATCAAGACGACAAACCATTGTGGACCGTAAGGCATTCTCGTTGTTCATTTAAATGTTTAAAAGCTTTAGTGTCCACGTTGACGACATGGCATGTTTTCATCACTATTTTAAATGAAGCCGCTATTATGCTTCGAATCTATATAACAAGTGGCATAGTAGCCGAAGTGACTTATGTGTAAAAGTTTTATGATGTCATCGAGGGTCTTGGGGGTCGATGTGCATCAAGGTCGGTGATCTTATGTTTTAGAGTCGATTCCACATGTCCACGACGCCGCACTTCATTTTTAAAACCAAAGAGGCATGTTTTTACATAAACTGAAATTGCTTTAAAGGGGCAAAGAGGCCTATGTTTCAAAAGGGTCGAAGACCTTGTATTTTTGGCAGTTGGCCATACAGCTTATGTAACGACCCGGGATTTTGGCCATATTATTTTAATAAGTATTTAATCTAATTAAATAAAATACAAGCTTTTCATTTTATAAATAATTAAGATCTTTGGACATTTACCAGTTATATATGTACTGTGAAGGAAATTTTGATTTGAAAATTTAAAATAGAATCTTTCAAAAATATTTAAAATAAAATTTATTTTATTCAATTATATTAAAGACTCTACAATTATTGACATTTGATGTAATATATACAAATGAATATAATATAAATAATAATGTTTAAAATGAAATAAATCTTATCAATACAAAATATAAGTATAAAACATAATTATAAAACATGTGAATATAAATTAAATGTTTGGATGGTTAAACTTAAATAGAAACATAAGATAATTCCAGTATAAATACTTATAGAGATTCATATGGTATGCAAGACAAGACAAAATCTTTGGCCAAAAATAATAATAAGTATGTTTGCTGTGAATTTTACATAAGTAGGGCAAATGAAACAAAGAAGAAGAAAAAAGAGACAAAACAAATATCTACAAGAAAAATCTAAGTATATAAAAAAAAAGGATAGGATGTAGCTTATAAGGAAGACATTTGCATTTAATGCTAGCACTACATTTGGTCATTTCGAATTGCAAAAAAATCATTGCAGCCTCCATATAAAAAAAAATCTAATCTGATCAAAAGAAATAAAAGCTTGTACCAGTTATAGCCTCCCTTGTTCAAAACTATTTCTATATATATACATCATCTTATTCTTGTTCGTTCATAATTTAGCAAGCTTGAAAAGGAAATAAACATCATTATTTTTTTACAAACTTAAACAATACATTCAACAACAAAAGCAGGGAGGATTTACAGGAAATTCTAACTGCAGTTTTTCAACACAACAATTGTTCTCTGTTAAAAATATTTTAGGTGAGTAAACGTACTGTTTTTCAAATTTAAATTGGTTTATTTGATTTATGAATGGTATGTTTTTTGCTGTATAGTTTGACAAGAAGTTCTGTGTATCTCTGCTTATTGTGAATTTTTATATGGTTTGTTCTCCTGTATTTCTAGTTACAGAGTAAAATAAAGTAGAAGAAAAATTTGTACACCTTCATATAAAACATTTTAAACTTAAGATTTTAAACAAAATAAGTTGTTTAAATTTAAATCATAGCCTTCAATTTTGTTTTGAAGCATGACAGTGGAACATGGACTCTGTACATTCAGTTTTACAGTAAAAAGGGAATTATATGATTTATTCAAATATTTTAAATTGTTGATTCGATTATTTAACTTGAATAAACGTTCAAAGATAGTATTTTTCAAACAAAAATGATAATTTTTAGATAAGTGTACAAGGTGCAGTTCTGAGATGAACCAAAAATGCTTTTTTTTTATCAATTTCTGATGATCAAACTAATTTTAGATGTTGAATTTTGTTTTGAAGCTAGCTTGATGATTTACGAAGACAGGAAAAATGTTAAAAAAAAATTCTATTGCAAGAATTGTTGGGTCAAGGCGAATTTAGGGTTTTTGGTTCGAGTTTTGCAGTGGTCTGTAAACGTGATGATTTCGTCACCACGGGTTGATCGAGTTGCACGAGTTTCTAGGGGATGGTAGAGTGAAGTATCAGCGAGGTGAGGCCGGAGTTATGTTGCCTCTAATGGACGGCGTTGGTGAGGAAAAGCGAATTTGAGGGGTGAGGTCAAGTTCGAGTTTCGACCTGTAGGCTCGATTTCACTATGGGTTTGATTGCATCGTATTGAACCTTGTTTTCGATTCTTACGTTCGTTCGTGACTTGCCGAAGATGACACGGTTCGCCAGAACGCTGGCGAAGTGTCGTGCACGTGCACGGCGGTGTATGGATGTCAGAAAGTTTTCGGGTGAACGTCTCGAGTTGTTACTCGAGAAAAATGAGAGGTGGCTTTGAGTTATATCCTGATGCGTGAGTATGCTTGCATATAACAGCAGTTTATAACTTAACAAAATAAAAAAAAGAGAAGAAGAGGAAGAAACGTATGCGAGGAGAAGAATGACTCGGGAAATGGTGGGAAGGACACGAGTTGTAACTCGAGTAAAACTGGATTTTTCTCGGGTTTCATTTTCAAGGGATTAGCCTAATAAATTTTTAAGTTAAAATGTTAAACAAAGTTTAGTATTAATTAAAGTTAATAATGTTGGCAAATTTTAAGTTAAGATTTGATTTAAAAAGTTATTAAGGGAAGTTTTCAAATGTAAGATTAATAATTAATTTATATTGTAAGTTAATTAAGATTGTAAATTAAATTGTAATTGTAATTAACTAAGTAGTTCGAGATTAAATAAATTTGTAATTAAGTTTGGTATTAATAATTAGGTGTTAAATTCATTTGTAATTAAATTCTATTAATTAATAATTAAGAAATAATTAATTAAATAAGTAATTAAGAAGTAATTGATAAATTTAATGGGCTGATTAATTTGCGATCTATTAAGCAGGATAAAATGGTTTATTCTTAAGTCATTAATTAAGTTAAGTTAATTAAACTAATTTTGATATGAATTGATAATTCTTGTTTGATTGATTGTGATATCTATTTGATGATATTCTGTGATACCCTACGATATATTCTGGATATATTTGTGATGTTGGTGTATGATTTATCTATGATAAATGCTATGTCAATTCAAAGTGTTGAATTAAATTGTTTAAAACTATTTAAACAATTTGGCCTCTAAAATGGCGTTTGGATTTCGATGAGACCGGGATCGGGTGTCAATATGATTATCCGAAAACCACATCGATCCAAATTAAACGTTAGGTCGTAGCATCTCAAGTGAAGATCGAGATGGTGTTTCAGAGTGCAAGGGTTATCGTCATTAATTCTGAGGGTGATTCCAAAATGAGTGTAACGAGATAATGCCTTTGGTTTCGTTCGAACCCGAAACGAACTTGTATGGATTGAATGCTTTTAGCACATCGTCAGGTGAACGATGAGCATTCTAAGAGATATGTTCTATAAAGGTAATCGCAGCCGCAAGCCTCATAAACCGGGAATGGCTAAAACAGTGGAGATGCAGCAAGGTTTGGTGGGTAGCACCCAAGCAGGACGAGATATACCCCTGTCTAGATGTCCCTTTATTTCAGCTGTGAGGGCGAATGTTGGCCACAACTACGGGGTTATTTTGTTCGGGGCTGTTCAGTAAGGAATGGTTCCGGTCTTGTATTGTAGGGGGTCGGGAGTGATCCTCAGTACGGTGATCTAGGCCCCGTACTGTGACAGGCGATACTCCAGTAGCCCTGGCCTTGATGGAAACCCATTTTCCCTACGAGACCCTACGGTTTTGATTTGTATTACCCACTTTTGTGGCTAGTAGATGGAATTTAATAGATGTAACAATTTCGGCTATTTTCTATTTACTTGGAAACCCTAGACACTATGATAATATCACTGGATTTTCTATAAAATGTTTTGGTTAGCGTACGGTAAAAACTTACCCGTGTTTATGTGTGGGAAGTCTTACGTGGTACCTTTATTTTCAACTTATTTTCAAAGTTAAGCAACTTTAACCCGTTTACTCATACCAGACCCATGTCTGACCCGGAGTTTATTTTTGTTTTTCATAAACTTTTGGGTACTCAAATTTTTATGAGTAGCCAAGTGATAGGATTTGGAGTGTTGAGATCTGGAGTAGCTTGGGGCAGGATTTCAAACGTATGTATCTATCTATCTAGTTCCGCTGTGTAGTTGATGTATGTTGTATTTTGGATGTATGTAATGACAGACATATATATGACTGTCCTGTTGTATGATGTTGTGTAACTCTGATACATGTAAAACTATGTAATAGTTATGTGATGTATTATATTTTATTTCGTTCCGCTGTGAGATTCTGATGTTGTTATTCTTTCTTTCTATCTTTTCTATTTCTATCTCTTTCTTTTCTTATTGATGATACGTTTTTCTGTGGTTAGAAAGGCGGAACGTCACGGTTGGTATCAGAGCATAAGTTGAGATAATACCTAGGCTCTGGAATAATATTTATCTTGAGAGTGTGTATTTGTATTTTCATATAGTTATATACCTATCTAAATTTGTTGAGTTACCTGTTCTGGTGGCTAACATGAGTTCTGATAGAAGAGGTAGAGGAAGGGGCGGTACCTCGACTGATAATGGACGAAGTCAAACTGCTAGTGAGGCTGTAGATCTAGTACCGCCTTAGATTAGTTTTGCTGCTTTATGCAAGGACTTCATCAAACTTGGAGGTAAACCATTTAAAGGGTCAGAATCTATAGTTAAGGTCCAAGCTTGGCTACGCTCTTGTGAGCGCATCTTTAAGAGTATGAAGTTGTCTGATGAGCGAAAAAGGGAAATGGCTTCATGGCGAATGTAAAAAGGCGCCGCAGCTTGGTGGGATGCAGTGGTAGCAAATATTTATGAGGATGACATCTCGTGGAAAAGATTTAAAGAGTTATTTGAGGAGAAATTTATGCCAACAGCAGGGAATACTCGTTTGTACCAGGATTTTCTGAATTTGGAGCAGGGAAGCATGTCTATTTCTGAATATGAGACCAAATCAATGAACTTTCTTGCTATGGACCAGGGCTCATTGATACTCTCCTCAAAAAGAATGAAATGTTTGTGCAAGGATTGAGGCCGAAATTTCATGAAAAGATTACGACGCATTTGAAAGGATCTTTTGTTTATTTAATTGATATGGCTTTGAGATATGTGAATTTGATGAACAAGAAATCAGTGGCACCAGTAGCAGCATTGGGAGGGAATTTTGCTAGTCCAAGTAAGAGGAAGTTCAATCCCAATTGGAGGAGGCAGAACAAGAAGAAGCCTGGAAGTAATAACGGACCTCGCAAATGCTATATATGTCAACAAGAAGGCCACTTGGCGAATAAGTGTCATAGGAAAGGATTTCAGCAACAATAGCAGCAACCGCATTATAATGGACCGGGTTCGGCTTTGGTTCAGAGATCTCTATGCTTCAATTGTCATCAACCAGGTCATATGATCAAGGGTTGCCCGCTTCTTTATAAAGCTCAGCAGAATAAGGTATTTGCTTTGGAAGGTGCACTATCTACTTCATCTAAAGGCAAGGGAGTATTGGAAGGTACATTACTTTTAGATGGCAAGTATATTGAAGTTTTGTTTGATTCGGGTGCTTCTTTGAGTTATATTTCTCTGGAATCTGTAGAGAAGTTCTTTCTTAACCTTAGTACTGTTGACTGTCCCATCTTTGTATCTAATCCTATAGGAGGGGTAACCAAATTAGATACGATCTGTAAGGACTTGAAGATTTCCTATCTATCCCACAGTTTTTCTTGTGACCCTTATGTGTTGAATTTTAAGGGGTTTGAACTTATATTGGGGATGGATTGGCTTTAGTATAAAGCAGTCCTGAATTGTGATGAGAGAACAGTTTCGCTGGAAACTGATTTGGGTAGAATTGCCAGAGTGATGTGTGATGATTCTGGAATTCACTTGAGTAGTCTTTTGCATGGAATTGAGACTTCTCAGGAGAAGGTTGAAGATATCGATGTGGTCCAAGATTTTCTTGATGTATTCGAGGAAGTCAAATGTTTGCCTCCGCAGCGAGAAATAGAGTTTCGCATTGATTTGATTCCAGGAGCAGTGCCGGTGATTCAGCCTCGTAGGAGGATGGCCCCTAGGGAGAGAGAGGAGTTAGTTAAGCAAACTTTGGATCTTTTGGAGAAAGGGTTGATTAGGCCCAGTTTTTCTTGTTGGGGCTCTACTGCGGTGTTTGTCACTAAATCAGACAGATCGCCGAGGTTCTGTGTGGATTATAGAGAATTGAACAAAGTGACATTCCGTAATAAATATCCTCTTCCTCGTATCGATGATCTCTTTGACCAGTTGCATGGAGATTCTGTCTTTTCTCAACTGGATTTAGCTTCAGGTTTCCATCAGTTAAGGGTAGCTGAGGACAGTATCCCGTTGACTACCTTTAGGGGACCAAATTGTTTCTATGAGTAGTTGGTTATGCCTTTCGGGTTAGTCAACGCTCCTGCCTATTTTGTTGACCTGATGAACCGAGTCTTTCGTGATGTATTGAATAAGTTTGTTCTGGTGTTCATCGACGATATCCTGGTCTATTCTAAGTCTGAAGAAGAGCACAAGCAGCATTTGAGGATAGCGTTGGAGACACTGAGGAGGCATGTTTTGAAGGCGAAGTTCTCTAAGTGCCATTTCTGGAAATCGAAAGTCAAATTTTTGGGGCACATTGTTTTGGGAGAAGGTATCTCTATTGACCCAGCGAAGGTTGAGACTATTCTAGACTGGAAGCAGCCGGAGACACCGACTGAAGTTCGCATTTTTCTAGGTTTGGCTGGCTACTACAGAAAGTTTATCAAGGATTATTCCAATATTTCTTCACATTTGACTAAGCTGACAAGGAAGGGAGCCAAATTCAAGTGGACATCCCAGTGTGAAGAAGCTTTCCAAGAATCAAAGACGAGGCTAACCAGTGCACCAGTGCTAGCTATTCCGGATGGGAAAAGCAAATTTGAAGTTTATACAGATTCTTGTATAGTTGGACTGGAAGCAGTTTGATGCAAAATGGAAGAGTAATTGCGTATGCGAGTCGACAATTAAAGCCATATGAAAAGAACTACGCTACGCACGATCTAGAATTGTTAGCCATTGTTTTTGCTTTAAAAACCTAGAGTTTTGGGAGAGAAATTCGAATTATTTACGGATCATAAACCGTTGAAATATCTTTTCTCTCAAAAGGATCTTAATCTGAGGCAACAACAATGGGTCAAGTTTCTGGCATCCTATGATTTGGATATTCTGTATACCCCGAGAAAGGCAAATGTTGGCTGATGCTCTTAGCTGGAATGCAGTCCTGTCTCTTTTGGAAGTTGTTCTATCTCTCCAGACAGAATCATAAGCAAGAAAATGGAGGATAGATCTTTTGAGGAACTGATTCTCAGAACCAAGGATGATCGATATTCGGATTTTAAGGTGGACGATCAAGGTGTTTTGAGGAATAATGGTCGTTTGTGTGTACCTAATATAGATGGATTGAGGCAAGAAGTCTTAGCTGAGTGTTTTCGCTCTAGACTGAATATCCACCTAGGAATTTCCAAGATGTATAAAGATATGAGAAGAGTTTTCTGGTGGCCGAGCATGAAGAGGGATGTAGCTGCTTTCATTAATAGTTGTGCTATCTGTCAGCAAGTCAAAGGAGATCAACAGAAGTCGGCCGGATTGTTGCAACCTTGGGAAGTTCCAGAATGGAAATGGGAGATGATTTCGTTGGATTTTATCGATGGTTTGCCAAGAACCAAGAAAGAAAACGATGGAATATGGGTTATTGTGGATTGACTAACTAAGAGCGCCCATTTTATACCGGTTAAGGCAACTCGTACTGCAGCTTCTCTGGCAGAGATTTTCTTGAGGGAGATAGTCAGATTGCATGGTGTTCCTGTTAGCATAGTAAGTGATCGTGATCCTGTCTTTACCAGCAAATTCTGGGAGGCTCTGCAATCAACTACGGGAACGAGTTTGAGATTGAGTACAGCCTATCATCCTCAGACAGATGGACAGACGGAGAGGCTTAATCGTATCCTAGAGGATATGCTATGAGCTTGTGTTTTGGATTTTGGTGGATCGTGGGAAGACCATTTTCATCTAGTGGAATTATCTTACAATAATAGTTACCAGGCAAGTATTAAGATGGCTCCTTATGAAGCTTTATATGGAAGACCGTGTAGATCCCCATCCCGTTGGAAATAATCGAAAGATCGTCTTGTCCTTGGACCAGATTTGATTCGTGAAGCTTCTGCGAAAGTTGAGCTTATCTAGAAAAGAATGAAAGCTGCTCAGGACCATCAGAAGAAGTATGTAGATAAAAGGCGATGACAATTTAAATTTAAGATCAGAGATTTAGTCTTTGTCAAAGTTTCCCCGATCAAAGGAGCTATTAGATTCGGAAAGACGGGAAAACTTGCCCCAAGATATATTGGACCATTCCGAGTGTTGGAAAGAATTGGAGCTGTAGCTTACGGAATTGAATTGCCAGAACGGATGTTTGGAATTCATAATACATTTCATGTATCCCATCTAAGGAAGTTTGTCCATGACCCACTACTGGTTGTAGAACCAGTAGTACAGAAAGATTTGGAAGTGGAGCCAAACTTGACTGTGGTTAGAAATCCAGTTCGGACTATAGATCAAGACGTGAAGCAACTCAGGAGAAAAGTAGTGAAGCTCGTCAAAGTACAGTGGAGCGAGGATCCCAGAGATTGTACCTGGGAAACTCTAGATAGCTTTAGGAAAGCCTATCCGGATTTGTGCCCGGATAACTAGTGATGTTTGTTAGGATAAACTGTTTGATTATTATTGTATGGATGATATGTATGTTTGGATTGTTAATATAAAAGCTTTTGAATTAACTTTTGTTTTAAATTTCGGGGACGAAATTCTTTTAAGGGGAGAGGAATGTAACGACCCAGGATTTTGGCCATATTATTTTAATAAGTATTTAATCTAATTAAATAATATACAAGCTTTTCATTTTATAAATAAATAAGATCTTTGGACATTTACCAGTTATATATGTATTGTGAAGGAAATTTTGATATGAAAATTTAAAATAGAATCTTTCAAAAATATTTAAAATAAAATTTATTTTATTCAATTAAATTAAAGACTCTACAATTATTGACATTTGATGTAATATATGCAAATGAATGTAATATAAATAATAATGTTTAAAATGAAATAAATCTTATCAATACAAAATATAAGTGTAAAACATAATTATAAAACATGTGAATATAAATTAAATGTTTGGATGGTTAAACTTAAATAGAAACATAAGATAATTCCAGTATAAATACTTATGGAGATTCATATGGTATGCAAGACAAGACAAAATCTTTGGCCAAAAATAATAATAAGTATGTTTGCTGTGAATTTTACATAAGCAGGGCAAATGAAACAAAGAAGAAGAAAAAAGAGACAAAACAAATATCTACAAGAAAAATCTAAGTACATAAAAAAATAAGATAGGCTGTAGCTTATAAGGAAGACATTTGCATTTAATGCTAGCACTACATTTGGTCATTTTGAATTGCAAAAAAAATCATTCCAACCTCCATATATAAAAAATCTAATCTGATCAAAAGAAATGAAAGCTTGTACCAGTTATAGCCTCCCCTGTTCAAAACTGTTTCTATATATATACATCATCTTATTCTTGTTCGTTCATAATTTAGCAAGCCTGAAAAGGAAATAAACATCATCATTTTTTTACAAACTTAAAAAATACATTCAATAACAAAAGCAGGGAGGATTTACAGGAAATTCTAACTACAGTTTTTCAACACAACAATTGTTCTCTGTTCAAAATATTTTACGTGAGTAAACATACTGTTTTTCAAATTTAAATTAGTGTATTTGATTTATGAATGTTATGTGTTTTGCTGTATAGTTTGATAAGAAGTACTGTGTATCTCTGTTTACTGTGAATTTTTATATGGTTTGTTCTCCTGTATTTCTAGTTACAGAGTAAAATAAAGTAGAAGAAAAATTTATACATCTTCATATAAAACATTTAAACTTAAGATTTTAAACAAAATAAGTTGTTTAAACTTAAATCATAGCCTTGAATTTTTTTTTGAAGCTTGATAGTGGAATATGGATTCTGTACATTCAATTTTACAGTAAAAAGGGAATTATATGATTTATTCAAATATTTTAAATTGTTGATTCGATTATATAACTTGAATAAACGTTCAAAGTAAGGATTTTTCAAACAAAAATGATGATTTTTAGATAAGTGTACAAGGTGCAGTTCTGAGATGAACCAAAAATGCCTTTTTATCAATTTCTGATGATCAAACTAATTTTAGATGTTGAATTTTGTTTTGAAGCTAGCTTGATGATTTACGAACACAGGAAAAATGTTAAAAAAAATTCTATTGCAAGAATTGTTGGGTCAAGACGAATTTAGGGTTTTTGGTTCGAGTTTTTTAGTGGTCTGTAAACGTGATGATTTCATCACCACGGGTTGATCGAGTTGCACGAGTTTCTAAGGGATGGTAGAGTGGAGTATCGGCGAGGTGAGGCCGGAGTTGTGTCGCCTCTGATGGACGGCGCTGGTGAGGCGAAGCGAATTTGAGGGGTGATGTCAAGTTCGAGTTTTCGACCTGTAGGCTCGATTTCACTATGGGTTTGATTGCATCGTATTGAACCTTGTTTTCGATTCTTACGTTCGTTCGTGACTTGCCGGAGATGACATGGTTCACCAGAACGCTGGCGAAGTGCTGTGCACGTGCACGGCGGTGTATGGATGTCAGAAAGTTTTGGGGTGAACGTCTCGAGTTGTTACTCGAGAAAAATGAGAGGTGGCTTTGGGTTATATCCTGAAGCGTGAGTATGCTTGCGTATAACAACAGTTTATAACTTAATAAAATAAAAAAAGAAAGAGAAGAAGAGGAAGAAATGTATGCGAGGAGAAGAATGACTCCGGAAATGGTAGGAAGGACACGGATTGTAACTCGAGTAAAACTGGATTTTTCTCGGGTTTCATTTTCAAGGGATTAGCCTAATAAAATTTTAAGTTAAAATGTTAAACAAAGTTTAGTATTAATTAAAGTTAATATTGTTGGCAAATTTTAAGTTAAGATTTGATTTAAAAAGTTATTAAGGAAAGTTTTAAAATATAAGATTAATAATTAATTTATATTGTAAGTTAATTAAGATTGTAAATTAAATTATAATTGTAATTAACTAAGTAGTTTGAGATTAAATAAATTTGTAATTAATTTTGGTATTAATAATTAGGTGTTAAATTCATTTGTAATTAAATTCTATTAATTAATAATTAAGGTTATTAATTAATAATTAAGAAATAATTAATTAAGTGAGTAATTAAGAAATAGTTAATAAATTTAATGGGTTGATTAATTAATGATCAATTAAGCAGGATAAAATGGTTTATTCTTAAGTAATTAATTAAGTTAATTAAAATAATTTTGATATGAATTGATAATTCTTGTTTGATTGATTGTGATATCTATTTGATGATATTCTGTGATATCCTGTGATATATTCTGGATATATCTGTGGTGTTGTGTATGATTTATCTGTGATAAATGCTATGTCAATTCAAAGTGTTGAATTAAATTGTTTAAAACTATTTAAACAACTTGGCCTCTAAAATGGCGTTTGGATTTCGATGAGACGGGGATCGGGTGTCAATATGATTATCCGAAAACCACATCGATCCAAATTAAACGTTAGGTCGTAGCATCTCAAGTGAAGATCGAGATGGTGTTTCAGAGTGCAAGGGTTATCGTCGTTAACTCTGAGGGTGATTCCAAAATGAGTGTAACGAGATAACGCCTTCGGTTTCGTTCGAACCCGGTATAAACTTGTATGGATTGAATGCTTTCAGCACATCGTCAGGTGGACGATGAGCATTCTAAGAGATATGTTCTATAAAGGTAATCGCAGCCTCAAGCCTTATCTACCGAGAATGGCTAAAACATGGGAGATGCAGCAAGGTTAAGTGGGTAGCACCCAAGTAGGACGAGATATACCCCTGTCTAGATGTCCCTTTATTTCGGCTGTGAGGGGAGTTGTTGGCCACAACCGTGGGGTTATTTTGTTCGGGACTGTTCAGTAAGGAATGGCTCCGGCCTTGTGTTGTAGGGGGTCGGGAGTGATCCTCGGTACGGTGATCTAGGCCTCGTACTGCGACGGGCGGTACCCCAGTAGCCCTGCCCTTGATGGATACCCATTTTCCTTACGAGACCCCTACGGTTTTGATTTGTATTACCCACTTTTGTGGTTAGTAGCTGGAATTTAATAGATGTAACAATTTTGGCTATTTTCTATTTACTTGAAAACCCTAGACACTAAGAAAATATCACTGGATTTCCTATAAAATGTTTTGGTTAGCGTAAGGTAAAAACTTACCCGTGTTTATGTGTGGGAAGTCTTACGTGATACCTTTATTTTCAACTGGTTTTCAAAGTTAAGCAACTTTAACCCATTTACTCACACCAGACCCATGTCTGACCCGGAGTTTATTTATGTTTTTCATAAACTCTTGGGTACTCAAATTTTTATGAGTAGCCAAGTGATAGGTTTTGGAGTCTTGAGATCTGGAGGAGCTTGGAGCAGGAGTTCGGACGTATGTATCTATCTATCTAGTTCCGCTGTGCAGTTGATATATGTTGTATTTTGGATGTATGTAATGACAGATATATATATATATATATGACTGTCTTGTTGTATGATGTTGTGTAACTCTGATTTATGTAAAACTATGTAATAGTTATGTGATGTATTATATTTTGTTTCATTCCGCTATGAGATTCTGATGTTGTTATTCTTTCTTTCTATCTTTTCTATTTCTATCTCTTTCTTTTCTTATTGATGATACGTCTTTCTGTGGTTAGAAAGGCGGGTCGTCACAGCTTATAAAGAGTTTAAGTTTTTTTTTAATAGGTGGATAACACATAGTTTATGAAGGTCAACAACATCATCCTTGACAATGAAAATTATACTTAAAAGAATTTTAAGTTTCTATTTTCTACCTTGGATAGAGGTCGACATTGTTTTAAAACTGTATATGTAATTAAAGGCGGAGAGCCTTATACCTCTATGTCTACAGTGTTAATGTCGTCGACATTAATGTCTACCAAATTATTAAAAGGGCAGAGAGTCTAAGTTCTATAGTTCAACGTCGTCATTTGGGATACCAATTCCAATTTAAATAGTAAACTTCGTTACTATCATTGGGGACACCAATGTGGGTGAACTTTGACATTGATCTAAATTTATATTTTTAATGTGGTGAAGCATATGTTATTGACTTCAACTTTAAAACTTGGGTACCATTGTTTCTTTTTAATAAGTTTGACACGAATCAACTGGGGATACCAATGCATGTTGCTTTGAAATGTTATAACTTAAGGGGAAATAACCTAACTAGGGATACCAATAGACATAGGTTCAACATGTAAGTAACATGAATTAAATTGTAAATGATAGGTTCATAGTCATCCTATGAAAACTATGGGATGTGAGATGGATAGTCTAGATCATGCTAAAGATGGGTAGTCTCTATGAGGATAATGACGGGTTCATAATCATCCTAGGAAAACTATGGGATGTGTGATGGATAGTCCACATCATTTTAAGTCAAATGGAATATGTGTGATAGATAGTCCACTTAATTTTAAACAATTAAACTATATGTGATGGGTATGGTAAGGGATGGGTAATCCAAGTAATGATTACATATGAGATGGATAGTCCAAAAAGTTATGAATATGCTTATATGTGAGACGGCTAGTCGGCATAATTATAAGATAGGTAGTAAGATTAAAATAAGATGGGCGATCATTTTAAATTATACAGTCATTTGAATTAAGATGGAAAAACCAATTAATTGAGATGGGTAATCCAATATATGATGCACTATAATAAATGCTATTTTATATGTTCTGACCATTGTGGTTGTAGGAGCATAGTATGTGGTTGTTATGTTTTGATAAGATACTAGTGAGGGGAAAACCCATTCCTCTCAACGGCATGGTCTCACTAGGTATCCATTTGGTTTGGGATGGAAGTGTGAATCAGCGGAATATGGATCTTAAGAATAAATTAACACTAGAGGGATGTGAATAGTATTTAATGGATTATATGAATATTTTTCAAATTCTTTTAGATTCTACTTGGAATGATGTAATTAACAATCAAAGTGCAGATAAAAGTAAAGAGGAAAGAACACAGCAGGATTTTATACTGGTTTAGAGTTACTCTGCATCCAGTCCCGCATAATTCCTTTTATGGATTTTTTTTTCAACTAGTAAATGCAAATACAATCTCGATTTCAAGGCTAAGAGATATGCCCTCCAGGATCCCGACCTCTGGGTAGAGTCACTCGACTTTCAGGCTACAAGCACACCCATTGAATTTATGGGCTACTAAGCATATCAATTGATTTTACGGGCTATGATCACACCCACAAGTATAACAGTATGATTTGATAGAGTTTTACAGACTCAGATCTTCGATCTTGATTACAATTGGTACTATAACCCTGGAATAGCACTTTGATCTTGGTTTGAGTGTGAGAGATAAGAGAAATCATTGAGTAGATGAAAGAGAATCAAACTAGTGATGATTAAATTCGATTTCGGTTGAATCGCAGTAGTGTTTGGGTATATTTTGATTAAGAAAATGAGAGAGTGGAAGGAGGAGAGATGAATAAGAAAATTATGATTGAAAATTCGTTTGGAAGTCTGGTATTTATAGAGGAACGACACTTATATCTATTTGTGAAGAGATACGATGAAAACACACTTCTTTTGAAATTTAGATTTTGAAAATATCACCCCCTATGTCGACATACAGACCTAGAGTATGTCGACATAGTCTTTTTAAAATTTAAAAATACTTTAAAACGTTATTTTGAAAACTCATTATTTTGTAAAATAGTCTAATACTTTGTAAAATCATTTAAGCATAGTTTACACATATTTAATCGTAATAAAACTTTATATAATAATTTTGAGAGTTTTAATATAATGTAAATAATATATATGATATCAATATAATTATAACTTATTAAAGTGTAAAAAATCAATATATATATATAAACTTAAAACACTAAAATAATATCTTTATAAGTATAAGAGACTGAAAATCATTCCGAGAAATATTTTGAAAATATTATTTTAAACCAGGATATTTGAAAAGCAAATTAAAACAAAATTAGAGAAGAGGAGAGAGATCAGGAAAGTGCTATCAAGGTTTTAATATAAATTCCTTCGACTCTGTAACTTATTTGGAATATCTTGGAATCTTAAACTCTTCAATACTCATGAGTCTCCATTCTCCAACTCTTGAAACTCTATATCAGAATCTTGAATCTACTCTTGATATTGTACAGTCTTCTTACTCAACACCTGTCTAATATCCTGCGCTATATTCTATATATAACTTGATAAAACATTAGTATTTATATTTTTATAATGTCCTATTGTTGTTGTTATCAAAACCAATATCTAAGGTACTAACAACCTCTCTCTTTTTGATGATGATAACTATGTATATAAAATATAATATAACTCCCCCTAAATTACAAAACTCCCTCTTAATCTATGCCTAGATTATATATTTCTCCACTTTTGTCATCAACGAAAACAGCCACCTAAAACTATAACTCTAACACTAACTCTTACTCCAATTCTAACTCTAACTCCCTCTCAGTAAAATACTAAATCATATATATAAGAATTGTATATAATGATGATGAGAATGATTGTACGAAAACAGTAAGTGGTATGTAAAATTAGATAATCATAAAACAATCGTAATAAATCTAAATATTCATCCAATCCAACAAAGTTAATGTCACACACCATTCAAACAAATCCACATAAATCAAACCAATCAAATCCAAACCAAATCAAGTATTACTATTTATATACAATCAAGCCTATTTAAACTAGACATTTCGAGGAACTTCAACCCATCCATCAACGCTAAAGATTGGACTCGCTTCAATAGCATCCCAATTTTCATCTTCTTTGTTGATGGCCATTCTAGACTGGTGGTTGGTTCTTCTTTGTTTAAAGCAGAAATCATCCATTGAAACGCGTCGAAATGCCTTTCTTGATCCTTAATCATCTGCATTTGACTCAATTCTAAGTGCTTCTGGTTTCTTAGGATGAAAGAAAGAATGCTCTTGAATGATTGAAGAGTTTGTTTGAGGTTTTCGGTTAGTTTTTGGATAGGAGAAGCCAATAATTTTTATTAGAGTTTAGGAAAGATAAAGAAGAAGAAAGGGACTTGAAACAAATGATTATCCAGTCTTAAATGCTATTTAAATAGGTGAAAATTCATTGAAAATGAATAAACACTTACTGTTAATTAATTTTCAAAATTAAAAAATTTGAAAAATTACCATTACCCAAGGTATGTCGACATATATAAAGAAATTTTCATAACAATTTTGTTTTTATATTCTAATATATTTAGCTTATATGTTTACTATAGATGATAAACAATATACAACAGCAAGGAAATATATTTTTCATTAATATTAGATGATGATTACATAGCTCATACACTAAAACAATGAAATGATATATAACATCAAACCAAATTCAAACTAAAATGACCAAATACAACGCATTCATAAGCAACTAGATAGATAGTAAACTAGAAAGATTGAGATGAAGAAGATGACGAAGATATTCTAAGCTTGCGTTTTACTTTTCCAAAGAATTTGTCTGTTTTGTTGGAAATAGTGGTTAATTTTTTTACTAACGGAACACTTAAGAATAATTTGGTTTTCAACGATCATCATTTGATTGATGAGAAGGTCTTTGTTGGTTGGTCGAAGAGGAAAATAAACGCTTTCAAAGGAGGTTTCCTCCTCCTCATCTTCTACTTTAATGTCAATATCTTCTCATTTTTCCACTTCCTCCTCTTCTCTAATTTTTCCTCATTTTCATAAGCTAACCTTTCCTCCTTCTTCGCAAGCGTTTCATATGGCTCAAAAAATGGTGGAATTTTCATAAGAGCTATGTTGGCTTGATTAAAGACTTTACGAGAGACAAATTCCTCTCCTTTAAAGTCAAAACCAAAGTAATTGAAGATTTGAGTAAGATACACACCATGAAGTGTTTGCATGATTAGAAAGATTTTTGGAATAAAATTCATCTAAAATACCATGAGCCTAATTTATGACATATTGACCATAAATGGCGAAAAGGGCTTTGCATACTTTTAGAGTTGGATTGTTGAAATTTCTAGATCGAGGAGTGGTACTTTTTGGTACGAGAAGTTTTAAAATTCTTGCTTTTGGACGAAAGTTTCAATTTTTGAATTCAAAACCATTGTCATTCAAAAATGTTGTGGAATAATTAATGATTTTGACCATCAATTTTAAAAGATATAAGGTCCATTTTGGTATATTGCATCCAAAAATGGTACCCAAAAGTTCACAATCAAGAACTATTAAAGTTCATAACACTACGCCACCCTTCTCCTTTATTACCCTCATGAAATTTTCCTTTCAAATTTGCATAAAACATTTTGAACAAGTGTGGGTAGCAAACATAATCATTTTGAGAAGCATCAATTAAACTGAGAATTTCATTTTGTAAACAAAGAGAATCAAGTCCATATGTAGAAAAATATTTGAAAATTGAAATCTTCCCTTAGAAACCTTTCCAAATTTCATATAACTAATATAGGCTTTCATAGCCTCTTGATCATTGAAGGGAAAATTCTTGATATTTTTAGAAAGTCTCATAGATGAAGGAGTGCTTGAGGAAGCCACCGGTGAAGGGTTTTAAAGAGATAAGAGGGTTAATTTAATTTTGAAATTTAAAAGTGAAATGAATGGATAGAGATAAAGATAATAAATATAGAATCAAATGACATGTTCTCTAGTCAAGGGACATCTTTCAGAATATAGGGGTAGGTGGAGGGAAAATTATTTTTTTTGAATTTAAAATTGAAATTCAAAACTGCCTAAGTATGTCGACATATGCCAGGTGTGTATGTCGACATACATGTCGAATTTCTCAGAAGATGATTTTTATTTAATTATATCATATTTTATTATATATATATGGATATGTATATGTATCTATTTATAGTTATTCTATTTACAGAAAAATAAGTTTAAATATATTTTATATTATTTTAAAAATAATCTTAAAATAATTTTATATATAATGTATATTATTAAAATATATAAAATATATAAATTTAAAATATAATCATACAATATTCAACCAATATTATTATTAATCTATAGGACATTCCTAACAACCAATAAACGAACCAAAAAGAATTCATTCAAGAAATAAAACTTTTGATATATTAAAAGCGTTTCATTTTCTGATCCATTTCACCGTTTTGTTCTGAATTATGTACTGCTATGAAGAACATGTTAACAATTTCTACATCTGGTTCATTATCACTTGAAGATGTATTTGAATCGTCAAATGTTGCAGTATGGGCTCTTATACGTTTTCTGGATGAATATATGTTTGGTGTAGTTTTCAGTTTATCGGGATATGGACAGTCTTATTTTAAATGGCCAGGTTCATCGCAGTTATAACATTTAATGCCATTTCCGCTTCCGCTTCCCATTCCTAGATTTTTATTGTCATTTCTTTTGAAATTGTTCTTCTTCTCATATTTTAATTTTTTTTTTGAAATTCCTTATCATGAAAGCAATTTCTTCATCGTTATTGCTGTCTGAATCCAGATTATCCGTTATTGCATTAGAAGTTATTAATTTCTTCTCTATTGCTTTTCTTTCTCTTATGCCCTGCATTTTTGCTTCAAAAGGCATTAAATTTTCAATTAACTCTTCAATTTTTAGAGTGCCAATGTCGTTAACCTCTTCAATTAAGAGTCTTTTGATCCAATTCAGAAGTAAGTGAATTGAGGAATTTTCTAACTTGATCCTACTTAGAAAAACTTTTACCCGATGCAATAAGTGAGTGTACTATATCTTGGAATCTACTATACATATCAAATATGGACTCATTTGGACTCATTTTGAATAATTGAAATTGGTTTGTTAATATGGAAATTTTGGTATGTTTAACCTTACTTGTGCCTTCATGTGTAACTTGAAAAGTTCTCCAAATTTCAAATAGACTTACAAATTGTACTCTATTAAATTCATTTTTATCTAGTGAGCAAAATAATATATTCATTGCCTTAGAGTTACTATGTGCAACTGCTTTTTAGTCAGCAGTCCGCTGTACAAAATTAATCTCAGGTCCAGTGTACTTAGTTTGTGTGATATTCCAAGTGTCTAAACTAATTGAATGTAAATAAATTTTTATTCTACATGACCAATATGTGTAATTACTTCCATAAAAAAGTAAAGGTCTAGCAGTAGATTATCCTTCGACGAATGAGTTACTAATAAATGTACTAATGGTGTTACTAACAGTACTATTGCTAGTGTTGGTATCCATTTAAAAATTTTCAAAAATCAGATGATGAATACTTTTAAAACCAATGCTCTAATACTAAATGTGAGTTAGAAAAGTAGGGATATTAAGGCTAAACAAACACTATAAGGGGTGAATAGTATTTAAGGGATTATATGAATATTTTTCAAATTCTTTAAGACTCTACTTAGAATGATGTAATTAACAATCACAGAATCGAAGTGCATATAAAAGTAAATGCAATAAAAGTAAAAAGAAAAGAACGCACTAGGATTTTATACCAGTTCGAAGTTACCTTATATCTAGTACCACACAATTCCTTGTAAAAATTTATTTATAACTAGTAAATTCAAATACAATCTCAATTTCAAGGCTACGAGATACACCCTTCAGAATCCCAACCTCTTGGTAGAGTCACTTGATTTTCGGGCTACAAGCACACCTAGTAGATTTATGGGCTACTAAGCACACCCAATTGAATTTACAGGCTACAATCAAACCCACAAGAATAGCAGTGTGATTTGATAGAGTTTTATATACTCGGATCTTAGATCTTGATTACAATTGATCCTCTAACTCTTGAATGGCACTTTAGACTTGGTTTGAGTGAGAGAAATAAGAGAAATCAGAGAGTAAATGAAGGAGAACCAAACTAGTGATGATTGAATTTGATTCTGGTTGAATTTCGGCAGAGTTCATGTATATTTTGATTTATAAAATAAGAGAGTGGAAGAAAGGGAGATGAATAAGAAAATTCGTTTGGAAGTTTGGTATTTAAGAGGAACAAGGCTCATATTCAATCATGAAGAGATACGATGAAAAGACACTTCTTTTAAAATTTAAATTATGAAAAAATTGGTGACTATGTCGACATACATGCATAGAGTATGTTGACATACTCTTTTTACAATTTAAAAATTCTTTAAAATATTATTTTGAAAACTCATTATTTTGTAAAATAGTTTGATGCTTTGTAAAATCATTTAAGCATAGTTTATACATATTTCAATCATAACAAAGCTTAGTAAAACTTTATACAATAATTTTTTTTTTAATTTAATGTAAATAATATATATAGTCAATATAATTGTAATTTATTAAAGTATAAAAAATTCAATATATATATATATATATAAAAACTTTAAAACACTAATATAATATCTTTATAAGTATAAGAGATTGAAAATCATTTTGAGAAATATTTTGAAAAGATTATTTTAAAACCAGGATATTTGAAAAACAATTTAAAACAAATTAGAGAAAGAGAAAGAGATCAGGAAAGTGCTGTCAAGGTTTTTATATAATTTTGTGACTCTGTAACTTATCTGAAATATCTTAAAATCTTGAACTCTTTAATACTCATGCGTCTTCATTCTCCAATTCTTGAAACTCTATATCAGCATCTTGAATCTACTCTTGATACTCGATAGTCTTCTTACTCAACATCAGTCTAATACCACTATATGCTATATGTAACTTGATACAATATTAATATCTGTATTTTATATAATGTTATATAGTTGTTATCATCAAAAACCAAAACCCAGGGTACTAACGGGTAGATTATAATTCACACCAGACTGTTGCCAGACCTGAAGTTTTTATTTTTTTTCCCTTAAACTCTCGGGCACTCATTTGAGTAGGTCAAGAGTAAAGAATTTTAGATTTCCAGCTTGAAAGCTTCCAGAGAAGTAAAGGAAGTAATCTAGTTATTAGGAGCTTTATCTATTTCAGCTATGTAGTTTATTTTTATCTATTTGGGTGTAATGGTAAAGCTGTATAATTGCCAAGTATTTGACTCTAATCAACCAAGGAGGCGTCATCATATGTCGCTTATGGAGTATTTTGCAATAATTGTATTTTCTCTGATTGTGAGATTACGAATGAGATTATGTAATGAATATGAAATATCATTTGCAAAATGAGGTGTGAAAATTTGTTATTAAACCATGTTGATATGTTTTCATATTCATATGCTTCTGATTAAAGATATGATCAACATAACCGCATTTTGTCTTCGAGAATTAATAACTCCGGATGACTATAGAATCCATAACAGTTAGTTTTTAGGCCTTGGAATGGGGAATGCAACAGCTTGGTATCAGAGCATAGGTTGGTGATTAAAAGAATTTTAAACCTAAAGAGTTCTTGTAACGACCCAGAATTTTAATTAATTAAAATTTGAATATTTAATTAATTTTAAATATTAATAAGTGAAATTTATAAGTAGAATAAATTTTATTTCGAATAATTAGATTTAATTGAATAATTAAATCGATAATTTAATATATTAAAATACAGAAAAAAATTGAAAATTGGGTTAAATATGATTTAAAATGATTTGTAAAATTTTAGTTTATCATATTGGAGTTATAGTGATGTTATAGAACTTTTAAAATTGAATTAAGAGTTAAATTGTGAAAATTGAATATTTTAATATTTAATCGACTAGTGAAATTAGTCAATTTTCGAACAGTCTCAGAATTGGACGAAATTAGTTCCATTGGATCCATAATAGTTTGTTATTACCGGATTTCAATTTTCGTGTCAATCGGAGTTTTCGTTTGATCGTGGCAGCTCGAAACGCATCGAAATTGTTTTAATATTAATTTGGCGAGTTAAAATAGCCATTTTTCAAACAGTCTTGGATTTTGACGAAACCAGATTTATCGGATCTGTAATGTGATATTATTGTATGGTTTCAAATTTCATGTCAATCGGATTTACCGTTTGTCCGGGGCAAGCTAAAACGCCTAGAAATTTGATTTACCGATTTAATTTTAAATCGAACGTTTATTGCCATAACTCGCACAGATGACCGAATTAGCTCCCGAAACACATTCCATTGTGTTCGAAACGCGGGGTAAACCTTAGAAACGCCAACCGGCACGCTTCGTTTGGAGTTCGGAAAATCCGGGATGAATAGTGTCGCGTGAATTTTCTATATAAGCCCCTTATTTCTCATTTTTGCAAAGAAATTAAACCCTAGCCTTCTTCTTTCAGAGCCGCCACCTTCATAAAAATAAATGGCCGAAATTTAATACTTTTCCCCCTCTCTTTTCTTCAAATCCGTGCAACGATTCAAGAATCTTTCAACATGAAAATGTAGAGCGTCTCGAGCTCTACGTATTCAACGGCTGAGATCGTAAATGGAGTGGTAGATCGTTGACAAATTGAGGTAGAAGGGCCGAAGTTGCGCACGTTTTTTTATGCAGAGGAGGGGGCCGAGCTTCTCATGCTCGCGGCCGAAGGTTGAGGAGGTGATGAGCTTTCGTTTGGTGGTGGAGTGATGAAGTTTCGACAAGCGGGGTGGTCGCGGCATCAAGCCCTAGGGGGGCGGCCGTGGGTTGTCTGTTGCGTGTAACCTGGGGAGTTACGTGAGAATGGGGAAGAAGGAAAGGGACGGTCCTGATTTAGTTGAGTAAAGAAAATAGAAAATTGTTGTAAATTTTATATAAAAAAATTCGTGTAACTTCTAAAATTCGTATCTTTTTCATACGAAGTCGAAAACGCGCGAAACCAGTTGCTTTGGAATCGTATGGACGAGCACTACGGTATGGAATTGGATTGGAGTCGTTTGGAGTTAGTGAGAATTTTGGGTAAAATTAAACGTCCGTTTAATTTTATTCGAAATAAATCGCTAAAACGAAATTGAAATCAAGGTGAGAACTTCTCAATCAATCGAATCGGTTTCGATTTTAATTTTTTAAATAGTTAGATTTAAAATTCTTGAATGCATGTTTGAATGATGATTGCTATCTATTGATTGTTAAAATAGACATTATGCGCCGTTAGTAAGCGGATGTTATTTATTAAAAACATATACCGCGAATATTTCATAAACAGTGAAATTGGTATTATTTATGTACTTGGAAGTGATTTCCCGCAGTATATAGCGGATGAGACCCTATTGCGCCGCCTATTAAGCGGATAATATTTTAAATCTCATATACCGCGATAATTTCGTACTGGAACGGAATTGGTATTATGCTAACATCTTTGGATGCAGGAAAACAGGTTGGAGGGATCCAACAGGATTCCTCAACAGTATTTATTTGATTTTGGATATATTGATATTCGTTGATTATCATATCGATATATGATATCGTTGTTGTCGTGATTGACTATTTGGTATGT
The DNA here is from genome assembly GCA_030765085.1 of Allium cepa. Classification (NCBI taxonomy): domain Eukaryota; kingdom Viridiplantae; phylum Streptophyta; class Magnoliopsida; order Asparagales; family Amaryllidaceae; genus Allium; species Allium cepa. The sequence goes on from CM060928.1 coordinate 90,749,543, forward strand.
AGCATCATTGGGCCAAAATTCGGAATTTTAAAAGGATTTTTAAAGTGATTTTTGAAAGTATACGTTTTATAAAATAATTTTGGAATTGATTCGTTTTAAATAAATAAACGTATAATTTTAATGTTATAAAATTTTGATTTTTGAGAAATACAGCTAAAAGTTGATTTTTGAAAATATGGGTTAATGATTTTACGAAGTAGTTTAAATCGGGATTTTTGAATTTATTGTAAAAAGTTTAAACATAGGATTTATAGAATTTGATTATTTTATAAATCAAAATGGTGAAATTATAAAGGAGATTAAAGATGTTTTAAAATAATAGTATAAATTGATTTATATAAAAGATTTATAAATTGATATTTATAAATTAAAATATTTGAATTATAAAACGAGTTTTTTTTATAAGTGTTAGAATGAATTGTAAATGAATTTCATAAATGAATGAAATTTATAGGATTATAAACGGTGAAGTTATAAATAGAATTTTATAAGCAGTTGGTTTATAAAATTTGTAAAGTTATTTGAAGAATAGATATGGGTAAATAAATGAATCTTATAAGTTATAAGATTTATAATTTGGGAGGTTAAAGGAACGATTTTGCAAACAAATAAATTATAAGTATTTAACTTAAAATATGAACCTTTGGTTTATAATTGAGTTATAAATTGAATAGGTTAATAAAGGAGATTTATAGAAGGAAGTTGTTATAAAATAAATAGAAATGGAATTTATAAACGTTGTTTTATAAATCCACACACGACTTATTTTGATAAGTAAATTGTTATAACTTATTAATGGAGTTATATTCACGTTTTAGATAGTGAATAATCCTTTAAAATAAAATGTATAGAAACGATGAAATTGGTTAACAAAGTATATTCACGTTTTTGAATAGTGAATAATATGTAAAAGAAAATGTTTTGGATGTGATGTTTTAAATGGGATTAAAACGATCTAACGATGTTTTAAAATGTGTTAAGGTTCGAAACCATAGATTTCAACATTCATTGTTGAAATAGACGTTTTCGAGAAATAGAAGGAAATGGTGGACTATAACACTGTTGTTATAGTAAATGATTTCCGAAAGGGAATTGTTTTCTATAGTATTGGAATTTATATACCTATTTTGATTTCGAATCCCTATACTAGTGATTTTGGGTTGTCGTAACGATGTTTTACGCAACATTCGTTTTGGCCCAAATAAATATGTTAAGAGAATGATTTCCTTAAAGAATGAAATATATACTTAATTTTGATTTAAGTATATTGAATATTTTCCAAATGTTGAAAATAAAATTTGTGAATTACTTATTAAATAAGTATGGAAATGTTTTTCCAATGTGAAATGAAACGTTTTGAGAATTTATCTTTTTGAAGATAAATTGAAAATGAATAATTAAAATCGTATATTCATAGATATTTTGGAATGTAAAATTCACTATGGAATTTATAAAAGAAAGGGGAATCTGTTTAAAAATAAATATTGATTTATTTTTGAAGTGTGAAAATTATATATCTTGTAAAGATATTTTTGGGAAATAAATAATTTGGAAAATTATTTGGAATCTAGTGATGTTATGCATATCCATTGATAGTTCAATAACCGACTATCAATATTTACCTTTGAATATGTATTTGTTGTGATTTGCTTGGATTTGAATGCCACACTTATTTTTAAATTATTGCGCTCGTTATTCGGATTACCCATTCCGAATAGTGATACGACGTAATGGATAGCATTGATGACCGGTGTTGAAGACCGGATATTTTTGAAAGCGAAAGGACAACTCGTCGAATGTCTTTGCATCGATTGGCCCCCGGTATAGAGACTCCATATGTGATGGGAAGTCCGAATGTGATTAGTGAATATCCGGATTGCAAGGACTTCTTTGTAAGTGCCTTCGGTTCTGTTCGATCCCGGAACAGACTTGTATGGATTGTATGTCTGACGTTACAAATTGAGATATAAAGCAGATTTCTTTCAATACATTTCTGTTGGTGGCGGAGAATTTATTCTTTTAGCTTAACACCCTTCTCTGAGACGTATGATCTCACAGGTTATGTAGTGGATGGTTATCAGCGATATATTCCCAATTTGGTAATATGACATGCTGAGTGTTGCTGTGAAATGATCATTTCTTTGATCATTTGTGATATGATCATTTTTTTGATCACTTATCTTTGTGATCATTTCTATGATCATTCCTTGACCCAAAGCACAGCTTTTGTATAAAGTGTGGCTTTGTGGACGAGACTTCGTCGAACCTCACACCCCGGAATGGTCAAAACATGAAAGATGCAGCAAGGTTATTGGGGGCAGCGCCCCTTAGGGTATGTGCATTTCCTTTTGGAAAAGGGTGGTATCATGGTATGGAGCCCAGATACTTACTCATGTTGAACACTTTATTTATTATGGTGTGATGTTGGTTAGAGAGCTCTCAGATAAAGGTCCCAAAGGACCGGGGGATGGCATACTCGTGTCAGTAGTTACCCAGTTAGGGGTAACCCAACCTTGTGTTGGCAGAGATCCGGTTAGGTTCTCGGGGACGTCCTTCCAGAGGCGTTCTCATGTGGCAATGGGAAGTTCCTTGGCCTGACCATTTATTGGAAATCCAAAGAAACAATACGAGACTTGTACGGTATTAGTTGTAGAACCTATCATTCACTTATGGTGGCGCCCCACTGTTTGGATGGTAGCTATAGTAGGCATACGATAATGGTCGTATGTTGGCTAAGATTTATATCTTTATTTTCGAAATGAATTTTTCCTACACTATGCACTAGTAATAATATCAAATGTTTCTTTTTAATGCGTATCAAGCATCTTTGACTATCATAAGGAGAAATCTCCTCCGATACTGCGTTTGCATTGTGTGTGTGTGCAGGAGGCCTTATGGTAGTCTCATTTTTAAAAGCATTGCGAATTGACTTTAAAAATATTCCTCTATTTTGATTTTAAAGAAAAATAAACTGTTTTAGTTCTCCCACCAGTCACATGACTGACTCGGAGTTTATTGTTTTCCTTCCTAAACTCTGGGTGCCCACCAATTTCCACACGGACAGTCAAGAGACAGGTTTATCAAGATATTCTGGAATTCAGGAGTTGCTGGAGGCAAGCTGGATGACATGGCGTATTGCTAGTATATAGTATTTCTTTTCCGCTATTTGTTGTTGTTTGTTGTTGTACACTCTGATGATAATGTAATGTAATGTGATGTAATGTAATAACTGATATAGTTCTTTGTTTAAAGATTATTCATTTATTATTATATGTTGTTCCGCTGCGATTGTGAGATTCTGATGTTGTTCTGTTGTTTTCTTTCTGTTCTATTCTATCTTTTTCTCTCTTCTTCTACCTCTTTCTTTTCTTAAAACCCTAAGTGTTCGGTTTTTCGGCATTCGATTTCTCGGCAGTTGATACAGTGGACGTATTGATGTCGGCTTTCGGAAGTCGAAGAATCGCGTCCTTACAATATGGTATCAGAGCATATGGTTAAGTGACAACCATGGCTCTGTTGGGTATTACTCATTAGAGATAGAGTCAGTAGTACTCTAGAATGAATTGAGTGTAATAATAGCTATGAGAGCGTAATTGTTAGTGAATATAAAATTGTTTTATATTGTGATGATTGGTTTGTTGGGTGGTATATGGATTCTGGTTAATACGTGTGACCAGCGTTGTTGATAAGGATCTCTAAACACTTGTACAGAACAATTCGACACGATATTGTTTTAAATTGGGTAAATGAAATAATTTTACCTTGATTATATTTTATATATAAAGGAATAATTTTTCAGAATTATTAAAGTGTATATTAGTTGATTGTTTGGTTGTTGAAAATGTAAGAATGTATATAAGTTAATTAAAAGATGTTTGAATAATCTAAATAAAAGAATAATTATATAAGAAAATGAATTACAAGTATGAAATTATAATTAAAGTGATTTACAATTGAGAAATAAACTTATATATATAAGAAGTGAAACTATATGAATATATTTATGAATATGAGTCGTAAATAAAAAAAATGAGTTTGAATAAGTGATGAAATTTGACTTTAGTAAAGGTTAAATAAAAATTTACTTTAGAATTGGAATCTGAAATTGATTTATAAGTGGGAATTTAAGTTATGTAAAACCAAATGATGTTTGTAAAATGGAGGTATAACTTAAGTGATGTTGAATGAAGTTGATTTTGGTATCGAAGTAAATTAATAAAGTTAAGTGATAAATGTGAACTTGAGTTATATAAATGAAATTCAACTTTTGTAATTGAATTGAATGAATGAATTGAATGTTAATCAGTTAAATGTAAATAAAGTTGATATGAAATAATGGATGTAGGTGTTAATTCATTAAAATCTTATGCTATTGGAAGTTGAATAATTGAATGAAAATCAATTTAATTGAACCAATTGAAAGTAAAGGTGTTAAACCAAATTGAATGAATATAAGCAAAGGAATTTGGTTGTAATTAATATACATTGGTTGTTATATGATTGTTAGTTGATTGTATATAATTCATTAAGTATTAATGAAATTGAAAGCTAAAGTAATTGAAATCCAATTGGAAGTTAAGTGAATCTTAAATAGAATTGAATTTGATTTGGGAGTAAACCAACTTAAATATGAATTAGTGAATATAAACTAATTGAAAATGAATACTAGTAAAAACATCCACTATTAATGAATCAAATGTGATTAAATTGAAAACCCATTTCATTGAATATTAATGAGAATATGAATGAATATTTATTGGTTATGAATGTTAGTTGGATGTTAGTTGGTTGATGGTTGAATATATTGCTTTTACTGCATTTGCTATGTTGGCATATATAGTTATTATATTGCTATATGTTGTAATCGATACTATTGTCTATATACATGTTTCTCATTTGTTTGTTGAGTGTTTAGTAGGTGCGGATCGCGTTTGCTTCGCATTTGGAGCTCGTTTTCGCGCTATATTAGCCGTATATGCTCGCTAATAAAAAATATAAGGTACATATCTCGGATTACATACCGTACTTTTACACTTTTTTCCCTGCGGGATGCCTCATCACTTGATGAGATGTATATTTGTGATATATATACTGTCATTTTTTTTCGGATCGAGCCGCACAAAGGAGACTATGGCGAATTTTTCCGAAAATTTAAGGCGTTAGAAATTTTTTGGAAATTTTTGGAAAATTTGTGAAAACTATAACTTTGATTTTGGAATTTGGAAGTTAAACGATGTAATTGGTTTTGAAAAGGATAAACTAAGTATGATTTGAAAACTTAGTAAAGTATTGTAAGAAGTTTAACTATGGATTTTGGGAAAGTTAATAGATTCTGTAATTTTTCTTACTTGGTAATTTCGAGGACGAAATTCTTTTAAGGGGGGAAGTATGTAAAGACCCAGAATTTTAATTAATTAAAATTTGAATATTTAATTAATTTTAAATATTAATAAGTGAAATTTATAAGTCGAATAGATTTTATTTCGAATAATTAGATTTAATTGAATAATTAAATCGATAATTTAATATGTTAAAATACAGAAAAAAATTAAAAATTGGGTTAAATATGATTTAAAATGATTTGTAAAATTTTATTTTATCATATTTGAGTTATAGTGATGTTATAGAACTTTTAAAATTGAATTAAGAGTTTAAATTGTGAAAATTGAATATTTTAATATTTAATCGACTAGTGAAATTAGTCAATTTTCGAACAGTCTCAGAATTGGACGAAACTAGTTCCATTGGATCCGTAATAGTTTGTTATTACCGGATTTCAATTTTCGTGTCAATCGGAGTTTTCGTTTAATCGTGGCAGCTCGAAACGCATCGAAATTGTTTTAATATTAATTTGGCGAGTTAAAATAGCCATTTTTCAAACAGTCTCGGATTTCGACGAAACTAGTTTCATCGGATTTGTAATGTGATATTATTATATGGTTTCAAATTTCATGTCAATCGGATTTACCGTTTGTCCGGGGCAAGCTAAAACGCCTAGAAATTTGATTTACCGATTTAATTTTAAATCGAACGTTTATTGCCATAACTCGCACAGATGAGCGAATTAGCTCCCGAAACACATTCCATTGTGTTCGAAACGTGGGGTAAACCTTAGAAACGCCAACCGGCACGCTTCGTTTGGAGTTCGGAAAATCCGGGATGAATAGTGTCGCGTGAATTTTCTATATAACCCCTTATTTCTCATTTTTGCAAAGAAATTAAACCCTAGCCTTCTTCTTTCAGAGCCACCACCTTCATAAAAATAAATGGCCGAAATTTAATCCTTTTCCCCCTCTCTTTTCTTCAAATCCGTGCAACGATTCAAGAATCTTTCAACATGAAACTTGTAGAGCGTCTCGAGCTCTACGTATTGAACGGCTGAGATCGTAAATGGAGTGGTAGATCGTCGGAAAATTGAGGTAGAAGGGCCGAAGTTGCGCATGTTTTTTCATGCAGAGGAGGGGGCCGAGCTTCTCATGCTCGCGGCCGAAGGTTGAGGAGGTGATGAGCTTTCGTTTGGTGGTGTAGTGATGGAGTTTCGACAAGCGGGGTGGTCGCGACATTAAGCCCTAGGGGGGCGGCCGTGGGTTGTCTGTTGCGTGTAACCTGGGGAGTTACGTGAGAATGGGGAAGAAGGAAAGGGACGGTCCTTATTTAGTTGAGTAAAGAAAATAGAAAATAGTTGTAAATTTTATATATAAAAAATTCGTGTAACTTCTAAAATTCGTATCTTTTTCATACGAAGTCGAAAACGCGCGAAACCAGTTGCGTAGGAATCGTATGGACGAGCACTACACTATGGAATTGGATTGGAGTCGTTTGGAGTTAGTAAGAATTTTGGGTAAAATTAAACGTCCGTTTAATTTTATTCGAAATAAATCGCTATAACGAAATTGAAATCAAGGTGAGAACTTCTCACTTAATCGAATCGGTTTCGATTTTAATTTTTTAAATAGTTAGATTTAAAATTCTTGAATGCATGTTTGAATGATGATTGTTATCTATTGATTGCTAAAATAGACATTATGCGCCGTTAGTAAGCGGATGTTATTTATTAAAAACATATACCGCGAATATTTCATAAACATTGAAATTGATATTATTTATGTACTTGGAATTGATTTCCCGCAGTATATAGCGGATGAGACCCTATTGCGCCGCCTATTAAGCGGATAATATTTTAAATCCCATATACCGCGATAGTTTCGTACTGGAACGGAATTGGTATTGTGCTAACATCTTTGGATGTAGGAAAACAGGTTGGAGGGATCCAACAGGATTCCTCAACAGTATTTATTTAATTTTGGATATTTTGCTATTCGTTGATTATCATATCGATATATGATATCGTTGTTGTCGTGATTGACTATTTGGTATGTAGCATCATTGGGACAAATTTCGGAATTTTAAAAGGATTTTTAAAGTGATTTTTGAAAGTATACGTTTTATAAAATAATTTTGGAATTGATTCGTTTTAAATAAATAAACGTATAATTTTAATGTTATAAAATTTTGATTTTTGAGAAATATAGTTAAAAGTTGGTTTTTGAAAATATGGGTTAATGATTTTACAAAGTAGTTTAAATCGGGATTTTTGAATTTATTGTAAAAAGTTTAAACATAGGATTTATAGAATTTGATTATTTTATAAATCAAAATGGTGAAATTATAAAGGAGAATAAAGATGTTTTAAAATAATAGTATAAATTGATTTATATAAAAGATTTATAAATTGATATTTATGAATTAAAATATTTGAATTATAAAACGAGCTTTTTTTATAAGTGTTAGAATGAATTGTAAATGAATTTCATAAATGAATGAAATTTATAGGATTATAAATGGTGAAGTTATAAATGGAATTTTATAAGCAGTAGGTTTATAAAATTTGTAAAGTTATTTGAAGAATAGATATGAGTAAATAAATGAATCTTATAAGTTATAAGATTTATAATTTGGGAGGTTAAAGGAATGATTTTGCAAACAAATAAATTATAAGTATTTAACTTAAAATATGAACCTTTGGTTTATAATTGAGTTATAAATTGAATAGGTTAATAAAGGAGATTTATAGAAGGAAGTTGTTATAAAATAAATAGAAATGGAATTTATAAACGTTGTTTTATAAATCCACAAACGACTTATTTTGATAAGTAAATTGTTATAACTTATTAATGGAGTTATATTCACGTTTTAGATAGTGAATAATTCTTTAAAATAAAATGTATAGAAACGATGAAATTGGTTAACAAAGTATATTCACGTTTTTGAATAGTCAATAATATGTTAAAGAAAATGTTTTGGAAGTGATGTTTTAAAATGTGTTAAGGTTCGAAACCATAGATTTCAACATTCATTGTTGAAATAGACGTTTTCGAGAAATAGAAGGAAATGGTGGACTATAACACTGTTGTTATAGTAAATAATTTCCGAAAGGGAATGTTTTGTATAGTATTGGGATTTATATATCTATTTTAATTTCGAATCCCTATACTAGTGATTTTGGGTTGTCGTAACGATGTTTTACGCAACATTCGTTTTGGCCTAAATAAATACGTTAAGAGAATGATTTCCTTAAAGAATGAAATATATACTTAATTTCGATTTAAGTATGTTGAATATTTTCCAAATGTTGAAAATAAAATTTGTGAATTACTTATTAAATAAGTATGGAAATGTTTTTCCAATGTGAAATGAAACGTTTTGAGAATTTATCTTTTTGAAGATAAATTGAAAATGAATAATTGAAATCGTATATTCATAGATATTTTGGAATGTAAAATTCACTATGGAATTTATAAAAGAAAGGGGAATCTGTTTAAAAATAAATATTGATTTATTTTTGAAGTGTGAAAATTATATATCTTGTAAAGATATTTTTGGGAAATAAATAATTTGGAAAATTATTTGGAATCTAGTGATGTTGTGCATATCCATTGATAGTTCAATAACCGACTATCAATATTTACCTTTGAATAGGTATTTGTTGTGATTTGCTTGGATTTGAATGCCACACTTATTTTTAAATTATTGCGCTCGTTATTCGGATTACCCATTCCGAATAGTGATACGACGTAATGGATAGCATTGATGACCGATGTTGAAGACCGGATATTTTTAAAAGCGAAAGGACAACTCGTCGAATGTCTTTGCATCGACTGGTCCCCGGTATAGAGACTCCATATATGATGGGAAGTCCGAACGTGATTAGTGAATATCTGGATTGCAAGGACTTCTTTGTAAGTGCCTTCGGTTCTGTTCGATCCCGGAACAGACTTGTATGGATTGTATGTCTGACGTTACAAATTGAGATATAAAGCAGATTTCTTTCAAATACATTTCTGTTTAAAAATAAATATTGATTTATTTTTGAAGTGTGAAAATTATATATCTTGTAAAGATATTTTTGGGAAATAAATAATTTGGAAAATTATTTGGAATCTAGTGATGTTGTGCATATCCATTGGTAGTTCAATAACCGACTATCAATATTTACCTTTGAATAGGTATTTGTTGTGATTTGCTTGGATTTGAATGCCACACTTATTTTTAAATTATTGCGCTCGTTATTCGGATTACCCATTCCGAATAGTGATACGACGTAATGGATAGCATTGATGACCGGTGTTGAAGATCGGATATTTTTGAAAGCGAAAGGACAACTCGTCGAATGTCTTTGCATCGACTGGCCCCCGGTATAGAGACTCCATATGTGATGGGAAGTCCGAACGTGATTAGTGAATATCCGGATTGCAAGGACTTCTTTGTAAGTGCCTTCGGTTCTGTTCGATCCCGGAACAGACTTGTATGGATTGTATGTCTGACGTTACAAATTGAGATATAAAGCAGATTTCTTTCAATGCATTTCTGTTGGTGGCGGAGAATTTATTCTTTTAGCTTAACACCCTTCTCTGAGACGTATGAGCTCACAGGTTATGTAGTTGATGGTTATCAGCGATATATTCCCAATTTGGTAATGTGACATGCTGAGTGTTGCTGTGAAATGATCATTTCTTTGATCATTTGTGATATGATCATTTGTTTGATCACTTATCTTTGTGATCATTTCTATGATCATTCCTTGACCCAAAGCACAGCTTTTGTATAAAGTGTGGCTTTGTGGACGAGACTTCGTCGAACCTCACACCCCGGAATGGTCAAAACATGAAAGATGCAGCAAGGTTATTGGGGGTAGCGCCCCTTAGGGTATGTGCATTTCCTTTTGGAAAAGGGTGGTATCATGGTATGGAGCCCAGATACTTACTCATGTTGAACACTTTATTTATTATGGTGTGATGTTGGTTAGAGAGCTCTCAGATAAAGGTCCCAAAGGACCGGGGGATGGCATACTCGTGTCAGTAGTTACCCAGTTAGGGGTAACCCGACCTTGTGTTGGCAGAGATCCGGTTAGGTTCTCGGGGACGTCCTTCCAGAGGCGTTCTCATGTGGCAATGGGAAGTTCCTTGGCCTGACCATTTATTGGAAATCCAAAGAAACAATACGAGACTTGTACGGTATTAGTTGTAGAACCTATCATTCACTTATGGTGGCGCCCCACTGTTTGGATGGTAGCTATAGTAGGCATACGATAATGGTCGTATGTTGGCTAAGATTTATATCTTTATTTTCGAAATGAATTTTTCCTACACTATGCACTAGTAATAATATCAAATGTTTCTTTTTAATGCGTATCAAGCATCTTTGACTATCATAAGGAGAAATCTCCTCCGATTCTGCGTTTGCATTGTGTGTGTGTGCAGGAGGCCTTATGGTAGTCTCATTTTTAAAAGCATTGCGAATTGACTTTAAAAATATTCCTCTATTTTGATTTTAAAGAAAAATAAACTGTTTTAGTTCTCACACCAGTCACATGACTGACTCGGAGTTTATTGTTTTCCTTCCTAAACTCTGGGTGCCCACCAATTTCCACACGGACAGTCAAGAGACAGGTTTATCAAGATATTCTGGAATTCAGGAGTTGCTGGAGGCAAGCTGGATGACATGGCGTATTACTAGTATATAGTATTTCTTTTCCACTGTTTGTTGTTGTTTGTTGTTGTACACTCTGATGATAATGTAATGTGATGTGATGTAATGTAATAACTGATATAATTCTTTGTTTAAAGATTATTCATTTATTATTATATGTTGTTCCGCTGCGATTGTGAGATTCTGATGTTGTTCTGTTGTTTTCTTTCTGTTCTATTCTACCTTTTTCTCTCTTCTTCTACCTCTTTCTTTTCTTAAAACCCTAAGTGTTCGGTTTTTCGGCATTCGATTTCTCGACAGTTGATACAGTGGACGTATTGATGTCGGCTTTCGAAAGTCGGAGAATCAGGTCCTTACAATGTGGTATCAGAGCATATGGTTAAGTGACAACCATGGCTCTGTTGGGTATTACTCATTAGAGATAGAGTCAGTAGTACTCTAGAATGAATTGAGTGTAATAATAGCTATGAGAGCGTAATTGTTAGTGAATATAAAATTGTTTTATATTGTGATGATTGGTTTGTTGGGTGGTATATGGATTCTGGTTAATACGTGTGACCAACGTTGTTGATAAGGATCTCTAAACACTTGTACAGAACAATTCGACACGATATTGTTTTAAATTGGGTAAATGAAATTATTATACCTTGATTATATTTTATATATAAAGGAATAATTTTTCAGAATTATTAAAGTGTATATTAGTTGATTGTTTGGTTGTTGAAAATGTAAGAATGTATATAAGTTAATTAAAAGATGTTTGAATAATCTAAATAAAAGAATAATTATATAAGAAAATGAATTACAAGTATGAAATTATAATTAAAGTGATTTACAATTGATAAATAAACTTATATATATAAGAAGTGAAACTATATGAATATATTTATGAATATGAGTTGTAAATAAAAAAAAATGAGTTTGAATAAGTGATGAAATTTGACTTTAGTAAAGGTTAAATAAAAATTTACTTTAGAATTGGAATCTGAAATTGATTTATAAGTAGGAATTTAAGTTATGTAAAACCAAATGATGTTTGTAAAATGGAGGTATAACTTAAGTGATGTTGAATGAAGTTGATTTTGGTATCGAAGTAAATTAATAAAGTTAAGTGATAAATGTGAACTTGAGTTATATAAATGAAATTCAACTTTTGTAATTGAATTGAATGAATGAATTGAATGTTAATCAATTAAATGTAAATAAAGTTGATATGAAATAATGGATGTAGGTGTTAATTCATTAAAATCTTATGCTATTGGAAGTTGAATAATTGAATGAAAATCAATTTAATTGAACCAATTGAATGTAAAGGTGTTAAACCAAATTGAATGAATATAAGCAAAGGAATTTGGTTGTAATTAATATACATTGGTTGTTATATAATTGTTAGTTGATTGTATATAATTCATTAAGTATAAATGAAATTGAAAGCTAAAGTAATTGAAATCCAATTGGAAGTTAAGTGAATCTTAAATAGAATTGAATCTGATTTGGAAGTAAACCAACTTGAATATGAATTAGTGAATATAAACTAATTGAAAATGAATATTAGTAAAAACATCCACTATTAATGAATCAAATGTGATTAAATTGAAAACCCATTTCATTGAATATTAATGAGAATATGAATGAATATTTATTGGTTATGAATGTTAGTTGGATGTTAGTTGGTTGATGGTTGAATATATTGCTTTTACTGCATTTGCTATGTTGGCATATATAGTTATTATATTGCTATATGTTGTAATCGATACTATTGTCTATATACATGTTTCTCATTTGTTTGTTGAGTGTTTAGTAGGTGCGGATCGCGTTTGCTTCGCAATTGGAGCTCGCTTTCGCGCTATATTAGCCGTATATGCTCGCTAATAAAAAATATAAGCTACATATCTCGGATTACATACCGTACTTTTACACTTTTTTCCCTGCGGGATGCCTCATCACTTGATGAGATGTATATTTGTGATATATATACTGTCATTTTTTTTCGGATCGAGCCGCGCAAAGGAGACTATGGCGAATTTTTCCGAAAATTTAAGGCGTTAGAAAATTTTTGGAAATTTTGGGAAAATTTGTGAAAACTATAACTTTGATTTTGGAATTTGGAAGTTAAACGATGTAATTGGTTTTGAAAAGGATAAACTAAGTATGATTTGAAAACTTAGTAAAGTATTGTAAGAAGTTTAACTATGGATTTTGGGAAAGTTAATAGATTCTGTAACTTTTCTTACTTGGTAATTTCGAGGACGAAATTCTTTTAAGGGGGGAAGTATGTAAAGACCCAGAATTTTAATTAATTAAAATTTGAATATTTAATTAATTTTAAATATTAATAAGTGAAATTTATAAGTCGAATAAATTTTATTTCGAATAATTAGATTTAATTGAATAATTAAATCGATAATTTAATATGTTAAAATACAGAAAAAAATTGAAAATTGGGTTAAATATGATTTAAAATGATTTGTAAAATTTTATTTTATCATATTTGAGTTATAGTGATGTTATAGAACTTTTAAAATTGAATTAAGAGTTTAAATTGTGAAAATTGAATATTTTAATATTTAATCGACTAGTGAAATTAGTCAATTTTCGAACAGTCTCAGAATTGGACGAAACTAATTCCATTGGATCCGTAATAGTTTGTTATTACCGGATTTCAATTTTCGTGTCAATCGGAGTTTTCGTTTAATCGTGGCAGCTCTAAACGCATCGAAATTGTTTTAATATTAATTTGGCGAGTTAAAATAGCCATTTTTCAAACAGTCTCGGATTTCGACGAAACTAGTTTCATCGGATCTGTAATGTGATATTATTATATGGTTTCAAATTTCATGTCAATCGGATTTACCGTTTGTCCGGGGCAAGCTAAAACGCCTAGAAATTTGATTTACCGATTTAATTTTAAATCGAACGTTTATTGCCATAACTCGCACAGATGACCGAATTAGCTCCCGAAACACATTCCATTGTGTTCGAAACGTGGGGTAAACTTTAGAAACGCCAACCGGCACGCTTCGTTTGGAGTTCGGAAAATCCGGAATGAATAGTGTCGCGTGAATTTTCTATATAACCCCTTATTTCTCATTTTTGCAAAGAAATTAAACCCTAGCCTTCTTCTTTCAGAGCCACCACCGTCATAAAAATAAATGGCCGAAATTTAATCCTTTCCCCCCTCTCTTTTCTTCAAATCCGTGCAACGATTCAAGAATCTTTCAACATGAAACTTGTAGAGCGTCTCGAGCTCTACGTATTGAACGGCTGAGATCGTAAATGGAGTGGTAGATCGTCGGAAAATTGAGGTAGAAGGGCCGAAGTTGCGCATGTTTTTTCATGCAGAGGAGGGGGTCGAGCTTCTCATGCTCGCGGCCGAAGGTTGAGGAGGTGATGAGCTTTCGTTTGGTGGTGTAGTGATGGAGTTTCGACAAGCGGGGTGGTCGCGACATTAAGCCCTAGGGGGGCGGCCGTGGGTTGTCTGTTGCGTGTAACCTGGGGAGTTACATGAGAATGGGGAAGAAGGAAAGGGACGGTCCTTATTTAGTTGAGTAAAGAAAATAGAAAATAGTTGTAAATTTTATATAAAAAAAATTCGTGTAACTTCTAAAATTCGTATCTTTTTCATACGAAGTCGAAAACGCGCGAAACCAGTTGCGTTGGAATCGTATGGACGAGCACTACACTATGTAATTGGATTGGAGTTGTTTGGAGTTAGTGAGAATTTTGGGTAAAATTAAACGTCCATTTAATTTTATTCGAAATAAATCGCTAAAACGAAATTGAAATCAAGGTGAGAACTTCTCACTTAATCGAATCGGTTTCGATTTTAATTTTTTAAATAGTTAGATTTAAAATTCTTGAATGCATGTTTGAATGATGATTGTTATCTATTGATTGTTAAAATAGACATTATGCGCCGTTAGTAAGCGGATGTTATTTATTAAAAACATATACCGCGAATATTTCATAAACATTGAAATTGGTATTATTTATGTACTTGGAATTGATTTCCCGCAGTATATAGCGGATGAGACACTATTGCGCCGCCTATTAAGCGGATAATATTTTAAATCTCATATACCGCGATAGTTTCGTACTGGAACGGAATTGGTATTGTGCTAACATCTTTGGATGTAGGAAAACAGGTTGGAGGGATCCAACAGGATTCCTCAACGTATTTATTTAATTTTGGATATTTTGCTATTCGTTGATTATCATATCGATATATGATATCGTTGTTGTCGTGATTGACTATTTGGTATGTAGCATCATTGGGACAAATTTCGGAATTTTAAAAGGATTTTTAAAGTGGTTTTTGAAAGTATACGTTTTATAAAATAATTTTGGAATTGATTCGTTTTAAATAAATAAACATATAATTTTAATGTTATAAAATTTTGATTTTTGAGAAATATAGTTAAAAGTTGATTTTTGAAAATATGGGTTAATGATTTTACAAAGTAGTTTAAATCGGGATTTTTGAATTTATTGTAAAAAGTTTGAACATAGGATTTATAGAATTTGATTATTTTATAAATCAAAATGGTGAAATTATAAAGGTGAATAAAGATGTTTTAAAATAATAGTATAAATTGATTTACATAAAAGATTTATAAATTGATATTTATAAATTAAAATATTTGAATTATAAAACGAGCTTTTTTTATAAGTGTTAGAATGAATTGTAAATGAATTTCATAAATGAATGAAATTTATAGGATTATAAACGATGAAGTTATAAATGGAATTTTATAAGCAGTAGGTTTATAAAATTTGTAAAGTTATTTGAAGAATAGATATGAGTAAATAAATGAATCTTATAAGTTATAAGATTTATAATTTGGGAGATTAAAGGAACGATTTTGCAAACAAATAAATTATAAGTATTTAACTTAAAATATGAACCTTTGGTTTATAATTGAGTTATAAATTGAATAGGTTAATAAAGAAGATTTATAGAAGGAAGTTGTTATAAAATAAATAGAAATGGAATTTATAAACGTTGTTTTATAAATCCACAAACGACTTGTTTTGATAAGTAAATTGTTATAACTTATTAATGGAGTTATATTCACGTTTTAGATAGTGAATAATCCTTTAAAATAAAATGTATAGAAACGATGAAATTGGTTAACAAAGTATATTCACGTTTTTGAATAGTCAATAATATGTTAAAGAAAATGTTTTGGAAGTGATGTTTTAAATGGGATTAAAACGATCTAACGATGTTTTAAAATGTGTTAAGGTTCGAAACCATAGATTTCAACATTCATTGTTGAAATAGACGTTTTCGAGAAATAGAAGGAAATGGTGGACTATAACACTGTTGTTATAGTAAATGATTTCCGAAAGGGAATGTTTTGTATAGTATTGGGATTTATATATCTATTTTAATTTCGAATCCCTATACTAGTGATTTTGGGTTGTCGTAACGATGTTTTACGCAACATTCGTTTTGGCCTAAATAAATATGTTAAGAGAATGATTTCCTTAAAGAATGAAATATATACTTAATTTCGATTTAAGTATGTTGAATATTTTCCAAATGTTGAAAATAAAATTTGTGAATTACTTATTAAATAAGTATGGAAATGTTTTTCCAATGTGAAATGAAACGTTTTGAGAATTTATCTTTTTGAAGATAAATTGAAAATGAATAATTGAAATCGTATATTCATAGATATTTTGGAATGTAAAATTCACTATGGAATTTATAAAAGAAAGGGGAATCTGTTTAAAAATAAATATTGATTTATTTTTGAAGTGTGAAAATTATATATCTTGTAAAGATATTTTTGGGAAATAAATAATTTGGAAAATTATTTGGAATCTAGTGATGTTGTGCATATCCATTGATAGTTCAATAACCGACTATCAATATTTACCTTTGAATAGGTATTTGTTGTGATTTGCTTGGATTTGAATGCCACACTTATTTTTAAATTATTGCGCTCGTTATTCGGATTACCCATTCCGAATAGTGATACGACGTAATGGATAGCATTGATGACCGATGTTGAAGACCGGATATTTTTGAAAGCGAAAGGACAACTCGTCGAGTTTCTTTGCATCGACTGGTCCCCGGTATAGAGACTCCATATGTGATGGGAAGTCCGAACGTGATTAGTGAATATCCGGATTGCAAGGACTTCTTTGTAAGTGCCTTCGGTTCTGTTCGATCCCGCAACAGACTTGTATGGATTGTATGTCCAACGTTACAAATTGAGATATAAAGCAGATTTCTTTCAAATACATTTCTTTTGGTGGCGGAGAATTTATCCTTTTAGCTTAACACCCTTCTCTGAGACGTATGAGCTCAGAGGTTATGTAGTTGATGGTTATCAGCGATATATTCCCAATTTGGTAATGTGACATGCTGAGTGTTGCTGTGAAATGATCATTTGTTTGATCACTTATCTTTGTGATCATTTCTATGATCATTCGTTGACCCAAAGCACAGCTTTTGTATAAAGCGTGGCTTTGTGGATGAGACTTCGTCGAACCTCACACCCCGGAATGGTCAAAACAGGAAAGATGCAGCAAGGTTATTGGGGGTAGCGCCCCTTAGGGTATGTGCATTTCCTTCTGGAAAAGGGTGGTATCATGGTATGGAGCCCAGATACTTAGTCATGTTGAACACTTTATTTATTATGGTGTGATGTTGGTTAGAGAGCTCTCGGATAAAGGTCCCAAAGGACCGGGGGATGGCATACTCGTGTCGGTAGTTACCCAGTTAGGGGTAATCCGGCCTTGTGTTGGAAGAGATCCGGTTAGGTTCTCGGGGACGTCCTTCCAGAGGCGTTCTCATGTGGCAATGGGAAGTTCCTTGGCCTGACCATTTGTTGGAAATCCAAAGAAACAATACGAGACTTGTATGGTATTAGTTGTAGAACCTATCATTCACTTATGGTGGCGCCCCACTGTTTGGATGGTAGCTATAGTAGGCATACGATAATGGTCGTATGTTGGCTAAGATTTATATCTTTATTTTCGAAATGAATTTTTCCTACACTATGCACTAGTAATAATATCAAATGTTTCTTTTTAATGCGTATCAAGCATCTTTGACTATCATAAGAAGAAATCTCCTTCGATTCTGCGTTTGCATTGTGTGTGTGTGCGGGAGGCCTTATGGTAGTCTCATTTTTAAAAGCATTGCGAATTGACTTTAAAAATATTCCTCTATTTTGATTTTAAAGAAAAATAAAATGTTTTAGTTCTCACACCAGTCACATGACTGACTCGGAGTTTATTGTTTTCCTTCCTAAACTCTGGGTGCCCACCAATTTCCACACGGGCAGTCAAGAGACAGGTTTATCAGGATATTCTGGAATTCAGGAGTTGCTGGAGGCAAGCTGGATGGCATGGCGTATTACTTGTATATAGTATTTCTTTTCCGCTGTTTGTTGTTGTTTTTTGTTGTACACTCTGATGATAATGTAATGTAATGTGATGTAATGTAATAACTGATATAGTTCTTTGTTTAAAGATTATTCATTTATTATTATATGTTGTTCTGCTGCGATTGTGAGATTCTGATGTTGTTCTGTTGTTTTCTTTCCGTTCTATTCTATCTTTTTCTCTCTTCTTCTACCTCTTTCTTTTCTTAAAACCCTAAGTGTTCGGTTTTCCGGCATTCGATTTCTCGGCAGTTGATACAGTGGACGTATTGATGTCGGCTTTCGGAAGTCGAAGATTCGGGTCCTTACAGTTCTTGAAAACATAACCCTAATGAATCAAAGAATAAGATCAGGGTTATGGGATACGCTATAGCAATGTACTTGTATTTGCTATATATAAATATGTATTCTCCCCCTCTCTCTTAGACCGTTCTTCTGTATCTTACCAAGGCTCATATGTAGATTCATGAGAAAGAAAGATATGAAGGCAACAAATGGAATAGTGGATCTAGGTGGCAGAAGCACCACAACCAATGGAAATGCTCGACCCAACACCAGAAGGAACTAGGATCGATAGCCAAATGCTAATCAAAATGCAAATGCCAACGTAGGTGCTGCAATCCTACCAGTAGATATGGAGGCTATGTATCGGTTCTTCGTCGACTTGATGCAATCTGAGGCAGCCGCAGAAGTAGTTGGAGGAGATGTTGCTGATGCAGGAGGAGTCATTCTCGTAGCACTAGTTTGTAATAACTATGCCAAGCTAAGATGAGATTACACTAGTCTGGGTGGGAAGCCTTTCCGAGGACTGAAGATGCGATAGAAGTGAAGAATTGGTTGTTGCACTATGAAAGGATTTTTGTTGATTCGGGCTTGAATGATGAGCAGAAAAAGAAATAAGCTTCTGGACAGTTTCAAGGAGCTGCTTTGTTCTAGTGGAATGGGATGACCATAGGGTTACCAAAAGACGAATTGACTTGGGTAGATTTTCGAAGGAGATTCCTTTGTCTAAAGTAGCCAAGTCAACCTTACTTAGGAAATTTATGGAGTTGGAGTAAGGGAAAACGTCAGTGTTGGAGCACTCTACTAAATTTTATGCCCAGTCTAGGTATGGATATGCCACATCTCACAGATCCATCAAATGTAGTGGTGGAGATGGCTATTAGGAACGTAGAAATTCCTTTGACCTTTGGGAAAGAGAAGTCGGTAGAGAACCAGAATTCTCAGAATAGGAAGAGGAAATTCTTTAAGAAGAAGGAAGCTTAGAAATGTAGGGCTGCCAAAAAGGGGAAAGCCGGTATAGTTTGTTACAAGTGTGACAAGAAAGGGCACTATGCCAATGAGGGTCGTTCTGGCAATGACAAGGTGTGACACCCCGACTCCATTGATCGAAATATCAGAGGAAGTTTACCATCCGATAGCTCGAATCAATAGGCACAGAAGGAGCTATGTCTCGTATACACCACGTTGCGCCAAAACGAATACGTTTAAAATACCTGAACGTATTTGAAATGATATGTACCTCATCCCGACACAATGTAGTGTACGCGAGTTTAAAGAATTTGTATGTAAATCACATTTCAAGAACACAGTATATAATGGTTTCACAAAACAGCGGACCAAAAAGATAGATATATGCATATTGTTACATTTGTACAACCTGTTGTTAGAGTACCATCACATATCTACAACTACCACAAAAATGACATCCTAACCCTACATGGACAAATATATACGAACTACATATAGTGTGACCATATGGAAACAACTAACACAACTAGTACAACCCAACGGACTCAAGATGAGTCTCTCTAACATCGTTTTGCCATATATCCCTAACCGTACCCCTGACGCCTATTGCAAACGTGCATCCATTGAGTTCTAAGTCTATGACTATCTTAAACTTGTATACGGTATGACAATCTCCTTCCATTTCAATGTCGTAGGAGATGAACTCAAAACATGAGAAGGAAATCATCATGCAATGCCTCGGTCTGACTCGAGAAGTTGTCACTAAACAAAACCTCGAGTCGGGCTAGAAATCTAGCTGTAAGTATAACAGTGTAACAAAGATTCATATAAATGTGCAGAGTCGGATTATATATGTGATATTAAAAGAAATAGATATGTCACATACTCCATAATCTAAACCCGCCCATGTCCCTACGAATTTTTTTAGTTTAAATACAAGTGTCACGCCACTATTTAAAGTAAATCACAATTGCAACTCTAATCAACTAGTATATCATACCCTATTCACATTTATAAGTTGAAATCATTGTTCAATAGACTTTTCACTTCTTAAATTGTTCATATACGAGGTCTGTAATCACTAGTGAATCATATTCATTATTCACTCTTACTAGACTCTACCTTGAACCGATATTATGGCCTTTTTCATCCGTGTACCTTTCAATCACACATTGTGGGTGCCCCCACACTCTATTAGTCGCACTGTCTTATCTCGTTCACCATTGGCGCTCATCCCATTGTATTGTAATCTTCATCTTTGTTCCACTATATATCCATCAATGAGATTACTCTTAACTCTTTCTCATTTCCCATTTGCATTGCACCTATCACCGCGATTGTGTTCATGCAATAGATCGTTTGAACAATAAGTAATGAGGGACCAGGTCATCATAATTCAGGGTGCGACGCCGATCCTGTGTGCTAGGATGGATTTTAGCATCTAGTAGTCTCACCTCATCTCGTTTGATTCATCTGTTAAATTCATTCAAATTCATTTGTACTTAACCTCCCAATATACCATTTATTCCCAAAATGATACCGTGTCCCATTTTATAAAACACATAAATATTGTGTTCATGCATCATAGCATTAACTTGCAGTGTATAACATCATATATAATAAACACAACATAGGAAAATTTCATCGGGATATTTTAAATTAAATAACTTGCATTCATTAATGAATTTTAAATTCCAAACAAATAGTATAGCATCGTAAACATGTCAATTTTATTCAAGCCATTATTTATATTAATTTTAAATAAGATCTAAATTTAAGTTAAATTTTAAATCCTATTATTTTATAAAATAATTCAAAATTATTTTGTCTCAAAATGGTTAAAATAAGTTTATAAAACTTTCCAAATGCATGAAAACACGTGCAACTCCATTTCAATCTCCGCACACTGGGACATGCATACACGTCTCCCACATCCTTTCTTTTCTTGGCCACTCCATTATAAATATACATGTATTACCAAATTTCTTCGTGTTCTTTAATGTGCATGAATGCATGTGCACGTCATTTTTCATGGCCAATTTTCTTTTTTTCCTTCTTTTATCATTTTTCCCTTTTTAGTTCCTTTATTTTTTTTCATTATCTTTCGGCTATGGCCCCATCGCCTCGGGCCATAACCGATTGAATCAAAACCGCCATCGCACTTAGCTGTGCAATACGATTCTACCGACACCTTCTGTTCGGACCATAGCGCTCCCTTTCACCATACGGATGCGGACGTAACGATATCATTTCTTATTACCACGAGGTCTGTCGACAAGGAAAAATCTAGTCGTTTTGTTCATCTCACTTTCCACTACAACTTCTCTTTTGGTTTCATATTAAATTTTGAGATATAAGGGATTGAAGTTTTGAAGGGATTTTGTTTCATATATTTATTTACATGCAGGTACTAATATATCTCATGCAAATGTTTCTCCATGTAAATCACATATATACTTAGTATAAATTTACATAATTTTAGTTCATATTTGCATAGTCTAGTTCATATTTGCATAGTCTACTTTAGTTGTAACATCATACGGACGCGAGATATATGTGCATGATATATATACATGAATGGAAGATGAAACTAAAGTATATTTAGACAGTAACCAAAAATGAAATTATACTTTCTAATTTTGGATGGATGCTAAATTTCTTAATATATATGGACATATTTATCAATAAGAGTGTTGTTTCACATTACATATTCTTAGTATTTCGAATATATTCTTAAGTACATATGAATGTTTCACATTACATACCTTTGAATTAAAAATAACAAATTGAACTTGACTTTAATATTATTAAACATGATAATATAATTGAACAAGATTCAAGATTCACTATGGCGAATAAGTGATGAAAATAATCAAGAAGAAAGAAAAACAAAAACGGTTAACATTTACGAGATAAAAGAGAAGTATACTCACTTGCGACTTAATGAAAATTAAGATGGAGGGCAGCGAAATAATATATGTTTTCTTGCTTTAAGGAATGTGATTTGTAGGGCTTATATAGTCAACAAACAGATTCATTTCATGGAAAATGTTAAACGTATAGGTTAATTTACAATCATGAAAGAGATAAAAAGGAGAGTTGCATGATAATGAAAGAGATAAGCATATAGAGATGAGATAGAATGAAAATAAAAAAATATTTATTTCATTTTTCAATAAATAATTTTGCACCCTTCAAAAAAATGTTTGCACCCTTAACCGCATTATTGTCCTACCTCATTTCGGTCTCCAATTAAAAATTTGTTTGAGGCATTTTGCTCTGAGTTTTATTTTATTCTTGTTTTCAACAATTATAAAATATTTATTTTATTTTCAAAATCTTCACAAATATTCTTTCTTTTGATAAAATAAATTTTCAAACAACGTTTGGACTAAATAAAATTTTGAGTTTTAAATCTTTATTTCTCAAATAAATACCGAAATATATAATTAACCAAATAGCGGAATGTTACACAAGGCACTTGTAGGGAACCAGAATGTGAAGTGCTTTAATTACGGTCGGGTGGGGTACACTTTTGCTTTAGAGCCATCTACATTAAGTCCAACAGCATCTAAGAAGGGAAAGTATGTGATGAAAGGTGCACTTTTGATTCATAGTATACCAGTTTGGGTATTATTTTATACCGGTGCATTGCATTCATTTATATCTCAGTGTTTTATAGATAAATTATGTTTGGAACCATCATACCTTGTTACTTCTTTAAGGATAGCTAATCCAATAATAGGGTATGCAATTCTAGGGATGAGATGTGACCATCTAGAGTTTGACTTGCTAGGTTATACCCTGCAAATTTGTATATATTTGATTTCACGGGTTTTGGGATTATTTTGGGTATAGATCGGTAGAGCAAATACGATGCTAGGATATTTTTCCAGAATAGAAAAATATCATGAATACCTTGATGGTAGGGACTGAATAGCAAACTCTATAGAGAATTAGAGTCTTGAAATTTTTACTTTATTAGGTGCCATAGAAGTGGAAGACGAATTGAATTAGGTTTCAATTATAAGAGAATTTATAGATGTTTTGAGCTGGTTACAGGACTACCACCGAAATAAGATATTGAGTTTCGAATAGATCTTGTATCAGGAGCTAAATCCGTAAGTAGAACACCTAGTAGGATGACACCTACCGAGATGAAGGAGTTTTACTAGCATCTAGTGGACATAGAAGGAAAGAGTTTAATTAGACCAAGCAGTTTGCCTTAGGCAGCAGCCATGGTGTTCACAAAGAAACCAGAAGGGTTGTTAAGATTATGCATTGATTATCCTAAGTTGAGTGAAAAAATGATAAAGAATCAATATCCTTTACCGAGAATTGATGATATTTTTGATCAGTTGAGTGGAGCTAAAAAATTTACCAATTGGATTTGCCGATAATGTTCCATTAACTAAGAGTAGCGCATAACAGTATTCCTTTGATGGTGTTTCAAACGAGGCATGGTTCGTATGAGTGGTTAGTAATGTCATTCGGATTAACTAATGAGCCAGCTTTCTTGATTTGGTGAATCGAATTATCCAAGAGCACTTGGAAAAATTCATATTGGTGTTCATTAACGACATTTTGATATATTCTAAAGATGAAAGAGACCATGAGATCCATCATAGAATAGTGCTGGAGACGCTGAGGCGGCATCGGTTGAAAGTGAAGTTTTCGAAATGTCATTTCTGTAAGAAAGAAGTGAAGTTTGTTGGTCAGGTAGTTTCATAGAAAGGGTTGTCGGTCGATCCAGCCAAGAACAAAGCTGTTAATAATTAGAAAAGACATGAGACGGTGACCGAGATAAGAAGTTTTCTTGGATTTAGCTAGCTATTGCCGGAGATTTGCCAAGGAAAGCTAACCAAAAAGGACATGAAGTTTATTTAGTCCAAAAAATGTGGGGAAGCATTCCTTAGGTTGAAGCATTTGTTGACCAATGTGCATGTATTAGTTGTCCCAGATGGGAATCAGGATTTGGTGGTGTATACATATGCTTGTGGAATAGGATTAGGAGCTGTATTGTTGTAGAGGGGTAAAGTGATTACCTACGCTACTCGGTAGCTTAGACAACATGAGGTTATATATATGATTATTTATTTGGAGTTGGAAGCGGCGATTTTCACATTGAAAGTGTGGAGACACTACATCTTAGGAGAATGATTCGAGTTGTATACGGATCATAAATCTTTGAGGTATTTATTCTCTTAGAAAGAGTTAAATATGAGACTAGAGGTGGCTGGAGTTTTTAGCAGCTTATGATTTGGTTGAGTATACACTAGGGAAAGAAAATAAAGTTGCAGATGCACTTAGCAGGAAACATCATAATGTGGTGTTAGCTATGTTGACAGAATGGAAGGATCTGGAGGTAGTGACTACTTGTAGTGTGCATTTAAAGTCGACTACTAGTTTTAGTCAAAATACTGCCTTATTGTCTGTAACGACCCCCACCATTGTGCCTAGTTTAGCAAAAAATATTACTAGCAATGTTGTCTACTAATTCAGAGAATATGGCTGGTTAAGGACGATCGAATGTGAATATATCTTTATACTAACATTAACACGTCATTTATACCTTTTTTTAATATCTAAACTGAAATTTGACATGTACATTATTAATACATAGTAATAAACACACCAACTAAAAATATTCAGAGCAGTATATAATATAGAAACAAATATCAAAGTTATACAAATCACAATGGAATAACATCCATCATATACATCATAAAGTGTGAGTCAACAAAATATCAGTACTAGACCCATAATATATGCATTACATCATAGTATCAGGTACAACAGACTATCCAAAATAATACATCTGACTAGTCATCCCAATATACACAAATGAGTGAACTCTAAAGTCAAAATGTCTACTCCAGTACTAGTCCAAAATATCTAACGGCCCATGAGTCCCTGCATTTGCAATGTCTTAGCTGAACTCGAGTATTATAAAATAATAAACGGGTCGGACTATATCTAAATGAAAGGGCGAATATCGATAACATGAATATATGTCTTAGTAACAACAAAATAAGACATGATATAAATATGCTCAAACGATAATCATCGTAATAAGGCATATTAAACAAATCACCATTTCATAAATCCACCTTAATTCATAATAAATCATCATTTAAAATACGGCGACAATAATCAAAATTCTTCAAAGCCAAAATGGTACTAAAATATCTAACTATAAAAATCTTTGAAGAAATATTTTGCTAATGAAATAATGTGGTAGTCCTCTTCAGTGTAATCCAATACGAAACAAAAGCCTACCTAGAATAATATAGACTTTCTTATTTATATAAGAGCTACCCAAAAAATGTAGATAATGTATATCCAAAACAATATAGATATTGTATCCTATATAAACTCTATCCAGAACAATATAGATTAAGTAAATTTGTCTATTCAAAACAACATAGATAATTTCGGGACTGCCTAATAAACTAAAGAGTTATAGCCTACCCAGAACAATATAGACCATGATACATGTAAACATCTACCCAGAACAATATATATATATATATATATATTTACATCATAACAAACCTACCCAGAACAATATAGGTTTGCTACCCAATTTTAAGAATGTATTGACTCTTAGGTCGATAAAAAATGAGTCATCTTCTCTCATGGATCCATCGGCCTGAAATCCGAACGCCCTAAGATAATACAATTCTATGTGTTAATTACTTTCACTAGTGTAATAATAAGAATTTAACTAACTGCACCATACTAGCTAGTAAATTCAAGTATTTACTAAAAGCCAGTAAATTCACTCAAGCTCTATTTAACAAATTATAATAATAAGCGAAAGAATTATACAAATCGTCTCATACCAATCAGATAATTCAATCATTTATAAAAATTCTTTATTTCATAGAAAGTCACAAAAATTCAATGGAAACTCAATTCGAGCTTGTTCTTAAATATTTCAAAAGATGAGAGTTAAAAGACTTCTATAAAAATGGAGTTTCTTTATTTAGATTTTAGAAAGTGAAAATTAGCCACAAGGGCCTTTTTAGCAAGTGGAATTAGTTTCTAGGACACACAACTGAAATAATTACTTTCAAGGACAAAACACAAAATAATTAGTTTCTAGGGCCTAAAAACCTATAAAATTATGTCCTTGAAAGTAATTGGGCTGCTGACTTTGTCCTTGAAAGTAATTATTCTGCAAACTTTGGCCTAGAAAGTAATTTCTTTAAATGTGTGTCCTAAAAACTAATTGGACTGTAAAGTTTGTCCTACTGGTGAAATGCCCCTTTTAGAAATCAAACTATTATTTCGAAAAATCGATAATTTCCTTTATTTTTAAAATTTATATAGACACACACATGCATATATATATATATATATGTATGTATGTATGTATGTATGTATGTATGTATGTATATTTTTTCCATAAAATCATAAAAGCTTTAATATCTTTTTGATAAAACCTACACACAGATTTAATAATACTAAAAGAAATTGCAACTTTTAACAAATAAATTGTTAGCTCTTTCCAAAATTTAAAGCTTTTTAACTGCATAACTTCTTAAAATTATACATAAATAGAGCTTAATATTTTAACAATCAAATTTTGTCGAAAATCATAAGATAACACATCCAAACAAGCTCAGGAATTAAGCAAAAGAAACAATTAGATTAACAACAATTTTATAACCAAGAACTGGGAAAAACCGCCCGGTTTTTAGCACCATTGGTCGATCGGTTGTCGTGAATTTCTGGGCATGCTTTGCCCAGTTGATCGTCGTTCTACTTCGATGGTCAGGTTTCTTTAATTTAGAAGATTTGCAAGGTAAAATAGATACTATATCAGGTCTAACCAACATCTAAACATAATCAATATCAACACTATATGCATGCAAGAAGGATCTATGCTCTGACAAAGCTGACAGTGTTCAGTTTATACTAACACTATTGAGATTTTCAACATCCAAAATCTTATTTAACAACAAACCATTAATTTAGTTAACAATCTAGCAAGAAGTCATTTCAATATCCATTATTAGATATAGTTGCGTGACATGAAATTCTCGCCTTGAATTAATACGAAGAAGAGTGGTTGAATTTGATGAAGCTAAACAACTGATCTTCTTTTAAACTCCTGATTCAAAACTTCTTATTCTATAATTATTCCAAAAATCCAAATGGCCCTTTTCAATCAAAAATTTCAGAAATTAACAATGATTCAAAACCCTAAATTGATTGTATAAGAAGATGGATATGATGGTAAGGAGTTCATACCTCTTTGAATTGGATTTCGTATATTTTTCTTTAAATTAATATGAATTAAACTAGGGTTGAATGTGTTTTTCCCTTTCACCATTTTTGTTTAGGCTTTAACAAAATAAATAATGAAATGATGAGTACAGGATTTGGTTTTAGGATGGGCTATAGAATGAGTTTAGCAATTTAAGTTGTAAAATGGTCCTTCTCTTGGGCTAATGGGCTGAAAATTGATAAGGCCCAAATCAAATAAAAATCAATTTATTTATCTCTTTTTTCCCTAATTACTCTTAACAAAGTTTATATAAAGCTCTAACCTAATTAAGAAAAAAAAATCACGTTCT
This sequence comes from Allium cepa, assembly GCA_030765085.1. Lineage (NCBI taxonomy): Eukaryota > Viridiplantae > Streptophyta > Magnoliopsida > Asparagales > Amaryllidaceae > Allium > Allium cepa. Next base: position 90,777,768 of record CM060928.1, read on the forward strand.
CCTTCATTTATTTATTTTATAGATAAGACAATTTATTTACCAAAATTTAGAACTCTTTTCACTTTACTAAAATTATCTAAAAATAATTAATTATTTCTTTATTACACATTGCCTAAGGATTAAACCCAATTTAAATCATAAGAAAGAATTCAAAGTTATAATTGTTCTAATTTCCAATTAATACCTTATTTCATATTTTTGAATTAAACTTTTATTGATAATCTTATAATAATATCTAACTTTTGAATAAACTTCCCTATTAAAATTAACAAATCCAACTCAATTCTTTAATTTAATTTAATTTCCCAATTAAATCTTTAAATTCATAATTAAGATTAAGTAATAAATTATTAATTAGATAATCAATAATATGGTTGTTACATTGTCTTGTTTGGAAGTTCGGTCGGTATTGATCGAAAGGATTACTTCTGAACAAAGGAATGATCCAGTATTAGTTGAACGAATCAGAAAATTGGAAAACAGAAGTGAGATCGATAATCTAAAGAGTTTTATTCTTGAGCGAAGGGGATAGGTAAGAAAGAAGGGATGATTATGTGTTTCGAATATTGGAAACCTAAGAGAAGAAGTTCTCATGGAGTGTCACAGATCGAAATTTATGATTCATCCTGGGGAACCAAGATGTATCAGGATATGAAGAGAAGTTTAGGAAGGTATGAAGAGGAATGTAGGCTAATCTGTGAAGTAATGTGTAAATTTATAGCAAGTGAAAGCCGAACATCAGAAGCCAAATGGATTACTTCAGCCTTCAGATATACCAGTTTGAAATTGAGATTTGATATCGACGGATATTTTTTGACGGGTTGCCAAGGTCGAATAAGAGAAATGAAAGAATATGGGTTATGGTAGAAGGATTAAACAAGAGTACCCATTTCATTGCTACTAAGTCAACCAGACGGCGCCTGTATTGGTTAAGTTGTTTATGAAAAACATAGTTAGACTGCATGAGATTCCTAGTAGTATAGTCAGTGACAGGGATGCATTGTTCACTAGTGAATCCTGGAAGAGTCTGTAGGAAGCATTAGGTACCAAGCTTAAGATGAGTACCTCTTATTACCTATAGACGGATGTGCAGACAGAGAGATTCAATAAGGTACTTGAAGATTTGTTAAGAGCTTGTGTGCTAGATTTTGGTAGGTCATAGGAAGATTATTTGCACTTGGTTGAGTTTTCCTATAATAACATCTATCAAGCTAGTATAGGAATGGCGCATTTTGAAATTTTGTATGGAAGGCTGTGCATATCACCAGCATGTTGGTTAGAGACCAAAGGCAGATTGGTCCTTGGTCCAAATATGATAAGAGAAGCCACAGAGAATATTAAGTTAATCCGAGTTAGGATGCGAGAAACTCGGTCCAGGCAGAAAAGTTATGTAGATAAAAGGTGTAAAAATTTAGATTTCTTAGTTGGAGACCGTGTTTTCATTAAGATATCACCGATGAAGGGTATGATATGACTTGTAAAGTTAGAGAAACTGACACCGAGATATGTTGGACAATTCCCTATAATAGAGAGGATTGAAAAAAATCGCGTACTGAGTTGTTTGGAAGGTCTTCATAATGTGTTCCATGTTTCTCATCTTAGAAAGTACATGCATGATCCAAAGACTACTATTGCTCCAACTGCACTGGATGATTTAGTTGTAGAATAGGGTCTGTCTTTGTGATACAGCAAGTTCGACTTGTAGCGAGGGTGAGAAGAGATTAAGGAACAGGACAGTCAAGTTAGTGAAATTCCAATGGAGTGACAACAAGAAGGACTGTACTTGGGAGACATAGGACGAGATTAGGGATACTTATCCTGAGCTGCTATGATGGTATGTTATATATTTGTTGTATGTAGACTTTATAGCTAGTAGGATACACTAGCATTGTTTGCATATTTGATATGCTTTTGTGTAGTTCTTACTGAAATTCGAGGATGAAATTCTTTAAGGAGGAGAGCCTGTAACATCTCTAATTTTAGTTTAATATTATTCAGGACATTTAATTGGATAGATTAAATAGAATAATGCAATGGGTTAAGGAGAATGAGATTTGAAACTTAATAAGGTTGTGCCATACTTAATTAATAAAGTAAGATTTTATAAGCTTAACATATAAGAGAAAATATAAAGAGGGCAAAATAGGAAGATCCATCTTTTAATCCTTTAAACCCTCTCCCTCTTATATCATTCTCATTTTCCACAAAATAATTACAATCAAAAGAAAAAACATCAAGGTCGACCATAACTCAACCTAGGGGATTCAAATCAAGGAGAAGAAGCTTAGAGATACTAAGAACAAATCAAATCTCAACTATTAATCTAAGGTAAATAATAAGTTTTCCATCTCTATTTATGCTTTTGAATTCAGTTATGGATACTACCCGAATGATTAGCGCTTGTTTTGCCAAGGTATGGTTGTTTAATCATTGTTTGGATAGAATAATGGTTATTTGAATTTTTATGAAATCATTTAAATGCGTTTTGGGAAAAAACCCTAAGATTTTAATCTCCAAATGCTTTGATTTTCTGATATATTGTATAAAATATTATTTCAAAGATAGGTTTTTTATTTCATAATTTTTCAAATTAAGTTGAATATTTTATGAATTTCCTAAGGAGGAAATAATTTAGTTTCAGATTTAATTATTTAAAATAATTAAATATGGTTTTTGACCTTAAAATTTTTATATAGTAAAGAGAAGGATATTATCCATTTTCCATGAATTTTTGAGATTTTTTCCCAATGATTTCGATTTCTATGAAATTATTATTCTAGATATGCATTTAAAAGAATAATTAATAAAGGATACTAATTAATTAATTAAAAATGTATTGGGACTTTAAAAATCTAAGTGCAGCAGTAATTTATGAAAAGGATTTGTAAAAATATATTTTTATCCAATACAAATTGGAAAAGTGCTAATAATTGGCTAAAGTTTATGCTTTTAGTAGTAATAAAATAATTTTTGCATGAATTACGGTAACGCCATGCCACATTAATGTCGTCGCGTCTAATACATTGTCGACGGCGACGAGAAGAAGTACTTGATAGATACTTCATTAGTTATGGAGTTTTTTCAACCTTGTCGACGCTAACCAAGACGACAAACCATTATGGACAGCAAGGCATTCTCATGATTGTTTAAACGTTTAAAAAATTTAGTGTCAACGTTGACGATGTCGCGTGTCTTCTATCACCATTTTAAATGATGTTGCACCTCTTTGTTGGTTTTCCAAATCAAGGCAATGGCGTCGTTATTATGTCTTTGACTTTACATAAAATGTGGCACAATATCCGAAGTAACTTAAGTGTAAATGTTTTATGACGTCGTCGAGGGACTTAAGGGTCGATGTGCATCAAGGTCGGTGATCTTATGTTTTAGAGCCAATGTCTCATGTCCATGACGTCGAACTTCATCTTTTAAGGCCAAGAGGCTTGTTTATATATAAATTGAAATTTCTTTAAAAGGACAAAGAAGCCTATGTTTCAAAAGGGTTGAAGACCCAATATTTTTAGTAGTTATCCATACAATTTATAAAGTGTTTAAATTTTGTTTAATGGGTGGATAGCCAATGATTTGTGATGGTCGACAACATCATCTTCGATATTGAATATTATACTTAAAAGAAATTTATGTTTATGTCTTCGACCTTGGATAGATGTTTACGTTGTTTTAAAACAGTGTGTGTGAATAAGGCGGAGAGCCTTGTACCTCTATGTCGACAGTGTTAATGCCGTTGAAATTGATCTATACTAAATTATTAAAGGGCGGAGAGCCTAAGTTTTATACTTCGACATCGTCATTGGGGATACCAATGCCATTTTAAACTGTAAACTTCGACACTATCATTGGGGACACCAATGTAGGTGAACTTCAACATCGATCTGAATTTATATTATTTAATGGTGGCGAGCCATATGTTATTGACTTCGAATTTAAACCTTGGGGGTACCATTGTTTGTTTTTAATAAGTTTGACATGAATCAATTAGGGATACCAATATGTGTCACTTTGAAATATTATAACTTTAAGGGGAAATAACCCTATTGGAGATACCAATAGACATAGGTTAAACATATGGGTAACATGAAATAAATTGTAAATGATGGGTTCATAGTCATCTTAAGAAAATTATAAGATATAAGACGGATAATCCACTTCATGGTGGAGATGGATAGTCTCTATGAGGATAATTAAAGGTTTATAGTCATCCTAGTAAAATTATGGGATGTGTAATGGATAGTCCACATCATTTAAAGTTAATTGGAATATGTGTGATAGATAGTCGATATAATTTTAAATAATTAAACCATATGTAACGGGTAGTCAATATGGTAGGGGATGGGTAATCTAAGAGATTATTACATGTTAGATGGATAGTCGAAAAAATTCTTAATATGCTTATATGTGAGACGGGTAGTCCACATAATTATAAGACGGGTTGTCAAATTAAAATAAGATGGATAATCAATTTAAATTGTGACGGGTAGTCATTTGGAACTAAGATGGATAATCCAATTAATTGGGATGGGTAACCCGATATATGATGCATGATTATAAATGTTATTTTATATGTTTTAGCTATTGTGCATGCAAGAGCATAGTATCTGGTTGTTATGTTTGATAAGATGCTAGTGAGGGGAAAACCAGTTATGCTCAATGGCATGGTCACACTAGATATCTATTAGCTTCGAGATAGTAGATTATTATTCACACCAGACTGTTTTTTGACCTGAAGTTTTTGTTTTTACCTTTAAACTCTCGGGTACTCATTTGAGTAGGTCGAGAGTAAGAGATTTCAAGTTTCCTATTAGATGAATAAGCTTTTAAAGAGTACAGGAGGCAATTTAGTTATTAGGAGCTTTATCTATTTCTGCTGTGTAGTTTGGTTTTGTCTGTTTGGATGTAATGGCAAAGTTGTATAATTGCCAAGCATTTGACTCTGATCGAACAAGGAGGCATCTTCATATGTCACTTTTGGAGTATTTTGTAATAATTTTATTTTTTCTGATCAAGGGATTACGAATGAGATTATGTAATGAATATGAAATATCATTTGCCAAATAAGATATGAAAATTTGTGATTAAACTATGTTGAATTTTTTTTCATATTCATGTGCTTATGATTATTGATATGATAAACATAGCCACAATTTGTCACCGAGAATTAGTAACTATGGATGACTGCAGCATCTGTAGCAGTTAGTTTTGAGCCTCAGAATAAGGGATGTTACACCTCAGTGTTATGGTCTCAGGTCTCTTCCACCCATTTACTGTGTCAACCTTCGAAGGATCTACTGTTAACCCTTCTTCCAAAACCACATGGCTAGGAACTTCACTTCGTTTCTCCAAAAATGACATTTAGAAAAAAATTCTTTTAACTTGTGTTGTCTAAACATCTCCAACAGATGCTCCAAATAAATTGCGTGTTTCCTCTTCATCCTTCGAGTATACCAATATGTCATCAATGAACACCGACACATATATATTCAACTTGTCTCGGAAAATTCTATTCATCAAATCAACAAAGAACGCAGCTGCATTGATCAATCCAAATGGAATTACTAGCCACTCATATGAACCGTACCTATCCTAAATGCAGTCAAAGGAACAGTTTCCTCCACAACACTCAGCTAATGGGATCCTCTGGCCAAGTCTAGTTGCGAAAACACCGTTTTTCACTTCAGCTAATCAAATAAGTCATCAATTCTCGGTAAAGAATACATGTTTTTCACCGTTCCCTCATTTAGCTTTCGATGGTCTATGTACAATCTTAAAGATCCATTAGTCTTCTTCACAAATACAGCTGCGGTCTCCTGAGGTGACTACTCAGCCTTACGAAGATTTTGCCTTCTAATTTTACCAATCAATTCTTTAACTCCTCCATCTCATTTGGAGGCATTCTACTTGGGGTCGACTAAATGGTTCCGTCCTTGGTAATAGATCTACATGAAACTCTACTTCCCTAGGGGTGACAACCTAGAAACTAGTCTGAATACATCAACAAACTTCTGCACCACTTGCATCGTTTCTAGTTCTTCCTTCTTCGAGGATAAAGCGAACAAGTCACCTTTGCACCTAGTTTTAGACTCCTCCAAAAATACAAATATTATTTCGTTGTGGTCTGGGTGACTCAAAGTTATTATCCTTTTGATGCAGTATATCTTAGCACAGTAATGCTCTAACCAATCCATCCCTAAAATAACTCCGAAACCTATGAAGTCAAACATGTAGGATTACACAAAAATTTACACTCACCAAGCTCAATCTTTAAGTCAGTGCATCTCAATTCGAGAGTGGCATATCCCTCTATCGAATTTACTACACGTATGGAAGTGACTAAATAGGTAATCCCTAACCCTAGTCTATCAATCAAATCTTTAGCTATAAAGAAGTGTTGGAACCAGTATCAAATAATGCTCTAACTGAAATACTAGAAATCAAGGCCATATTTTCCAACATTTTCCCTTTTCCTTTTTCCTCGGCAAATGGTCTTACCCATGGTCCCTCTAAAGCATAAACTTGTGCTTTAAGCTCTAGGAAGTTCTTCTTTAGGTGTCCCATCTTATCACACTTGAAGCACTCCACTCTTCCAAGATTCTTTTGCATCAGACACTTTGTTGCAAAGTGTCCCTTCTGTCCAAAGTAAAAACAAGCAACCTCTGTGGTAGCAACCTCTCTCCACCTTTTCTCTTTGGCACTCACATCTTGCCTTTGGCATATGGTGTCGACTTCTTCCTCTACTCTGCTTTGGGTCTCGTCCCATTCATCTCTGTTCCTGGTACATCCCGTCATATCTTATAGCCATGTCAACTACAAACTCAAAAGGAGATGTTAGATGAGTCATCACCTTATGGTCAAGACCTTACTTCAAACCCCTAATTAACTTCTTATTTTTCTTCATTGGAGTATTAATGACCTCCCTGTCATACTTACCCAAAGAGTTAAACTTATGGATGCACCCCTCTTCTGTAAGCTCACCCTGTTTCTGATCAACAAACTCTCTTAACAGCGCACTTTGCTGAGACTTTGATATGAACTGAACCTCGAACCTTTCTTTAAACCATTCCCAGTTAATCTCCTCCTTTGGAGTCTCAGTAGTTACCATCTCCTACTAATCAATGCATTCTCATGCAACTGCCTTGATGCCATTCTCCTCTTCTATGCATCGTTCAATCCTAAGTCCCCAAATACGCGCTTACAAACACTAAGCCAAGTCAACACTTTACTCATTGGATCCTTCCCCGTAAACATCATCCCTCCTAAGTTTTTATAGTCTTTATTCATCCTTGAGAAGTCCACTCTCACTACAGTAGGCCTAGGCTCGATTGCTTTCGGCATGTGAAACATAAACTCTCTAAACAGAGCACTCAAATTTAAAATTTCAAATAAAACAAATAAAGTTATATAAATATGACTAAGTTTTTAAATTCAAATTTAAAATTTTAAATCTATTTTGACCAACTAATAGTATTAAATTTAGATCTAGATCTATAATTAAAAACTTTAAATTTCGAATAAAACATCCAATTTGACTTTGCTACATTTTAAGTAATATATATATATACAATAAGTTTATAATTCGTAAATAAATACATTTTAATATATATATATAATTATATTAACTGAATTGTATACATGCATACATATATATATATATATGTGTGTGTGTGTTTGAATAATTATACAAATATGTAGATTAAAATAAATTTATAAAATATATGTATGTATGTGTGTGTGAATGTAAATATATATATATATATATATATATATATGTATGTATGTATATGTATATGTATATAAACATACACACACGTCGCACAAGAAGCTGTAGCTATTAGGAGTTACCCGAGTAGGAGAAATTCTGTAGGCGTTGAGGGTAGAAACGAGTCCCACCTTGGAATAACCCATAGAGAAAGTGAAGTCTCCCTTATGGGAGCAATCAGGATTGTCGATCCACATATTGTAATTGGCCAATAGCTTGGCCAGGTCAATCTTCATAGACTCGAGTTTGGAAGCCCAAAGACTAGCAACACCTATGAAGGATGATCTTTCGACAGATGTGGATCCCGAGGCTGCCATCTGAAACACAAATAGCTCGATTATACAACAACATAATGACCAAGTCTAGGATAGCCTGGTGGCAAGCACCCATGCAAGAAATGAAAATGAGGCGATCATCTTCAAGGTGTGCTCATATTGGGTACCCTATGAGGGCCGGCTCACAATCTGACTCTTAAAGCTAAGTATTAGGCCTTACGGTCCATACCTAATTCCTACTTTTTACTTATTATGAAATTGAAATGGTCCCATAGCCCATTATCTAAATAAATGCTTATATCAATCGTTTAATATTTGCAGGCCCACCAAAGCCAATCAGCATTGATCGACCACCGCTGACGTGGCAACGATGGTTGATTGACTTCGAAAGATGACCGAAGAAGGCAATTGCCGACCAAAGCATAAAAAAGTCAAAGCATTTTCTTACAATAGCATAACAAAAAAATCAAAATAAAAAGAAAAATAAAAACATGGAAAAATGAGAAATTCTCAACGCTTTGCAATGGTAGTGATGCTTACAACGTCAGCGGTAAAAGCGGAGGTGAAGGCACTTACTTTCTGTTGAAAGGAGCATAAAGAATCGAATTTTAGAGAGTGCTAAAGCTTTTTAATGGAGACGATGTTTTTTTTTTCGTTCTCAGTAAAGGGTAAAGGAAGGAAGAGAGGCATCTTTTGTAAACCTACCACTTCGATCACAACTATTGGATTCACATCAACTTTAAATCTCTATCATCTAAACATAATGAATGCAACTATCTTTCTCCACGTTAGAAACTTGAGCCCACTGCAAATGGTCATAGCCAATGACTTAGCTTCATGTGGGGCATGCATTAAATGCATAGTAGAGAAGCCGAACACAGTCAATCTTGTGAAATGGTAAACCCGCCCTGCTCATAGAGACATGCTTGGGAGCAAAATGTTGCTCCATTTTCTCAAAAGTAATTAGCAAGCTGATCAATTCCTAGCCTGTCCCAATCAAAGCCAGCCCATTAAATTTTCAACCGGTCCACTCTTATTAGCCCTAAACAAGAGTTGGACCTAATCTAGCCAATCTATCCGGTAGTGATTCAGGTCGATGGCCGGTCAAAACCCTTCGATGTATCTTCAACAGCCAATTCATTGGACGAGAACATACCTAAGCCTACCCAGCCCAATCCACACCAGCTCAGATTAGATACAACTGATTCTCTCCTTCCAGCCCACCTCTAGCCTGACTCCAAATCAGCTTATTCTCTAGGGAGCTGGACGAGTAGAATGAGGCAACCAAAGCATATTAATTGGGACCGATCCAAACTATGAAAGTGGTCCAGTACACATCCAGTATATTAAGAAGTTGAGACCCAAGTCCATTCTATTACTGTTCTTCAGACTATGGACAGACAACTATATACAACTAATAATGAGACAACCAACAAGGCGACCAACAGGACCCGGCTTTCTTCTTTTTATTTGCACATTACCATCTCAAGCGTAACCCACCTTCAACTCGGCTTCATCACAGCCACCTTTGATTGGCCCTAAGAAGCCTGTCTCATTATGTCATATTCGGCCTGGCATCCCCATTGTAACTTGATCCTTAGCACCAATTATCTTATAGCAATCTCAGGCATTGAGCAATCGGCCGGCTCACGGTGGTCTGCATCCAGACGAGCTCCAGGCTAGCCCTTCTAGATCGGTTGGTTGGAAATCTTAAGATGGTTTCAAATATCACTCACTTGTCAAAATTGTCTCAAGCATGATCTGTCTCTAGCCTGACACTACCGTGGCTCATCCTATCATAGCAAAACCGGTCCGACACATTCTTCGCACCTTGGTTCTTAGCAGTATAACTTCCAGTATCATCTACAGCTCGGCTTGAGCCACCCATCTGCCTTATCACATAGGCATACAGAAGTACACGACAAGCCGTAACGAACTATATAAGGTACTGCAGCGAAATGGCTAGAAGTACACATAGTTATGTAGCTTGTCATTAACATATAATGTGCATTAAATGCAATGTCTGTGCCTGGTACAGAAGGATAATTTGCATGCTTCTTATCCACTCATTCCATTCTGCCTTTACAACTATCTCTATCAGACCATGCAGCATATCAACAGTCGGTAATACTTCCTTCCTGGTTCGCTATGCTATCTCAGTCATTCATTATCCATTTTAGCCACTATAAATACCCTATGCATTGCCACTTCAATGGGTTGAAAATTACTAGAATTTTGGTTATTTTCTTCTTTACAGACCCTTCCTTATAGCAGATTAAAGTCCCAAGTACCTAGGATTAGCTAAATTTTTAGACTAAGCGTTTTATTTAGTATTATTCTCTTGTAATTGCATGTAATTATAAGAGAGAAATATAGTAAGAGATCTTAATAGTGAACGTAGGCAAGCTTGCTGAACCACTATATATTTGGCGTTACCCTACTTTGCTTTGCTTGTTTTTATCGTCATTTTACATTTTTAAACCTAATGATTAGCAAGTAACCTTTACTCTCTCAACCATTAGACTAATTCTAAGGTTGGTTAAATCTCTAGTCAACTACCATAAATAAATAATTTTATTATTTATAAATTTACATAGCTTAAATAAGATATATTTTATAATACCGATTCACTCGATATTGATTTGAATATATATAGGAACAAATGTCTTGCAAAAATATCTCTTACCAATTCTAAAACTCAATAGCTCCTTTCCCCCTCTTTCTTGCCACATGGATTAGAGTCCATAACGAACTCAATACCCCACTTAACCTATTAATAATCTATTGAATTTAAATCCAATTTTAATTATTATCGATATCGTATATCTATATACACGTGTACAACTTATATATAAACGTCCAATAAATTACTAATGACATCCCAAACATTTCTAAAGGCAACTCCATTTTTTTAAACGTATCCCATAGAGTAAATACAATAATAATTCATAAATATTAATTAATCTATAACAATTATAAATCTATTAAATCACGAAGTGTTTTGATGACTGAATATATTCAGTTGTGCGACTCACACGTATGAATTTAGCCAATGATTAATATTTAAACAATATAAATACTAATGTTCACCCTCACCTTAGCTACAGTTTGACTTAATTCATTGCTTACAAATCTCATCGGTAAAATTCAATTTCAAAATTTCAAATGATACCTTTCAGTAATGATTAATTATACAAATTCTCTTCGTTAACACTATATCACTTTAGGACTTCTGAAATTTATTTTTAGTCAAAATTCCAATATTGTCCACATTCATCTTGGTTAGTCCATAAACAAAATTCTGAGTTTAATAATAACATTTATTAATAACCATACTACTATGACCAAAGATTTTAATTTTGAGTTGACTACAGTTAACCATGATACTAACCACATACAACCGAGGAGATGAATTTTCTACTAAATAGTGTTTCGCTTTTCAATGCTTCAACTAAGACCGACATGGTTGTTCAACGGACATCATGCCACAGTTTAACTATAATCAAAATGGAGTTTCTACATTGAAGTTTAAAAGTATCCTCAAGTCGAGAGAATAATGCAATATCGTCGCTCGAGATTTCCTGTTTAACTAAGTTGTTATTAACCAATAGGAAACTCTCGGATGAATCATCACATAGTTACCTAATAACTACCATCACATAATCCCTTAGTTCCTCCAGTAGCCATGAGCAATACACTATCCAACATTTGAAGAGCATTATGTACTCTGGTCTCAATGGATGTATCAATATCCTTTCTCGAACATCTTCACCGTGTACATTTAAAGTACTATGTTATTCTATGTTGTGATAGTTTTCTCATAATTACAACTCTTTGTAATAATTATCACGTATCATATTATTTAAGGATTTTCTAATTAATATACTTCTAAATTAATTGCTTAATTGATTACATCACTATATAATAAAGTATATATTAGAAAACAATCATTTATTATGAACAAGATTGGTTATCATGTTAGGAACAATTTACATAATTTCCCTTAAGGCATATATCTAACTCTGTCAATTCTTCGGCTCAAAACTCTTCCATTTTATTAATCGATACCATCAATACCTTTACCTAAATACCTTGATTGTGATTGTTTGATCCATGTAGCTTCAAGATAACGCTTCCTACTATAATTATGGAACCATTTCCATCGTCGATGTGCCAAAACCCATTGATCCTATGGATTAGTACCAATCAATGCCACTAATCGAGACCATTCAATGGTGGTTCTCATACTTAGCCATTTTTTGTCTTGTTCTTCCATTGTTTTGTATTTGGCTGTCTCTCATACTTGAACATCCATGAGTTCCTCGCCTATTCTTCGTTGTTATAAAGTCCAACTATTTCCTGTCTTCGAGCGTGAAAAATTACATATAACATAGTTCAGACTTTAAATTCAAATCAAAATTTCTACTTAATTTTTAAAATAAGATCGGTGCTTCATTCAACAAAAGAATCGTTTTGATATTTTGAATCCAGGACCTCTAAAACCTCAGTCTAGAGCGTCTTACCACTTGACATTTGAGCTGATGGCCTTTACCATAAAAATTACAACTTCTAAAATTCAAAATTCATTTTTAACTTTAAAATTTCCATATTCCAATTCCAATTTTTAGTTTTTCCAACCCAAATTTAAAACTCCAAATTTCCAAATTCAAAGAAAGAAAAGTCAAAATTTTAGAATTCAAATTTTCGTATTTTCCTTCTCAAACTAAAAATTCCAAGTTCAAAACTTAATTAAATCCATATGTTTAGAAATCCAATTTTCCATTTATTTAAACTTTAATTCCTAATATTTTAAATTTGAATTCAATATTCTAAATCTCAAATTGCTTAGGTTTTTTCCTTTTGTAACTTATAAGTCAATAATACATTTTTATTTTAAGTTGATAAAAAATGAAAATCATATTTTCAAATTTAAGTCTTTGGACATAAATTTTATAATTCAAAATTCAAATTTTAATTTCAAAATTAAAATATCAAATAAAAAATTATAACATTTTGCTAATAATATTACCACTCTGTGTTTGATAAAATTAATGAAAAAAGAAATAAATATCTTTTTCCAAGATTATAAAATCGAACAATCTATTTCTTCACTATTGATGATTATAGTAATAATTTGAAATTTGTTATTCTATTTATTACTTATTAAATAATTAGTAAAAAAAAATAAGAAATGGAAATAAAAATGTATTCTTCAGCTGAATCTGAAGATTACGATTACGTAATCCAAACTCTAAATCATCTTCCAATAGTCGATTACAATTTGTAATATTACGTAATCAGGCATGTTTTAGTTACAAATCTGCAATCGAAACTAGGTGCCTGTAACAACTCCATAAGTGCTACTTTCCAACCTCTATATAAATGCACCAAATCAAACTGTTCTCGCACAACTAAATCTTTATTATATATACTTTATTCTACTTCAAATCACAGCAATGTCCACATCAAAATTTCTTGCATTCGATAGTGATTCTGATTATGATGAGATGGAAATGACTCAAATAAAGTATGAAATTTGCTTATTAAAATTGCAAGAAGAAGAAACCAATCAATTAACTCATTAACATGGTGGTTCTATCTCTGGTAGATGTACACCATCATAACAGACTTGCTACTTGCTGAAGCTGATATCCAAACTTGCTATTTACTGAGTATGACTTCCAATTTCATATCGAACAACATGTTGCATATCACAATGAAACCTTACATAACAGACTTCAAAAAGACCTTATGGGACACATATGGAATTGACATGGAGAATCTTAGATATTATTGACTGAGTTTGATTATTTTAATATTAGTTATTGTTTATGTAATATTTGAACGTTGTCGTAAAAAAATTCAAAATTTTAATTATTTATTGATTCAATAATTTTTAATTATTTATTTCAGTTATGCAAGTACATATATATATCACAAAATCAAATAATATAAAAGTCATCTAAACAAAATACTCGACTGTAAATTCATACACGCATCATAGAATCGGCTTAATAGAAGTCATCTAAACAAAATACTTAACTGTAAATATATGCACATATCCCATAATCAACAAATATAAAAGTCATCTAAACAGAATACTTAGTTGTAGGTACATACACCTTAGTTATAGCTCTAGGTGCATTTAGTTGTCTAAATACTTGGGGATTCCCCCACCATGGCACCTTTCGCTCATCCATTCAGCCATCCCGTCCAAACATTATACCCTTTCTCATTATCATCTACCACCCTTTCTTTCCTCTCGTTCCTTCTATTGCAGATGCATTGTTATTTAATTTATGAATCAACATAGAATTTAAAATGAATAAGAATGAGAGTTGGGCATCTCAGGCTGACTTGGGTGTTAGGCTCCTATTTGTGCCTGACTCTCGTTTTGCAATTGGGAGGAAACTTGCTACTCAAGTATGGATGTGCATGGAGGTAGTTGTTCACATCACCGAACCAGATGTAGCATCTACACAAAAGCAACAGAACTTAGTATGGAATAAACAGATTTAAAGGGAAAAAGAGTGCTAATGGAAAACAACTTACCTGATATGGCCCTGGACTACCGCTCGAGTGAAGCATAGTCCACTGAGTACCAATTTCTAAAAAATAACGAGGATCTAAGTTTATTAGCTAATATTCCGAACATCAATGGTAATTTTTATCGAAGCTGACTTAATCATAATATCTATCACTTATCTCTATGGAAAAAAAGGTAAGAACGGCAACATGCAAGACGTAATAAGCCAGATCTATTGAAAGATGAAGAAACAAGTAATAACAAAGAGTTCTTCCAAAGAACAAGAGGAGAATGAGATTCGAAAAATATGGAAACCCCTTAACTTAAGGAATTTGAAAAGATGAAAAGTGATTTTTGATTTCTCCAGCAATTTCCATCATTTTTCATCTTCTTAAGCTTTTGGAAGAATAATGAAGTATATTGTTTTACAGCTAGGGGAGAAACCCTTTTGTAAAGTCGGATACTAATGTAGGTACAATCTCATCTTTTAATATATCTTTTACTATATAGATGGATCCCTCCCAATATCTTTTATTTTTTCTTATAATTTTAGAATTAGAATCTTTATTTCTCCTTGATTCATGTGTAAATTTTCATATTTACCCTTCTAAACTTTTACATTTAACAAGCTTAATATATTCAGATGTAACATCATGTTCCTTTGACTTTCCCTTTCATAAGTTTACTCATATTTCAAATTCTATTTCGTTTATCTACAAAGTTCAAACTCTAACTAGAAGTTTCTTTGATCTCATCAAAAAGAAAATATTTATTCTCTTTTCTTCTTCTTTTATTTTAGTTCCTCCTTAATTTCAGGCTCCATAAGGACTCGAAATCATACCACAAATTCAATTGCACAATTCAATCAATAGAAGGTCGCATGATATGATGGTAAGGTTTAAACCTTGATGATATTCAACTCTCTTCTTATACTATATACGTAAAAGATGGATCTCTCTTAATATTTTTTCCTTTTTCTCATAATTTTAGAATTAAATTCCTTAATTCTCCTTATGCATGGGTATATTTTCACATTTACCTCTATATATTTTCATATTTAACAAGTGTTAATATATTCAGATATAACATCATGTCGCTTTCATTTTCCCTTTTATTAAGGTTTATCCATTATGTTAAATTCTGTTTCATTTCTCTACAATGTTCAAACTTTAGGCAAAAGTTTCTTTTTTCTCATTAAAACTGAAATATTTATCCTTTTTCTCTTATTTCATTGTTCCTCTTTAATCTTTAGTTCCACAAGGACTCAAAATCATATCACAAATTCAATTGTACAATTCTTATTTTATATCTTATATATAAATGATGGATCTCTCTTAATGTATATATTTTTTCACATAATTGTAGAATAAAAATAATTAACTCTCATTGATTCATTTGTATATTTTCACATTTAGCCCTCTAAAAGTTTACGTTTAACAAGCTTTAATATATTCATTTGTAATACCATGTCGTTTGACTTTACATTTAATTAAATTTACTCATTATGTTGAATTCTATTTTATTTCTCTACAAAGTTCAAACTCTAACAAGAAGTTTTTTTTACTCTCTTCAAAAACAAAATATTTATTCTTTTTCTTCTTCTTTCATTTTAGTTCCTGTTTAATCTCATGGTCCACAAGGACTTAAAATCATATCACAAATTCAATTGCACGGTTTAATCAATAGAAGGTCGTATAATATGACGGTAAGGTTTAAACTTTGATGATATTCAACTCTCTTTCCCCTAAATTCACTAGCTTTTTTCTAACTATAGTTTAATTTAATGTTTTAGATTTTATAGCTATTAATTTTTTTTTTGAGTCATCGTAGATGTTTAGTTTTATTAGAATTGCATTTATTATATCGAAAGATACATCAGTACTATATTTAAGCATCGAAATGTTTAATGTATTTAGAGTTTATTTTCTTATTTATTTTACCTATAAATAAGTAAGGATTAGTTTTTTACAATGCACTTTTATTTTATTATTTCTAGAAATTAAGTTAAGATCATTATTTTAATTCGTAATTGAAATATCGAAAGCAATTTAAATTATTGATTGGTTATTTTTCGAAGAATAATCCCAACTGTACTAAACCACTTTACCTTTTCTTTTATAACATGCAGGCTTATTTTTTGATCTTTTATTGTGTAGATATGCACAATCTAGTTTTTGGTAATTAGCAATGAAAATAAAGAAGGTTGAATGTTAAATTATTTATATTTGACATCTTGAAAAACTATGGACAGTGCCTAAGCCATATTTGGATTTTAAAGAAGTTGAAAAAATCAACTTGAAAATTTGATAGTTTATTAATTTTAACTTAAAATCTCTCCTTTAATTACTTTTATGGAATACAGGTGTAGTAGTTGTTTTTTTTCTCTTTCAAAATTACTTCATTTTCCCCATTTTATATTTGTTCCACTCCATTGTATTATTGACATCAATGCAGTTCAATCTCTTAAAAATATATTATTTTTGTCCTCTAAAATAAAATATGTGAACGCTTTATTCCCTTCTTCGATTTAATATTTCATTGTAATTTCAAGCTTCATATGAAATTGAAGCGACTTCATAACTTTTATTGTATACATTAAAGTTAGATATCCCTTAAAATTCTAATTTATTTATTCTTTCTTTCCATTTATTTTCTCTTTATTCTCAACCTCTACAGGAACTCAAAATACTATATACACACATACATATATTAAAGTTAGAACTTCCCTAATTCTTTTGTATTTTTTTGCAGTTTTAGAATTAAAATCCTTATTTCTCATTGATTTATTTGTATCTATTTATGTGTCTCGAGGTGTTCATATGGCTTTCCTTTTTTTATTAATTTTACTCATTTTATTCAATTCTATTATATTTTTCTACAAAATTCCAACCTTAAGATAAAGTTTCCTTTTCCTCATAAAATACATTTTGTTTTCTTTTTATAATTTTGGTCTATTTTTCGTTTAATTTTTATTTCATTCTAATTGGTATGGTGCGATACATGGTTTTTATGGTTCAATTTCTACTAGAAACAAGTAAGTTTTAGGTAATATATAGTCAGAACAAATTTAATATAAAAAATGTTCTACCTAAATGTATCGGTGTTAATATCTGTTTCGTATTAATATTTATCTCAAGCTACATTCTTATAGCAATCAACTCACTATCATGAATATTTCATCAATTTTGCATTTCGAAAAGTCAACACAATCATTGCAAAAAAAATAGTCGTTTTAAATTATGTAACTTTAGCGTGTTGCTTGTGTAGTATGGATCTACAATTTACCATATATATTAAAGTCAAATCATACTTAATATATTTTTTCTTTTCTCATAATTTCACAACTTAAATACTTACCACTACTTGATTTAATGTACTCTCAAGAAGGTCACAAGTTCGAATCCTACAAACCACGTTTATATCTAATGTATATTAGAGCAACTTAACTTTTCTTGATTCACTTTTCCCCAGCCTTCCAAGTTTGAATCATATTTAGCTCATTTTACTTCAATATTTTGTAAACACAAAGTTCACTTAAAACATTTGATTTTTACCATAAATATCCCTTTTACTTAGAAATTTCAACCAAGATCGAAGCTCCATTCTATGATCTTATATTTTGTAGCTATTTTTTCAATAAACAAGCACGATCTTTATTCGAAATTCGTTGATTTTGTTCTCCAAAATATAGTCTCCATCGAAAATATAACATATTACAAACATTTATGATAATAATATTAAGAACTGAAAAAAGAGTAATACTAAATAATAGAAAAGCGTAATAGATACACACATACATGAATTGGGTGCTATAATTTATCTAAAGCTTTTATTTTAAGTGAACCAACAAGCTCATGTAATATGTATGATATAAAATAAATTGCCTTAGTTTTCAAATTCAACCTCATCTTATTCAAAGTAGTCATTTTAAATAATTAACCATGATTAATGTTTGAATTTCATTAATTCTAAATAAATTAATATAAAAACTAATAAAAATTACGAAAAACATAATGATTGTTAATTATGTATATTAAATTGGAATGTTGTGGTAATTCTCATTTTAGTCTATTTTCTTCATTTACTCTGTTACCACCGATTCTCACTTCAACGTTGTCGAAACCAAGGAGAGTAGAAGGGAAGAATTTACAAAAGATGATAACATCAACAAAGCCTTTCAAAGGTGTCAAAGGGATGCTACATCAAAGATTAAGTGTGCAGTAAGCTTTTGAAGGGGTCGAAATGGGTTGAAAGAACCCTTTCGAAACAAATGCATCCGTTTGCATGAAGATGTTTCGAATAAGTTGAAGAACACCTACAGAAGGTGGCAAATTACAGCTACTCACATGCATGCCTAACCTTTTGAAATTGAAGGTTTCGCATTCATTCACATTCCGCAAAAAGATGTTTTGTTGGAGCAACCATTACGAAAGCATTACTAAGCCTTCCGAAACGGTCGAAACCTTTTACAGCTAAGAAAGAAAAGCTTGCTAAAGTTCAATATGACAATCTCCTATACCAGAGGAAGAGGTTCCGCATCAATAGGAAGTATGTCTTCGAAAGTTAGCTTCCCTTTAAAACCCTCGGCATATCAACACCTTCAAAACTCCAAAGATCTACCTATTAACATGTTCAAAAGCTCGGACCTATTCTTACTTGCAACAACATGGCAACATAAGACGGAGAAACATACCTATCCCTTTCGATGAAGTCAAAAGCACTCAAGTCCATTTGAAAGAAATGCGAGAGGACCTTAATGTGAATGGCAAGGAAAGGTCTCCCATGCTGCCTTTCAACCAAGTCGCACTTATAAATAAGATCCTAGGGGTCTGGTTTAGGGATCCGCATTCATTCACTTCATCCTTGTACTTTCTTAAATTTGTAAACCCTAATTCTAAAAATTAAATTGGGGATTTAATCAATTTGCACTACTTGAGTTTAATCAAAAAGATATTACAATTTTTGGATATGAAGCTTGTTTTACATACTATTGGATTCAGCATGATCCGCCTACGTTGATTTGGTCGAAAGGTTGCCTTTTGTGTGAGTCAAAACCTTTATCTTAGTTAAAATCCATAGATCTGTATGTCTTAACCCAATCCATCGAAAGGTAAGCTTTCGACGAGGTCGGAACCTTTCCATCTACTTCATATCCTAAGGTCCAACCCTTGATTTTTTTCCCAACTGCTACAAAAGGAGGTTTTGAAATGGGATAATTAAACCATGTCAACTAGTTTGGAAGGATTAATAGGAAGGGATACAGGTGTTACGACTGCGTCGAAAGATTGAATAAAGAGGAATTTTGACTTAATCAGTTGAAAAAGTATAATAAAGGGAATCAAGCCTTTCGACTAAGTGGAAAGGTTAAACAAGAATAAGTTTCAACCAAATCCACCTATTTTGAAAGGTGGTTTTAGGGGAATAATAAGGTTTTGACTAACTCTATCTAATCAAAAGGGGTTTGAAAAAGACATCTACACTTTTGACTCTATTTTGGGGCGTTAACAAGTTTTATTGTTAACATTTTTGGTGCTAGAGGGAGGGGCAATCTCATTGAACTTCCAACTCCACTTTCCTCAAACCCAATTCTATTCAAAGCTTACCTACTTTAGACTTTACATCATCATGTTTATCAAAACGAAAAGGTTCAAAAAAGGATCCTCAGAGCCACATCCAATTGGATTCTCCCATAGAACAGTTAATGATTCTAAACTACATGAAGAACAAATGATGAGATTGGAAGCTTTAGGGATCATAAAGAAAAAGAAAGCTGAATCTTATGATCTAGATAGATGGAGTTTAAACCATTTTCACATTGGCCCAACACCTATCTTTTCTTTAGAAGGAACAAACAATGAACATGATAACTTATTTGACCAAATGAGGAAAACAATTCAACTCTACACCAAAGACATAATCTTTGAAGAGGAATGATAACTGATTACCACGCCTTTGCACATAAATGGCATCAAACAACAAGTAGAACTTCAAATGGTTTTGAAAAGAAAACTGACCATTAGGGATGAAGCTTCAGAACTAAGTAATAAAAGATTTAGAAACCATCCTCATAAGACAAACTTCAAGTTGAGACTCCCTAAGGAATGCAATTTGACAAATCAATCGAGAATGTTTATTTGTTAACCAAGGAAGAGCTCAACTATTGGCCATCACAGAAGAAAAAACCTAAATATAAAAGGAATTGGGGAGGATCCAATTGTCACTACCACATGATGAATGGACATGATACAAATCAGTGTCGGGCACATGAAGGAATGGTCATTAGTTTCTACAGGCAAGGAAAGATCAATGAGTTTATAAAGAGATCCTGGTTGGATTCAATAAAGAGTCACTTTATTAAGAAAAATCTACATGGTTGGGAGTAGAATCCTCCTTGCACTTGGACATTATCTTAAATTGTTAAAGCCTTTGTCCATGCCGAGTTAGCCAGGTCAGAGTGCCTCCATGCTGAGTTAGCTAGGTCAGAGCGCCTCCTAAAGGGAGGTTAAAGAAAGCGTTAAATTGCGCCATGCTATAGCCAGATTAAAGCATCGACAAGCCCTTGGTCACGCCATGCTATTGCCAGGTTAAGGCACTTCTTGGAGGGAGGTTAGAGTAAGCCTGTGTCCACGCCATGCTATGGCTAGGATAAAGCATCAACAAGCTCTTGATCGTGTCACGCTATGGCCAGGTCAAGGCGCCTCCCGGAGGAAGGATGGAGTAAGCCCTTGGTCCCGCCATGCTATGGCCTGACCAAGGCACCGAACAATCTTCTGTCCCTTCTATAAGGCTTGACTGGAGCGCCTCTTGGAGGGAGGTTGAGTAAGTCCTTGGGTCCGGCTTGTGGATTAGCTAACCAAGTGCACCAGACAACAACGGACTAAGACGTCCAAGCCGGAGAAGCGACATATCAAATAACGGACTAAGACGTCAGAACCCGAGAAGCGACATATCAAACAATGAACTAAGATGCCCGATCCCAAGAAGCGATAT
Organism: Allium cepa; assembly: GCA_030765085.1. Taxonomy (NCBI): domain Eukaryota; kingdom Viridiplantae; phylum Streptophyta; class Magnoliopsida; order Asparagales; family Amaryllidaceae; genus Allium; species Allium cepa. The sequence goes on from CM060928.1 coordinate 90,799,330, forward strand.
ATCAAACAATGGACTAAGATGTCTGAGCCTGGGAAGTAACAAATCAAATGACGACAATTTACAGGTTCTAAAGGGTGACACATATCAAAAGAGATAGAACCCAAGGAGCGGTATAGAACAGAAGTCTTAAACAAGAATCTACAACCTCCTATTAATTATCAAGGAAGATTTTCTGAACTACACTTATCAGTACCCGAATTTGGGTTTCGGACCTTTCATTATTAAGTTTGGAGCTTCACTTACTAATACCTAAATCAGGGTTTAAGGTCAATACTAATAATCTATGGTCTTCATCATAACCGAATCTGGGTTTCAGTTACTGGAGTTTACTCAATAATGCCCGAATCTGGGCTCTAGGTTTCTATTATGAAGATTATTAGTATGGATTTCTGGTTATTCACTACTATAAAACAGGCCATTTGCATCGGTTGTTTACCCCTTTTTTGCATCAGTTCAACAACCGATGCATATGCAACCGATGCAACAGGCTTAACACTTTTGCATCAGTTCTGAAACTAATGCAAAAAGGTCCTTTTTGCATCGGTTGTTACTAACAACTGATGCAAAATATCATGGTTGGTTGCTTGAACACAGCCCCCATGTTGCATCGGTTGTAATGAAAACCGATGCAACAAAGGAACTTGTTGCATAGGTTGTTGTTGAAAACCGATGCAAACTAATCCCTCTATTGCATCGGTTTTTTATAACAACCGATGCAAACTAATCCCTCAGAAACCATTATTACAGTACTCAAATAGCTATATATATATATATATTATTGATAATATTTATATATAAAAAAGAAAGAAAAAATATGCACAAAAAAGAGAACATTGCATTCATCTTCAATTTTGTTACAGATTTTCAATTACATTTCAATTCATTGGCACTTTCATTACTGTACATTCTCGATTTCTATAAAAAAAACTACACTACACTGTGCATTGTCCTCTCTACCATCAACATTACAACTTACTCAGTCATAGTCCAACCACCTTCTGCTACCTTCCAACAACCACCTTCACCAGTTGCACACTACTTCAAATAACCTAAAGTCCTGCCACCAACCTGAAGTCTACCACCAACCTCTAACCATCCTTCACTACATAGTTCAAACTTCACTATACAAACTCTCCAACATCCATACCACAGTCTTACTCCTACCTGAACCAAACTTCTGATTGCACCATAAACAACACCACACTGCAACTCAACATCCCCACCGAAATAAAAGCTGTCATTGCCCAGAGCACATACAACTCCACCACCCAGCAAGAAACCCAACACATCCATTCAACCACTCATAACATTTCTGCCATTAACCACAAACCCAAAGCAATCACCAAACCCTGAATATTCACAACCAGTGACCCTACCATCATTTTCTCAAACCACACAGCCATTTCGACATCAGAAACTCCACCACATACATCACCCTACAAGCTCAAATCGGTACCTTTGTTCCACCAGACTGCATCAGTGCAGTCATCATACATCCTCAATCCTACTTCCCCTCTGTGCCACCATCACCTCCTATCGCAACCGCACGCAACTACTGACCATCACCAAGTTTCCACAAACTTCATTCACCACTGACAACAAGCAATTGAGCCAACCCCCTTCCACAATCTCCTCATTTCCATAGCATATACACCTCCATCCGCTGCCTAATTTCCAATCTACTGCATCACTACTAAACTACCTTACTGTTGTGACAAACATCAATACACAGTCTAACTTCCCAAACCATTACAACCATAATTCAAACCATCCCCTATCACCTCTACATTGTCCATCAGCACCCACTACACTTCACAATAAGCCTTCATCTGACCACTAACTTACATTTCACAACAGACATATCTGCTTACTGCTGTACTGCCCTCCCCTTCTCCATTCATCTACAGTACCACTTCATTATACCACTGCAAATATACGATCAACACTCTACCACTCCGACAACACTTCATAACAATAAAAATTTCTTCAATCCAGACCATCATTTGCCTCTACATTTTTGTAATTTCACGACCTGACCATAACAACTCACATCCAACAATACTATCCACCAATGAAAGTGGGCATCACGCGATCAGGTACAGATGATCTTTGAAATAAGCAAGGTACCCATTCCAGAACCAATGCCTCCTCCAAGAGGGTGGCACATCTGAAATCCTGTTTGTTCCAAATAAAATAACAAATCCAATATTTGAGTCTACAATCTCTTTCACCAAAATTTGTAAAATTGAAGTCTGACACGATTTAGAGAAAAATACAGAGTCAGTATCCAATTTGGTTTCAAAATTCTGTAAAATTTCCATGCTATTTTATTATTAAGCAAATTAGTAGGATATAAGCTGTAATGCAATAAATTTATTAACTAACATATAAGAATACATTACCATTCTTATTAGTCACTTCTGGTGCAACGTTAGAAAATTCGCACATTTTATTATCTCAGTTGAGCTTCTTGATGGATCGCACACTGCTACCTGCAGGCACCCAAACAACAGGATCAACTATAATGTTCCTATGTGACTATTAAGTTGATCTAAAAAAACTATTTATATAGACTTTTTAATTACCTTAAGGTCAAATCATATTTTCCTTTGGTCCCAAAATTTTTACTGTTTTTATTCAAACATGAATCGTTGCAAATTTGTTTTGCTTAGTTAAGCTAGATTAGCATGGGATGTAATCTATGCTAGTTCATTTTTATACAACTTTTGAACTAATAATGCAAATATGAGTTAAGCCAATTCTTTTTTGAAGAAGTATATCATGTCATCATCTAGACCATATTTGCATCAGATACAAAAGATTTTTTATCTTATTTTATTGTCAAAGAAAAAAGAAAAAGTCATGTTCACAATATGTTTAGAAACCAAGTTAGAATGATAATTGAGCTTCAAAATTTGATGTATATGGAGTTTATGCATTAGAAGGAAAAATATATGCAATAATTCAACAATGAAAAAAGTGATGAATAAAATATGATTTTCGGTACCATGAGATTTGTATTGACTTGATCTGTAACATAGTTAATGAGTTTCAGTATTTCCTCAAATTTAGACTGGCATAATTTTTGATACCATAACAGGATAACACTTCACAGTTACACACAAATCAATTAGCAATGCGTTTGATCAATCTTTTCACATCTAACAAACTTATTAACCTTGTTAATATACATGACACTTTCTCTTATTTGCCAATTATTATTATTATTCTAAATAGTTAGGTGGTAGTACATAGTTGTATTATGAGTCTTAGATAACATATATCATACTAAAAGTTCCATAAATTTTCATATAATACTCAAAGAGGATAAAAAGGGCAAAAAACTGGGAAAAAATGCATGAAAATGTTCTATAATAAAAACTTACAGAACAATCATTTGCTGCCTGTCCATTGCTGCACTCTTCCTCACAGCAGTGCATTGATCATACACAAATTTCACAACATTTCACCACTATACCACTTACCATATCCAACATTCTACCACCTGACCACTTCCTTCCTGACCATCAAGACCTATACCATTGCAAACTGCCTTGTATCCACATACAAACTGACCTTCCACTGCATACCACTGAAACCTCCCCACTGCCTGCTACTATTCCCTGTGCACTTCACCAATAAACCTTCTCCATCCCACATCATAGCATTTCCAGTCCCTCATCGATAAACTACAATCTTACCCACATCCACTGATCCTCCATCCAACAACCATAGCATAGTAGCCACTGTCAACACACATTTTCACAATGCAAAGTTCATCCACTCGTCATAAACAATTCTCCTTCACTTTCCACTGTCAAACAATCATGTTCTGAACTCAAATATTCTGGAAGAAGTATAATATACTAAAACAGATTAATAATAAAAACTTACAGAACAACTATGAGGTAACATGCACATTGACTTTATTTCTCACCGAACACTGTCGAAGCGAAGCAATTCAATTTGAGATAAGGGATAATTAACCGACAGATAATTGAGCTCTGAGATTAGGAAATTTGGTGGTAAGCGATAAAAACACTAACTTGATAAACAGTACAATAATTTATAAATATGAAAAGCATTCATGCCTATAGCAGTATAATACTAATTAAATAATGAAATTAGTATTTACCATCTAATTCTGATTGGCTGCCTATAGCAAATTCATGCCTTGCATTGTGTTCCTCTCAATTTTGATTTTCACATGGTCTACTATCAACTATGAAGTATGGTAGAATACAAATGATGAAATCAAGTCAAAATGCTACTTTGTCTTTTTCTTATATGTGCACATGTACATGTTAGTATAGATATTGTGCTTATGAATAAAAAGCATGGGCAGGTAATGTTAGTGTAAATGCATAAGAGAAGGTGATTGACTATATCAGAGTTAAGACAAAGGACGTGCACTGTTGGAAATGGGTGTGCCCGGTGTTTTCTACCCAAAGGTCGCAGTGTGTTGTTACAAGGCAATGATGAACTATCTTCCTACAAAAATCATGGAATAAATAATATAAAAAGGATACGAGTCGGTCCCATCAAATTTACCATGTAGAGTTGATACTCTACAAGGTATAGGAGCCATGAGAAAAGCCGTCAATCTAGCAACAAAATCAATAAACTATCATTACTAGCTGGTATAACTCAACACAAATTAAAATTATTATACCTCTATTAAACCAAAAAAAGGAGCCATGAGAAAAGATAGAAAAAAATTATCCATCAGTACTGGTGCTCGTTTTTGCATGGCCATAAACTATTATTACTAACTCTCTCTAATGAATTTATTATCACATACAACAAACTAACATGTTATACACGTAGAAAAATATGGATATGACTATTATTACCTCGAAATGTTTATGCCAAATAATTTGTCCACTGAAGCAAAATGACTGTGCTGCTAAAACAACCTATATATGTATCATCAATAAGCACGAATGTTAACATCTGAATAAGCACTTTGGTTACAGAGTTATGAACTAAAGTACCTTCCAAGCAAGGGAGAAACCGAGTTGCTGAGCCACATAATGACTTCCAAAGAAGCATAGAAAACATAGCAGTGCAACAAGTGACCTAGCTTTTTTATCGAGATTAACATAGAATCGCCAGACATAATATTGGCCACCGGAACAATCACCGCCTCCCCTAACTTCAAACTCGAACTTCCCCAATCGACCATCAAAATCGCTACATCCCTATAACTCCACCACATTGACCTTCAGAGCAACCCTCAATCGAACAATTCCCTTCAACCAAACTCCACAACAACCTCAAAGCACATCGCTACCACCTCCACTCAACCTAAATCGCCACCTAATTCACAGTCGAATCAAAACATTTGTTTTGATTTGGTTTGAATTTCAATTTTTTTTTTGAGGATTTCGATTTGGGAGGAACTGCTAATTTGGTTTGAAGTTAAAATTCACAGTCGAATTTGATTTGAAGTCGTTCAATTGAACGAATATAAAGTTGCTTTTGTTTTTTTCTTAACGTATTACAGGGGAAGTGGAGGGATAAATGAAAGCTAAGTGGAAAATGAAAAGTTAAGGGAGGGAAAATGAAAGTTGGAGTAGCAAACCGATGGAAAATGAATGCAAACTAATGTAGTTGCATCGGTTGAATTTAAAACCGATGCGATTAAAACTAATTTGCACATACCAATTGCATCGGTTGTTGGTGACAACTGATGCAAATTTGATTTTTTAGTACCTATTATTTTTCATGTACCAATTGCATCGGTTATTAAGATAGAACTGATGCAAATAGTTCTATCTGCATCAGTTTTTACTTCAACTGATGCAAATGAGGCGAAGCAATATGCACTTTTTGTACTAGTGATTACCCACTAATACCCAAATCTGGTTTCAAATCTTTTGACTTTTAAATTTCATTCCTTAATGCCCGAATCTGGGTTTCAGAGAAAATGATATCGAGATTTCTATGAATTCCTAATCTTTAATTAAGCTCAAGATCAACTTTACTAATGCCCAAATCAAGGTCACTAGATTTCTACTACAAACTTTCAAATAACGATTTCTGGACTTTTATTACAAAATTATTATTGACTTTCTATTAGCAATCTCCAAAGGAAGAATTTTTAAACATTTTATAATTGAATCCAGAATTGTGTTTCTAGTTCTCTATCATTGGATTTCTAGTATTCTATCAACATAATTGAAGTTGATTTATTGGCTTTCTTATCATTACCAAAGATGGATTTCAAGACTTCCAACCGTATTCAATTATAGAATTACTTTTCACCTATTATCATATGTTCACATAATGATCCGTTAACCTCACAAATAATGTTGATAAACTTCAAAGTAGATTTCAAGTTAATGACAAAGAATATTGTTTACTTTATACTTTTTAGGGAAATAAGATCAGAAAGGAAGAATTAATGGGCCAGCAAATACAAAAACCATAGTCCAAGTTATCAGAAAGCATATTCAGAAAGGGCTACAAAGCAGGTGATATTTACATAATTTAGAAAATTATTTACAAGTATACAACTCAAGTGTATGTTTTACAAATCCTGAATAGTCTTATTTGGGTTTTCAGCAATTAAAGGATCGACAATATGCTGAATTGCTATACAAAGAATCTCTTTAAGCTTCTTTCCTTTTTCCATATTTCATCAACATCATCAGTGGAATCAATGTAAGCCTTTAAGGCACGATTGAAAGCTTTAGTAGCGCCTTTGAGAGTTTTTTTTGCCTTTCTAAATCTGCAATGTACTTTCGAAGAAGATTTTTGTCATGTTCAAGTTTCTAAATCATGATTGCATACTCATTTATGGGTTGTGAGTACCCCACTTTCTGTTGGTCGTCAAAATATCTCATCATTTTGAAATTTACCTTTCTGCACCATTCTCCTACTACACTCTCGTCTAAGCCAGGAGGAGGGTTATCCATAGTTGGAAATTTTTGAATAGCTAAAGATGACGAACTCGTTGAATTCACAATAGACGAGGCAATCAGAGAAATTGGCAAATAATATTTGAATGTTGTCCCCCATGATAAACTCTAAGGATTTACACCACGCTTGACTGTCCTTTAGTTTTATCTCTAAGTCACTTATCTGTTGAAGGAGCTCAGACATATCTTGATCGAACTCAATCAAGGGGTTTGATTTAACATGACGCTTTAGTTGAAAAATTGTTTCGTCTTTATTCTTGATGCCCGCTTCGAGATTTGTAATCTGATTGTTAAGGTCTCTAATAATCATCTTCTGAAGAAAAAATTTCCTACGCCATTCTTATTCTTCATTGTTTCCCTGAAGGCGAGCAGACAAAGGATCGTTATAGAACTTTCTATTTTTAATATCTGCTAACAACCTATCTCTTATACCGATAAAACAAGATGTTGAATCTAACGAGAGCGACGTGGTAGATAGATGTAGCTCCTATTTAAACAAACAAGAAGTAAATAAAGTCAAGACTTAAATAACCAATCTCTTTTATTATAATAATAAAGTATTACAGCTTAAAAAGAAATAAAACAAAAGGTGCGATTTTATTAGACACTTATTTTATACTTAAAGTTGAAAATGACGTTTTTGACTTTGTTCAAGGAATTTACCAAAAGAGCAACCGTTGAATCAAAAGGGGCATTAAATCCTTCCGAGGTAATAACTAGAGGATATTTGCTATAATTTTATTCCTCTAAAAGATGACTATCACGACCACATTTTAGTTTGCTATGATATGTTCGAATTTCCTTAAGAAGTTTGTTATCCCGCCTTTTAGCAAGGCCGTTAAACCAAGAAACTGACTAGAAATCAAAGGCAGTTCGTCCCGAAGATCAGTCATACGCAGGTTCACTATAGATATCGACAAAATTTTGCCCAAGTATGGATCGGGCTATAATTGATATGATGAGACAAGAAAAGCCATGAAAGCCAGTGTTCCAAATTTCAAGTAAATCCAAGTTCGTATGCTTAAGATATGATCGATGCAAAATTGAACATTGTCCTCGTTCGTATCCATCGGGTTTAGTGCACTTTGTATCCATTGATTCGTGGGACTTGTTTGTATCCACAAAGCATACACTATTCGTATCCATCAAGCATGCCCCATTTCGTATCAGTCCGAGCTCATCCCACTTCATATCCATCACATACCTATCTATTCGTGTCCATCACCATGAAGACTGTCCTATTCGTATCCATCGAAGATTGTCCTATTCGTATCCATCGAAGACTATCCTATTCGTATACATCGAAGACGGTCTACCCCCATTAACAAATGTGCGAGTATCTAGTTTGTATCGATTAAGTCAATGTAATCAATCGATACGAACAGAACAACGCAACCGATCGATGCGAACGAGGTGGCACCATCGATCGATGCGAACGAGGCGGCACCATCGATCAAGGTGAAAACCTTGGAATGACTCGGTCAATTCGGTATCGAAAGTGGATCAATCCAAGAATTCAGTGCCACGTCAACATGTCGACACATGCTCGGATCGATGCGAATAGAGCGATGCGAAAGGACCAATGCAAACCAAACAGCCTACTGAAAACCCAAACTTGCATCGATCATAGCTCACAATCTACAAGTCCAAATGCTATGAAATTTTCACAGGAGCTTACTTACGACCTAAGGAATATTCACGACAAATTTCGACTCGATTGGATCAAATCTTGATCGATACGAAATTCGTTTGTATCGATCACGGATCGAGTCGAAATCACCTGAGATTGATCACATGGGCCCACTCACGTGCCAGAAGAGGTCTTCCGAGATATGAGCGAGATATTTACATTCTATGCCTGTGAATAACATCCTAGAGCCAACAGGAAAGGGACTGGTTGATTCTTCAACGTTCAAACTGTGCCGAATCCGTTTTTGCACTTCAAGGCTACTGTTGTACTCGAAATTCATCACCGTAATCCGCTGTAATCAGCAAGAAAACATCAATAAAGTGATCAACTTCAAAGTGGACGTAGGTCGGATTGCCAAACCACTATAAACTCGGTGTTCTTTATTGCTTTCTTCTTAATTTTCTGAGTCTTCATTTTTAATTCTCTAAATACTTGTTATCTGTGATTTGTGATTGTGAACTGGTGCTTTCATCGACAATAGGGTGTTTGCGACCATTTTTTGCGCAAACATTTTGGTGCTTTCACTGAGAAGGCTGAACTCAGCAACTCTAAAGCTTGGATTTCAAATTTGAAAGTTTGAAGACTTGGATCTGGAAAGCAATGGCAAGGCAATCAGCCAGAAGATAGAGGAATGAAAGAAGTCAACATGAAGGGAGTCAGGAGGCTTTCTCAGGAGCGAATCAGGCTTCAGTCTTCATCACCCGGGACGAGATGGAGATGATGATGGGAGCTACGCATAAAGAGCTTCTGAAAAGACAAGAGGAGATGATGTAGAATTTGCTCCGACAAACTGGACAAACTAGAATGTAGAGTCAAGGGAATGCAACCGCAGGAGATGCTGGAGATAGGAGTCAGGAGCACGGAGCAACTAGGGTTCAGAATAGGGAAGGATCGTCAGGAGCAACACCAGAACATAGGGGCACTTGCGCGGAGCATATTGATCCAACCTCAGGTAGGATACCAATGGAGCTGTTCTGCATGGCATAGATAGAGGAATGGATGCTCATCCAAAAGACCGGATTCCAGGATTCCCTCGTGAACTTAAGGGGCAGGTCAGAGGCAATGGACAAGGAACACTGCTTGGCAACAGCGACAGACTAGTGGAGATGGTCAGGCGAGCCATGAGAGGCGGACTAGTGAATAGAGATATGGACGACGTGAACAAAAGCCCCTTCGCTCCCGCAATTAGACAGACTAGGAATCCACCAGAATTCAAGCTACCAACACTGGAGACGTACGATGGGAGAACGGATCCTGTAGTTCATCTGACACGATACATGAGGCATATGGAGGTGTTGGAGGCATCGGAGGAGGTCATGGCCCGGTGCTTTCCATTGTATTTGACAGACATAGCAGCATTATGGTTTAGACAATTGGAGAGCGGATCCATTCGGACGTGGACCGATTTGACTGAGAAGTTTATGAGGCAATTAAGAGTTCACATTTCAAGGCACAAGAATGTGATGAGTTTGGCAACCCTAAAGCAAAGAACCGGGGAATCTTTAAGGAACTTTCTGACGCGATTCAATGCAGCGGCAGCATCGGTGGGTCGACCAGATCCGTCCATGGTTTTGATTGCAGCTGTATCTGGCATAGCTGATGGCACAGAATTTAAGAATTCATTGACAAGGGATCCCCTCGTGGATCCAGGAGAATTTTATCATGAGGCTGAAGGATTTTTACAATTAGAGGATGCAAATGCTAAAAGAGAGGAAGGAGAAGGAGTCGATGTTTATGCAGTCAAGGGCGAAAATCCTCTTGAAAAAGGTGCATGAACCGATAAAGGGAAACAAGAGGCCGATGATAACAATGATGGACCAAAGCGACCACGAACGGAACCAAGATTCACCTCTTATATAGAGTTGAATGAGACTTTAGAGCGGATCAACTAGGATACGGGGGGGGGGGGGGGGCAGATTCCTAATCGAAAGCCAATGAGAAGGGATCCGACCAGCAATAAAAGAAGATTCGACAAGTATTGCTTATTCCACGAGCTGAATGGTCATAGCACGAATGATTGCCGGCACTTGAAAGACGAGGTTGAGGGGCATATCTGGAATGGTCTCCTATCGCAGTATGTGAGAAGTGGAACAACAGCGGTGGAATGGGAGCGGCCACCACCTGCATCAACTGGGAACGGCTCAAGACCGCGGAGTCAGCTCATCATCAATTGACTGAAATAATGAAGAATAAGTGGAACACTCCACAACAACGTGATTAAGTCATTAGCACATGTACAGGACCGCGAACGATCCTTAGGCATGCTCAGGTACGACTATTAATCGCATCGGTGTAGGTGTGGGCACTTTGACGTCTTTGCATTTCTTTTGTTTTCTATGTCTCATGTTCGGACTTGGTTTTGTCGAACATTTTTGTTGAATGCATCATTTTAAATGTAAATCTACTATTAGTGATTCCATAACGGCTAAGCCACTTACACATGTACGAGTTCGCGAACGATCCTTAGGCATGTTCTGAGATGGCGATAAACTGCTATAACAAATAAGTCACAAATTCACTCGAACGTGAAATCTGACGTTAATGATACTAAGTCCCCTCGGGCACACAACTCGTCTCGAACGGCACCAGACCGCGAACGGTCACAACCCGCCTCGAACGGCACCCGACCGCGAACGGTCGCAACCTGCCTCGAACGGCATCCGACCGCGAATGGTCACAACCCGCCTCGAACGGCACTCGATCATGAACGATCACAAATCGCCTCGAACGGCACCCCAACCGCGAATGGTGACCATTCTCCGCGAACAGCATCCGACTTCGGACGGTCACATACCATCTCAAAGGACATACGATCTCGAACGATCGTCATTCAAAGTCAAGTAAGACTGTCAATCTCTTTTACAGGTCATCAATGGGATATGAACATCCAGCTTATAGTATTACAAAACACACATTTCTATCGCAAGGCATGTCATGGAGGGCAAGTGTTATCCTGCCTTTTAGCAAGGCCGTCACACTAAGAAATTGACTAGAAATCAAAGAGAGTTCGTCTCGAAGATCGGTCATACGCAGGTTCATTTTGGACATCGATAAAATTTTCCCCCAGTCCGGATCGGGCTACAATTAATATAATGAGACAAACAAAGCCATGAAAGCCAGCATTCCAAATTTCAAGTCAATCCGAGTTCGTATGCTCAAGATATGATTGATGCAAAATTGAACATTGTCCTCGTTCGTATCCATCGGGTTTAGTGCATTTCATATCCATTGATTCGCGGGCCTTGTTCATATCCACAAAGCATACATTGTGCGAATCCATCAAGCATGCCCCAATTCGTATCAGTTCGAGCTCGTCCCACTTCGTATCCATCACATACCTATCTATTCGTATTCATCACCATGAAGACTGTCCTGTTCGTATCCATCGAAGATTGTCCTGTTCGTATCCATTGAATACTGTCCTGTTCGTGTCCATCGAAGACGGTCTACTCCATCAACGAAAGCGTGGGTATCTAGTTCATATCGATTAAGTCAATCCAATCGATCTATAAGAACAGAACAACGCAACCAATCGATGCGAATGAGGCGGCACAACTGATTGATACGAACAGAATGGTTAAGATCGATACGAACAGGGCGAAAACCTTGGAATGACTCGGTCAATTCGGCATCGAAAGTGGATTGATCCAAGAATTCAGCGCCATGTCAACATGCAGACACGTGCTCGAATCGATGCGAATAGAGCGAAATATGAAAGGATCGATACGAACCAAACAGCCTATCGAAAACCCAAACTTGCATCGATCATAGCTCACAATCTACAAGTCCAAATGCTATGAAATTTTCACAGGAGCTTATGTACGACCTAAGGAATTCATGCCAAATTTCAACTCGATTGGATCAAATCTTGATTGATATGAAATTCGTTCATATCGATTACGGACCGAGTCGAAATCACCTGAGATCGATCGCGTGGGCCCACTCACGTGCCAAAAGAGGTCTTCCGAGATCTGAGCGAGATATTTGCATCCTACGCCTATAAATAGCATCCTAAAGCCAACAGGAAACGGACTGGTTGATTCTTCTACGTCCAAACTCCGCCGAATCCGTTTTTGCACTTCAACGCTACTGTTGTACTCGAAATTCATCACTGTAATCTACTGTACTTAATTGTAATCAGCAAGAAAACATCAATAAAGTGATCAACTTCAAAGTGGACGCAAGTCGGATTGCTAAACCACTATAAACTCGGTGTTCTTTACTACTTTCTTCTTAATTTTCTGAGTGTTCCTCATTTTTAATTCTCTAATACTTATTATCTGCGATATGTGATTGTGAACTGGTGCTTTCATCGACAATTGGGTGTTTGTGACCATTTTTGGCACAAACAACACCAAGAAAATCAAAATGAAGTGAGGATGTTCCATGTAAAGTCTCTATAAGTCTCTAAGAAAGCAATATCTAGCTAATTTTGAATATTTCAAAAGCGGAGCCTTTTCTAAATAATCTCATCTTAGTCTAACATACTTGCTTAAATAATCTTTAGAAACAGAGTTTCCTGAGATACATTTATTTTTTGATAACATAATAAAATGCAATTAAATATAAAAGAAGTTAGAATAGGAAATTTTTAAATCGATGTTATTATAAAATAATAAATGTTTGTACGGTTCTTATAAAATTGACCTTTTGAATAACTTTGAAACAAATTTGCCCTTATAATACTTAAGTTTTTCATAAGGCAACTCATAAGGAATCGATTTGACTCGTGGTAAATTGAGCAAGCCCTCGAGTGTGGATCCTATCCAAATTCGTCCAAATATCTCCTATGTAAATGCCTAAGTAGACCCCCATTAATGTCACCTTAGTATGAAAATTCTATAGTCGGATGTCTGTAATAGGCTTTGTATAGAAAGTTTACAAGGATATTCCTCTCTTCAATCAACATCCAAAAGAGTGTAATTAATACCCTATTCTCCTTCAAAAGTCTATCATATCGAAGGCATGCCCTCTTTAGTCAGGGGGCAGCTTCTTGATCTTTGAAAATCGCTAACACTGGTACACTCTCATTAAGACTATAATACTTGTCAAAGAGGGTATTATGTTCTTTTAACTACTTATCTAACTCTCGATACAAGTTATTTATTTCTGTTTGTTTTCTTTCAAGCTTTGATTTATATAGTTGGATGGATTTTCTACTTGTCTAAAATAAAAGATATCAACTATTATTATCTTGAAATTGAAAGCCATTTAAACAAGGAATCACATACCTGAGAGGCAGAACTGAAGTTTGTAAGACATGCTTTTTCTATCTTTATTCTTCAACATTGATGTTAACGGCCCTTTCTTGAAGGTTAAAAGGCTGGGGGGGCTCGGGTAGGCTTGGTTCACGAATATTTGGATCAGGGATGACCTTTATTGAAGCCTCAGTGATGTCATCACCATCTTTTTCATAAACGTTGGCCTTACCACCCTTATTACCACCTAAACCATGGCCTTTATCTTCATTATCGTCATTATTTTTATCATCGTCATCATTGTAATTGTCATCGCCATCATTGTCGCGTTCTTCGACGATGGCTTCAACTTCGTCACTTTCTTCATCAAAATCAGAGTTTACTTCGATAGAAGGGAATTCAAAAGATAAGATTTTGGAAGCATCAATCTCCTCTCTCTTAGGGACTTCAACTTCCTGCTCCATTTCTTTGACTTTGTCCATAAATATAGTGATAAGAGCAGTGTCGAGTTAAGGAAAACTCAAATTTGGGCATTTCTCAATGTTGTCGGTGTAGGCAAGCATAAGGGCATCCTCATAAGAGTTTACAATGATGTTGTCAAGGAAAGTATTCAACACCCTTTGCTTAACATCAGAGATAGTGTTGACAGCCAACTTTAAGGAACCTTTCTTTTTCTCTAATTTCTTCCGGAGAGAGGATTGTTTGGACACCATTCAAGCCTTTTCATCTTCGGACTCTTTCAGAGCCATTTTCAGAGCCAAATTTTCAGCCGCTATAAGTTGTTTTGCTTTCCTCTCTTCAGAAATAATAGACTCTTCTTGAGCGAGAGAGGCTCCAATATTTCTTGTTCCTTCATAGCATTATTTTTATCAATAGACATAGAAATGATCTGACTGTTCAAGGTTGAGATTTCATCTTGAAGCCTGGATGTCTCCATAGAAGACTTTGATGCGTTTTCTTGAAGAGGAAACCAATTTTTGGAAATATGAAAAGAAAAGTATAACATAAGTCAGCATTCAGAAAGAAACGATAATAATAAGGTTAAATAATACGAAACATACTAGAAGTTGTTGTTTTATTAGAGATCGACAGTGACTAACCGGGTGAGGAACAGAAGAAGGAGGGTGAACAGAGGTAAAGGATGCATATTTTAGGATAGATTGAACTATTTTTTCAAAATTGCTTGAAGGCACTGGTGAGATGGGTCGAGAAGGGTTCAACTCCTAAGAGGGAGTGGAAGTTATCCCAAATCTTTCTTCATCTACTTAATGACATGAGGAGAGTAGGAAACGACGATGCAAGATAGAGGATCATCTTTTGAGGGAGTTGTTTTGGATCGATTGAGAGAAGCTTCAACAATAGGACTCTCTAAAAAAATTCCCACATCGACAATCTCACCCTCTTCCCATGGCGAAGAATCCAGAGCTTCAATAATCTTAGCCTTCTTGAGAGATGGGCCCTCTTAGCTACCTTGCCCAATTTTCTTTTAGCAATCATCTACGACCTAGTGATGGCCTGAGTTAAGGATGATGCACCAGATATGGAAGTTGAAAGAACGGATCACTTGTGATTAATTCAACCTGAGGAGCAGTTGCTGAAAAATCAAAAGAATACAAGTTAGTCAAATAATTTGAGAAGTAACATAACAACAAACTGCAAGTACTATGTTTGATCTTACCAGAGTGATCTAAGCAAATTGGAGACGTGGGAGAGAATTTCAGAGGATTACCCAAAGAAAAAAAGTGTTTACTCCGAGAAGTATATTGAATAATGGGAGGTTGACCAAGGACTCATTGGCTGGCGGGGAGAAGAAAATTGTTTTTGAAGATTTGATGGAGTCAACAGTGTAAGCTATTTCCAATGCTACTTGAGCCAGAAATCAATAGCCTTACGGTTTTCTTATCTTCATCATTGAGAACTTTAGAAGAAGGGCCTGACAAAGAAGTGTAGATTAGCGATAAAAGGTAACTGAATAAAGATAAAAACTATGATCAACCCACGAGGAGAAGAAAAGATTCCATTAATGTTAGGAAAGCATTTGACAAAGAAGAACTGCATCTCCCAGTCTTTAAACTTGTTCACCCCTTTCGAGATTAGCTTTTTGGGAGGGTTAGCTCTGAAAATTTAGTTGTTTGGATTGTTGAGTTTGACTATTCGAACCAGATAGTTGAGAATTTCAGCAATTAATGATGAAATGCCCAACTCTAGAGCCATAAGCTCCATGGAGAGAAGGTACGTGTATACTTTGGGAGATAACTGGATAGGTGCAATGCCTAGGTGAGTCAAAAACTTGGACAAGAAATCTAGGAAAGGCAGGAAGCCACCATGCTAAATATGAATGGAAGTATAGGCCAAATATCCTTTGGGTGGATTTTGAATGGTGTCCTTGTCGCTTGGGGAAATGGCTAACACCCCAGTCACGCCAAAGTCGTTTAGAATGGTGTCAACTTCATCCTGGAAAGATATTAGAGAATGTTTTGAAACCGCTTCAACTTTCTTTGAAGAGGATTCAACCACTGGTACTATATCCTTTTCATGTTTCCGAAATCCTTTTTTCACACCTATGATCTTGTCAGCTAAAATTATTTCAGTAAAAGTTATAATTTGTTCCATTAATTAACATTTTTCAAGGACGTCGAAAACCAACTGCAATAATTCAAATATAAACCAAAATTTATGATTTCATATTCTTGAAAGAATGTTAAAGTGAATTTAAGAAATCAAATTAGTTGAACTTCAATAGTGTCGAAGGGGTAAATGGAATGGGAACACCTACAAACACCCTTCGACAATATCGAAAGCCCAAGGAAGATTTTACTATTAAAAGGAACATTTAAAACCTACACAACTAATTTGAATACAAATATAAGCTTACAATGTTCAACAAAGAGGAAAAATAAACCTTTCGACAATGTTGAAACCCATGAACTTTGTTTTACTAAAATAATATGAACGCTATCGAAACTCTATATACCAAGTGAGTCGAAAGACTTAGGTTTAAGAAAAATCAATATAAATAAAAGGGATTTAGGACGTTTCGATGGTGTTTGTATAAAATAGTGATCAAATCTCAGTTAAATACAATGAGTTTCGAGTAAGTCAAAAAGGAGTGTATGGTTTCGAAAGCATACCAAACCAAATTTGAATCGATATGTCAGGTTTCGATCATGTTGAAAGGTTTGATTTGATTTTTAACTTAAACAAAATATGTTTTCGTCAATCTAATTCATGGTGAGAAGAGTGAATTACTAACTCCCAACATCTTCTAAAGTAAACTAAAATTAGACATGAATCAAAAGGCAGATTAAATTCACTTTTACATACACTAGGTTTCGAATCCTTTAAAATGGAAGTTGGATTTTCAAAATTTTGTATCATCTGATACATTAAGGCGACATCCTCGAAAGGTATCAAAAGAGTGTCGACATGTACTCTTGCTTTCGAAGAAGTACGCTCCTTATCGATCACAGCAACTCCCTCGAAGGGGTTCACTTAAAGGTGAATACATGGACCCCTTTCGACCCCTTTTAAAGAGGTCGATATGCTATAATAAAATTGACCGCCTCAACCTCCTTTCGAAAGGGTTGAAAAGTCAATTTAAACTTAGCCTTCTCTTTGAAGCCACTGGAACAGTGTCTGCTTCCCCAATTCAATTTTAATCTGATACTCCAAAATATTTACAATGCAAGTGATTCGAGTGTGAATTTATGCCCAATAACAATTAAAACTCCAAATTCAAGCTTAAAAAAATTTGAATTAAGCATAATAAAGTCTAAGAATAGGTTCATATGCAGTACTAATGAATGGTTAGAAATCAAATTGAATTTGAATTCTAACTCAAAAATTAACATCATAAATCGAATCTAAGAATAATGTCACACAAATGAAAACTCGAATCGACTATTTGAACTCAAAACAAAAACACATGTTTAAACCTAAAAAAAGTGAAATTGAAATCGAATGCGATAAATTAATTTTGGGGGGTAAAACAACTAGCAAACACCTTAATCTGAAATTATGTTGAATAAAAATATAGATTTAAATGGAGGTTGTAATTTTTAATTTTTGGCTGTCAGCTTTCAATGGCAGGTAAATGAAAAGGAGAAGAAGAGGGCGCGATTTATAAAAGCAATAGAGGCAAAGAAGGCCATCTGAGCATATTTAAAAGAATGATTAGGATCAATCTGGGAATATCAAAAGGAGGGAAACTTTGTAGGTTTCAAAATGGTTGACTTGGAAAGTCAAGAGCATCACTACGTAAGGGGAGGGGGAGGGCGAGTGTTATCACCGATTCTCACTTCAACGTTGTCGAAACCAAGGAGAGTAGAAGGTAAGAATTTACAAAAGATGATAACAGCAACAAAGCCTTTCAAAGAGCCGAAGGGTGCTACAACAAAGATTAAGTGTGCTATAAGGTTTCGAATAGGCCGAAAGGGGATGAAAGAACCCCTTAGAAACAGATGCTTCCGCTTGCATGAAAACATTTCGAATAAGTTTGAAGAATACCTTTCGAAGACAGCAAATTACCGCCACTAACATGCATGCAAAACCCTTGAAAACTGAAGGTTTTGCATTCATTCACATTTCGCAGAAAGGTGTTTTGTTAGAGCAATCCTTTCGAAAGCATTATTAAGCCTTTCGAACCAGTCGAAACCTTTCACTATTAAGAAAGAAAAGCTTGTTAAATTTCAATATGACAATCTCTTATACCATAGGAAGGGGTTCCACATCAATCAACAAGTATGTCTTCAAAAGTTACCTTCTGCTTTAAAACCCTCAGCATATCAACACCTTCGAAACCCCAAAGATCTACCTATTAACATAGTCGAAAGCTCAAGCCTCTTCTTACTTACAACAACATAGCAACACAAGGTGGAGAAGCATACCTATCCCTTTCGATGAAGTAGAAAGCACTCAAGACCATTTGAAAGCGATGTGGAAGGGTGCCTTAATGTGAACGACAAGGAAAGGTCTCCAGGTCCGCCTTTCGACCAAGTTGAAAGGACAGATTCGAAAGGTGTCAACCCGCAACTATAAATAAGACATTCGAGGTCTGATTTAGGGATTCGAATTCATTCATTTTATCCTTGTACTTTCTTAAATTTGTAAACCCTAATTCTAAAATTAGATTGGGGATTTGATCACTTTGTACTACTTGATTTTAATCAAAGAAAGATACTGAAATTTTTGGATATGAAGCTTGTTTTACATACTACTGTTGAATATGCGATTATATGATTTTTGTTTGATGATAATAAACACATATATTCATTTTGAATGTATTTGTTAATGTACTATTATACTTTTCACATAATTAAATATATATTTGCTGAATAAAATAAATAACATAGAATTTAAATTCAAACAGATATTTTATTCAAACAAATATTCATTACAATTTTGAATAGTATAAATTCGAGCTCTCACTATACATACACAATTTTGATTACAATATAAATTCAATTACATCACAATATTTCTAATTTACAAATGCACCTCACTACATATCGCTCATTCACTCGTAATGTATCTACAACTTTATTCCAGATTGAATCCAGCATCTAAGCAATATGCAAAAATAAATATTGACGCAGTAAAATTGAAAAGGAAATATTTTTGCAGTATAAAATAAAATATGGATTTTAAAAATAATACATGCCTCGGTTATTTGGGTTGTTCGTCATCATTTAAATTCGAATTCATCATACACGAACAGCTTGTGACATGCACAGTGTATCACTGTACATGCCACAAGGTCGTGCACACCGATATATACACTTGATAAAATTACAGGGACAGGTGAGCACATGTCAAACCCAAAACACCAGGTTCAACTTAAGTGCAATAAAAATAATGTCACAATACGAGCACAAGGTCAAACCCGAGCTACTAGCTCGATTCAACACAGGTGCAAGTTCATGAAATGATCAAGTTCAATATCATAGCAAAAAGTTCAAACCAAGTGGCAGTTTTGATCAAAGAGCAGTATAACATGGACAAAGTGCACATATACACACATGACAGTGAAACAAGCCAGAGTATGCAGTGACAACATGCATGTCGGCCAGGCTGAACATTGAAGAAAATATGCAAAGCAAGTAGCATAAGACGAGACAAAATCAAGTTCAAAAATATCAAGAGAAGATGACAACAGTGGTGCAGTAGACCACAATGAAACCAAACCAATACATATATACAACTACAAGTGACAGGAAGAACAAAGTATAAAAGTCATGTATAAAGCCACATTGGAATTTATATAGTGCATATCACAGTGCAAACACCAATTGAAGTGTCATATACAAACCAGCTCTCAAGTCCAGATGACACGAAGTATGAAAACAATAAACCAGTACAATGTGAACTAGCTCGAATGAATCAAGTGCAGACAGTACAAAACCAAGTAAAGCAGAAGACCAGTGATGCAACACAATACAACAAAGACCAGTGAAGCAACTCGATGCATCACTGAGACACGAATATGTGCAGCAAATACAACTTATTCAAGTGAAAGGAAACTATACACATGAAGTCAATATGATCAAGGCAACAAGCCCAGAACCAAATTAACAGTTACAATGAGTACGGCTAGCAAAACCAAAATGGCAGTAGCTACAACACATCAAATGAAACAACACTTCAACCTGAACCAGACAGTGCACACTGCAGATACAAAGCAACTCAATGAAGTTCATCAAACCACAACAACAAGCGGATTGGTAAATGAAGTTTCATGATAAATGCCGAAGTCATGCAACAGCAGGTACAGGTCAAGTATGCCACAAAAATGAACAAAGTGCCAGAAACCAAAACAGTTTCAAGTTGAACAAGTTAGTGCCAAAGTCACAAATGACTGAAGTAAAAAAGAAACCAAATCAAACAAGCCATGGCGGTCACGAAAGTAACTCGAAGCCGTGATGAACAAGCCATCATCAAATTATACGAAATTGACAAGTCAGAGAAATCATCAACATCAAAACAAAATCGAATGGCCGAGATAAAAAAATTGACAAATTCAAATAAATGTATACAAACGAAAATCAAGGGTTTCGAACCCTATATAAATAATAAACATCATCGGCAAATCGGAATTGGAGTTCAAGCATATCACAGATCACAACAGCAATTAGGAACTCGAATCAAGTCGAGTATAGTATAAATCGAAAAAGGAATTTCACGTACCAATCTTTCAATCAAGTAAAGGCATTCAACAACTTGAAGTCGCGAACAAATCAACCGAAGAAAGCAATCGAAGCATCAGATATTAATTTAACCGGCGACTTCAACATGAAGCCCTAATTTTCAAGCAAGTGACGAGCCGCCATTTTCACAAACAAGGAACGGGCCTACATAGATAAAAGAATACAGAGACGATCTATTTTTATCTCTTCAACATTTTGGGCCGGCCTTGTTTTTAGTTGGGATTTAATATTTAATTAGGGTTTTGTTTTAATTTTTTTTTAAAATTTTGTATATTCTCTTTAAACAAATGTATTTTCTAGTCGTGTGACTAGGGGACAAACTACGTGGCGTAGTGTGAGAATTCGCAACTCAGTGGCTGAGTTGTGGCAGGATTTTGAGCATAGAGTTAAGGCTAGTCGATAGCGGGTGTCGCGAGTTTATGTGTGTAAGCGTCTGACTGCTTAATTTCTAGTAGAAACCTTGGGGGCAGCACGTAGGCAGGGTTTTATCGAAGCTGGGTAAATTCTGTGTCGTTCTATTTCTGCATTTATTATTCTCTATTATCTGTGCTGCTATTTTGATATATCTGTGTTGAAAATATTTTATAAACTTCCGCAATAATTTTTATAATTGATAGCATCACCCTATCCCCCCCCCTCTCTAGGGTGAAATCGATCCTACAAGTCGTATCAGAGCTAGGTACAAAAGCCATTTTTGTTTTAAAAATTTGATTTTTCAAAAACCAATTTTTATTTTTAAAATTTTAAATTTTAAAAGCTTCTTTTAATAATGCTTTTGGGGAGGGTCGCGTAACCGCCGTGTGAACCGCGATCTTTGGCAACAACCATGGCGAAATTCAAGGGATGAGATATCCACAGTTACAAGCGACTCTACTGGGATAGTAGCGGAACCGCCGAGTAAACTGTGATCCATGGGGGAATGTGCTTTCCATATCCATTTTTAAAAGAATTTTTAAAAGTATTTTCACTGGGAATTGAAGCAAGTATATTTAGTACTTGGAGATTGTTAGACTTGCGCCTGGCCAGCGTATGCCTAATGTCTTTAAGAACGACAGTAGACTTGTTAAATTTCGAGTTAGCAAGTATTTTCGAACTCCATAGTTGGACCACCAATGTTCAATGGTGAATATACTTACTGGAAAAATAGAATGGAAATTTTTCTGAAAACCATTGACGCATGGGATATTGTTGAGACAGATTATAGAGCACCAACTGTGATTGTAAATAATCAGGAAATAAATAAACCGAAGGATCAATGGACAGATCTAGAAAATAAGTTACAGAATACTAATGCCAAAGCTATGAATTCGATTATTTGTTCATTAGATCAGTTTGAATTTAATCATGTCTCACATTGTCTAACTGCGTAGGAAATATGGCACATACTAGAAGTGACTCACGAAGGAACATCTCAAGTCAAGGAATCTCGCCTTGCCATGCTGAGTAGCGAGCACGAGAATTTTATAATGGCCAAGGAAGAAAATGTTAAAGAGATGTATGGATGGCTTTCCAACATCGTATACAAATCAAAAGGTCTCGAAAAATCATACATGGAATTGGAAGTAGTCCAAAAAATTCTCAGAGTCCTTCCACGAAGTTTTGAAGCAAAAGTGACAGCCATTCAAGAATCGAAAGATTTAAAACAAATCAAAGTTAAAGAAATCATCGGAAATCTCACCACTTATGAGCTAGAAATGAAATTCAAGGAAGAGCGAGAAGGAGGAGATATTCGAAAGAAATTAACAGCTCTCAAAGGAACAACTGAAAGTGACGACGACGACGACGACGATGGAGCAGCAGAGTTAGAAATGGTAATAAAGAGATTAAAAAAGTAGAATCGCAAATACGGAAATCCAACTCTAAATCAAAAATTAAAAAGCAGAATAATCAAAATTTTAGATAACACAGAACAGCAAAAAATCATTTGTCATAAGTGCAACCAACCCGGACACATCAAGCCCAATTGTCCTCGACTTCAACACGGCCAAGAAAAGAAGTCAAAAAGGAAAAGTTTTGCAGCCACGTGGAATACAAGTGATGAAGATAATCAAAGCACTAGCAGTGAGAGTAAGAAATCAGATATGTGCCTTCAAGGTAATATAACCGATAGCGACAATGACGAGCCAAGCGAGGTATCAAAACTCACTCACTCAGAATTACTTATATATATTCACAAAGTAAATGGCTGTTTTGAATGACTTAGGGAGAAATATGCTAAAATTGAATCACAAAGAGATAATTTGATAGAAGTAAATGAACAGCTTGAACAATTAGTTAAAAACTATCAAAACAAACGCCCTAAGTGTGATAAGTGTCCAACATTCGAAGAAGAGATTAAAAAATCAAAATTAAATTGCTTGAAAATGAAATTCTGATTTTGAAAGAGAGTGAAAATACAAGAAGAGAAAATTATATTAAAAGGTGCACACAATTGTTAAACGAAAATGAATTTCTCAAAACACAAGTCCAACAACTGTCAACAACTTTAGATAAATTTTCAAAAATTGAAAAATCGTTGAATATGCTATTAGGAAAACAAATTGTTAATACAGTTAGACAAGGACTTGGATATGATCAATCTAAAAATGTTAGAAATGAAATTAATCAAGTCGATTCAATGTGCACAATTTGTAGAAAATTAGTACACAATCAAAATAATTGTTGGTATAGACCCGAACACATGAAAACTATACCAATTTGGGTTCCAAAAGGCACAAGTATAAAATCTCTCAAAGTAATCTGGGTGCCAAAAGGAATATATATAAATAGTTTTGGGTCTCCACAAAATTATTTTTCAAAATATTCTGCCACTAACAATCATGGACCTATAAAAACAAATAGGTCACAAAAATCTTCCATCGTATAGGTGTGGTGGCAGGCTAAGAAACAACAATAGTGTTACTTGGATTCTGGCTGTTCCAAGGACACAACGAGCGTCAAATCAAATTTCCTTAGCCTAGTACAAAGGTGACAGAATCACAATGGGCAACAACGAAAAATTATCGTAAAGGTAAAACATGTAATGGTATATTTTAAACGATATATTAAATGTGATAATCTACACCTTAGTCTGAATTAAATCAGCCAATAATGTGATGATGAAATAAATGATGATTTTGATTCTGACTTATTCAAAATTGTTGGCCTATTATATTCTTATGCCAAGAACACTATAAACAACTCTAGAGTCTTTGAATTTATTTGGTTATTTTATGGCTGACTCTATATGCATTGTTTTTTGATTATTTACATGGCTTCAATTAAAATTCAAGAGAATTTCATTTAAAAAATCGTTAAAATGATTTTGAGATATTTTGTTGCACAACTCATGATCTGGTTTGAAACATTCAACTAATAATAAGTTTGAGTGAAAAGAAATTCATATGCAGATTACACTGGTGATCTAGTTGATAGAAAAATTACTAGTGGAACGTGATTTATGATGAGACATTTAGTAACTGCATCGTTTTTCAAAGAAAATATCTGCATATTTTTCATTTCAAATAATTTTCAAAAAGCAGACATTTTTCTTGTAAAACCCCTTCCAGAAAATCATTTTTGACCTTGTTTCAGATTAGTCATTTTGAAAATTTTGGTTTTATAATTATTTCTGAATATGATTTTAAATGACTATATTAACTAATCCGACTCCCTACTGATTTTCAAAAAAGATAAATAGTGATTGAAAAAGTGATGAGTGTTGATATTAATCATATATTATAACTTGAGACGGTATATTTAGTAAATTTCTTTAGAAATTTAAACAAGAGTTATAAACACTTTGTGTTGGTAAAAATTCCATAATCATTTCTATTTCTATCATTTTCTACGACCATCACTCATCATAATCCAATATAGTATGTCAATATGTGGTGATTTAAACAGGAGTCATTCGTTTTTCATTTTATATATTTTTTTTTAAAAAAACTAAGTATTCACTCTCATTTAAAAGTCCTCACGGTTATGCATGGGTGAATTACTTGGAATTTGCTATGTGCTTCCATGCTCGTTTAAAAGTCCTCACGGGTATGCATGTATGGAACGCATATCAAAATTAATTAATTAAATAAACAAGTTGATTCTAATCCCATTTAAAAGTCCTCAAGGTTATGCGTGGTTAGAAGATACTTGAATTCATTTTTTAAAGAAAAATTGGAATACTATTAATCTCATTTAAAAGTCCTAATGTTATGCATGATTGGTAGATATTCAAATTCTTGATAAAAATATACCACAAATAGACAACACTGTATGGTTTTATATGATGACATCATTCCCATCATTCTAAAAGCGGAATATGCGCCTAACAGAGTATTTGTGATTTTTGTTTTCTTTTTTATTGAAATTTAATATTTATATTCGATTGAGTTTTAATGTTGTATTAATATCGATCACTTTATCTTTATTTTTCTAACACTATTACTCTTTTGCTGATAACAAAAGGGGGAGAGAAAAGTTAAGATTTTGTCAAATAAAATCAAGCAAATGTCAAATATTTTCTATTTGCATCTAGGCTCATTTGCATATTTTTAATTGTATGCATATATTAAGGGGGAGCTTTTTGTAGAGAGGAAGCATCAAATAGGGGGAGCAAATTGAATGATCAAATACATTTAATAAATTCAAAATCTTAAATATATGTTTGTTATCATCAAAAGGGGGAGATTGTTGAATATGCGATTATATGATTTTTGTTTGATGATAACAAACACATATATATTCATTTTGAATGTATTTGTTAATGTACTATTATACTTTTCACATAATTAAATATATATTTGCTGAATAAAATAAATAACATAGAATTTGAATTCAAATAGATATTTTGTTCAAACAAATATTTATTACAATTTTGAATAGTACAAATTCGAGCTCTCGCTATACATACACAATTTTGATTACAATATAAATTCAATTACATAACAATATTTCTAATTTACAAATGCACTTGACTACATATCGCTCATTCACTCGTAATATATCTACAACTTTATTCCAGATTGAATCCAGCATCTGAGCAATCTGCAAAAATAAATATTGACGCAGTAAAATTGAAAAGGAAATATTTTTGCAGTATAAAATAAAATGTGGATTTTGAAAATAATATTTGCCTCGGTTATTTGGATTGTTCGTCATCATTTAAATTCGAATTCATCATACACGAACAGCTTGTGACATGCACAGTGTATCACTGTACATGCCACAAGGCCATGCACACCGATATATACACTTGATAAAATTACAGGGACAGGTGAGCACAGGTCAAACCAAAAACGCCGGGTTCTACTCAAGTGTAATAAAAATAATGTCAAAATACGAGCACAAGGTCAAACCCGAGCTACTAGCTCGATTCAACACAGGTGCAAGTTCATGAAATGATCAAGTTCGATATCATAGCAAAAAGTTCAAACCAAGTGACACTTTTGATCAAAGAGCGGTATAACATGGACAAAGTGCACATATATGCACATGACAATGAAACAGGCCAGAGTGTGCAGTGACAACAT
The DNA here is from genome assembly GCA_030765085.1 of Allium cepa. Taxonomy (NCBI): domain Eukaryota; kingdom Viridiplantae; phylum Streptophyta; class Magnoliopsida; order Asparagales; family Amaryllidaceae; genus Allium; species Allium cepa. The sequence continues at coordinate 90,825,850 of CM060928.1, forward strand.
ACATGTCGACCAGGTTGCACATTGAAGAAAATATGCAAAGCAAGTAGCATAAGCCGAGACAAAATCAAGTTCAAAAATATCAAGAGAAGATGACAACAGTGATGCAGTAGACCACAATGAAACCAAACCAATATGCATATACAACTACAAGTGACAGGATGAACAAAGTATAAAAGTCATGTATAAAGGCACACTGGAATTTATATAGTGCATATCACAGTGCAGACACAAATTGAAGTGTCATATACAAACCAGCTCTCAAGTCCAGATGACACGAAGTATGAAAACAATAAACTAGTACAATGTGAACTAGCTCGAATGAATCAAGTGCAGACAGTACAGAACCAAGTAAAGCAGAAGAACAGTGATGCAACTCAAATACAGCAAAGACCAGTGAAGCAACTCGATGCATCACTGAGACACGAATACATGCAGCAAATACAACTGATTCAAGTGAAAGGCAACTATACACATGAAGTCAATATGATCAAGGGAACAAGCCCAGAACCAAATTAACAGTTACAATGAGTACACCTAGCAAAACCAAAATGGACAGCAGCTACAACACATCAAATGAAACAGTACCAACATAAGCAAGTGACACAGCCAGTTCGAACAAGTATACATGTATCAGAAAGTATATGTAGAGTATAATAAAGTCAGGTAGAAGCCTATTCTCAAGCAAATAAAAAATCAAATAAACAAGTACATATTCAAGTACACATGAAGTATACGAAACAACACTTCAACCTGAACCAGATAGTGCACACTGCAGATACAAAGCAACTCAATGAATTACATCAAACCACAACAACAAGTGGACAGGTAAATGAGGTTTCATGATAAATGCCAAAGTCATGCAACAGCAGGTACAGGTCAAGTATGCCAAAAAAATGAACAAAGTGCCAGAAACCAAAACAGTTTCAAGTTGAACAAGTTAGTGCCAAAGTCACAAATGACTGAAATCAAAAAGAAACCAAATCAAACAAGCCATGGCGGTCACGAAAGTAACTCGAAGCCGTGATGAACAAGCCATCATCAAATTATACGAAATTGACAAAGTCAGCGAAATCATCAACATCAAAACAAAATCGAATGGCCGAGATAAAAAAATTGACAAATTCAAATAAATGTATACAAACGAAAATCAAGGGTTTCGAACCCTATATAAATAATAAACATCATCGGCAAATCGGAATTGGAGTTCAAGCATATCACAGATCACAACAGCAATTAGGAACTCGAATCAAGTCGAGTATAGTATAAATAGAAAAAGGAATTTACCAATCTTTCAGTCAAGTAAAAGCACTCGACAACTTGAAGCCGCGAACGAATCGACCGAAGAAAGTAATCGAAGCATCAGATATCAATTTAACCGACGACTTCAACACGAAGCCCTAATTTTCGAGCAAGCTACGAGCCGCCATTTTCACAAACAAGGAACGGGCCGACATAGATAAAAGAATAAAGAGACGATCTATTTTTATCTCTTCAACATTTTGGGTCGGCCTTGTTTTTAGTTGGGATTTAATATTTAATTAGGGTTTTATTTTAAATTGTTTTTAAAATTTTGTATATTTTCCTTTAAACAATTGTATTTTCTAGTCGTGTGACTAGGGGACAAACTACGTGGCGTAGTTTGAGAATTCGCAACTCAGTGGCTGAGTTGTGACAGCGTTTTGAGCGTAGAGTTAAGACTAGTCAATAGCGGGTGTCGTGAGTTTACGTGTGTAAGCGTCTGACTGCTTAATTTCTAGTAGAAACCTTCGGGGCAACACGTAGGCAAAGTTTTGCCGAAGCTGAGTAAATTCTGTGTCGTTCTATTTCTGCATTTATTATTCTGCTATTATCTGTGCTGCTATTTTGATATATCTTTGCTGAAAATATTTTATAAACTTCCAGAGTAATTTTTATAATTGATAGCATCACCCTATTCATCCCCCTCTAGGGTGAAATCGATCCCACAACTACTGGATTCAGTTCATGGTTTGTCCACGTCGGTTGGTCGAAATGTCACCTTTGTGCGAGTTGAAACCTTTAGCTTAGCTAAAATCCATAGATCTATAGGTCTTAACCCAAGCATTCAAAAGACAAAACGAGGTCGGAACCTTTCCATCTACTTCATATCCTAAGGTCCAACCGTTGAGTTTTGCCCAACTGCTCCGAAAGGAGGTTTCGAAAGGGTATAATTAAACCATTTCAACTAGTTTGGAAGGCTTAATAGGAAGGGATACAGGTGTTTTGAATGTGTCGAAAGAACGAATAAGGAGAAATTTTGACTTGATCAGCTAAAAAAGTATAATAAAGGGAATCAAGCCTTTCGACTGAGTCGAAAGGTTAAACAAGAAGAAGTTTCAACCGAATCCATTTATTTCGAAAGGTGGTTTTAAAGGAATAATAAGGTTTTAACTAACTCTATCTAATCGAAAAGAGGTTTCGAAAGAGACATCTACACTTTAGACTCTGTTTTGGGGGTGTTGACAAGTTTTCTTGTTAACACACTCTTTCAAAAAAAGAAAACATATAAATTCAACCACCATTGTCATTGTTTTACTATATAAGATATAAGATATAAGATATAAGGTGCACTCGCTCAAATAATCCTATAAACTAAAATTTTAATTTGTTGTACCATTGAGAAAGCTTCATGGTTTAAACAGAAAGTCCAAACTTTTACATAATGTATGAATTTAGATCTAGCTTAATTTATTTCTCTTACAATTAAAAAGAAAATTCAAAATTCTCAACGATCCGCGAAAATACAGGCTTTATATTTTTCAAATAAAATGGTTAATATGAAAGTAACTCAAACTTTATGAATTTAATTGTCCCTCGGCAGAATAATTTTTTTTTTTTCTTTCCACTAACCTTTTATTTTTCTTAGTCTTCATGCTTTCAATTCATTATTTCTTTCATCGCCATTTTTAACAAAAATTGCAAGGTAAATTGAATGTAAATATCCTAAAATCAATGCTTTATTTTTCTCTATAGAGTAAATGCAAGATTGATGTATCATCGCTCTCTTTTGTAAGAAACTATGGTTCTTCTTTTACCATCACTATCATTGAAACTTTTAGCTTTCCTCAATATTTTGAGCCAACGATGCTCTTTTTAATATTCGGTTGCATTTCAACTTATTAATTTTTGAATATCATTTAATGTTATATTTTTAATGTGAAATCCACTATATGTTTTTTTTTAATTATGTGAAATTAGCAGTGTAACATGTCACATTGATTAAAGGATTGTTTTAATTAATATTTTTTTATCTAACGGGAAATACGGTTTTACTGTGGTTTATCTAATGTGTTGCATTGCCTTGCCGTAGTATTTTATCTACCAATTTCAGGAAAAAAAAGTTGGGAAATCAAGTAAAACATAATTTGTAACCCCCACGCTCTAAGAAAGGCAGCTCAGCTTCGTGCTCACAGAATCATTCCTTCTCCCCCACATCGGTGGCCCAGGTCGTTCTCAAATTTAAAATTAAAGTATTACCTATTGTTTATTCACTTTGTCGTTGCTCATACTTGCTTTGTTTTTTCGTTCTTGCTTGCAGAGAATATGTATTTTCTCTTGCATTAGGGTTTAATTGGGGTTTTAAAGTTGAACTACAGCCAGCTTTCGGGTTTGAAGTTATTCCGTTGATTTCATTGAACCCATGCTTGACAAACTGAAAGCTATCCCGTTAATTTTCAGAATGGAAGTATTCAAAGAATGTTACACTCTAGTCATGATAATTATGGATTTTAAAGTTTTTCTTTTGAGGATATTTCATATTTAAAATATTATTTTAGTCGAGTTGAGAATTCATGGATACACGCACTTATGTAGTTGTGTTGTAAGAGATATTATGGCTAAGTGGCCCTGACCAACTGAGCTATGCTCGCGGACAGCTTTAGCTTTTCTTTATACATGCAAATTGTTTGTGAATTAATTTGTTATGAATTCACATGATTTAACATTTAAGGGTAAAAGGTGATTTTTGTTTGGACTTTATTATGAAAAGATATTGCATTGTCAAAATCTTAATTTATATATGTAATATTCGAAGCGAATCTCTCATTTTCATTAAAGAAAATATTCTACTTTCATGAAATTTTATTGATTGAAAAAAAGAAAAGGCACAACTCATTTTTGTTCAATTATTAGTTTGTTCATGTCATATAAAGACAATTTTGAAAATTTCATCAAAATAGGTCTCACAATTGACTTCCACGCCTTATTTGCACTAGTAATGATGTTAGTCATTTACAATATCAATACACACACAGATACATGTATACACACATATGTATGAATGTGTGTATGTATTTATGTATGTATGTGTGTGTACACAAGTGCGCACATGCAAAGTTTCAGGGACTGTCTAACAGAGATTAAATACAAGTTTACGTGCTTTACCTCAGTTTGAAATATAGCCAGTAAACTATTTAGTCTGTTTATATACCTACGAGCATTACGGCACGTGCTTCGCGCGTGATAATGGTATGTGCCTCATGCATTAATTATTTTTGGACAGATTATATATGATTAACACGTTCAAGAAAAAATGGTTTGCACAAATATTTAACCATGTTTTTACGTTGAAACAATGCGTGGTTAATTTAAATTTTTATTTCTAAGTTGCAACATCTAATTTTTTTTGAATATTGTTTGTATTATTAATTAATAAACAATGAATTTGTAGTTAATTAAAGAAAAAATATTTATTTGTTAGATGTTATTTTTAAGTGTTGATAGACATTTTGAATTTATAAAAAAGTTTGACCGTTAGATCCTATTTTTAAGGGATGTTGGTATTTTTTAATATCGGATAAGTTTAATTGTTAGATCCTATTTTTAAGCAATATTAAAATTTGTTAATACTGTAGAGGGGCGTTTTTGGTAGTTCACGTTGACACCAAAAAAGTGTGACACCAAAGGTATTACAACCATTATTAAAGATAATGTAATTATGTAAATATATAGCATCACACTGAATGTATGAATGCATTTGAACAAAGTGGTTGAATAGTTTTATATTTTGTTCTTAAATACCGAACTTAACAATTTTCATCAAGAAATCATTATTCATCTTATTTACCATTCCTAGTTCATCATCATCAGATTTATTGGTAATGTGTCAAAACTGTTAAATATTACCAAGAATGTACTTGGGTTTTTCTGTGTGAGATGCTTCTGTCATCAAACTAAATGTGCCCAGATCATCAAACGACCATAATTGTTTGATTTTTGATAGAGCAAGTTAACTAAATACTTGATGGTTAAACCAGTGACTGAGATATCTTTTGTACCAAACAAGACATGTTATGATATTCTTTGATTGAAATTTTGAATTCAAGACTATTTTACCTTTGCAGAAGTGGAGCTTGCTGAACCAAATCAAGATTGTACTGAAATGCCAGGATTGCCGTTGCTTGCAGTACCACTTACTATTGTTGAAGAATAAGCTACTCGACCAAAAAAAATACATGATGACATTATGGGATCTTCATCAGATACAATTATTCCCTACCATCGCTAACATGAAGCCTATTAAGAAAGACAAAACATGTGCTGAAATTTCGGTTATGACTTCAGATCTTTTACCATCTTCTGTGGAAACTAAAACTACTGAAGTAAACAAAAGCTGTTCTGAAGTTCCAAAAACAATGTCAGATATGAAAACGGCTTCCGTTGAAGTGGAACCCAATGAGCAATACGAAACATGCAACACAAATCCGAGATTGTCATCTGATATATTACCATCTACTGAAGCTGAAGCCACAGATCTTGATAAAATGGTTGATGAAGTACCGAGATCGATATCAGGTAATTCACCATTATATGTTGTAGCTACAACTACAGATCCATCTTCTATGCCTATTGAAGAAACTCCTGAAATACGTTCAAATAGTGTTCCAACTAAAGCATGTACTGCAAATCTGGGATTAAAAACCAATTCTGTGTGTTGAGATTAGTCCCACATCGGACAATTTATAATGTAAATCATGCATAAATACTAAGAGACCTCCATTCACATCACCAATTGGTTTTGTGATAATATATGGTTCTCTAACATGGTATTAGAGCGGGTTTAATTGTGTCACACGTCACCCTCAATGAATATCCACGTGTTTGGCTGACGATACACCACATGTGCGGGGGGGGGGGGGGGGGGGGTGTTGAGATTAGTCCCACATCGGACAATTTACAATATAAATCATGCACAAATACTAAAAGACCTCCCTTCACATCACTAATTGGTTTTGTGATAATATATGGTTCTCTAACACTGTGCCATCATCTATGATTGAAGAGGAGCTCAGTGAGTCAAATGGAAAAGTATATGTCGTTTCATGGCCCTGTTAGATCACTTATAGAAGCTCGAGAAATCGTAGTATCAAATGAAGAAAAGAGAAACTCCAACAAATGTGCTACCTGAAACCGGAAATGATATCGGAGCTTCTGAGCCTGTTGTTGATGTGGTACAAGAACATATTAACCCAAGTTCATGTCCTGTGGAAATTTTAGATATCTCAGTGGAGGAAACTGAAGTTGAAAATGCTCTATCGAATAATATAGCATCAATCCATGAAACCGAAAATAATGTACTTCAAAACAAGGTTCCACTGAAAACTACAGGCATATCAAACTCACAGAGATCATCTTCATCGTCTGCAACTTTATTACCTAAGAGAAGCCAAACCGAAGAATATAATACAGGCAGCAGCAGTGTTTCCCCCGGTTCTCAAACATTACCAATAACTTCGATAATTCATCCTCTAATTCTTCATCCTGACCCACTTCAAAATGAAATCGTGAGTATGCATAAACATATCGAGATGGGAAAGAAGATGCACGGGGATAAGAAAATGAAAATTAAAGTAGACCGCGAGCAAGAGTTGGAAAAAGTGTGAAAGAAGTACGATGCAGTTCTCAAGGAAGAGGAACGTGGATTTGATAAAAATATGAAGAAACTCGGGACTATATAGCAAATCAGTCATGAACCAAACATTTGTTAGAAAATGTACAGTAGAAACGACAGCAAACCGTTTCAAACAGTGTTGCAGAAGTATAAACAGAAACGTTAATGCTGTTCTATACACAATTGCAACAGCAGCAAAGTGCTGCAATACGTATGCAATGGAATAACAAGAAGATGGTGTGAACAAAACAGATGTACCGATTAGAATGTCCGAGTCCAGCGTAGAACTGTTAGCTTGAAACGAAATTGCTCACGCTACGGCGCTTTCGGTTGTAGAGCAATCGCTTCCCAAACCTGAAACGGACCTCTCTGCGATGCAGCGCAGCAATCACAGAGAACGACGAACGCAAGAAGACTGTAAATACTTCAGAACAAAGGAGGAAGAAGAAGAGCAGAAAAAAACTGTCGTTTTTTTTCGTTTTCTGTGTGCCTCTATATATATACTGGGGAGAAGTGTCTGTTGGTTGTTCAAACGGGTGTGACTGTTGGAAAGGTTGTGACCCTTTAAACCAACAGACCCGCGCACGCGCCCGTCTGGGCCTAACGACCGAATTTCAAGTTCAAAAATAAACGGTTCAGCGCAGCGAGCCAGAGTGTAGCCTGGAGGCCCATTCAATCACAGGACCCCAAGAGCCCCAAGGCCCAAGGCCCTTATCTTTGACCTATTAATATATATATATATATATATATATATATATATATATATATATATGAAAGCCTTCATGCCTTCAAGCCTTCGTGCATGATCCATTCCTTCTCCTCATTTTCTTTTGATATCACTTACCGAGCCTTAGTATATCAGGTGGGATTGGGATGTGTATTCCCCGATGTGGGATATTGTTTCCCTCTCTTTAGCCACTTATTCATTTCTAACAATCCCCCACATGAATGAGTGGTTATTTAATTTGTTCTGAAATATTGCAAAACACTGATCATATCAGTGAAAGTAGCACAATGGCCTTGAACTTTTCCAAGTGTTTTATCGTTATAACTTACTGGCGAATCAGTGGACTAGATTGTCTTTGAACTGTAAGCCTTTTGTGTAAGCTGTATAAAGATAACACATGATAAGTGTTCGTTATTACTCCTTGGTTTTCTGTTTGTGTTCGTTTTTGCCATGAACACCAGCTTGGTCTCATGAGTGCTTGAAGAATTTGACCTTACAATTCTTCCTGAAGCGGCGCCTTCGCACTCACGTAGGTGATTCTATAAAGATTATCCCATAATACTCCACTTGGTTCTTTATAACACCACAGTATAGACATCATTAAAAGCTAAGCTTATCCTACTCTTCGACGGGTTGTGCACTGAATTATCTTAGCAATGGTTAATGTTTCTTGCAGTGCTACTAAGTTATATCATCAATTTAGTTGTCCCTTTGAACTTAGATCTTGGGATCTCCAGTCAGCTAGGTAGGGTTTCTATTGAAGAAAAACTTTTCAGTTTATAGGTCTTAAACCCATTCCCATCGATAAGGTTTGAACTTTCTCTCTAGGCAAGCCGTTAGTTAGTGGATCCATGATGTTATCTTTTGATCTTACATAGTCTATAGTGATAACTCCATTAGAGAGAAGTTGCCTTATGGTTTTATGTTTACGACGAATATGCCTAGATTTACCATTATACAGTTTACTATTAGCTCTTCCAATAGCAGATTGACTATCACAATGTATACATATTGGAGGTACTGGTTTTTTCCAATTTGGAATATCTTCCAAAAAACTTCGAAGCCAATCTGCTTCTTCTGCGGCTTTATCTAGAGCAATAAACTCGGATTCCATTGTTGACCTTGCTATGCAAGTTTGTTTGGACGATTTCCATGAAATTGCTCCATTTCCTAATGTAAACACATATCCACTTGTAGATTTTGTGTCTTTTGACCCAGTTATCCAATTTGCATCACCATATCCTTCTATTACATAAGGATATTTTTCATGATGCAGCATATAGTTTTGTGTATACTTTAGATATCCTAGAACTCTGATTATTGCTTTCCAGTGATGTTTACCAGGATTGCTGGTATATCTGCTAAGTTTGCTTATAGCGTATGCAATATCAGGTCTAGTGCAGTTCATGACATACATAATACTTCCCAGTATACGGGAGTATTCAAGCTGATATATACCATCACTAGTGTTCTTTACCCAATTTTGGTTCATATCTACTGGTGATTTTGCAATAGTTATAATATGCTGCTTGAATCTTTCAAGTATTTTGGCAATGTAATGTGACTGAGATAACGCATATCCTTGTGATGTTTTTATAATTTTTACACCCAAGATTACATCAGCCACTCCTAGGTCTTTCATGTCAAATCTAGAGGATAACGTATCCTTTGTAGATTTTATTATGGCCTTATTATTTCCTAGGATTAACAAATCATCAACATAAAGACAAACAATGACATATCCAATATCTGTGTGTTTTATATAGACACACTTATCAGATTCATTTATTTTGAATCCATTTGATAACATGGTCTCATCAAATTTCTCGTGTCATTGCTTTAGTGCTTGTTTAAGGCCATAAAGTGATTTTACTAACTTATACACCTTATTTTCATTTCCTGGGCTTAGAAACCCTTCAGGTTGCTGCATATATATTTCTTCTTCCAGTTCACCATTTAAAAATGCAGTTTTCACATCCATTTTGTGTATTTTCAAATTTAGTATGGATGCTATTGCTATAAGCCTCCTAATTGATGTGATTCTAGTTACTAGTGAGTATGTTTCAAAGTAATCTAGATCTTCCTTTTGTCTAAATCCTTTTATTACAAGTCTTTCTTTATACTTGTCGATTAAGCCGTCAGCCTTTATTTTTTTCTTGAATATCCATTTATAACCTAGTGGTTTTGATCCTTTGGGTAGATCCACTAGTTCCCATGTATGGTTTTGTAAAATAGATTCTATTTCACTGTTGACAGTCTCCTTCCAGTAAGGAGCATCGGGAGATGACATTGCTTGCTGATAAGTTAGAGGTTCATTTTCTATCATATATGCATAGAAATCCGGTCCAAAGGTTTAAGAGGTCCTTTGTCGTTTGCTCCTTCTTGGTTCCTCTATCTCTGATTCAACATTCCTTTCAAACGTGGTTTGATCAATATTATCCTCAGGAGTATCAGTATCTCTCGGTCTCTTTTGAACAATAGTTTCAATCGAGTTTTTAAGAGGAAAAACATGTTCAAAACATCTGGCATTTCGATACTCGATAATGATGTTTTCATGAATGTCATCAATTTCAGATTCGTACACCAAAAATCGATATGCACTATTATTATGAGCATATCCAATAAATATGCAATCTATAGTTTTGGGTCCAATTTTGACCTTTTTAGGCTTAGGTATTTCTACCTTTGCTAAGCACCCCCACACTTTTAAGTATTTGTAAGATGAATGTCTGTTTTTCCATAGTTCATGTGGTGACTTAAAGGTCTTTTTGCGAGGTACTTTGTTCAGTATATGATTAGCTGAAAGTATCGCTTCACCCCAAAAATTATCTGGTAATCCAGAACTAATAAGCAGAGCATTCATCATTTCCTTCAGGGTACGATTCTTACGTTCTGCTATTCCATTGGATTGAGGAGAATACGGTGCTGTTGTTTGATGGATTATACCATTTTGAGCGCAAAATTCCTCAAATGGGAATTCGTATTCTCCACCTCTATCACTTCGCAAGGCTTTTATCTTTTTGTTTAGTTGATTTTCAACTTCTGCCTTATATTGTTTAAACGTTTCAGATGCCTCATCCTTGCTTCTTAGTAGGTACACATAACAGTATCTAGTGCAATCATCGATAAAGGTAATAAAATACCTTTTACCTCCTCTGGTTTGACACATCTTTAGATCACATATATTAGTATGTATTAAATCTAACGGCTCGGTATTCCTTTCAACATGATGAAAGGAAGTTCTTGTTAACTTTGCTTCAGCACATGTTTCACATTTATAGTTGTGATCTATAGTAAACTTAGGTATAAAATCTAAGTTAACCATTTTTCGCAAAGTATCAAAATTCACATGGCCTAGTCTAGCATGCCATATATTAAATGACTCAGCGATATAAACAGAAGAATCCATTTTATTCATATCTTTTGGTACAACAGTCATTACATTCATCTTGAATAGACCATCACTCACATACCCTTTACCCACATACACTCCATTTTTAGACAATACAAAATTATCAGAAACAAAGACCAACTTGAAACCATTCTTGCTCAGCAATGATCCCGAAACTAAGTTCTTACGAATGTCTGGTACATGCAGAATATCATTCAAAGTGAGTTCTTTTCCAAAAGTCATTTTGAGAACCACTTTTCCTTTTCCTTCAACCTTCGACGTGGAGGAGTTTCTCATAAAGAGTTGCTCTTCTTGTGTCGCAGGCTTGTAGTTGGAAAACATCCACTTGTTGGCTCAAATGTGTTTTGTGTCACCAGTGTCCACAAACCATTCCTTCGTGTTGCCAACTAAGTTGCATTCTGAGATCACGGCTGACAAGTTCATTTCTGAAACTCCATCCGAAGGCCTATCATGCTCCGTAACATTGGCTTGGTCTTTCTGCTTCTTTGGTCCTCGGCACTCACTTGCCTTATGGACTTTCTTCCCGCAATTATGGCAGTTCCCTTTGAACTTCTTAGCCTTCTTTGCATTTGGATTATTTTCTCTCTTTCTTTTGTTGTTCTTGTCGGTCTCAACAACATTTGCTTTTGCCACCATGGTGTTAGTTGACTTCTTTTCATATTTTCTGTTATCCTCTTCAATTCTGAGTCGAACAACAAGATCTTCCATAGTCATTTCTTTCCGTTTGTGCTTCAGATAGTTCTTGAAGTCCTTCCATGATGGAGGCAACTTCTCTATAGCAGCAGCAACTTGAAATGATTCGCTTAACTCCATCTTCTCATCATGAATATCATGGATGATAACCTGAAGTTCCTGAATCTGGCTGACTACTGTTTTGGTGTCGACCATCTTGAAGTCTAGGAATTTTCCGACTATGAACTTCTTCATCCCGGCGTCTTCCGTTTTGTACTTTTTCTCGAGGGACAACCAAAGAGTCTTTGCAGTTTGGACAGTGCAGTACACATTGTACAGACTATTCTCCAAACCGTTGAGAATATAATTCTTGCAAATGAAGTCAGAACCCTTTCAGGTTGTGAGGGCCTCGACCTTGGTGGCTTCGGGCTCGAGTTCATCTACTTGTGGAGGGTCCTCTGTTAGGTATTTGGCCAGACCTAACGTAGTCAAGTAGAAGAGCATCTTCTGTTGTCAGCACTTAAAATCCTGGCCATTGAATTTTTCCGGCCTCTCTCCATGTGAGAATGGTACAGGCTGTGTGACAAGTGGTCCTGTCGGAGCGGAAGGCAATGGCTGCTTTGTTGTCGAAGTGTTACTGTCTTGAGCCATCGTCTGAAACGATATGACTTCAATTAGTACACAGAACAGAATCAAACAAAGCACAAATCTGTTTTAAGCGAACAACGATATGACTTCAATTTCGTTTCAAGATTGTTAGCAAATATACAGTAGAAACGACATCAAACCGTTTCAAACAGTGTTGCAGAAGTATAAACAGAAACGTTGATGCTGTTCTATACACAATTGCAACAGCAGCAAAGTGCTGCAATACGTATGCAATGGAATAATAGGACGATGGTGTGAACAAAACAGATGTACCGATTAGAATGTCCAAGTCCATGGTAGAACTGTTGGCTTGAAACGAAATTGCTCCCGCTACGGCGCTTTCGGTTGTAGAACAATCGCTTCCTAAACCTGAAACGGACCTCTCTGCGATGCAGCGCAGCAATTACAGAGAACGACGAACGCAAGAAGACTGTAAATACTTTAGAACAGAGGAGGAAGAAGAAGAGCAGGGAAAAAAAAATTCGTTTTCTGTGTGCCTCTATATATATACTAGGGAGAAGTGTCTGTTGGAAAGCCACATTGATTATATAAAAGCCTTCATACCTTCAAGCCTTCACGCATGATCCATTCGTTCTCCTCATTTTCTTTTGATATCACTTACCGAGCCTTAGTATATAAGGTGGGATTGGGATGTGTATTCCTCGATGTGGGATATTGTTTCCCTCTCTTTAGCCACTTATTCATTTCTAACAACACTAGCTGAGCAATTTGGATATCGGTTTATGGGTAGGGAAAGGCCGAAGAATTCAGGTGGTTGGCCAGTAGGGCCTACCTTGCTGTTTTATGATCATCAAGTGTAGATGACACAGGAAAGTCCCGCTGCTCAGGACCTACCCCACAGTTTTGTCATCAAGTGCATATAACATGGGCATATCCCATGCTCCAGGACCTAACCTACAATTTCCTCATCAAATGCAAATGCCACAGGTGCATCCTACTGCTACAGGGCCTACCCTACAATTTCATCATCAAGTGCAAATGCCTCAGGTGCGTCCTATTGCTGCAGAGCCTGCCCTACATGCTTAGCCCCTTCGTCTACTGCATTGCTAGTTCAGACCTTCATTGGCTTTACCCTCGACTTCTTCTTAACTATGCTCAGACATGATTCTCCAGGCACACCTAATCCATGGACATAAAAGGCAAATAGGTACTTGATTATACAATACATTTTCAATTACATGTATTCAATACTACTGAGTTGAAAATAATCTAGTCTTAAAAATACTTTTTTTTGGACAATGAGAAAGCATAAAAATGAATTTGCATTTACTTGAAAACATGTTTACGATGATGATTTTTACAAGGATTGATTTTGTGAAATTACGAATTTTGAGTCGATGTTATCTACATTAGTTTTGTTTTATGTCTTGAAATTCTACGTTTTTATTTGTTTATTTCTACAGTCTAATACAGTGAATGAAAATAGAAAGTATGTGTCATAAAGGTTTGTTGGTTTATGAAGGGTTAGTTTGCTCTCAGATTTTAGTCTCTTATAAAGCCCTCTAGTATGATGACATCTGGATGGATGTAGAAGAGTGACTGACTCTGTTGTTTCTTACTTCAAACTTTGATTGATAAGCTTCATGCATAATTGGTTTTTTTTTTTGGTGCACTTTCGTTCTTAACAACCAAATATTCATTTTCCGTTTGAGCTGCATGAGGAATTTGGTTCATTAACGTCTGATGCTTCAAACATCAACGACTATTTCCCAACCGACGTTTTTCCAGCTATTTAAATCCCCTTTCTTCCACCAAATATTCGCACTAAATTAATAATTTGGAATCAATTAAAATTTGATTATCCACCTTAAATTGTATTCTGTTTCAATGGAAAATAAGAGCACATACCTCAATCATTTTTTTCCATATACCTCTTTCGGTTCGTGGTAAACGCATGCATGAGGTATCATTATACTTAATTACTAGTGCTAACCCACATGGGATCCATTACATGATTTATTGAATAGTGCCCTTTTAGATTGTTTGTTTGGTTCTATGAATGTGAGATGTATGTTCATGGATACTAACTTTGCTCAAAGTAAAATACCATTTCAAATTTCGTTCAAATAAACAACAATCCCAACATTTGCATTATTAACCTTTTTGACATTACGCGGAACTAACTAAATTAGTAAAATATTATAGTAATGTTGAAACAATATTTTTTTTTTAATACATATAGTATAACATGACATGCTAATCATACATAATATACAGTCAAAATTTTGAGACAACTAAATAATTTTCCACGTTATTACAAATATTCATGCAAATATAAAATTGAAACAATGCACTAATAAGCATAATTCAAAGTAAATTAATATCACTATAACACAAAATATATATAGATACATAGTAGTACTTTGGAGGACATTTCATTGAAGATAACAATTATATAAAAGGTGTAAGGAAACCCAGTCAACAATAAAAACCGTTAAAAATGTAATAATATCACTATTATTATTAGAATAAATTACTCTAGATGGTTATATTACAAAGAATAACAAATTATATTTTTAAAATAGGTACCTACATAGAGAAGCAACAACTGTTTAAATGAAAATAAGAGTGATATGTAGCAAGATAACAATTTTATAAAATGTCAAAAGTAACTATAGATTATTAAATAGGTGAAGCCTTGGCGCAACGGTTAGGTCACCCGCATGGTGATCTAGGCATCTAGGTTCGAGTCCGGAAACAGCCCATTCGCAATACGAAGAAAATGCTGCGTACGTCATTTGTTGAAACTATAATTTACTCAAATATACATTTACCTTCTTCCAAGAAAAACAATGATAAGACTTCTTTATTGCTTTCTTGAAAATTCTTTAAACAATCAACTAAATATCACTTCCTACGGCAATCCGACACCACTTATTACCTTACTCTACAACCAAACATATTAGGTTTATCGACTCTTTATTCGATAATTTCTCGTTTTTACCTTGTCACTTTTATGTAATCAACCTTCATTCACTTTTATTCTTCACATTATGTCATGACTTCTAATATTGATTATGAGTTTTCATTGCAGACCTAATCGGACAACGGTCCTGAATTTTTTCTTGGGTATCGGTCTAACATAATTACAAATGCTTGTAATATTTTTTTTATGTACGTAAAACATCAACACAATATAATTTTACAACTCAATTGTATTGTCATAGACTCAAACATGTAGGATGAATGTTCTAATCATGTTATATAATATATATAATATATGATGTTGTCCTTCAAGCATAAACATGAAACATAATATTGCCTTTAAAATCATAAAAATTATTATCTTAATAATATTTTCAGTTAGTCTGTTAAAGATAATTATCTACAAATATATTTTTACCATTTATTTTATCTTTTTGCTAGATCTGCTAAATAAAAGAAAAGTAGTTAAGAACATATTGTGGGTTCCTACTTTAATATTTATGAAGTAAAGGTGCTTTTGTTAAAGTTACAAAATAGTATACACTACATCTTCCTTCATAGAGTTAAAATTTATGTTTTCTGAATTTTCCTAATAAAACAAAATTAATTAAAATGAACTAATTATTTAAAAGTTATTTCTCTAATTTATTAGCTTTAATAGGCCATTGATTCGTTCACTAAATTTAGTATCAGTTAAATATGATTAATTTAGTTAATTTTCTAATTAGTTTAAATTGAAATTAAATTTAACTGATACCGATTAATCTCCTTTATCACCTGCATGGTAACAATATTTTATATGATCCTTTCCATTTCAATATTGTTTATTTATAAACACTACCACTACGTAGGCACATTCGAAAATTTTATTATATATACACACATATATATATGTATGTATGTATATAGAGTTTGACATATGTATTCATATACAATACTAAAAACCGAATATTGAAAAAATAATGACAAAAAAAACTTTTTTTACACTCTTTACTGCGACAATCCGAGGCTAACATATTTAGTGTTCAAATTGTTAATAAAATAATTCCAATGAGGTTCGTATTTATGTCCAATTTTGTAATGCAAAATTTGAAGTGTCTCACCATACTGTAACATCAACCATTAACTAAATTAAAAATATTAACTAAACTATGTGTTTTCTCTAATATATTTATATAAGTTCAGCATTTTTAGTAAGAAACATCTCTGGCACGATTTTTTTTTTAAATTGCAAACAATTACCAAAGCCGACGGTGACTCCGGTGTTTAGAATTATCCTTTATGATTCCAATGTATAAAAATATATGAACAAACGCCATGTCAGAATGAAATAATTTAATATGACACTTAGATTGGAAGTAAATTATGATAAAGCCATTTTCTAATTTAAATTTGAATCTGAATTCAAACAAATTTAAATATTCATTTCGTCGTATGTATTGTATTTTTGTACTATTTATTTTTGTTTGTACTTTTCTCTTTCAATTTCTAGTACATATAATAGTTTTCATATTTCGACAATGTAATGTGAACCTTTTATTTTCTACGTTTTGATTGCATTAGGTATCAATTTGTATTGATGACCTTCCATTATGATATGTGAATGATAAATTATGAGGCAATCATGCCTGCTTGGAGTATGAAATGAATGGTAATACATGGAAATATGTTTCAATAATAGAGAATTTATGCTTAGGTCTATTTATTATTGTATGCTTAATATTTTTTTATTAAAGTAGTATATTCTATCTATTTAATTATGTAAGTTCAACTTTGATCATTTTTATTCTTATCGAGAGTTCTTAAAGGAAACGGTGATTTCGATAGAAAGGTGAAAACATGTAATTTTTTTATTAAATAATTTTGCTAAAGGAAAAATCTAACCATTAATTCTTCCCTCATAATTATAAAATTGCTGGATTAACTATTTCGTTATTATATGCTTCTTTCATCTTTTATACTCCTCTAAAACTATTTTTGTCTTTTCATCCTCAAAATCCTCGAACCTTAATTCCCTAATTTAAATAATTGCTAATATAGGATACTAGTCTAAATTTCAATCTCTATTATCTTAATCACCATCTAAATCTTCAAATTTAAGATTTCAATATTATTCTTTAAGTTATTGAGACTTGAGATAAAAGGATATTGTGATAATTGATGTATGGGTACTAGTTAAATGTGAATTTAATATATATTTTATCCGAAATAAATTAGATTATTGATTACACATTGATTTTTGAATTAATTATCTTTAACAGTAGCTAAAATAGTTAATTAACGTTTATTGATAATTCAAGTACAGTTAACTCACTAAATATTGAAAAAGGGTTTTGGACCAAAGGTCTCTATTCTCAAAGTCCATGCACAAAAAGTCCCTACTCATAAACTCATGTAAATTAAGTCCGTGTTTTCTTATATTTAACCAAACTGTCCCCACCCAAAAAATCAGCCCAGCATTCAAATCAAGGGAAAAAGTGGCGTAAATTAGCCTAGAACTAAAAATAGAGACCAAATTTTCACAACTTTTTTAGGAGGGACTTTACTTCCATCATCTTTCAATTCTGGGAAGTAGACACCCATTCCTTGTATTGAAAAATATGATAATCTTCACTAATCTTAGCACGAAATCAATAGTAATATCAGTAATTAATTAAACTAAAAATGAGCATGTAAAGTTCAAATTAACTAAATTACACATTCTTTAATAAATTTACAATTGTTAGAAAAACTAAGTGTATTTTTTTTGCAGTTATAAAATTTGGTATGCAACGCGATTATAAAAGAAAAGAAATAAATGACTTAATATTCATTTTAGTTCATAGATAATTAAATTGTGCATAAGGCTTACATACAAATAAGTATAAAAAAATTAGGACCACGAATATGCATTTACTATTATGTGCAATTAAGAATGGAAGTAAATTATGATAGATATATTTACTAATCTATGTTTTTTCCAAACCACGTAGAGAATTAATCGTAGTTAATTCCAATCAGTTTCAATTAATTCCAAACCAAGTAGAGAATTAATTATAAATTGATTTTGGGTTTAATTCTTTGTATGCAATTAATTAATAACCATCATATTCATTCAGTTACAATTAAATAATAGAATACTAAAAATTGTAAAATACGACTATATTCATTTATAATATAACAAATGATCTAATAATAAAAATGTTATCAAATTAACTAAATTATGCATTTACAATAGTGAATTTACAAAGAATAATCTTTTTAGGCTAAATAATTAGTTTATAAGTGGATTAACCAACCTTGATGATTCCAACTTCTTGAATATGATCCTAATTTGTCAAAATATGTGCAAACAATAAAATAGGAAATACATAACACAATCTAATAATAGTACATTTTGATAATATGCGATTAAGTAAAATGAAAAAATTTAAAGCAATCCATTGTAGAATCAAATATTATGTTGAATTAAAAGTGGACTCAAATTGATTAGTACTAAAGAGAATTAATTGTAATTTCTTTGAATCCAAACTAAATAAATTTGGTATCAAATAATTTCTTTTATTAGTTCCACGATTACAGTGTTCGATATGATACTTTATATGAACTTCTCCAAATCATAAAAATAATTAAAACAACATAACTCAAACCAACTTTATGGAAAATCATTGGTAATTACCTCAGTGCTCAATAAGATCCAAAAAATGGTTAATATAAGATTGTACATGACTATAGGTTTAGGACGTGTAAGACGATAATAAAACATTTAAATAAAAAAGGTTTAAAGAACATATATTTGGAATTAAACTCTTAACAAAAAAAAATTCTTACTATAGTTAGATCAAAGTAAATAAAATGAAAAATCATACTAAAAATATAAAAATAAAATGTAAACAATTTTGAAAGAAAACTTAAGATTAAAACAAAAAAGTAACTTTACGTGTAATAGATTTTACAAATCAATAGGATGATATCCATATATTTATAAATCCAGTAACGTCCTACAGGACAGATGAAGAGAACCATATTCATTACCATACAAACTAAAATAAAAATAAGAAAATAATAGAGTTTTAAGCATAGATATTGGAGCAACAGATTCAAACTTAGAAATTTATATCAAAAACCATAAATCCAGCCTCAAATTAAATGTAAAGACAAATAATATAAAAATCCGACCTTTAAAGCGGTCATCCGGTAGGCTAATTTTTTTTTATTGCCATTAGATTATTTTTCCATCAAAACAATAACATTGAAAGAAACTGGTAGAAACACTAATGCAAAACTGAATAAAATCATAAATAATCCAAGATGAATACAAAGCGAAGGGCTATTGATGAATTCAATCAAATTCTAGTTCGATTTAAAAATTTCACGGAAATTGATTAAAAATTGTTTGAAAATGATCTTTAATTTGATTTAGAAGGAGAATGAATTGGATTTGAATTGTAGCATATATATGAAACTAAAAAAAGATGAGACAAAATTTTGAGAAAATGAAAAGAAAGTGAAAGAATCATATGACGGGAAATGTCCAAGTAAATACAGATTAATGAATGAAGGATTGTTGTAGATGGAAGTTAAAATACAAATAGTGAAAGATCGAACTTTCTACATAATTATAATAGTATAATATAATATAACAAATAGCTGTAACGTTCGCTATGCCAAAAGCATTAATGATGTCATTAATCTTTGTTACGTATGTTACATGCATTAATGATATTAGCAACATCTGAAATGCATGAATATAAAATTATAACGGTGTAAATGTAAATAGTTCTTCAAATTGCTGAGATGTAAGTATATAAGTTGAGAAGAATTGTGGGAAGAGCATACTAAAGGTTATTTTTGTTTTCGCAAATGAGTTTTTTTTATTAATATCGCAAAGAACAAATAAAGGATCCGCCTCCTAATTTTTTTTTTTACCGAGTTAGTAAGGAAAAAGAGAACGACATCTTTTATAATATATGTAATTACAAATAAAACAACAAATATAAACTTCTTTGCATCCAAGCAAGCCTATCTATCCAGACCAACACAATGAACGAGCTAAAAGCCCTTGTGCTCACACTTCTAACCTGGATCAAAAACCCTAATTCCCCACCGCCTCAGCGGATCATCCTCTTTGTACTTGGAATCGCGAAAATGTCCTCTGCAAATATAGAGGCGAACGTCCATCTCCACCAATTTCTCTCTCTATGCTAATTCACTTCTCCTTTTTCGACCACCTTGCGATTTCTTTCCAACCAGATATGATGTATACTTATTATTGCTGTTGTAAACGCCAAGTTTTATCGAATAATTTTCTTTGGGAGTTTCTACGCGATGTCTTGGAGCTCTGAAACGGGTTCCAGTTTGCATCGCCAGTTCAAATTATGGCGGCTAACATTCCATAGATAAGTACTATAAGCACAATTTAGAAATAAATGTTTATGATTTTTATTTTTAGTATTACATAACACACACGTTATATTTGTTTCTATCCCCCAATTTGATAATCGATCCACTATCTGTAGTCTTTTGAGACAAGCTTTGTAAGCACAAAATGAGAATTTTTTTGCTGTAGTTTTGTGCTATACTAGTTTGCCCCCAATTAACTGTAGGATGTTGTTGAACATGCTCCCAAGTAGCTGAAAAATTAAAATCTTTTTCCCACTTGCTTCTCAATAGTCTCAAGGCTTTGCATCAGAAATTTGCACTTGTAAATTATCATCAACGACTTCTCTTGTTTTAGTAAAGATTTCTGGATGCAAAGTGTTGTTTCATTAAAGATTTCTGGATGCAAAGTGTTGTTTCATTAAAGATTTCGGTTTCAACCGTTTGAAAATTTTGAAGTTTCGACTAGTTTCGAAAGTTTCGGTTTTGGTATTTTTTGACTAAAATGCACCGCTTAACCAAACTAAATTACAATAAAAACTGAAATTATATTAATTTTTTTGAGTTAATTAGGCTAAGTCAATTATATTAAACAGTTTGCATCCCAATAAAACAATGCATGTTTTAACAACTAGTTGTGAATGAGATGAAATAAATCATACAACAAAAGAAATAGCGCCAGTACCCCATAAACAACTCCAAAGCGGTCTTGGAAAAATCAAATATTAATTGTTTGTCCTTTTCTGCAATAGCATGTTGCTTCGTACAATGCCAATGTCCTCTTATTTGCTTTTACCTTTTCCTTTGAATCATTCTCTCAAGAACGGAAAATTACTCCACATTTCTCACTGTTCTCTCCTCTCTACCAAAATACTCCATGTTTCTCACTCTCTCCTTTCTACCAAAATCGACATAGTTAATCAAAACTACATAAGGTTCAAGTGATTAATTTCCTCATCTTTGACTTGAGCTTAGTTTTCAATGCACGATTTTACTTTTATCTTTTTTTTTTTACTTTCTGCTGCTTCAACTTTCCTTTCGATTTTTTTAACAAAATGGTTTAATGGGCTGAAACCTAGATTTTGGCTGTATTTCGTCCTGGTCTTCACTGGCACCGAGACGGAATGGCGAATCTCGAAGTTCCGATAGAAGCCTTGCACCTTGATTCTAACCCAACAAATCCACGAAAAGCTTTTGATTGATGCAGGGGTCATACCACAAAGATTTATGCTTTCTGTTAATAGTAACTCTATTCATTACTACACATGAAATTTCCCTTTCTCTCAACATATGTTTCATTGTACTTGAATAGCTGTTGTTAATGGAGACATAACATAAATTTTTATTATGCATATACTTATCTTCCATCTACTCCACAAACAATCCTTAGTTAATAAATTACATACCTTTCAAAGTAGTTATTTTCTTTAAGTTGGAAAGCTTTCTCAATCATATTCCACCTTCTAGCTTGGGTCTACATATACAAGCCCAAGCTATTTTGTGTAGTTTACCACGCCAAAAGAAGTTAGCATACAGTGTCAATTTTTTGTAATTTAATTAGGAAGATGTTAAATAAGTAGTTAATACATCACAATAGGAATGATAGTACTCTGTATTAATTCAGCTCCAGCTGAAGTGGATAGTAGAGCACTGTCCCATCTTTCTAATCTATTTATTAGTATGTAAATTAGGGGTAAAAAATGTGAGGAATGAAGGTAATCTGCAGATGGTGGCGCTTCTAAATACTTACAGGTAAATTCTCTTTGCTCATTTGCAGAATAACAAAAATCTCTTCTGTGTTAGCTTCATCTCTACTGAAAAATACCTTTGATTTCATATAATTACCATGTAAACCCACAGTACCACTTAGTTTGCTCAATAAGTCTTTCATTACTATAGCATTTTTTTTTGTTAATTACCACAAAAATCATCACGTCATCTGCATGTAGGAAATGAGAGAGTAAGGTTTCACATTTTAGATAGGCTCCAATTGATGAAATAACAATGCATCCTCCATATGTAATGAAAATATTCCATTGCTATGCAAAATAGACAAGGGATAAGGGTGTCTCAAACCCCTACTAGAAAAAATAAATCCTTTAGGAATGCCCTCAACCAAAATAGAAAAGTAGAAAAGACTGGATGTTGATATAAGTAAGATTAATCACGTGGAAAACCCATGGAAAACATCATGTGACAAACAGAACTTCTGTTCACCATATCATATGCCTTTTGTAGATCAATTTTAATGCATAATTTTCCTTTCTCTTTTTTTGAAATCTCATATAAGCTCGTGAACAAGTAGAATATTTTCGTCAATATTCTTGATGGTCAGAGTTGACACAGGCCCAGTGCAAACTGGGCCTAAGCACCGGGTAACAAAAACCTAGGAGGCAACATCACATATGCATGTAGGTAGGAGGAAAAAGAAAAAAATCATTGTATCATAAAAAAAGGCATACCATAAAAGAAAAGGTAGGTGTCGATATTGTCAAACTCCAATTGAGGGCCGAGGAGGAAGAATTATGTAGCGTTATAAACAAATGAAGGGATTAGCTTTTCTGAGGAAGAATGTGTTGTTTGAGGGATTCAATTTCAAGTAAGAAACTGTAATACCTAAATTGTTTCTTTTATATCAATTGATTTCTTCTTATGAGAGAAACGGATAAAAAAATTGATTTCAAATATGAAACTGTAATTCTGAAATTGTTCTATTTTATGTCAATTGATTTCAAGTAAGGAAAGGGAAAAAAATGATTTTCATTCTATTAGGAAATTGAAGAAGAAAATGAATTTAGCTAAAAACAATTAGCGTTATTTCTAAATGCTAATTATTATAAAAATTTGCAATTTTTATTTGCAATTTTATTATATTTTTGATGAACAAAGTGTTTAATAATATGGTTTATCAAACTTTAAATATAATTTTTTTTCGTAGGAATCATGTATTCAAATTAGGGAATATAAAAGCTAGTTACAGTTTTGTAAATCATTGCATGTGGTCTTTTTGGTTTAGTTACCGAATCGTTTTGAATATCACAATGTTTCCAAGAAAACAACCATCAGGAAGTTCTAATTGGAAAGAACCAAAGTTAAATGGAGAGATAGTTGAATCACTAAGGTGGTCTTTTAAGTTCTAACTGATATTTCTTCCAAAAAAATTGCTTGTCAATTTGATTCAATCTTGTGAATTTGAGGAAGGAAGCGGTTTTGATGATATAGTAGAAAATGTGATTGAAGTGAATGAAAAAACAATGATACAGAAGAAAATTCACGTGATACATTTTGAATTTTTCATGATACAAAGAAGATTAAAAAAATGTCACACACTTCATATGTTGTTTACTTGTATCATTTGTTATAAAATAATGATATTCCACGTCTTTTTATTTTATACTTATATTTTTCACACAAATAATCATGTTATCCGTTTCTTTGGTGATGTTTTTGCTTTAGAATTGTGGTATTTTAATTTGTCTTGTTTGCAATGTTAGTTCATAATAGTAGTATTGAGTTATCAAAAAATGATTATGACTCCTTACAAATGAGAGTTTTATTCATTACCGTTGTGCAAATGTTTAGCTTAAGAGGCATTATTTAGTGAATCGCATTGGACATTGTAAACCCCTGAACCAGCTTTGCTGATAGTATAAAAGTTGATTGATTTTCAGCAATTGAGGAAGAAAACCCTTCAACCTATTACAAAAAATTTGGTCACAGTTTATATAGCACATTCGCACACGATATAGGTCTGTAATCAAAAATAGTTTGAGGCTTTATCTTTTTTAGGGACCAAAGTAATGAAATTGTGGTTCAAACCCCTTGCTAGTTTATTAGTCTGAAATTTTTTCTTTTATATCAGTAAATAATTCTGAGGTGGAACCTTGGGCAATGATAATGTCACACGGATGATGATTTGGGCGTACAGGTTCGAGTCCAGAAGCAGTCTCTTCGCAATGCGAGAGAAAGGTTGCGTACATTATCGACTTCCTCAGAGTCCACTATCGTGTGGGAGCTTCTTGCACTGGGTTCCACCTTTTATCAGTAAATAATTCTGCACTAATCAAATCCCAAAGAATTTTGTAGAATTTTGCAGAGAAGCCATTTGGTCATGGGCTTTTTACATCATCTATAGAGCGCACTACTGCGTTAATCTTTTCAAGTGAAACTAGTGAAGATAAGTATCGTTTCTTCACTTTGTTGACTTTCATTCTTGTATGCACGGTGGGAAAGTTATATGACAATTCACCATTAACAAAATTTGAGCAATAAGCAATGACTCCATCGGTAATCTTGCTACTGTCATACACATATTCATCACTGGAATCAACTAATTCTTGTATTCTATTTCTATGCTTCCTCATTGACATTTTAGCATAGGAAATTTTAGAATTAGTATCACCAAATTGCTACCAGGAGACCTTGCTTTTTATTAGCTTCATTTGCAGTTACATTTGATCCCTAAGTTGCATATTAAGCTGAAG
This sequence comes from Allium cepa, assembly GCA_030765085.1. Lineage (NCBI taxonomy): Eukaryota > Viridiplantae > Streptophyta > Magnoliopsida > Asparagales > Amaryllidaceae > Allium > Allium cepa. Next base: position 90,851,004 of record CM060928.1, read on the forward strand.
CATTTTTTCATATACTGTCATTTTCTAGGTTATACTCTATTTGCACAATCTGTTTCGTTTATGCAAATGAGAGAGGGGTTTATGTAAATAGATGGGCTTTGGACTTGAAATTTAACATGTTTGGGCTAATAATTATTAAAGGACTTGGACTTGAATATGTTGAACTTGAATAAGGACCTGAATATTGAATTTAAACATTGAACTTGACTCAGAATATTGAACTTGGACTTAAACATTGAACTTTGACGACTTCGATGAATGTTTCTTTGTTTATTTTTATTTTATTTTGAATGAACTTGGACTATTAAATTGTTTAGGATTAACTTTTGGTTAATTTATAAATACTTATATCATATCATTTATTTATAATCTCATGTACATTATGACAACACAACTGAAATTTGTTGGAAAGTACCATGGTCGATGACAATCTTCGGAAAACAAAATGTTGTTTTGCAATAAACTAATTGATGGTGGTGGTGTGCCACGTTTGAAAGAACATCTGACAGGTGGACGACGACGTATTAGCATGTCTAATTGTCCCTGATGAAGTTAACAACTTAAACGATCACATATCGTTCAAAAGAGAAATGAACGAAACAAAAGAAAACTAGACAAGCAATGCTTATAAGAGGAATTGATGAGCAGATCTCAATAGGTATCAGAAAATGAAAATGAAGATGATGAAAAATTTCAACGTATCATGCAGTAGTGCAGAAATGCGTTTAGAGACGAAGAGATGGACAAATCTCATGCTGCTGGACGATCAGGTGGTGGTTCAAGTCAAACAGAGCGCAACGTACGTGGAAAATCTACCATAGCAAATGATGATTTTGACACTCATGTCATTGGACGATTTGACTCATATATGCAATAATGCAAAAACGAGGTGTAACTCAACCTTCTATTAAATCTGCAATAAAAGGTGTTAAAGATACTAAAAATCATATAGGTCGAGCAATTTCTAAGTTCTTTTTTAAACCATATTCCACATAATGTTGCTAATAGTCCATATTATACAACAATGGTTGACGCGATTGCAGAATGCGTTGGTGGAATTGATTCACCCACTACTAATGAAATATTACATTCATACATTGAAATGGAAATAGAAGAAGTTGGATAATATATTAAAACGTTACACAATTTCTAGAATGTATGTGATGATTGAAGTACACAGAATGGACGAAACATAATAAATTTTCTCGTGTACTCCTCTATGGATGCCACAGATGAATTCCAAAAAGAAGAATATATTTATGGAATAATGAATGATGTTGTTGAGATAATTGATGAAAATAGCGGAGCAAACTACAAACTGCCGGTAAATTGTTGATGCAGAAAAGAAGACATTTATACCGACAGCATGTGCAACACATGACATTGATTTGATTTTGGAAGATATTTCCAAAGAGTCAGAGGTAACAATTGTTATCACAAATTGTCAATTAATAATGACATTTATATACAATCATGGTTGGTTACTTTTCATCATGAGAGAATAGACTAACAAGAAAAAATTGATTAAACAGGCAGTGACACGGTTTGCGACACATTTCATCACACTAGACTCTATTCACAAATGTAAAGATGATCTGAGATGAATGATTGCTTCGAAAGAGTAAACATCAAAAGTCCTAAACTCAACACTAAAGACAAAATAACAAATATTGTCTTTACACTGATTTACAACAACTATTTTTAGACATGTGCCACTTTCATCATCCCTGTTTTTGAGCCATGAGTGGAGGTTTTACGAACGGTGGATAGCGACTACAAAGCAAATTTGGGATACCTTTACGATGCGATGGATCGAGAAAAAAAATCGGTTAGAAAAATGTTGGTGGAAGGTAATGCCAAAAATGGTGTGATATAATAGACAAGATGGGAAAGTCAATTACATCGACCTCTTCACACGGCAGGTAATTTATTTTATCTTATCATCATACTAAAAGTCGATTACATTTTTTCCATATAGGTTATTTACTTATCCTATCATTCAATATGGAATGAAACAAACGATCGAGAAGTATTAAATAAATTTAATAACGTTGTTCAAGGACGATGTCGGATATTGTAATATAAATTGAAATTGAAAAAGAGATAAAACTATCATATATAATAGTTATGACAAACATTTAACGTTTAAAACATTCAATATTTAACTTATACATCAATGGGTACAAAGATATAGAATGAAAATTGGTGTATTTGGTTCTGCAAAAGCAAATACAGCCATAAAAACATGTCTTCTTGCTCATTGGTGGTCAATAATTGGATGCTTTAAATTTAACACGTTTAGCAATGCATATTTTAAGCCAAACAGTTTCATTTTCGACGATCCATACAAAATTACAAAATAGAATAAAAATGAAAAATCTTAAAAAATTGGTTTCTGTGGATTACAACATGAGATTAAGAGCAAAGGATTCAAGACGTCGCGAGACTGAAAATCAGTCGATCGATTTGAACTATATATTCCATAAAGAGGATCCATTAGAAGAGTGGACCACTGAAGTTGAACCACCATTATTGGACAACGATTCTTGAATAACCAATATATTTATATATAAATGTATACAAATATATAATAATATATATTAAATTAATACTAATAAATAATACATATTAATATATTATTAGTTTATTAATATAATTCAGATTATAATAGTTAATTTATTATATTAATTATTATCAATGCCTAAATATACTATATATTAATTTAAATATATATATATATACACACACATATAATTAATATAAATTATAATATATTAATTAAATATATATATTAATTATCTGTTTATGATGATGTTGTGATTATCTATTATGAGATGTGAATTATCTATTTATATTGGTAATATTGAATTCACTGTTAAGACTAAATAGACAAGTTGGCCTTAAAAGACATGTTTTGGATTTCGATGAGACCGGGATCGGTTTTCCTTATTTGGAACATCCGAAAACCACATCGATTCCAAATTTACGATAGGTCGTAAATCTGAAGTGAAGATGAAGATTCAGAATGCAAGGGTTATCGTCGTTAACTCTGAGGGTGATTCCAAAACGAGTGTAACGAGATGATGTCTTCGGTTTCGTTCGAACCCGGAACGAACTTTTATGGATTGAATGCTTTCAACACATCGTCATGCGGGCGATGAGAATTCTAAGAGATATGTTCTATAAAGGTAATCGTAACCTCAAGCCTCACCAACCGGGAATGGCTAAAACAGGGGAGGTGCAGCAAGGTTAGGTGGGTCATGCCCAAGCAGGACAAGGATATTCCCCTGTCTAGATGTCCATTTTTATTCGGCTGTGTGGGCAGTTGGTCTGCAGCCAACTGCAGGGTTATCTTGTTCGGGACTGTTCAGTAAGGAATGGTTTCGGGCTTGTGTTGCAGAGGGTCGGGAGTGATCCTCGGTACGTTGATCTAGGACACGTACTGTGACGGGCGGTACCCAGTAGCCCTGCCATTGTATGGAATCCACAATCCAATAAGTGCCAACAGTTTTGATTGTATTACCCACTTTTGTGGCTAGTAGCTGGAATTTAATAGATGTAACAATTTCGGCTATTTTCTATTTACTTGAAAACCCTGGACCTATTATAATATCACAGAATTTCCTATCAAATGTTTTGGTTAGCGTAAGGTAAAAACTTTTCCATGTTTATGTGAGGGGAGTCTTACTTGATACCTTAGGCTGTAACAACCCGAAATTTTCGCACCAGAAAATTTCAGATAGTTATGAAAAAGAAGAAAGAGATAGAAGAAGAAGACCAGAAACACCAAACATCTCACAATCGCAGCAGATAAAATATAATAATAAATAATGATAGTTTACAAAAGAATACTATATCTATCGATTAAATTTAATATACATCAGAGCTTCACATATATATACAGTCACTGAATACATACAATTATCATGACTCAGATTAACAATAATATAAATACAGCGGAATACTCTATACGATATCGCCATCCAGCTCGCCTTCTGAGCTCCAGAACGTACCTACCTGCATGTAATACTCGGTCTGACCCGAGCATTACAAAAAGGGTGAGAAAGTAGAAAAGATAGAGAAGAAAGAACAACAACATCAGAATCTCACAGCGGAACGAATAAATTATAATAATCACATAAGTATTTACATAATAAATAACATCAATCAGAGTGATACATATAGTGCATCACATACTAGACAGTTATAGACACTTGTCTAGTTATACAACTCAATACAATACAGCTCAAACAATATGACTCAAAGATACCAACACAGCGGAACTATATATGTCTACAACGTTGAAGCCTCCTGCTCCATTGCTCCTCCAAAACTCGTCAAAGCTAAACCTGAATCCCTTGGCTACCCGTAAAAAATTTGGGTACTCGAGAGTTTATGAAAAACAAAAATAAACTCCGGGTCAGACATGGGTCTGGTGTGAGTAATAGGTTAAAGTTGCTTAATTTTGAAAATCCTTTGAAAGAAAGGTATCACGTAATACTTCCCACACATAAACATGGAAAAGTTTTTACCTTATGCTAACCAAAACATTTGATAGGAAATTCTGTGATATTGTAATAGGTCTAAGGTTTTCAAGTAAATAGAAAATAGCCGAAATTGTTACATCTATTGAATTCCAGCTACTAGCCACAAAAGTGGGTAATACAATCAAAACCGTTGGCACTTATTGGATTGTGGATTCCATACAATGGCAGGGCTACTGGGGTACCGCCCGTCACAGTACGTGGCCTAGATCAACGTACCGAGGATCACTCTCGACCCCCTGCAACACAAGGCCGGAACCATTCCTTACTGAACAGTCCCGAACAAGATAGACCCCGCAGTTGGCTGCAGACCAACTGCCCACACAGCCGAATAAAAAGGGACATCTAGACAGGGGAATATCCTTGTCCTGCTTGGCCATGACCCACCTAACCTTGCTGCACCTCCCCTGTTTTAGCCATTCCCGGTTGATGAGACTTGAGGTTACTATTACCTTTATAGAACATATCTCTTAGAATGCTCATCGCCCGCCTGACGATGTGTTGAAAGCATTCAATCCATACAAGTTCATTCCGGGTTCGAACGAAACCAAAGGCATCATCTCGTTACACTCGTTTTGGAATCACCCTCAGAGTTAACGACGATAATCCTTGCATTCAGAATCTTCATCTTCACTTCAGATTTACGACCTATCGTAATTTGGAATCGATGTAGTTTTCGGATGTTCCAAATAAGGAAAACCGATCCCGGTCTCATCGAAATCCAAAACGTGTTTTTTAAGGCCAAGTTGTCTATTTAATCTTAACGGTGAATTCAATATTACCAATATACACATAGATAGATAATTCACATCTCATAATAGATAATCACATTATCATCATAAACAGATAATTAATATCATCATCCAAACAGATAATTAAATATTATCATACTTAAAGCATACATCCATATCACATAGATATTATCCATCTCATATCTGAGATCACAATCAAACAATGAAATACCGATATCATCCATAAGCATGATTTATGAATCACAATCTATAATTAATTTAAAATGAATTAAATTAACTACTTCCATCTTTAATTAATTTGAAATTAATTAAATTAATTACTCATTCCATAAATCCTGCTCTCGCAACCATTAATTAATTATAAATCAAATTAATTAATCATTCTCTAATTACAAGAAATAATTTAGTCTTTAATTAAATTCTCAAATGAATTATTCTAAATCATTCATAGCAGATTAGCATTTGATTACTTCCTATTAGTTATTCCTTAATTAACAATTCTTAGTTACATCATTAATTATATTAATTAATGATCTCCAGTTTATATTAAATTACTTATTTAAATTAATTATATTATGTGGTTAATCTTTATTTAAACACAATTATTAATCACCATTTATTAATAACAAACCAATAAGTAACTATCCTTAATTACTTATTAATTATCCCATGATTAATTCCATAAATTAATCCTTTGATTAATTACAAAAGAAATTACCCAAATTACTTCTCTTACAAATCATCTTGTATGAATTTCATCAAGTAATTATCATCTAATTACTTTTCTAAATAATTACACTCCATTAATTACACTAAGTAATTTCACATACCAAATCATCAAATGATTTCTTAAATTAATTAACTTAATTTATATCTTATCATCAATTATTTATATATTCTAATTAATCATCTTTGATTAAATATCCTTTGCTGCATTCCAGTAATTTCCTCAATTTATTTACAGAAATTAAACTTGAATTAATCCATTAATTTATTACATTTATATCGATTTATTACCATTTAATTATCTTGTTGATTTATTATTCCCAAATAAATCAATCTCTAATCTCATCATTAATTATATTAATTAATGATTTCTGATTACATTTTCATTTGTTAATTATATTGAAAATACAAATCTTCAAATCACAAATATTAATCCTCTTGATTAATAACATACAGTAATAAATCGTTCTTAATTAATTACTTCTCGATAACAAGCTTAATTAATCCCTTGATTAATTTCAAGTAATTATATTCCAATTACTTCCATTTCCCATCATCCAATGATTTCATCAATTACTTCACTAAGTAATTTACTTCCAAAATTAGTTAATTAAACTAAATTAATTAACACAAATTAAATCAATTTACTCAATTAATAAGTAATTAATTTCTTAATTACTTTCCAAATAAATAATTACATTTAAACTATTGAATTAATTAATCTAATTAATTTATTACAAAATCAATCACATTAATTAATTATAAAATAACTTAGTTAATGATCTTCATTAATACTTATTTAATTATTTTCTTCTAAAATAATTAAATTATATTAATCATTTAAGTTTTATTAACTATAAAATTTATTAATTTAAATAAAAATCTAATCTATGATCCTTAATCACCTATTAATTCCTTAATTCATTATTCAACTTTGATTAATACATTTAAATTCATAATTACTAATTTAAATAATATCAATCTTTAATTATTCATACTTAATTAACTTAAAGGTTAATGCATATAAATTCTGAGTCTTTATTACTTAAAGTAAACTGTCTTGTTATGGATTAAATTTTTACTTCCAATATGTTTTAAACATTTATTTCAATTACTTTCTAAATAAACTCCAATTTATCCTTAATAAAGTTTCAACACTAATTTTGAAATTCCAAAACCCTTTGTAAACTCACATGTTTAATAGCACTTAAAACTTATTTGAATAAATTTAAATTATAAAACTTTATTTTATTTCCAAATTTAGAATTCATATCTAAGCCCTGATTTCAATTTTTGAGTTAACTTGTTTCAATCGTTTCTTAACAGTTTAAATTTCATTCGAACTCAACTCTTGTTTGAAAATACTTTAATTATTAACCACTTTTAAGTTATTAAAATAATTTAAATTTTGAAACTTTATTATTATCAACTCTCTTTCAAAACTAACTTAAATTCACTATTTAAACTTGAGTTAGAGCTAGTTTCAACTTTGATTACATTTTAAAACCCAATTTTCAAAACTGTAAAAAAAACAGTCACAGGTTTTAAAACCTGAATACCAACAACCCGAGTACCCCCCCTCTTTTTACTTCGAGTAAACACACAAGATTCTTTGAGAAAAATGACAAGCCGCTCCGAGTTTTCCCCCATGCGCGCACGAAAATGAACAAGAGGAAAACACAACCTGGAAACACACGACTTACTTCCTTCCCCAAACCTGACATCGTCTCGCGTTCGCTGCTCCAACCATCGGAGGCCACCAAACTCCGGCCGCAACATCGTTCATCTCCCCTCTACCTCCCCTCAAAACCACGCGACACTCGAACGCAAGCACTGACAGCGGTGATAAAAATTCAGAACACGGTAAAATTTAGGTTTAAAAACTTGTAACAGGTTTTTAACAGTTTTGGACTTTTGTTTTAAATTTAAAAATCAAAGTTAAAATTAGTACTAAATTAAAGTTTAACAGTGAATTTAAGTTAGTTTTGAATAGAGTTGGAAATAATAAAGTTTCATAATTTAAATTATTTTAATAACTTAACAGTGATTAATAATTAAAGTATTTTCAAACTAGAGCCGAGTTCAAATGAAAATATAAACTGTTAAGAAAAGATTGACACAAGTTAACTCCAAAATTGAAATCAGTACTTAGATATGAAATTCTAGATTTGGAAATAAAATAAGTTTTATGATTTAAATTGATTCAAATAAGTTTTAATGCTATTAAATATGTAAGTTTAAAGGGGGTTTTGGAAGAAAAAATTAGTTTTAAAACTTTATTAAGGATAAATTGGAATTTATTTACGAAGTAATTTGAAATAAATGTTAAACATTTTGAAAGTAAAAATTTAATCCTTAATAAGAATAGTCACTTAAGTAATGAAGACTTAGAATTTATATGCATTAACCTTTAAGTAAATTAAGTAAGAATAATTAATGATTGATATTATTTAAATGTATTAATCAAAGTTGAATAATGAATTAAGAAATTAATATGTGATTAAGAACCATCGATTAGATTTTTTTTATTTAAATTAATAAATTCTATAGTTAATCAAACTTATAATTAATAATGATTAATACAAGTTAATTATTTTAGAAGAAAATAATTAAATAAGTACTAATGAAGATCATTAACTAAGTTATTTTATAATTAATTAATGTGATTGATTTTGTAATAAATTAATTAGATTAATTAATTCAATAGTTTAAATGTAATTATTTATTTGTAAAGTAATTAAGAAATTAATTACTTATTAATTGTGTAAATTGATTTAATTTGAGTTAATTAATTTAGTTTAATTAACTGATATTTTGGAAGTAAATTACTTAGTGAAGTAATTGATGAAATTATTGGATGATGGGAAATGGAAGTAATTGGAATATAATTACTTGAAATTAATCAAGGGATTAATTAAGCTTGTTATTGAGAAGTACTTAATTAAGAACGATTTATTACTGTATGTTATTAATCAAAAGGATTAATATTTATGATTTGAAGATTTATATTCTTAATATAATTAACAAATGAAAATGTAATTAGAAATCATTAATTAATATAATTAATGATGGGATTAGAGATTGATTTATTTGGGAATGATAAATCAACAAGATAATTAAATGGTAATAAATCGATATAAATGTAATTAATTAATGGATTTATTCAAGTTTAATTTCTGTAAATAAATTGAGGAAATTACTGGAATGCAGCAAAGGATATTTAATCAAAGATGATTAATTAGAATATATAAGTAATTGATGATAAGATATAAATTAAGTTAATTAATTTAAGAAATCATTTGATGATTTGGTATGTGAAATTACTTAGTGTAATTAATGGAGTATACTTACTTAGAATAGTAATTAGATGATAATTACTTGATGAGATTAATACAAGATGATTTGTAAGTGGAGTAATTTGAGTAATTTCTTTTATAATTAATCAAAGGATTAATTTATGGAATTAATTATTCATGGGATGATTAATAAGTAATTAAAGGTAGTTAATTACTGGTTTGTTATTAATCAAGGGTGATTCATAATTGTGTTTAATTAAAGATTAACCACATAATATAATTAAATTTAATAAAGTAATTTTATATAAATTAGTGGTCATTCATTAATATAATTAACGATGTAATTAAGAATTGTTAATTAAGGAATAATTAATAGAGGAGTAATTAAATAACTGCTATGAATGATTAATTAAGACTAAATTACTTCTTGTAATTTGAGAATGATTAATTACTTTGATTAATTAATGGTTGTGAGAACAGGATTTATAGAATGAGTAATTAATTTAATTTATTTTAAATTAATTCAGATAGAAATAGTTAATTTAATTCATTTTAAATTAATTATAGTTTGTGATTCATAAATCATTGCTTGTGGATGATATTGATATTTCATTGATTGATTGTGACCTCAGTTATGAGATGAATAATATCTATGTGATATGGATGTATGGTTTAAGTATGATAATATTTAATTATTTGTTTGGATGATGATAATGTGATTATCTATTATGAGATGTGAATTATCTATCTGTGTGTATATTGATAATATTGAATTCATTGTTAAGACCAAATAGACAACTTGGCCTTAAAAGACACGTTTTGGTTTCGATGAGACCGGGATCGGTTTTCCTTATTTGGAACATCCGAAAACTACATCGATTCCAAATTACGATAGGTCGTAAATCTGAAGTGAAGATGAAGATTCTGAATGCAAGGATTATCGTCGTTAACTCTGAGGGTGATTCCAAAACGAGTGTAACGAGATGATGCCTTCGGTTTCGTTCGAACCCGGAATGAACGTGTATGGATTGAATGCTTTCAACACATCGTCAGGCGGGCGATGAGCATTCTAAGAGATATGTTCTATAAAGGTAATAGTAACCTCAAGTCTCATCAACCGGGAATGGCTAAAACAGGGGAGGTGCAGCAAGGTTAGGTGGGTCATGCCCAAGCAGGACAAGGATATTCCCCTGTCTAGATGTCCCTTTTTATTTGGCTGTGTGGGCAGTTGGTCTGCAGCCAACTGCGGGGTTTATCTTGTTCGGGACTGTTCAGTAAGGAATGGTTCCGGCCTTGTGTTGCAGGGGGTCGGGAGTGATCCTCGGTACGTTGATCTAGGCCACGTACTGTGACGGGCGGTACCCCAGTATCCCTGCCATTGTATGGAATCCACAATCCAATAAGTGCCAACGGTTTTGATTGTATTACCCACTTTTGTGGCTAGTAGCTGGAATTTAATAGATGTAACAATTTCGGCTATTTTCTATTTACTTGAAAACCCTAGACCTATTATAATATCACAGAATTTCCTATCAAATGTTTTCGTTAGCGTAAGGTAAAAACTTTTCCATGTTTATGTGTGGGAAGTCTTACGTGATACCTTTCTTTCAAAGGATTTTCAAAATTAAGCAACTTTAACCTGTTACTCACATCAGACCATGTCTGACCCGGAGTTTATTTTTATTTTTCATAAACTCTCGGGTACCCAAATTTTTTACGGGTAGCCAAGAGATTCAGGTTAGCTTTGACCAATTCTGGAGGAGCAATGGAGCAGGAGGCTTCAGCGTTGTAGATATATATATAGATCCGCTGTGTTGGTATCTCTGAGTCATATTGTTTGAGCTGTATTGTATTGAGTTGTATAACTAGACAGGTGTCTATAACTGTCTAGTATGTGATGTGATATATGTATCACTCTGATTGATGTTATATATTATGTAAATACTTATGTGATTATTATAATTTATTCGTTCCGCTGTGAGATTCTGATGTTGTTGTTCTTTCTTCTCTATCTTTTATATTTTCTCACCCTTTTCTTTCTTAAAAACGATACGTCTTCCTGGGCGTAGGAAGTCGGGGTCGTTACTAAATGTAACGACTCGAAATTTTCGAACCCGAAAATTTCAGATAGTTATGAAAAAGAAGAAAGAGATAGAAGAAGAAGAACAGAAACACCAAACATCTCACAATCGCAGCGGATAAAATATAATAATAAATAATAATAGCTTACAAAAGAATACTATATCTGTTGATTACATTTCAATACATCAGAGTTTCACATACATTCAATCACTGAATATATACAATTATCAAGCCTCCGATTAATAATAATATAAATACAGCGGAAATACTCTATACGCTAATGCCATCCAGCTCGCGTCCTGAGCTCCAGATCGTACCTACCTGAAAATCTGTAATACTCGGTCTGACCCGAGCATTACATCAAAGTAACACCCGGGTCAGGCTGGAAACCAGCGTGAGTAAACTCATCTTAATATGGAATACACACATACAACTTTTATAGAACCCGGGTAACTCAAACCAATTTTACAAGTTCACAATATGCTATAGACATAACTTATTTCACACATAAGTTCCTAAGGACCAAAATTTAGATCAAATAGTCCGATTCACTTAAATCGTTCCATTCCAACATATTAATCCCACATATCAATTTATAAGAATTCGAAGGGGTTTCGGGTATTTTCCAATACCCGATCCCGGCCTCTTCGAGTCTCATGTCATTCTAACCCAATTTATTCAAATGAAAACACAACATTTCATATTAAAGATATCAACTTTTTCAAAACATCCCATACCATTCAATCATTCATAAGCAAACTGATCACTTCCGAATTAATTAATTGATTCAAAATTAATTAATATTTAATGAAGGAATCTAAGTGATTGAGATTAGTTGTAACGACCCCGACTTCCTACGCCTAGGAAGACGTATCATTAATAAAGAAAGAAAAAGGTGAGAAAATAGAAAAGATAGAGAAGAAAGAACAACAACATCAGAATCTCACAGCGGAACGAATAAATTATAATAATCACATAAGTATTTACATAATATATAACATCAATCAGAGTGATACATATAGTACATCACATATTAGACAGTTATAGACACCTGTCTAGTTATACAACTCAATACACAATACATCACAGAGATACCACACAGCGGAACTATATACATATCTACAACGCTGAAGCCTCCTGCTCCATTGCTCCTCCAAAATTCGTCAAAGCTAAACCTGAATCCCTTGGCTACCCGTAAAAAATTTGGGTACCCGAGAGTTTATGAAAAACAAAAATAAACACCGGGTCAGACATGGGTATGGTGTGAGTAACAGGTTAAAGTTGCTTAATTTTGAAAATCCTTTGAAAGAAAGATATCACGCAAGACTCCCCACACATAAACAAGGAAAAGTTTTTACCTTACGCTAACCAAAACATTTGACAGGAAATCCAGTGATATTATAATAGGTCTAGGGTTTTCAAGTAAATAGAAAATAGCCGAAATTGTTACATCTATTAAATTCCAGCTACTAGCCACAAAAGTGGGTAATACAATCAAAACCGTTGGCACTTATTGGATTGTGGATTCCATACAATGGCAGGGCTACTGGGGTACCGCCCGTCACAGTACGTGGCCTAGATCAACGTACCGAGGATCACTCCCGACCCCCTGCAACACAAGGCCGGAACCATTCCTTACTGAACAGTCCCGAACAAGACAAACCCCGCAGTTGGCTGCAGACCAACTGCCCACACAGCCGAATAAAAAGGGACATCTAGAAGGGGAATATCCTTGTCCTTCTTGGGCATGACCCACCTAACATTGCTGCACCTCCCATGTTTTAGCCATTCCCGGTCGATGAGGCTTGAGGTTACGATTACCTTTATAGAACATATCTCTTAGAATGCTCATCGCCCGCCTGACGATGTGTTGAAAGCATTCAATCCATACAAGTTCGTTTCGGGTTCGAACGAAACCGAAGGCATCATCTCGTTACACTCGTTTTGGAATCAACCTCAGAGTTAACGACGATAATCCTTGCATTCAGAATCTTCATCTTAACTTCAGATTTACGACCTATCGTAAATTTGGAATCGATGTGGTTTTCGGATGTTCCAAATAAGGAAAACCGATCCCGGTCTCATCGAAATCCAAAACGTGTCTTTTAAGGCCAAGTTGTCTATGTAGTCTTAACAGTGAATTCAATATTACCAATATACACACAGATAGATAATTCACATCTCCTTATAGATAATCACATTATCATCATCCAAACAGATAATTAATATCATCATACTTAAACCATACATCCATATCACATAGATATTATCCATCTCATATCTGAGATCACAATCAATCAATGAAATATCAATATCATCCACTAGCAATGATTTATGAATCATAAACTATAATTAATTTAAAATGAATTAAATTAACTATTTCTATCTTAATTAATTTAAAATAAATTAAATTAATTACTCATTCCATAAATCCTGCTCTCGCAACCATTAATTAATTATAAAATAATCGAACATTTTGCTAAAAAAAGAAGAAGAAAGTAATTTAAATTACTTTAAAGAAGCATTTTCGCACAAAAGATTTCTTCGAGGATGCGGTATAAGACAATAGATCTTGGGTAGTGCACTATTACTCTATGTGGTAACGAGCCAGTAGAGTACATCCCTACTTGATGAGGGGATGCCGGCCGTAATAGGATAAAATATCCTAGAATATAAACCAAATTGAGGGAGTGGTTTAAATTTATGAAAAATCTTAACTTTAGTCAGATGAAGTTTATATGTTTGAAGTTTACCTCGAATAGTGTTTTTGATCTGGATTATTAAAACTTAAGAAGTAGTGATTTGGAATGAAATGATGATATAAAAATTATGGTTTTTATAACTCTTCATGACATGACTTGAAAACTATAGATTAAATAGCTATCTCACTGGGTCAGTGTTGCTCATGATGCTACACATAAACATTTCAGGTTTAGATGGTTAGTTGTTCAACTCAAGATGACTGATGAATACCATGACTATGAAGTGAAGACTTTTATTTAAGTTTATCAACTTTCATATGTATAATTATGTTGAATCTCATGATCCTATGTAACTGTGAAATTATGATGATGTGATTGTATAATAACTCTTCCGCTTGATATCATGTAATCTGAATGATTTTATGTTCCGATATATCTTATTTAAGTTGTGATACTATTCTATTAAGCACCGTAGTTTCTATGTAACATCTAATGATAGTTTACAAAAGAATACTATATCTATCGATTAAATTTAATATACATCAGAGCTTCACATATATATACAGTCACTGAATACATACAATTATCATGACTCAGATTAACAATAATATAAATATAGCGGAATACTCTATACGATATCGCCATCCAGCTCGCCTCCTGAGCTCCAGAACGTACCTACCTGAAAATCTGTAATACTCGGTCTGACCCGAGCATTACACGAAAGTAACACCCGGGTCAGGCTGGAAACCAGCGTGAGTAAACCCATCTTAAAATGAAATACCAAAGAAAATCAACTTATATAAAACCCGGGGTAACTCAATCTAATCATACAAGTGCACAATATGTTATAGACATAACTAATTCCACACATCCATTACTTAAGCACCCAAGCTTAGATTTATATAGTCCACTTTCCTTTAGTCACTTCATTCCCATATATGAATTTCACATACCAATCTATAGTCGAAGTGGTTTCGGGTATTGCCTAATACCCGACCCTAGTCCCTTCGAGACTCGTGTCATTCAAACCCAAATTATCAAAATGAAATACTCAACATTTCATAACAGGAATATCCTCACATTCAAGCATCCAATACCCTTCCATCATTCATATCAAATTCGATCATTTCCAAATTAACTCAATTGATTCTACTGGAATTTCTAACCTCAACCATTTATATTCCTTCATTTAACATTAATTAGTTTCAAATCAATTAATCAACCATTCCTTCATAATTCATCTTAATTAATCACCCTGGATTAATTATCTTTCAATTTTCATTCAAGTAATAACTCAAATTAATTTCACGATAATAATTCTTCTTAGCCAAAATCAATAAATAATCTTAATTACTTCATGAGTTAATTAGCTATTTAAATTACATCAATCCTTAATTACTTATATTAATTAACTTCTCATAAGTTACTTCTTACTGATTAATTCATCTTAATTAATCAGTCTTTAGTTACATCGTTGATTCTATAAATCATTGATTTCCAATTATATTTCAATTTATCCTAAGCTAAATTAATTACCTTAAATACTTAATCGTTAATTAAACCTCAAATATTATCACTGATTTATCTCATCCTGTAATTATTTACCTTTTTATTTACTTCACTAAATAAATTAGTTACTTATTAATTAACTATCTTAATTAATCTCTTGACTAATTTTCTCAAAGTAATTATATTTTATTAATTTCATTAAGTCATTACTTATCAAACCATCCATTGATTTTTCTAAATTAATTAATCTTCGTTAATTAACTTGATCCCTAATAAATAACTTCAAACCCTTAATCACTAAATCAATCAACCCCAAATCATTAATTAATTATCCGTTTGAATTACCTACTATTTAAATGAATCACAATTCATTAAACCCTTATTGACCTTTAAATGAAAACATTCTCTTATTCATAATTTAAATTTAAAACAAATTTAAAACTCGAATGCTTCGAGTCAATCAACAAGTAACTCGAGAACCAACCAAACCAAAGTCACATCATCATCAATGCACATCCAATCAATTTAATCATTCAACCAATTATTTAAATTTAACCATTTGAATTTTAAATAAATAAAATCCAACAGAGTGAGATTTACTCACCTTTGATCTCCTGAATTTGCAATCCACTTCATTCTTGACTTGGTTTATCCACATTTTGACCTTGTATAAATGTTACATAATTTATTAATATCCGAGATAATCAGATAATCCATTACTATTTATTAATTTTAATTTATCTAATAATTTGAATAATAATTTCATTTGATAAATTTAATCTAATTAACAAATAATCTATTTTAGCAGATCTTCCTATCAATAAATAATTCTTAGGAACCAAATAATTAAATTTCAAGTTATAAAAATAATTAAATAAGTCAAGCTCTTTAATACATATATCTAAAATGACATTCAAATTTGTATACTTATTTCATTTTATCCTTGCAATTATATAAATTTTTGTTTTAAACAGTGAGTCAATATGTAAATTTCTAATTTTAATCAGTACATTAACTGAATTAAATTTGAAATAAAATAAATACCTGCATCACTCTTCCCTCACGTTCACGACCTAGGCACCACGTAGATCCAAGCGCGACAATCTCCACACCTACGCGCGATTCCACGCAGCGACACCCCGAACCCCCAAAGCCTTAGTCGAGCTTCCCCTTACTTGCGCGCCCTCACGAACCCCGCCACCATCGAGAATCGCGGCCTCGAGCACACGCTTCATCACCACCGCGACTCCACGTGCCCTTCGCCGAAACCTCCCCGTGTTGAGCAGCAACATCGTTTGTGCTTGCCTCATACCCTAGTCCCAGATTTCGCTCGAACTCATCTTGCAGGCCCCACCCTTTCGATTTTTAACAAAGGCGAAGAGGGTTTCGATCCTGATTTGCTTTGAGTTTTGAACAATCGGCGATTGACTGTTGAATTACGGCTAAGGATTGGGATCGAACCAAGCTCGAATTTCGCGAGATCGCGAGATTGAACCACGCTCGGCCACCATTTTTAAATTTTAATTTTTTCTTTTCTGAAGATTTGTTTTGTGAATTTGGTAAAGAGGGGACGGGAATAAAATAGAATTTGGTGTAAGGCTTTCTGAGTACGCTTTTGTAAATGAGAAATATCTTTGACCGTTTGACCCTAAATTTATTATATTATAAAACTTTCAAAACGACTCGTTAATTGCCATTTAAAATTTTGAACTCCTCTTAAGAAATGCCGCTAGGCGATTATAAGATTTTACCCGCATTCCAAACGAAATGGAACGTGTTTCAGAGGCTAATTTAATTGTATGTGCGAGTTACGAGAATAAACGATCGATATTAAATTAAATCGATTAAAATAGTTCTAAGCGCTTTGAGCTGACATGGTCAAACGACAACTCCAATTGCTATGAAAATTGAAATCCGATAACAACTAACTATTACGGATCCAATGGAACTGGTTTCGTCGAATTCTGAGACTGTGTCTCGGAAGACTATTTTTAAATTCCAATTTAAACGATATATTATTAAAATTGAACATATCACCTTTAATTTAAATTTAAACAATTCTATTATCTTCAGTATTATCATTATAAATTTTATAAGCCTTCAAATTATTTTAAACAGGCTTAGAATCTCAGATTCAACAATTTACCCAATTTCAATTATTAAATTCAACCTTTAAACTATATAATTCAATGATTTAATTATCAAGAAGATATTGTTATCTTGAATTCAAGTTAAAATTAACTTTTAAATAGTTTAAAATCAATTAATTATTCCAATTTAAATTGGCAAAATTTCTGGGTCGTCACATTCCTCCCCCCTTAGAAGAATTTCGTCCCCGAAATTACTAGTTAGGAAGAATGGTCCAATACCCGATTACTTTTCCCCAAAACCCACAATTCAACATCTTATCAACTAATTTTATTAAAGACCCACTATCCTTAATCAACTTCCTAAAACCTTCTATAGCTTTCACGCAATACCCTTTTTGCACACTTCTTTAAATTTCAATTTAAAACCAAATTTGAATTGTCAAAATTTTTCTCAAAATTA
The DNA here is from genome assembly GCA_030765085.1 of Allium cepa. NCBI lineage: Eukaryota > Viridiplantae > Streptophyta > Magnoliopsida > Asparagales > Amaryllidaceae > Allium > Allium cepa. The sequence goes on from CM060928.1 coordinate 90,869,165, forward strand.
TTCTTACTCTTTAAATTTTGCCAGCGTCTCCTTTGCGCGGCTAGCTCGGTACAACTACAAAAGGCCCCTACGGGCTCCCAAATACCAAAAAAAAGAAAGTCAAGTGGTTAGATCAAAAACCCAATCCAGTTCATACAGAAATTAAAATACATACCTTTCTTTGTCGGGCAATACAATTTTATCTTTTGGAATCAAATCCAATTTTCTTTTCCCCCTTTTAATACCTGCATATCTTACTTGACAATAATATCCAATCGTAACCCTTCCAAATCATTGTATACATTTTTCGTCATAAGTTCATCTATTTCGAAATTAGTTTTTCCATTCCATATGAATTCAATTTGTCTTCACTTCTGAATATTAAATTTTATCTTTCATTTATAACTTATTCATATTAGTTCCATCTACTAATCTATTCCAGTTTCATATTTAAAATCGTTTAATTGTTTAACTAAAATTTTCTCAAAAATTTTCGAACTCCCAAAATTTTGGAAAATTTTTGGCAGAGTCTCCTTTGTACGGAGGAGCTTTTGCAATTTGACAAGAGATATAAATATATATACATCGACCCACACGGTCGGAAAAAGCAAAAACAGTTCATATTTCCTATTTTTATTGCGTAGGCGTACCTTATTTAGCATTTTAAGCATGCAGCTTATTTATTTTAGCAATTAACGCCATCCAAACCAGCCAAACGGCTTTCAGGTACCTGTACTTTCTCAATCTAAACATATAAGTACCATATATATGAAGTTTATAATATTTATCTTACTTTAAACAACTGTAACACTTGAATTCTAAAGGAAATGCATTTGAAATAACTTCTACGAGCAATTTATATGTTTTCAAATCTAATTCAATTGCTTTCAACCAATTCATAAGCCATTTCATTCGATTTTAATGGTTCACAACTCAATTTCTTACATCCAATTGGTTTTTAAATCCAAACAAGTTCATATTCAATTTAGTTGATTTCAAAATCTATTTACTTAATCTCTATCAGCCCATAGAATTTAATTACTTTCATGTACGCCGAACGACAACCATTTTCATGCAATTTCGACGATATTCGTTTAATAGAGTATGTATTTCAGTTTATAACTACTTTAAATAAATTTTCAACTCATTCTGAATTTAATTTCATTTCATTTCTAATTTATTTACCATCCATACATTGCATTTCATTTCATCTCCGCATTGGATTTATTCAAACAATTTGTTGAGCTTGGCACATTCAATACTTATAAATTAATAACCATTTCCCAAATTGGTTCAATCCAAGTTTTTATTGAATGGGCTTTCACCCTTATTCAAAGCCAAGCTTCCATAAATTTTTAAACTTAAGTTAATTTACTTTAATTTATTCCAACATCAAAATTAAGTTTACTTTTATTTGATTCACATTTAATCAACTTCCTTTAAATTCAGTAAGCCCATCCATTTAATTTTTAATTTTAATTTATCTTCTCAATTTAATAATATCCAACACATACTGAACTCATTTATGCTTCAAATTAATATACCACCAAATTTAAGTGCAGTCTGATAATCCAATTCCAATCACAGCTTTGATTTAGTTTTTTTTATTCAATCAAACTTCATCCATTTATTATTTAACTCAATTATCCCATTTTAAATTTTTAATTTACTTATTTAATTCGTTATCGAATTTATTTTATTAATACAAGGCCACTCTCAATTTATTTCTATTCACTTGGGTTTTGTTTTGCAACTCAAAACATTGCTATTATAATCACTTTTCTTATATCCAATTTTCTTGCAAATTTCATTAAACATTATTCAAATCACCCTTGAATTTTATTTGTAGTTCAAACCATCACATTTTCAATCCAACTCTATTTTATTTTTATTTTACAACATCTCTTCTTATTTAATTCATTATCAAATCCAAGTCGAATTCTATTTACAATTCGAATTCATTACCAAATATTATTAATTTACAATCCATTTGTTTACCCAACTTAAATTTTATTAACATACACTATAAATAATTTATTTAGCTGATTGGTTTACTTCCACTTTTAATTTAATATTTGATTTCCTTTAATTGTAAAGAATCACTTCATTAAATTTTTCTGAGTTTTAATTTTATAATTTCAGTTTGGATTTCCTTTGATTTTCCAAAATCCCAACACCTTTATTTCAAAATTTTAGGAAAACTTTTAAAGTCACATAATACTATTAAAATAACTCTTTATAAAAATATTTTTTTAATAACTCGATGTCTCAACCAGTCCATCCTTATTCTCATAGAAATTCAGTCATACGTTGATCAGGCGTAGGACCGAAAATCTATAAGTACTTGGCAAACTCGTTTTCAACATCCAGTGAAAATACTTGGAAAATAATTTTATTGAAAATATAGAAAACAGTTTTTGAAAATAGAGGAAATATCTTTGCTGAGGATGCTCTGGAAATCATCACCCCCATCCATGGTCACAGTTACATCCAGGGTTACGTTGCCGTCGCAGCAAAAGTAACTGCAGGCTCTCCGCGGCCTCTCAATTACGTCATGGATCCCACACAACAGATCACAGTTACATCCAGGGTTACGTTGCCGTCGCAGCAAAAGTCCGTGTAACTGCAGGCTCTCCGCGGCCTTTGGTTTTCGCTGACGAAATGAAACTTCTGCGCTCCTACATAGGTCGCAGTCTGTCGATATAAAATCAATCATAGACTGTTGGCTCTCAGCGGCACACACGACTTTCGCTATGTTATACCATAGGTCGCAGTCTACCGATATAAAATCAAACGCAGACTGTTGGCTCTCAGCGGCACACACGACTTCCACTATGGTATACTCAACTCATAGTCCTCAGGAACTAGTTTTGTCCGGACTCCTCACATGATCAACTTTAGAACCCCCCCTGGGCTCAAGGCAGCACCACCCGGTGGCACTCCTGAGAAGTCCATTTCAAGGGAGCGCCTTTTTCCCCAGAGTCATCATCAAAATATTTTATACTATACACATATAGCATCTTCAAATCATACACCTAGTATGATATCATACAAAGCTCCTTTACACAAAATCGATTATCCCAAAATCGACAATTCTCAAATCAGGCTTTCCAAATTCAATATTTATTTTACCCAAAATCAAAAGCCTTTCCAAATCCCAGGTTCTTAAAATCCTCATAAGATCCTTTTTATATATATTCAGATATAAAATTTTCAAAACTTTGGATCATTTCAATCTTGTATAAAACTCCCTTTTATACTTCAAACACTTTCAAAACATTTTTCTTCCAGTAATAAATTCAACAAGGGCATATTTATCTTATATAACAAAGATATACATCTTTGTTTATTCAAAACCAAATATCTCAATTGATTACTCTTTTCAATATCAATTTCTTTCCCATTCACTTATCCACCTTTACATAAATCCTCATTTGGATTATTACTTCAATTCTCATCTCAGTTGGGTATTTAAATCAATAACAATTTGAACTCCGGCCAGTTTATATTTGGAAAATAGCTTGAAAATTTCAAAAATAGATAAGTGGTTGAAAAATAATTATTAGTTTGCAAAATAGCTATAAAATAATTAACTAATTGTAAAATAATTGAAAAATAGTTAAATAATTATAGAAATCCTAGATAATTGCAAAATAGTTGTAAAATAGTAATTAATTTATAGCATAGTTGAAATATAGAATGAGGATAGTAAGCAATTGAAAATTGGTTAAATAGTTCCAAAAACAATTGTAAACAAGTATAAAATAATTAGGCTTTAAGAAGGAAAAGTGGTATATATTTAAGAGCTTGAAAAAAAATAAGTTTACATCAAAACAATTTAATTAAAAATAGTCCAGAGTCAAAACTGTTCATCTTCCCCAACAATTCAATTTAAATTCCCACTATCATTTAAATTGATTCAATTCTAACTTCAATTTCCATTGAAATTGATTTAATCCCAATTCAAGTTGAATTGATTCTCAATTTAGTTCCAACTTCAAATCAAATTCCATTTAGTCGTTAAAATTCCATTTAGTCTTTAAACTTGTACAACTTTAATTATAATTTCAGTTTTACAACTTCCATTTATAATCAATTACATTCACGTTTTGCTTTTAACTCGGAATTATACATTTTATTTAGCCGATATATTTTTATTATTCCATAAACATTTAACCAAGACTCCAGAGTTTAAACAAATTTCCAAAATTTCAATATCACCTTAGAATTCACCTATATACAAAATTCTTTGGCAAATTCATTTATCCCTTTGAACTTCAAAACCAAACCCAGTTCACAAGCAATTCCAATGTAAAACAATTTGGTAGCAAATTTCTCTTCTAGAAACTCGAAAATGAACATCGATGATGCTGCAGTCATCGCCGACGTTATTTTCCAGTGACCGAAAGAGTTCAATGCTTTTATCTTTTTTTTTTAAACATTTCCAAAATGCAATCACGCTGGTTTCCAGCCTGACCCGGGTTTTCAGGTGGTGTTAGGGGGAATTGTAGTCGACGTTTTGGTGGAATTTCATCACCTCCGGTGATGGGTGGTGGCCGCACGAAGGGATTTCCGGTGGTGTTTGTGGCTCGTGTTCGAGCTACAGGTCTTTTTTTTGTTTTCATCTTGTAATTGAAATCTGGGTTTCGATTTGGATGCAAGGGATGATTTGGGGTTTGGAAAAGTCGTCGTGGGTCACTGGAGGCGTAGTGGACCACCGTGCACGTGCACGGTGGTGGAGCGGTATCTGTTGAGTGGCTATGAGTTGCCGCGTGCTTGTACTCGAGACTTTTGTTGGTTGCTTCGAACGCGGCTTCGGGTTGTTTCGTGTGTGACTTCAGCAGTTGTTCATAACTTTAAAAAAAAAATGAGAAGAAGGTAAGAAACAGGGAAAGAGAGAGAAGAAGAATGGGTTCAGGGGGAAAGACTCGGGAAGATTGAGTGAGAAACCCGGGGTTTTACTCGTGCATAACAAGATTTGTCTCGGGTGTTGTTTAAGAGCTTGAGCGAACAAAACTTGGTTTACTAAACTGAATTAGTGCAAAGTAAAAATAAAGTTATTGTTGAAATTGTTTTCAACTTAAATGAATATCTTAATTTAGTAGTTAATTAAAGATACGTGATTAGATTTAATTAACGTTTAAACATTTTTAATTAATAAGTGTTTAGTTTTAAAGTTAATAAGGAAAGATTCTTGACTCTTATTTAATTAATTTGTAATTAAGAAGTTTAAATTAGTTAATTAAGTTAATATATGAATTATTGTAACAAATTAAGTAATTAATTACATTAAACATAAGGTTATCTAATAATTAAGTTTGGAATCAATATTATAATTGGTTTTCAAAATTTAAGAGAAGACTTTTAAATGTTTAATTAAGTTGAACATTTAATATATATAAATTAGTTTAGAAGAAATTACGAACAATTACTCTTAAATTGTAATTAGTCATAAGTTATAAATAATTGATAAATTTGTAATTAACTACTTAAGTTAATTTATGAATGATTAATAGTTAATTAATCGGGTAATTTAATTAAGAATAAATAAAGGGTTAAGGAACTAATTAGCAGTTAATAAATGGGTAATTAAGTTGATTAATAATTAAGATTAAATGGTTAATTAAAGTAAATAACTGAGTTAAGAAATAATTAGGTAATTGATAGTTTGAAATAATATAAGTATGTAATTAAGACTAAATGATTAATTAAATAGAGTTAAGTGATTCACTCTCAGGTAATTAATTCTAAATTGAACTAATTACAAATAAGACTTAAAAATGACTGCTTATGTATTGTTATGTTGAATATCTGCTTGTGACATTTATTCGATGATATTCTGTGATTCTTTGTGACATGTTATGTTACACCTATGATGCTTGTATATGTTTTATCTGTGACAAATACTATGTTAATTCAATTGTTGAATTTAAATTGTTTAAACTGTTAAGTTAAGTAGACAACTTGGCCCTTAAAATGGCGTTTGGATTCGATGAGACCGGGATCGGAAGAATCAAATTTGATTCTCCGAAAACCACATCAAATGTAACGACCCGAAATTTTCGCACCAGAAAATTTCAGATAGTTATGAAAAAGAAGAAAGAGATAAAAGAAGAAGACCAGAAACACCAAACATCTCACAATCGCAGCGGATAAAATATAATAATAAATAATGATAGTTTACAAAAGAATACTATATCTATCGATTAAATTAATATACATCAGAGCTTCACATATATATACAGTCACTGAATACATACAATTATCATGACTTAGATTAACAATAATATAAATACAGCGGAATACTCTATACGATATCGCCATCCAGCTCGCCTCCTGAGCTCCAGAACGTACCTACCTGAAAATCTGTAATACTCAGTCTGACTTTTCAATTTGCGACACACTGGGTTGATCGAGTGTGACGTGCGTCAAGGTGGTGGTTGAGGAGGGTATGGTCTTGGAGTGGGCAAAGGGGTTTTGCTTCCGGTGATGAATATTGGGCGAACGTGGTGATTTTCGGTGAAGTGTTCGCGTTTCGAGTTCGAGCTTCAGGCTCTTTTTCGATTTCGAGTATATCGCGATGAAGTGAAGTTTGTTTTCGCGAGAGATGTCGATTTGTGGTTTGCTGGAGGTAGCGTGAGCCACCGGAGGGGCGGTGAACCACCGTGCACGTGCACGGTGGCGTGGGCGTGTCGATGAGATTGGGTGGCTTCGTATCGAGTGATACTCGAGTGGGTACTCGAGTAAAGTGGTCGGTTGGCTCGAGCAAGGGCCGCGTGAGCGTGAGGGTTAACTGCAGTTTAATTTTACTTAAAACTAAAAAAAATAAGAAGAAGAATAGAACTGGGAAGAAGAAGATAGTGGGAAAGTGGACGCAAGGAATAGGGAGGAGGCTCGTGTGTTACTCGAAGGAAACGTGGGATTGCCTCGGGTTTTTTTTAGACCTGCCTAATTAATTTAAGTACTTTGAATAGCAAAGTTAATATTATACGTAATGTTAGTTAGTGTTAAGTTAATATGTGATTTAAAAGTTTATTAAAGAAAGTTGTAAAGATAGTTAATCAGTTTAAGGTAAGAAAATATAATTAATTATTTAAAGTAAATTAATAAATGGCAATAAACTAATTAAGTGATTAATTAAGGATTTTTGATTAATAAACTGATAATAAATGATTAATTAAAATAATTTGTGATAATTAAATAAGTAATTAACAAAGAATCAACTAATTAACTGAGTAATTAAGTAACAGTTAATGAATAAAAGTTTATTAATTAAATAAGTAATTAAAGATTAGATAATTAATAAATTCATAATTAATGATTAATTGAGTAATTAATTGATCATTAATAAGCTAATTAATTATTCATTAATTAAATAAAATAAAATAGGTTATTCTTAAGCAAATAATTTTGTTAAGTAAAACCAAACTGTTTGGTATGCATTGATAATTATGCTTGATTGACTTTGATATCTGTTGATGATTTTTCTGTGATATGTTGTGATATATTATGGATATCTGTGATAACTGTGTATGATTCATATGATATATCTGTTATGTTAATTCTGATATTTAATTGAACTGTTAAGTTAAATAGACAACTTGGCCCTTAAAATGGCGTTTGGATTTCGATGAGACCGGGATCGGAAGAATCAAATTTTTATTCTCCGAAAACCACATCGATCCAAATTAAACGATAGGTCGTGACTTATCAAAGGGTGATCGAGATGGTGTTTCAGAATGCAAGGGTTATTGTCGTTGACTCTGAGGGTGATTCCAAAATGAGTGTAACGAGATAATGCCTTCGGTTTCGTTCGAACCCGGAACGAACTTGTATGGATTGAATGCTTTCAACACATCGTCAGGCGGATGATGAGCATTCTAAGATATGTTCAATAAAGGTAATCGTAGACTCAAGCCTCATCAACTGGGAATGGCTAAAATAGGGGAGATGCAGCAAGGTTAGGTGGGTCATGCCCAAGCAGGACAAGATATTCCCCTGTCTAGATGTCCCTTTTTATTTCGGCTGTGTGAGCAGTTGTTGGCCACAACTGCGGGGTTTTCTTGTTCGGGACTGCTCAGTAAGGAATGGTTCCGGCCTTGTGTTGTAGGGGGTCGGGAGTGATCCTCGGTACGGTGATCTAGGCCCTGTACTGTGACGGTCGGTACCCCAGTAGCCCTGCCATTGTTGGAAATCCATTTTCCCTACGAGACCCTACGGTTTTGATTTGTATTACCCACTTTCGTGGCTAGTAGCTGGAATTTAATAGATGTAACAATTTCGGCTATTTTCTATTTACTTGAAAACCCTAGACACTATTATAATATCACTGAATTTCCTATAAAATGTTTTGGTTAGCGTAAGGTAAAAACTTACCCGTATTTATTTGTGGGGAGTCTTACGTGATACCTTTATTTTCAAAAGATTTACAAAGTTAAGCAATTTTAACCTGTTTACTCATACCAGACCCACATGTCTGACCCGGAGTTTATATTTTGTTTTTCATAAACTCTTGGGTACTCAAATTTTTATGAGTAGTCAAGTGATAGGTATTGGAAGTGTTGATTTTCTGGAGGAGCTATTTTGGGGAGAAAACCAGACCTATGTATCTATATATGTAGTTCCGCTGTGGAGTTAGTCTATGTTGTATTTTGGATGTATGTATGGACATATATGTATATGACAGTCCTATTATGTGATATTGTATGACTCTGATGTATGTATAACTATGTAATAGATATGTGATGTATTATATTTTGTTCCATTCCGCAGTGAGATTCTGATGTTGTTATTCTTTCTTTCTATTCTTTTGTATTTCTATCCCTTTCTTTCTTAATGATGAAACGTCTTTCTGGGTTGAGAAAGGTGGGTCATCACAGTTGGTATCGTATTAATGAAGATCATTAACTAAGTTATTTTATAATTAATTAATGTGATTGATTTTGTAATAAATTAATTAGATTAATTAATTCAATAGTTTAAATGTAATTATTTATTTGGAAAGTAATTAAGAAATTAATTACTTATTAATTGAGTAAATTGATTTAATTTGTGTTAATTAATTTAGTTTAATTAACTGATTTTGGAAGTAAATTACTTAGTGAAGTAATTGATGAAATCATTGGATGATGGGAAATGGAAGTAATTGGAATATAATTACTTGGAATTAATCAAGGGATTAATTAAGCTTGTTATTGAGAAGTAATTAATTAAGAACGATTTATTACTGTATGTTATTAATCAAGAGGATTAATATTTGTGATTTGAAGATTCGTATTCTTAATATAATTAACAAATGAAAATGTAATTAGAAATCATTAATTAATATAATTAATGATGGGATTAGAGATTGATTTATTTGGGAATAATAAATCAACAAGATAATTAAATGGTAATAAATCGATATAAATGTAATTAATTAATGGATTTATTCAAGTTTAATTTCTGTAAATAAATTGAGGAAATTACTGGAATGCAGCAAAGGATATTTAATCAAAGATGATTAATTAGAATATATAAGTAATTGATGATAAGATATAAATTAAGTTAATTAATTTAAGAAATCATTTGATGATTTGGTATGTGAAATTACTTAGTGTAATTAATGGAGTATAATTACTTAGAATAGTAATTAGATGATAATTACTTGATGAGATTAATACAAGATGATTTGTAAGTGGAGTAATTTGAGTAATTTCTTTTATAATTAATCAAAGGATTAATTTATGGAATTAATTAATCATGGGATGATTAATAAGTAATTAAAGGTAGTTAATTACTGGTTTGTTATTAATCAAGGGTGATTAATAATTGTGTTTAATTAAAGATTAACCACATAATATAATTAAATTTAATAAAGTAATTTTATATAAATTAGTGGTCATTAATGAATATAATTAATGATGTAATTAAGAATTGTTAATTAAGGAATAATTAATAGAGGAGTAATTAAATAACCGCTATGAATGATTTAGAACAATTCATTTGAGAAATTAATTAAGACTAAATTACTTCTTGTAATTTGAGAATGATTAATTACTTTGATTAATTAATGGTTGTGAGAGCAGAATTTATGGAATGAGTAATTAATTAATTTATTTTTAAATTAATTAAGATAGAAATAGTTAATTTAGTTCATTTTAAATTAATTATAGTTTGTGATTCATAAATCATTGCTTGTGGATGATATCGGTATTTCATTGATTGATTGTGATCTCAGTTATGAGATGAATAATATCTATGTGATATGGATGTATGGTTTAAGTATGATAATAGTTAATTATCTGTTTGGATGATGATAATGTGATTATCTATTATGAGATGTGAATTATCTATCTGTGTGTATATTGATAATATTGAATTCATTGTTAAGACTAAATAGACAACTTGGCCTTAAAAGACACGTTTTGGAAATGCTTACATAGTTTAAAACTTATTTTAACTTAATTTAAAATTTAAATTTATTAATAAAAAGATTTGTTTTGGTTTCTTTTTAGTATAGTCTGATAAAAATATGGATTTAAAATTTTATATGAGTTCTAATGTAATTTTTGTCAAATGGTACATTAATAAAGTATGTAGTTTATAATAAAAAAAAGGATAATTTATTTTATTTATCATTTCAAATTGATAATGTGTTTTTATAATATAAATAAAATAAAAATGTACGTATAAAATACAAGACTAATAGATAAATTGGGAAAATATAAAGTAAGTACATTGGTTAAATTATAATAACATAACAACTATAAAGTTCATTTAGTTTTCAAACAACAAAACAAAAGAAATAACATTCACATACATTTCAAAATATAATAAGACAACAATAAAACTAGAAACAAAAGAATTTTCAAATTTGTAAACTATCATAAGAATGAATTGCAACATATACATATATATATATATATATATATATATATATATATATATATATATATATATATATATATCTGTGTGTGTGTGTGTTTAAAGCATCAAGGCCATTATATGATTGTACCAACAAAATCAAATATGTGTGCAGGCTGAGATTTCAAATCTAAGTATAAATATATTAAAGACAATAACATTTAATGCTTGCCTCAATATTTTTGTCTCAGCCACCAAATTAAAAATAAGTGTATTTGTAGGCTTGCATAAGTAATAAACTGTAGTGTGATAGGCTTGAACATGAAGCAAATGACAGTAACAAAGAATCTTCAAGTTGAAAATTGACTTAAGACATAGAGGAACAAATCATATATGTGTGCAGGCCGAAATAAATAAAACAAATGTATACATGAAAGCTTGCTAAGGAAGACTGTGTAATGCATTCGTAAGAAAACAAACAAAAGTAATTAATGAAAAAATCTTTCTAGCACAGTGCACTTCATATCAGCCTCCATCTAAACAAATATCTCTGATTAAAATCTGTACAAACAAGATTTGTATGCTATATTGTCACAAGTGTATAAAACATAATAATGAACCCTGTACAATCCTTTGCTTAATCCCTGTCTTCTTTCTTTTATTTATACCTCAGTCTTACCTTTTCTAATTCGTTCATACAAACTAGAATCTGAAATAAAACTATTGCAAACTTAAACAAAATTCAGTTTAAATCTACCCTCAAGATAAATCAATGCTGAGAAGCAAAGCAAAAAAAAAAAGTTTCAGTTGTATTCAAGCCTGTTTCACATTTCAGTTCAAAAGTGGCTCTGTTCTTTTACATTTCAGGTGAGTAACTTTTTAAATCAAAACTAAAGAAGTAGATTTCTGTTGCTTATAAAGTTCTGTGATGGATGATACTTGTTTATGCATATATAGTGATAACTCAGTGTTATGAATATCTGTAAACATGCATGTCTGGACTGTATATTTAGGCATTGACAACCTCTGTTTCTTTTGTTCCAAACTTACAGGTGTTGAATTAAAAATTCCAAACTAATTTATCTGTTCAATATGAATCATGGGATTTCAAATAAAATGAATATGTTTAAAACATAAATCTAGTTTCAGCTTGTATTCAAGCTTGTTCAAAAGAATATCAGTGTTATATATTCACTATTTTGAATTCTAAAACAAACTTGGCTTCCAAAACTCATTCCTACCCAATCTACTTGAAATCTGGAGCTAGAGTTTGAACAAATACTGTTTGTTTGACATTGAACTGAATTTTAAAAATATGTTCAAACTAAAATAACTCAGTAGCAACTCTGGTAAGCCAAATGCATAAGCACAACTCAAAATAAATCAAAATTTGAATCTATTAAATTTTGGAATTCAGGTATACAAAATGAATCAGTGAACCATAACATGATTTTTAAAGGTTAAAGCATAATTTTTAGTCGTATGTGTTGAGAGCAGTTTGTGGTGTACTGTTTGAGGCTTTTAGAGTCACCGCGGGTGATCAAGTCGATCTGGTGGTTTGAGCTTCGGTCTGGGGGTGGAGGAGGCTACCATGGATCTAGGAAAAATAGTGGGTGGCGGCGCAGTGGGTCGTGGAAGCGTCAGCGTGGGTTTAAAGTTTTAAAAACTAAATTTTACTGTGTTCTGAATTTTTATCACCGCTGTCAGTGCTTGCGTTCGAGTGTCGCGTGGTTTTGAGGGGAGGTAGAGGGGAGATGAACGATGTTGCGGCCGGAGTTTGGTGGCCTCCGGTGGGTGGAGCAGCGAACGCGAGACGAAGTCAGGTTTGGGGAAGGAAGTAAGTCGTGTGTTTCCAGGTTGTGTATTCCTCTTGTTCATTTTCGCGCGCGCATGGGGGAAAACTCGGAGCGGCTTGTCGTTTTTCTCGGGGAACCTTGTGTGTTTACTCGAAGTAAAAAGAGGGGGGTACTCGGGTTGTTGGTATTCAGGTTTTAAAACTTGTGACTGTTTTTTTCTTTTTACAGTTTTGAAAATTGGGTTTTAAAATGTAATCAAAGTTGAAACTAGCTCTAACTCAAGTTTAAATAGTGAATTTAAGTTAGTTTTGAAAGAGAGTTGATAATAATAAAGTTTCAAAATTTAAATTATTTTAATAACTTAAAAGTGGTTAATAATTAAAGTATTTTCAAACAAGAGTTGAGTTCGAATGAAATTTAAACTGTTAAGAAACGATTGAAACAAGTTAACTCAAAAATTGAAATCAGGACTTAGATATGAATTCTAAATTTGGAAATAAAATAAATTTTTATAATTTAAATTTATTCAAATAAGTTTTAAGTGCTATTAAACATGTGAGTTTACAAAGGGTTTTGGAAAAAAAAAATTAGTGTTGAAACTTTACTAAGGATAAATTGGAATTTATTTAGAAAGTAATTGGAATAAATGTTTAAAACCTATTGGAAGTAAAAATTTAATCCATAACAAGACAGTTTACTTTAAGTAATGAAGACTCAGAATTTATATGCATTAACCTTTAAGTTAATTAAATATGAATAATTAAAGATTGATATTATTTAAATTAGTAATTATGAATTTAAATGTATTAATCAAAGTTGAATAATGAATTAAGGAATTAATATGTGATTAAGGATCATAGATTAGATTTTTATTTAAATTAATAAATTTTATAGTTAATCAAACTTAAATGATTAATATAAGTTAATTATTTCAGAAGAAAATAATTAAATAAGTATTAATGAAGATCATTAACTAAGTTATTTTATAATTAATTAATGTGATTGATTTTGTAATAAATTAATTAGATTAATTAATTCAATAGTTTAAATGTAATTATTTATTTGGAAAGTAATTAATAAATTAATTACTTATTAATTGATTAAATTGATTTAATTTGTGTTAATTAATTTAGTTTAATTAACTGATTTTGGAAGTAAATTACTTAGTGAAGTAATTGATGAAATCATTGGATGATGGGAAATGGAAGTAATTGGAATATAATTACTTGAAATTAATCAAGGGATTAATTAAGCTTCTTATTGAGAAGTAATTAATTAAGAATGATTTATTACTGTATGTTATTAATCAAGAGGATTAATATTTGTGATTTAAAGATTTGTATTCTTAATATAATTAACAAATGAAAATGTAATTAGAAATCATTAATTAATATAATTAATGATGGGATTAGAGATTGATTTATTTGGGAATAATAAATCAGCAAGATAATTAAATGGTAATAAATCGATATAAATGTAATTAATTAATGGATTTATTCAAGTTTAATTTCTGTAAATAAATTGAGGAAATTACTGGAATGCAGCAAAGGATATTTAATCAAAGATGATTAATTAGAATATATAAGTAATTGATGATAAGATATAAATTAAGTTAATTAATTTAAGAAATCGTTTGATGATTTGGTATGTGAAATTACTTAGTGTAATTAATGGAGTATAATTACTTAGAATAGTTGTAACGACCCAGAATTTTGAACAATTTAATTTGAAAATATTTAATTAATTTTAAATATTTGAATGATGGTTTGGATTGAATTTTCAATATAACTTTGAATTTAGCGATTAAATTATAGAATTTAATCTATCGAAAGTTGAATAAAAATTTGAATCTTCAATTTTAAGCCGATTAAAAATATTTCAAAGGCTTGTAAAATTCATATTGATAATATTGAAGATTTTAGAAGCTTCAGAATCGAATTTGAAAGTGAATTGTTCAGTTTTGAAATTTAATCATTTGAATCGATATTTAAAATAGCCTTCCGAGGCACAGTCTCGGAATTCGACGAAACCAGTTCCATTGGGTCCGTAATATTGAATTATTCTCGGATTTCAAATTTCGTATTTTTCGGAGTTTATATGTGAGCACACGACGTGTAAACGCATGGAAATTAAATCGAATTCAATTTGAAATTTAAATTATAATTAGTCAAACATCAGCCACGTTCCTTTACTAAAATCACGTTCCTCCTTAAAACACTCTCCGTTGTTTCAGCCTACAACCACGCCTAAAATCTTGGTTACATCGTGCAACCCACGTTCTCATTCGATTTCAAATACCCCTCCCTCTCTCAAAAAAAAAAAAATCAAATCACCGAAACAAAACAAAAAAAGTGGGGGAAGTTATGCGATTTGAACATCATCGCGTTCGGCCTCGTTGGCGGCAAGGCTGGGGGAAATTCGCGAAGCACGCGGCATGAGGCCAGAGCGGCGGCGAGGCAACATCGAGCACGGCATCGAGGCTGGCGCGATTGAAGTTAGGGGAGATGAGTCGTGATGGATTTGGTGCTTGCTGGAGGGGGGCATCGCACGCGTACCGAAGTGAAGGCGGCGCTTGGAGTTTGGGGGTGGCACGCGTATGAGTTCTCGAGCATCACAGGAGGCGCAGCTTTTGGTTCGTCTTCTCGAGCACAGTCGCGATACTGGGTCGCGCGCAGGAGCGATGGCGGCAGGCGTGTCGTGTGGGTGATGCCGGCAAGGTGAAGCTCGTACTCGAGCATCGAAGCAGTGGTCGCGATGGGATTGAAGCTCGAGTTCGTGCCTGATGATATTACAGTAAGGTATTGATTTTGTTTTAACAATTTAGTTAATTCAAAATTTAAATTTGCAGTATTCGTTTAATTTAAAAAAAAAACATGAACAGAAAATCACAGTAAAGTAATTTTGAATTTATTTAAAATTACTAAATTTTATAATTCTGCAGAAATCTAGTTTAACTGTAAGTTAAAACAATTAAAAATAGTTTATTAATGAAAATATAGTTTAAATTTAAAATTTTAGTTAAATAAACTATAAAAAGGAAAACATGTTTTAAAAAAAAAAAAAAAAATTTAATCATTAGTCTAAATAAAATTTATAAACAGAAAATGTATTAAAAGGAATTTAGTTCAATTGGAAACCTCGAGTTAAAATTATTTTAAAAGGACAAAATTAGTTTAAATAAATTTATTAAAGACAAAATTGGGTCAAACGAAACTATTAGTGAATTAAACTATTTTAGTTGCAAACTGAAAAATAAAATATGAATATGGAAGCAGAAAGGAGAAAATTTAGTTTTAAAATTTAATTGTAGTTAAATAAATTTATTTAAGAAAATTTAGTTGAAATTTAAATTTTATTAGACAAAATTGTTAAGAGTAATCTGTTTAAAAAATTAAATCTATAGTTAATTAAGTTATTAAAAGAGAGTTTGGTTAATTTAATTTAATTTTTAGTTAAAATAAATTTATTTAAGAAGAAAGTGGTTTAAATAAAACTATTGATTAATTAAACAATCAAGAACGAAATTTAAATTATTCGATCTGTTCTAATATTAATAAATTGTGTAAATATTTATACAAGGTATAAATCAAGAAAATCAAGTCAAGATGGATAATGGATTGCTAATAAAAGCAAAGGTGAGAACTTCTCACTCAAAAGGAATTTTATTGTTTATTTAAATTTTAAATAGTTAGATTTAAAATTTGCTTGACTGTGTTGATTGAATGATTGAATGATGTATATATATTGGATGTGAATAGACCCTATACGCCGTTAGTAAGCGGAGGTTATTTATTACACACATATACCGCGATATTCCACCTCGAAGTGGAATTGGTATTATATTATATATATAGCAATATATATATATTGGCATATGTATATATTGCAGTTGATTGATTTCCCGCATTTTTTTAGCGGATGAGACCCTATTGCGCCGTTAGTAAGCGGATATATTTTATAAAATCCCATATACCGCGATATTCCACCTCGAAGTGGAATGGTATTGTGCTAATGTCTGTGGATGCAGGGAAACAGGTTGGAGGGATCCAACTGGATTCCTCACAAATATTTATTTGACTTTAGATATTGTGATGTTTGATTGATTATCATATTGATATATGATGTTTGAAAGTCATGATTGACTATTTGATGTGTTGCATCATCGGATCCAATTTTGAAGTTTAAAAATAACGATTTTGATTTCTAAAGTGATTTTTTGGAAATATACATTTATAAAATATTTTTGGAATTGATTCATCTTAAATAAATAAACGTTATAATTTTAATGTTATAAAAATTATGATTTTTGAGAAATACAGTTAAAAGTTGATTTTTGAAAATATGGGATTAGTGATTTTATAAAATAGTTTGAACTGGGATTTCTGAATTTATTATAAGAAGTTTAAAAATAGGATTTATAAAAGTTTTATTTTATAAATCAGAATGATGAAATTATAAAAGAGTTTAAAGATGTTTAAAGTAATAATATAAATTGTTTTATATTAAAAGATTTATAATTGATATTTATAAATTTAGAATATCTTGAATTATAAAACGAGCTTTTATAAGTGATAGAATGATTTGTAAATGAATTTCATAAAGGAATGAAATCTATAGAATTTATGGAATTTGATTATTTTATAAATCAAATGATGAAATTATAAAAGAGTTTAAAGACGTTTTAAAAATAGTAATATAAATTGTTTTATATTAAAAGATTTATAAATTGATATTTATAAATTAAAGATATTGGAATTATAAAACGAGCTTTTACAAGTATTAAAATGAATTGTAAATGAATTTCATAAATTGGAATTATAGAATTATAACGGTGAAGTTATAAATGGAATTTTATAAACAGTAGGTTTATAAAATTTGTAAAGCTATTTAAAAGAATGGAATTTGGATAAATAAATGAATCTTATAAGTTATAAGATTTATGAAAATTTATGAAGTTTAAAGGAACGATTTTATAAACAAATAAATTATAAGTATTTAACTTATAATATGAAATTTTAGTATATCATTGAGATATGAAATTGAATAGATTTATAAAGGAAATTTATAAAAGGAAGTTGTTATAAAATAAATAGAAATAGAATTTATAAACATTGTTTTGTAAATCCGCAAACTACTTATTTTTAATAAGTAAATTGTTATAATTTACTTATGGAGTTATATTCACGTTTTTGAATAGTGAATATTATGTTAAAGAAATTATTTTTGGATATGATGTTTGAAATAGGATTAAAACGATCTAAAGATGTTTTAAAAGGTGTTGAGATTCGAAACCATAGATTTCAACATTTATTGTTGAAATAGATGTTTTCGAGAAATAGAAGGAAATAATAGATTATAACACTGTTGTTATAATAGATGATTTTCCGAAAGGAAATGTTTTGTATAGTATTGGGATTTATATATCTATTTTAATTTCGAATCCCTATACTAGTGATTTTGGGTTGTCGTAACGATGTTTTACGCAACATTCGTTTTGGCCCTAATAAATATGTTTAAGTGAATGATTTCCTTAAAGAATGAAATATATACTTAATTTCGATTAGGGTATATTAAAAATTTTCTAAGTATAGAAAATAAAAAGATCTGTGAATTACTTATTTTTAATAAGTATAGAAATGCTTTTCCAATATTAAGTGAATATTTGGAATTTATCTTTTTGAAGATAAATTGAAAATGAATATTAGAAATTGATTGGAAATCGTATATTCATAAATATTTTGGAATATAAATTCAATATGGAATTTATAAATGGAATTTGGAAAATGAGTTTAAAAATAAATATTGATTTATTTTTGAAGAATGGAGAATATATATCTTGTAAAGATATTTTTTTGGAAAATAAATAATTTGGAAAATTATTTGGAATCTGGTGATGTTGGCATATCTATTGATAGTTTAATAACCGACTATCAATATTTACCTTTAAATAGGTATTTATTGTGAATTGCTTGAATTTGAATGCCACACTTATTTTTTTTTTAAATAAGCGCTCACTATTCGGGTTAACCGGGAAAGGACCTTGGGGTCGTATAACCCATTCCGAATACGTGATACGTCGTTATGAATTGCATTCGAAGACCGGTGTTGAAGACCGGATATTTTCGAAAGCGAAAGGGTTTCTTGTTGATTGTCTCTGCACTGGCTGATCCCCGGTATTGAGATCTCCATATGTGATGGGAAATCCGAACGTGATTAGAGATTATTCGGATTGCAAGGACTTCTTTGTAAGTGCCTTCGGTTCTGTTCGAGCCCGGAACAGACTTGTATGGATTGTATGTCTGACATTACAAATTGAGATGTAAAGCCGATTTCTTTCAAATATATTTCTGTTGGTGGCGAAGAATTTATTCTTTTAGCTTAACACCCTTCTCTGAGACGTACGAGCTCAGAGGTTATGTAGTTGAAGGTTATTAGCAATATACTCCCAATTTGGTAATGTGACATACTGAGTGTTGCTGTGAAATGATCATTGTGTTGATTATTTGTGATAGGATCATTTGTTTGATCGTCTATCCTGGTGATCATTTCTATGGTGATTTGTTGACCCAAAGCATGGCTTTTCTATAAAGTATGTTTTTGTGGACGAGACTTCGTCGAGCCTCACACCCCGGAATGGTCAAAACAGGAAAGATGCGGAAAGGTTATGAGGGGTAGCGCCCTTTAGGATATGTGCATTTCCTTCTGGAAAAGGGTGGTATCATGGTATGGAGCCCAGATACTTACTCATGTTGAAAACACTTTATGATTGTGTGAATTGATTGCGAGCGCTCGGTTGAAAGGTCCCAAAGGACCGGGGGATGGCATATTCGGTCAGTTGTTACTCAGTTAGGGGTAACCCGGCCTTGTGTTGGTAGAGATCCGGTTTGGTTCTCGGGGATGTCCATCCAGAGGCATTCTCATGTGGCAATGGGAAGTTCCTTGGCCTGATCATTCGTTGGAAATCCAAAGAAACAATACGAGACTTGTACGGTTTTAGTCGTAGAACCTGCCATTTAAAATGGTAGCTATAGTAAGCATAATATAATGGTACCTATGCTGGCTAAGATTTATATTCTACTTTCGAAATATTTTCTACACCATGCACTAGTAATAATATCAAAATTGATTGATTTTAATGCGTATCAAGCATCTTTGACTAACATAAGAAGAAATCTTCCCCAAGTCTGCGTTTGCATTGTGTGTGTGGCGGGAGGTCTTATGGTAGTCTCATTCTTAAAAGCATTGCGAATTGAATTTAAAAATATTCCTCTATTTTGATTTTAAAGAAAAATAAACTGTTTTGAGTTCTCACACCAGTCACATGACTGACTCGGAGTTTATTGTTTTCCTTCCTAAACTCTGGGTGCCCACCAATTTTCACACGGGCAGTCAGGAGTTTAGGGTTTATCAGGATATTCTGGAATTCAGGAATTGCTGGAGGCAAGCTGGATGGCATGGCGTATCACTAGTATATAGTATTTCTTTTTCCGCTGCACTGTTTGTTGTTGTTGTTGTTGTACACTCTGATGATATGATGTAATGTAATGTAATAACTGATATAGTTCTTTATTTAAAGATTATTCATTTATCTATTATATGTTGTTCCGCTGCGAATTGTGAGATTCTGATATTGTTCTATTTTCTGTTTTCTTTTCTCTCTATTTTCTACTATCTTCTTTTCTTTCTTCTTCTTTTCTTTTTCTTAAATCATAACATTTCGGGTTTCCGACCTTTGATTTCTCGGCAGATAAAGTGAGTATCGATGTTGAATTTTCGAAAGTCGAAAATTTCCGGGACGTTACAATAGTAATTAGATGATAATTACTTGATGAGATTAATACAAGATGATTTGTAAGTGGAGTAATTTGAGTAATTTCTTTTATAATTAATCAAAGGATTAATTTATGGAATTAATTAATCATGGGATGATTAATAAGTAATTGAAGGTAGTTAATTACTGGTTTGTTATTAATCAAGGGTGATTAATAATTGTGTTTAATTAAAGATTAACCACATAATATAATTAAATTTAATAAAGTAATTTTATATAAATTAGTGATCATTAATTAATATAATTAATGATGTAATTAAGAATTGTTAATTAAGGAATAATTAACAGAGGAGTAATTAAATAACTGTTATGAATGATTTAGAATAATTCATTTGAGAAATTAATTAAGACTAAATTACTTCTTGTAATTTGAGAATGATTAATTACTTTGATTAATTAATGGTTGCAGGAGCAGGATTTATGGAATGAGTAATTAATTTAATTAATTTCAAATTAATTTAAGATGGAAGTAGTTAATTTAATTCATTTTAAATTAATTATAGATTGTGATTCATAAATCATGCTTATGGATGATATCGGTATTTCATTGTTTGATTGTGATCTCAGATATGAGATGGATAATATCTATGTGATATGGATGTATGCTTTAAGTATGATAATATTTAATTATCTGTTTGGATGATGATATTAATTATCTGTTTATGATGATAATGTGATTATCTATTATGAGATGTGAATTATCTATCTGTGTGTATATTGATAATATTGAATTCATTGTTAAGACTAAATAGACAACTTGGCCTTAAAAAACAAGTTTTGGATTTCGATGAGACCGGGATCGGTTTTCCTTATTTGGAACATCCGAAAACCACATCGATTCCAAATTACGATAGGTCGTAAATCTGAAGTGAAAATGAAGATTCTGAATGCAAGGATTATCGTCGTTAACTCTGAGGGTGATTCCAAAACGAGTGTAACGAGATGATGCCTTCGGTTTCGTTTGAACCCGGAACGAACTTGTATGGATTGAATGCTTTCAACACATCGTCAGGCGGGGCGATGAGCATTCTAAGAGATATGTTCTATAAAGGTAATCATAACCTCAAGCCTCATCAACCGGGAATGGATAAAACAGGGAAGGTGCAGCAAGGTTAGGTGGGTCATGCCCAAGAAGGACAAGGATATTCCCCTGTCTAGATGTCCCTTTTTATTCGGCTGTGTGGGTAGTTGGTCTGCAGCCAACTGCGGGGTTATCTTGTTCGGAACTGTTCAGTAAGGAATGGTTCCGGCCTTGTGTTGCGGGGGTCGGGAGTGATCCTCGGTACGTTGATCTAGGCCACGTACTGTGACGGGCGGTACCCCAGTAGCCCTGCCATTGTATGGAATCCACAATCCAATAAGTGCCAACGGTTTTGATTGTATTACCCACTTTTGTGGCTAGTAGCTGGAATTTAATAGATGTAACAATTTCGGCTATTTTTTATTTACTTGAAAACCCTAGACCTATTATAATATCATGGAATTTCCTATCAAATGTTTTGGTTAGCGTAAGGTAAAAACTTTTCCATGTTTATGTGTGGGAAGTCTTATGTGATACCTTTCTTTCAAAGGATTTTCAAAATTAAGCAACTTTAACCTGTTACTCACACCAGACCCATGTCTGACCCGGAGTTTATTTTTGTTTTTCATAAACTATCGGGTACCCAAATTTTTTACGGGTAGCCAAGGGATTCAGGTTAGCTTTGACGAATTCTGGAGGAGCAATGGAGTAGGAGGCTTCAGCGTTGTAGATATATATATAGTTCTGTTGTGTGGTATCTCTGTGATGTATTGTGTATTGAGTTGTATAACTAGACAGGTGTCTATAACTGTCTAGTATGTGATGTACTATATGTATCACTCTGATTGATGTTATATATTATGCAAATACTTATGTGATTATTATAATTTATTTGTTCCGCTGTGAGATTCTGATGTTGTTGTTCTTTCTTCTCTATCTTTTCTATTTTCTCACCCTTTTCTTTCTTAAAAACGATACGTCTTCCTGGGCGTAGGAAGTCGGGTCGTTACAGTGGTTATATATGTATATATGTGAAAGAGATTTTTATTTTTAATATCCCAGATAGTTATGGAAAAGGAGAAAGAGATAGAAGAAGAAGAAGAACAGAACACCAAAATCTCACATTCGCAGCGGATAAAATATAATAATAAATAATAACAGTTTACAAAATAATATTTTATCTGTTGATTACACTTTAATACATCAGAGTTTCACATATGTACAGTCACTGATCATATACAAATCATGTCTCGGATATATAATCATATATTACAGCGGAAATACTCTATACATACTTGCCATCCAGCTCGTCTCCTGTGCTCCAGAACGCACCTACCTGAAAATCTGTAATATTCGGTCTGACCCGAGCATTACACCAAAGTAACACCCGGGTCAGGCTGGAAACCAGCGTGAGTAAACCCATCTAACATGTAATACCAAAGCATACAACTGAATTAAAACCCGGGTACTCATATCAATTCACAAAGCCACAATTTATTTTAGACATCACTTATTCCACACATCAATTTCTAAGTACCAAACTTAGATAAAATAATCCAATTCACTTAAATCACTTCATTCTAGCCTATTGATTTCACAAATCAATTTATAAAATTTGAAGTGGTTTCGGGTATTTCCCAATACCCGACCCCGGTCTATTCGAAACTCATATCATCAACCCAAGTTATCCAAATGAAATACACAACATTTCATATCAGAGATATCAACTCATTCAAACCATCCAATACCATTCAACCAATCATAAGCAAAGCTTAATCACACAAATCAATTCAATTGATTCTAATTGAATTTCAAACCTCAATCACTTAGATTCCTTCATTTACATTTATTAACTCCATATCAATTTAATTAGTCAACCCATCATTATTCATCTTAACTTATCTACTTGGATTAAGTTCTCAGATTCGTTAACTTATAATCACTTACATTGATTAATAATCCTTGAATTAATCATGCTCATAAATTTACTAACCCTCCATAATTTTTTTTACACTAATTAAACAAGTAATTAATCCTCAATTAAGTAATTATCAATAATTACCCCCTTTGATTTATGATATTATGTAAGTTTTCTTCGACTTCTTTTATTAGTAAATCCTATTAACTACATTGATTAATTACCTTAATCAGTCATTGATTATTTCAAATTATTAATTACTCCAGAATTTAATTAACCTTTAATTTCTTACATTATATTAATTGTTCACAATCATTAACTACTCATCTTAATTAACTTCTTAGTTTCCATTAACAAACTCACTAAATTATCTATGGTCTTATACCGCATCCTCGATTAATCCTTCTGTGTGAAAATACTTCTTTAAAGTAATTTACTTAGTATACTCAACCCCCATGAAAAGAAACCCATCAAATTGTTTATCAAACCGATGATAAAAGTCTAACAAGTAAGGCCCTTTTCTTAGAAACAAACATGTTCATTTCGGGCAGAAATGTAACCCGAGCTTGCACCTCAATTTCATATATATATAGATGGCCGAATTTTAAAAAGTGATACAAATGAAAGTTATCACATTCTTCCTTCAGTTTCCAAAACTTTAAAATTATAGGATTTGGATAAGAAACGCAAAAGTTATACACAAAATACTAGCTCAGGTTTGCACAAGACACTGAGTACTCTACAACAACAGGACAGCGATTTTGCAAGAGCTTTTTCAACATTTTAATCAATGAATTTTAGAAAATGGTACAAAAAAAGTTATAGGCCTTTCTGTTAGCTTTCCAGAATGACCAAGATCATCGAATTTGGATCAACGGTTCAAAAGTTATGACCATTTTACTAAACACATTAAGCTTAGCCTGAACTTATGCATTTGCAGGACAGCGACCAACAATTGCAATATTAGTATAGAAAACTTCAAAATCAGGAAAAAGGAATAAAGCAAAAGTTGTAGCTTAGTTTCTAATCTTTCCGGAACATTAAAATTTACTGAATTCCGATAAGAATTGTAAAAGTTATGGATAAAACAATTCTGAGATTTGAATTTCATAACTTCTATCATTTTGTCTCGGGACAGTGATAAACAATTATAATTTTGGCCAAGATAACATCAAAATTTTGAAAAACTCAAAACTTAAAAGTTTTAGAACAAAGTCTAAGCTTTCTGGAACATCTAAATTTATTGAAATCGGTTGAGGAACGAAGAAGTTATGACTAATTTAGTTTTAGCCTTAAGCATAGAGCTAATATTGGTTTTGCTCTCGGGATTACAGTAGAAAGATTCAATTTTGACATAGCTAACTTTCAAATTATAGAAAATGCAAAACATCAAAGTTGTAACACATGAAATAAGCTTTCCAGAACATCCAAGAAATTGAAATTTCATTAAGAATTGAGAAAGTTATGGTCAAATTACTAAGCTGCGTTTTTGATAGAACCGAGCCACTTTTTACTTACAACTATCATCTCTTCAAGAATAACATGAATACTAGAAATTTAAATAGGTTTTCTCACCTTAAATTTGTGTATTTGCCTTGACCCTTTTTCCTTAGCTTTCTCCAAGCGTTTTCACTTTATCTTACTTTTGTTTTTTTTGTTTTGTGAAAGAAAGAAAAATAAGTGAACATTTCCACCCTTTACATAGTAATTTTCAAGGCTAGTTTGGTAATTTTAGTTTTGAACACTTGTCTACTTCTCTTTGCACAAGCTTTAGAATGTTGACACATGTCTACTTAGGTGTCTTAATATGTTTCTACACGTGGACAACTAATGGGGTTATGTGTCATAATTCTATTTGATCTTAAGATAGGTGTATCGTCCATCATAAACTCTCGGGTACCCGAATTTTTTACGGGTAGCCAAGGGATTCAGGTTAGCTTTGACGAATTCTGGAGGAGCAATGGAGCAGGAGGCTTCAGCGTTGTAGATATATATATAGTTCCGCTGTGTGGTATCTCTGTGATGTATTGTGTATTGAGTTGTATAACTAGACAGGTGTCTATAACTGTCTAGTATGTGATGTACTATATGTATCACTCTGATTGATGTTATATATTATGTAAATACTTATGTGATTATTATAATTTATTCGTTCCGCTGTGAGATTTTGATGTTGTTGTTCTTTCTTCTCTATCTTTTCTATTTTCTCACCCTTTTCTTTCTTTATTAACGATACGTCTTCCTGGGCGTAGGAAGTCGGGGTCGTTACAGTACTTAAACTAATAAATTATGTTTCAAATGCTAATATACATTTTAGTGAATTAGAAATTATGATTTATTTAATATAAACTTTTCAAAGCTGATTAAATAAATAAATATAGGATTTTAAATACATAAGATAAACGCTTACATAGTTTAAAACTTATTTTAACTTAAGTTAAAATTTAAATTTATTAATAAAAAGATTTGTTTTGGTTTCTTTTTAGTATAGCCTGATAAAAATATGAATTTAAAATTATATATGAGTTTTAATATAATTTTGTCAAACAATACTTTAACATATATTATAAAATATGTAGTTTATAATAAAAAGATAATTTCTTATATAAATCATTTCAAATTGATAAATGTGTTTTTATAATATAAATAAAATTAAACTGTACATATAAACATACAAGACTATAAGATAAATTGGGAAAAATATAAAGTAAGTACATTGGTTAAATTATAATAGCTTAACAACTATAAAATCATTTAGTTTTCAAACAACAAAACAAAAGAAATAACATTCACATACATTTCAAAATATAATAACAGGTCAACAATTAACCTAGAACAAATAAATTTTCAAGTTTGTAAACTAACATAAGAAGAACTGCAGCATATATATATATATATATATATATATATATATATATATGTTTAAAGCATTAAGGTTGAATATGTGTGCAGGCCAAATTAAATAAAACAAAGTAAAGACAGTAACAAAAACAAATATAAATATATGAAGCTGTCTAGGGAAGACAGTGTAAAGTATTCTTAAACAAACAAACAAAAGTAATCAATGTAAATCTTTCTAGCACACAGCAAATATCTCTGTTTTGTTGTACGAACATCATGATATTATAAACTGTAAATGCAAGTATATATCAACTTTTCTTCATATCAGTTCGAGCATCATCTCTGAGCAAAACTAAGACATATATACCATCAAAAACTTGAACATCTTCATACAATTAATGCAACCAGAATCTCCATCTCTGCAAATCTGAGATGTTCATACTTGTGTATCTCTGGAACCTGTAAGCTGCACCATGTCAAAAAAAAAATCTGCGAATATCTTTATTTATATTGTAGTGTCTGCAAATATTAAATAGTGTATACTAATACAAGGACATAACCCTTTAATTAGCACACATTTCTGTCTGAAAATATCTTATAGCCGAAATATTTATCTTAGCTCAGTTTACAGTACCTTATTACAAATAAAAATAAAGCAATATTTTATCAAGTCAAAGCTTGTTCAAAAAGACAACTTGTTCAAAGTTATATATATATATATGTGTGTGTGTGTGTGTGTGTATGTATATGTATTCATCACTTCCTATCTTTTAATTCAGTCATTCAGTAATTAAACTTATGAAAGAAAAGCCTGAGAAAAAGCAAAGTAATATAAACAAAAACTGCATATTTTTAAGCTTAAATAAAAGTCAGGAAGCAAGAAGAGTTACAGGCATTCAACACTTCATATAACTGTCTTCTGTCATCATCAAATTACTTTGTTCAACTGTGATTTATATAATTAATTTAAATAAGTAATTTAATATAAATTGGAGATCATTAATTAATATAATTAATGATGTAACTAAGAATTGTTAATTAAGGAATAACTAATAGGAAGTAATCAAATGCTAATCTGCTATGAATGATTTAGAATAATTCATTTGAGAATTTAACTAAAGGCTAAATTATTTCTTGTAATTAGAGAATGATTAATTAATTTGATTTATAATTAATTAATGGTTGCGAGAGCAGGATTTATGGAATGAGTAATTAATTTAATTAATTTCAAATTAATTAAAGATGGAATTAGTTAATTTAATTCATTTTAAATTAATTATAGATTGTGATTCATAAATCATGCTTATGGATGATATCGGTATTTCATTGTTTGATTGTGATATCAAATATGAGATGGATATTATCTATGTGATATGGATGTATGCTTTAAGTATGATAATATTTAATTATCTGTTTAGATGATGATAATGTGATTATCTATTATGAGATGTGAATTATCTATCTGTGTGTATATTGATAATATTGAATTCACTGTTAAGACTAAATAGACAACTTGGCCTTAAAAGACACGTTTTGGATTTCGATGAGACCGGGATCGGTTTTTCTTATTTGGAACATCCGAAAACCACATCGATTCCAAATTTACGATAGGTTGTAAATCTGAAGTGAAGATGAAGATTCAGAATGCAAGGGTTATCGTCATTAACTCTGAGTGTGATTCCAAAACGAGTGTAACGAGATGATGCCTTCGGTTTCGTTCGAACCCGGAACGAACTTGTATGGATTGAATGCTTTCAACACATTGTCAGGCGGGCGATGAGCATTCTAAGAGATATGTTCTATAAAGGTAATCGTAACCTCAAGCCTCATCAACCGGGAATGGCTAAAACAGGGGAGGTGCCGCAAGGTTAGGTGGGTCATGCCCAAGCAGGACAAGGATATTCCCTTGTCTAGATGTCCCTTTTTATTCGACTGTGTGGGCAGTTGGTCTGCAGCCAACTGCGGGGTTATCTTGTTCGGGACTGCTCAGTAAGGAATGGTTTCGGCCTTGTGTTGCAGGGGGTCGGGAGTGATCCTCGGTACGTTGATCTAGGCCACGTACTGTGACGGACGGTACCCCAGTAGCCATAAATGTAACGACCCGAAATTTTCGAACCCGAAAATTCCAGATAGTTATGGAAAAGAAGAAAGAGATAGAAGAAGAAGAAGAACAGAACACCAAAATCTCACATTCGCAACGGATAAAATATAATAATAAATAATAACAGTTTACAAAAGAATATTTTATCTGTTGATGACACTTTAATACATCAGAGTTTTACATATATACAGTCACTGATCATATACAAATCATGTCTCGGATATATAATAATATACTGCAGCGGAAATACTCTATACGTACTTGCCATCCAGCTCGTCTCCTGAGCTCCAGAACGTACCTACCTGAAAGTCTGTAATACTCGGTCTGACCCGGGTGTTACTCTCGATTCACTTCATAATTTTGGAGAAGTCTTCAAAATGCATTAGGAACATCATTAAACCTAAGTACGGCCTTTCATCCACAAACAGATGGACAAACTGAAAGAGTAAACCGAATAATAGAAGATATGCTAAGATCTTGTATGATGGAATTTGAAATAACATGGGAGACTCATACACCATTAATAGAATTTGCATATAACAATAGTTATCATGCAAGTATTGGTATGGCCCCATATGAAGCTTTGTACGGAAGACCTTGTCGTTCTCCAGTATGTTGGGCGGAAGTTGGAGATCGTGAGCTTCTTGGTCCAGATCTAGTAAAAGAAACGACAGAGAAAATTTCTATCATAAAGGAAAGATTGCAAGCAGTGCAATATAGGCAAAAGAGTTATGCAGATCACAGAAGAAAAGATTTGGTATCGAAGTAGGGGATCAAGTTCTCCTTAAGGTTTCTCCAATACGAGGGGTAATGCGATTTGGTAAGAAGAGGGTAAAGTTATCACCAAGATTTATTGGACCATTTCGTATTTCCAAGAGAATTGGCAAAGTTGCATATCAACTTGATTTACCTGAGAAATTATCAGATATTCATAATGTATTTCATGTATCAATGCTACGAAAGTATATTTCTGATCCATCTCATGTGATAGATTTAAGCGGCATTGAAGTTAAAAGGGGGACTAAGTACATTGAAAGACCTGTTCGAATTCTTGACAAAAAAGCTAAGAAATTAAGAACAAAAGAAATTTCCTTGGTGAAAGTTCAATGGAACCATCATAACGAAGACGAAGCATCATGGGAGGTGGAGTCAGAAATTCGTAAAGATTATCCATAATTGTTTGAAGCCTAGATTTCGAGTACGAAATCTTTTTCTAAGGGTGGTAGAATGTAACAACCCAACTTAAAATATCGGGTATGTAAAATTTTAGAAGTTTAAAATATACTATCTACACCATCTCTATTTTATTTATATTTATGTATACTTTTAAATAATACAAAAGGTATAAGTATGTATACATTTATATGTATAGGATAAGTGGCATGACATGGTGAAGACAAGTGGCATAATATGGACCATACACCTATCTTAAGATGAAATAGAATTATGACGCATATATCACTTAGGTGTACACTTCTAAAACACCTTAAATGATTACTAAATAAGGTATGTGTCATGAAATGAAGCTTGCATAAAAAGATGAAGGACATGTGTCACAAGATTAAATAAGATAGTGACACATAACCCCATTAGGTGTCCATGTGTAGAAACATCTTAAGACACCTAAGTAGACATGTGTTAACATTGTAAAGCTTGTGCAAAGAGAAGTAGACAAGTGTCCAAAATTAAAATTACCAAACTAGCCTTGAAAATTACTATATAAAGGGGGGAAATGTTCACTTATGTTTCATACTTTCACAAAGAAAAAACAAAAGTAAGATAAAGTGAAAAAGCTTGGAGAAAGCTAAGGAAAAAGATTCAAGTCAAATACACAAGTTTAAGGTGAGAAAAACTATTTAATTTCTAGTATTCATGTTATTCTTGAAGAGATGATAGTTGAAAGTAAAAGTGGCTCGGTTCTATCAAAAACGCAGCTTAGTAATTTGACCATAACTTTCTCAATTCTTAGTGAAATTTCGATTTCTTAGATGTTCTGGAAAGAATAAATCCTGTAATACAACTTTCGTTTGTTGAGTTTCCTGTAATTTTGAGTGCTTCTATGTCAAAATTGAACTTTTCTACTGTAATCCCGAGAGCAAAACCAATATTAGCTCTGTGCTTAAGGCTGAAACTAAATTGGCTATAACTTCTTCGTTCCTCAACTGATTTCAATAAATTTAGATGTTCCAGAAAGATTAGACTTTGTTCTAAAACTTTTATGTTTTGAGTTTTCCAAAATTTTGATGTTATCTTGGCCAAAATTATAATTGTTTATCGCTGTCCCGAAACAAAATGACAGAAGTTGTGAAATTCAAATAAACTCCGGGTACCCAAATTTTTTACGGGTAGCCAAGGGATTCAGGTTAGTTTTGACGAATTCTGGAGGAGCAATGGAGCAGGAGGCTTCAGCGTTGTAGATATATATAGTTCCGCTGTTTTGGTATCTCTGAGTCATATTGTTTGAGCTGTATTGTATTGAGTTGTTTAACTAGACAGGTGTCTATAATTGTCTAGTATGTGATGTACTATATGTATCACTCTGATTGATGTTATATATTATGTAAATACTTATGTGATTATTATAATTTATTCGTTCCGCTGTGAGATTCTGATGTTGTTGTTCTTTCTTCTCTATCTTTTCTTTTTTCTCACCCTTTTCTTTCTTAAAAACGATACGTCTTCCTGGGTGTAGGAAGTCAGGGTCGTTACAATGGCCCGAAATTTTTGAACCCGAAAATTGCAGATAGTTAAGGAAAAGAAGAAAGAGATAGAAGAAGAAGAAGAAGAACAGAACACCAAAATCTCACATTCGCAGCAGATAAAATATAATAATAAATAATAACAGTTTACAAAAGAATATTTTATCTGTTGATTACACTTTAAAACATCAGAGTTTCACATATATACAGTCACTGATCATATACAAATCATGTCTCGGATATATAATAATATACTGCAGCGGAAATACTCTATACGTACTTGCCATCCAGCTCGTCTCCTGAGCTCCAGAATGAACCTACCTGAAAATCTGTAATACTCAGTCTGATCCGAGCATTACACCAAAGTAACACCCGGGTCAGGCTGGAAACCAGCGTGAGTAAACCCATCTAACATGTAATACCAAAGCATACAACTGAATTAAAACCCGGGTACTCATATCAATTCACAAAGCCACAATCTATTTTAGACATCACTTATTCCACACATCAATTTCTAAGTACCAAACTTAGATAAAATAATCCAATTCACTTAAATCACTTCATTCTAGCCTATTGATTTCACAAATCAATTTATAAAATTCGAAGTGGTTTCGGGTATTTCCCAATACCCGACCCCGGTCTCTTCGAAACTCATATCATCAACCCAAGTTATCCAAATGAAATACACATCATTTCATATCAGAGATATCAACTCATTCAAAGCATCCAATACCATTCAACCAATCATAAGCAAAGCTTAATCACACAAATCAATTCAATTGATTCTAATTGAATTTTCAAACCTCAATCACTTAGATTCCTTCATTTATATTTATTAACTCCAAATCATTTTAATTAGTCAACCCATCATTATTCATCTTAACTTATCTACTTGGATTAAGTTCTCAGATTCATTAACTTACAATCACTTACATTGATTAATAATCCTTGAATTAATCATGCTCATAAATTTACTAACCCTCCATAAATTTTGTTACACTAATTAAACAAGTAATTAATCCTCAATTAAGTAATTACCAATAATTACCCCCTTTGATTTATGATATTAAGTAATTTTTCTTCGATTTCTTTTATTAGTAATTTCTATTAACTACATTGATTAATTACCTTAATCAATCATTGATTATTCCAAATTATTAATTACTCTAGAATTTAATTAACTTTTAATTGCTTATATTATATTAATTGTTCACAATCATTAACTACTCATCTTAATTAACTTCTTAGTTTCCATTATCAAACTCACTAAATTATCTATGGTCTTATACCGTATCCTCGATTAATTCTTCTGTGTGAAAATACTTCTTTAAAGTAATTTACTTAGTACACTCAACCACCATGAAAAGAAACCCATCGAATTGTTTATCAAATCGATGATAAAAATCTAACGAGTAAGGCATTTTCGTAGAAACAAACATGTTGATTTCGGGCAGAAATTTAACCCGAGCTTGCACCTCAAATTCATATATATTGATGGCCGAATTTTAAAAAGTGATAAAAATGAAAGTTATCACATTGGATGTAATATGCTGTCAAATAGGATAGATATGACACATATATAAAGTTCATTTAGTTATTATATTTAAAGTTATCCTACTATTTCAAGTGTATGATAAATAAAATAACTAGTTCTAAAACTATCCATGGTTAGTCTATTTTGTGAAATCCATTAAGAATTAGAGTTATTTACAAATTATATATATTTGACAGCTATTAATCCTCATATGATAAATAATATTGCACTACCCAAGATATATTGTCTTATACCGCATCCTCGAAGAAATCTTCTGTGCGAAAATGCTTCTTTAAAGTAATTTAAATTATAATAAGTAACTTACTTAGTATACTCAACTACCATGAAAATAGTCCCATCAAATTATTTATCAAATCGATGATAAAAAAAATCTAACAAGTAAGGCATTTTCCTAGAAACAAACATGTTCATTTCGGACAGAAATTTAACCCGAGCTTGCACCTCAAATTCATATATATATATATGGTCGAATTTTAAAAAGTGATACAAATGAAAGTTATAGGTTTCCGTTAGCTTTGCAGAACGAACAAGATCATCGAATTTGGATCAACGGTTCAAAAGTTATGACCATTTTACTTAAAACATTAAGCTTAGCCTGAACTTATGCATTTGCAGGACAGCGATCAACAATTGCAATTTTAGCATAGAAAACAGCGAAATCAGGCAAAATGAATAAAGCGAAAGTTGTAGCTTAGTTTCTAAGATTTCCGGAACATTAAAAATTACCGAATTCCGATATGAATTGTAAAAGTTATGGATAAAACAATTCTGAGATTTGAATTTCATAACTTCTGTCATTTTGTCTCGGGATAGCAATAAACAATTATAATTTTGGCCAAGATAACATCGAAATTTTGGAAAACTCAAATCATAAAAGTTTTAGAACAAAGTCTAAACTTTCTGGAACATCTAAATTTATCGAAATCGGTTGAGGAACGAAGAAGTTATAGCCACTTTAGTTTCATCCTTAAGCACAGAGCTAATATTGGTTTTTCTCTCGGGATTACAGAAGAAAAATTCAATTTTGACATAGATAACATCCAAATTACAGAAAATACAAAACATCAAAGTTGTAACACATGAAATAAGCTTTCCGGAACATCTAAGAAATGAAAATTTCATTAAGAATTGAGAAAGTTACGGTCAAATTACTAAGCTGCGTTTTTGATAGAACCGAGCCACTTTTACTTACAACTATCATCTCTTCAAGAATAACATGAATACTAGAAATTCAAATAGTCTTTCTCACAACCATTAATTAATCAAAGTAATTAATCATTCTCAAATGACAAGAAGTAATTTAGTCTTAATTAATTTCTCAAATGAATTATTCTAAATCAAACCCATCAAATTGTTTATCAAATCGATGATAAAAATCTCACAAGTAAGGCATTTTCTTAGAAACAAACATATTCATTTCGGACAGAAATTTAACCCGAGCTTGAACCTCAAATTCATGTATATAGATTGCCGAATTTTGAAAAGTGATACAAACGAAAGTTATAGGTATTTCTGTTAGCTTTCCAGAATGACCAAGATCATCGAATTTGGATCAACGGTTCAAAGGTATGACCATTTTACTAAAAACATTAAACTTAGCCTGAACTTATGCATTTGCAGAACAGCGGACAACAATTGCAATTTTAGCATAGAAAACGTCGAAATCAGGCAAAATGAATATAGCCAAAGTTGTAGCTTAGTTTCTAAGCTTTCCGTAACATTAAAAATTACCGAATTCCGATAAGAATTGTAAAAGTTATGGATAAAACAATTCTGAGATTTGAATTTCATAACTTCTATCATTTTGTCTCGGGACAGCGATAAACAATTACAATTTTGGCCAAGATAACATCAAAATTTTGAAAAACTCAAAGCATAAAAGTTTTAAAACAAAGTCTAAGCTTTCTGTGACATCTAAATTTATCGAAATCAGTTAAGGAACGAAGAAGTTATGGCCAATTTAGTTTCAGCCTTAAGCACAGAGCTAATATTGGTTTTGCTCTCGGGATTACAGTAGAAAAATTCAATTTTGACATATCTAACATCCAAATTACAGAAAACACAAAACATCAAAGTTGTAGCATATAAAATAAGCTTTCCGGAACATCCAAGAAATCGAAATTTTATTAAGAATTGAGAAAGTTATAGTCAAATTACTAAGCTGCATTTTTGATAGAACCAAGTCAATTTTACTTACAACTATCATATCTTCAAGAATAACATGAATACTAGAAATTTAAATAATTTTTCTCACCTTAAACTTGTGTATTTGACTTGAATCTTTTTCCTTAGCTTTCTCCAAGCTTTTTCACTTTATCTTACTTTTGTTTTTGCTTTGTGAAAGTATGAAACATAAGTGAACATTTCCACCCTTTATATAGTAATTTTCAAGGCTAGTTTGGTAATTTTAATTTTGGATACTTGTCTACTTCTCTTTGCACAAGCTTTACAATGTTAACACATGTCTACTTAGGTGTCTTAAGATGTTTCTACACATGGACACCTAATGGGGTTATGTGTCACTTTCTTATTTAATCTTGTGACACATGTCCTTCATCTTTTTGTGCAAGCTTTATTTCATGACACATACCTTATTTACTAATCATTTAAGGTGTTTTAGAAGTGTACACCTAAGTGATATATGTGTCATAATTCTATTTCATCTTAAGATAGGTGTATGGTCCATATTATGCCACTTGTCTTCACCATGTCATGCCACTTATCCTATACATATAAATGTATACATACTTATACCTTTTGTATTATTTAAAAGCATACATAAATATAAATAAAATAGAGATGGTGTAGATAGTATATTTTAAACTTCTAAAATTTTACATACCCGATATTTTAAGTTGGGTTGTTACATTCTACCACCCTTAGAAAAAGATTTCGTCCTCGAAATCTAGGCTTCAAACAATTCTGGATAATCTTTATGAATTTCTGACTCCACCTCCCATGATGCTTCGCCTTCGTTATGATGGTTCCATTGAACTTTCACTAAGGAAATTTCTTTTGCTCTTAATTTCTTAACTTTTCTGTCAAGAATTCGAACAGGTCTTTCAATGTACTTAGTCCCCTTTTTAACTTCAATGCCGCTTAAATCTATCACATGAGATGGATCAGAAATATACTTTCGTGGCATTGATACATGAAATACATTATGAATATCTGATAATTTCTCAGGTAAATCAAGTTGGTATGCAACTTTGCCAATTCTTTTGGAAATAGGAAATGGTCCAATAAATCTTGGTGATAACTTTGCCCTCTTCTTCCCAAATCGCAGTACCCCTCGTATTGGAGAAACCTTAAGGAGAACTTGATCCCCTACTTCAAATTCCAAATCTTTTCTTCTGTGATCTGCATAACTCTTTTGCCTACATTGCGCTGCCTTCAATCTTTCCTTTATGATAGAAATTTTCTCTGTCGTTTCTTTTACTAGATCTGGACCAAGAAGCTCACGATCTCCAACTTCCGCCCAACACACTGGAGAACGACAAGGTCTTCCGTACAATGCTTCATAAAGACCCTAGTAGAAATGAACATCTGCACAAGGAGGATTAGTGGAGAAATGAATGATAAGGTAGCACTTTCATGTAATGTTATTATTCAGCCAACTCTACAAAGTAAAATATTGCAAGCTCAAGGAAAAGACGAGGAGTTGAAGGAATTATTCATAAAAATGAAGGACAAGTAACCTACACATTGGAACATTGGTAAAGATAGAGGTTACAGATTCAGAAATCGACTTTTTGTTCCAAGTCAACCTCAATTGAAAAATGAAATTCTAAGTGAAGCACATTGCTCAAGGTTTACAGTGCATCCAGGAAGCACAAAAATGTACAAGGATCTTAAGCGTCAGTTTTGGTGGCATGGAATGAAGAAGGATGTCGTTGAATTTGTGGCAAAATGTTTTACATGCCAACAAATTAAAACCGAGCAGCAACGACCGGCAGGACTCCTACAACCGCTTCCTATTGTTGAATGGAAATGGGAGCATATAACTATGGATTTTATTATGGGATTACCAATGACAAGACAAGGTCTTGACACCGTATGGGTAGTAATGGACCGCCTAACAAAATCAGCCCATTTTATACCTTACAATATGACCTACTCAATGGAGAAATTGAGTAGACTTTAATTGAAAGAAATTGTTCGACTACATGGCATACCAGTTACCATTTTTTCAGATAGAGACTCTCGATTCACTTCAAAATTTTGGAGAAGTCTTCAAAATGCATAAGGAACATCATTAAACCTAAGTATGGCCTTTCATCCACAAACAGATGGACAAACTGAAAGAGTAAACCGAATAATAGAAGATATGCTAAGATCTTGTTTAATGGAATTTGAAATATCATGGGAGACTCATATACCATTAATAGAATTTGCATATAACAATAGTTATCATGCAAGTATTGGTATGGCCCCATATGAAGCTTTGTACGGAAGACCTTGTCGTTCTCCAGTATGTTGGGCGGAAGTTGGAGATCGTGAGCTTCTTGGTCCAGATCTAGTAAAAGAAACGACGGAGAAAATTTCTATCATAAAGGAAAGATTGCAAGCAGCGCAATGTAGGCAAAAGAGTTATGCAGATCGCAGAAGAAAAGATTTGGAATTCGAAGTAGGGGATCAAGTTCTCCTTAAGGTTTCTCCAATACGAGGGGTAATGCAATTTGGGAAGAAGAGGGCAAAGTTATCACCAAGATTTATTGGACCATTTCGTATTTCCAAGAGAATTGGCAAAGATGCATACCAACTTGATTTACCTGAGAAATTATCAGATATTCATAATGTATTTCATGCATCAATGTTACGAAAGTTTATTTCTGATCCATCTCATGTGATAGATTTAAGTGGCATTGAAGTTAAAAAGGAGACTAAGTACATTGAAAGGCCTGTTCGAATTCTTGACAGAAAAGTTAAGAAATTAAGAACAAAAGGAATTTCCTTGGTGAAAGTTCAATGGAACCATCATAACGAAGACGAAGCATCATGGGAGGTGGAGTCAGAAATTCGTAAAGATTATCCACAATTGTTTGAAGCCTAGATTTCGAGGGCGAAATCTTTTTCTAAGGGTGGTAGAATGTAACAACCCAACTTACAATATCGGGTATGTAAAATTTTAGAAGTTTAAAATATACTATCTACACCATCTCTATTTTATTTATATTTATGTATGCTTTTAAATAATTCAAAAGATATAAGTATGTATACATTTATAAGTATAGGATAAGTGGCATGACATGGTGAAGACAAGTGGCATCATATGGACCATACACCTATCTTAAGATGAAATAGAATTATGACACATATATCACTTAGGTGTACACTTCTAGAACACCTTAAATGATGACTAAATAAGGTACGTGTCATAAAATAAAGCTTGCATAAATAAATGAAGGACATGTGTCACAAGATTTAATAAAATAGTGACACATAACCCCATTAGGTGTCCATGTGTTGAAACATCTTAAGACACCTAAGTAGACATGTGTCAACATTCTAAAACTTGTGCAAAGAGAAGTAGACAAGTGTCCAAAACTAAAATTACCAAACTAGCCTTGAAAATTACTATATAAAGGGTGGAAACGTTCACTTATGTTTCATACTTTCACAAAGCAAAAATAAAAGTAAGATAAAGTGAAAAAGCTTGGAAAAGGATAAGGAAAAAGATTCAAGTCAAATACACAAGTTTAAGATGAGAAAAACTATTTAATTTCTAGTATTCATATTATTCTTGAAGAGATGATAGTTGTAAGTAAAAGTGGCTCGGTACTATCAAAAACGCAGCTTAGTAATTTGACCATAACTTTCACAATTCTTAATGAAATTTCGATTTCTTGAATGTTCTGGGAAGCTTATTTCATGTGCTATAGCTTTGATGTTTTGTGTTTTCTGTAATTTGGATATTAGCTATGTCAAAATTGAATTTTTCTACTGTAATCCCGAGAGCAAAACCAATATTAGCTCTGTGTCTAAGGCTGAAACTAAATTGGCCATAACTTCTTCGTTCCTCAACCAATTTCGATAAATTTAGATGTTCCAGAAAGCTTAGACTTTGTTCTAAAACTTTTAAGTTTTTATTTTCTAAAATTTCGATGTTATCTTGGCCAAAATTGTAATTGTTTATCGCTGTCTCGAGACAAAATGACAGAAGTTGTGAAATTCAAATCTCAGAATTGTTTTATCCATAACTTTTACAATTCTTATCGGAATTCGGTAATTTTTAATGTTTCGGAAAGCTTAGAAACTAAGAAATTACTTTTTCTTTATTCATTTTGCCTGATTTAGATGATTTCTATGCTTAAATTGCAATCGTTGGTCGCTATCCTGCAAATGTATTAGTTCAGGCTAAGTTTAATGTTTTTAGTAAAATGATCATAACTTTTGAACTGTTGATCCAAATTCGATGATCTTGGTCATTCTGGAAAGCTAACGGAAAGGCCTATAACTTTTATATGTATTATTTTTCTAAATTCATTGACTAAAATGTTGAAAAACCTCTTGCAAACTCGTTGTCCTGTTGTTGAAGAGTACTCAGTGTTTTGTGCAAACCTGAGCTAGTATTTTGTGCATAACTTTTGTGTTTCTTATCCAAATCCTATAATTTTTAAAGTTTTGGAAACTGCAGGAAGAATGTGATAACTTTCTTTTATATCACTTTTTAAAATTCGACCATCTATATATATGAATTTGAGGTGCAAGCTCGGGTTAAATTTCTGCCCGAAATAAACATGTTTGTTTCTAAGAAAATGCCTTACTTGTGGGATTTTTATCATCGGTTTGATAAACAATTTGATGGGTTTCTTTTCATGGTGGTTGAGCATACTAAGTAAATTACTTTAAAGAAGTATTTTCACACAGAAGAATTAATCGAGGATGTGGTATAAGACCATAGATCTTAGGTGGTGCACTATTACTCTATGTGGTATCGAGCCAGTAGAGTACATCCCTACTTGATGAGGGGATGCCGGCCGCAATCGAGGAAGCGGTATAAGGCAATAGATCTTGTGTAGTGCACTATTACTCTATGTGGTATCGATCCAGTAGAGTACATCCCTACTTGATGAAGGGATGTCGGCCGTAATAGGATAAAATATCCTAAAATATAAACCTAATTGAGGGAGTGGTTTAAATTTATATAAAAAAAAATACTTGACTTTAGTCAGATGAAGTTCATATATTTGAAGTTTACCTTGAATAGTGTTTTTGATCTGGATTATTAAAACTTAAGAAGTGGTGATTTGGAGTGAAATGATGATATACACATTATGGTTTTTATAACCCTTTATGACATGACTTAAAAACTATAGATTAAATAGCTATCTCACGGGGTCAGTGTTGCTCATGATGCTACACATAAACATTTCAGGTTTAGATGGTTAGTTGTTCAACGCAAGATGACTGATGAATACTATGACTATGAAGTGAAGACTTTTATTTAAGTTTATCAACTTTCTTATGTATAAATATGTTGAATCTCATGATCCTATGTAACTGTGTAATTATGATGATGTGATTGTATAATAACTCTTCCGTTTAAAATCATGTAATCTGAATGATTTTATGTTCCGATATATTTTATTTAAGTTGTGATACTATTCTATTAAGCATCGTAGTTTCTAGGTAACATCTTTGCCTCTGGGTAAGCTCCCAGTGTGGGGTGTTACAATTTAGTGGTATCAGAGCTCAATTACGTATTCACAAAAGTTTACACACAAAAGATTTCACACAAAAGTATCAAAACTCATATTTTCTAGATTTGATTGAGATATCAAGGTAAGAAATCCCAATTTTGGTTGTTGCATGTTCATTTATGTATCGCTGTCAGTAAATTAAGCATATCTCTTTCATTTAAAATCTAACTTTAATAATTTTAGATGATTTGGAAATCTTGGACATAGTGCTACAGGTTTCATGTTTTAAGTTTTCTAAAATTCTGATGTTTGCTTGATCAAAATTGTACTTGTTTGTTGCTGTTCCGAGAGCAAATCGACAGCAACAACAATCACGGAACTGAGAATTATTTTAGCCATAAGTTACTCGATTCTTATCCAAATTTAATAATCTTGAATGTTCTGGAAAGCTAGAGAATAGAGATAAAAGTTTCATGTTTTAAGTTTTCTAAAATTATGAAGTTTGCTTGATCAAAATTGTACTTGTTTGTTGCTGTCCCGAGAGCAAATCGACAGCAACAACAATCACGGAACTAAGAATTGTTTTAGCCATAAGTTACTCGTTTCTTATCCAAATTTAATAATCTTGAATATTCTGGAAAGCATTAAAATAGAGCAACAAGTTTATTGTTTTGAGTTTTCCAGAATTTTGAAGTTATCTGGGTCAAAATTGAGTGTTTCTATTACTATCCCGAGAGCAAAACTAACATTTGCTCTGTGTTTGAATATGAAACAGAATTAATCATAGCTCTTTCGTTTCTTAACCAAATTCAATAATTTTATATGTTCCGGAAAGCTTTGATCATGTACTACAAGTTTTATGTTTTGAGTTTTCTGAAATTTTGAAGTTTGCTAGGTCGAAATTATATTTGTATGTTGCTGTCTTGAGTGCAATATGACAGCAATAACAATCATTAATCTTAGATTAGCTCATTTTTGCTCTCATTCTCGTTCTGTTTTGATATTCTTTTTAAGATATTTTGAGAGCTATGATGCCTATTAGCAGGCTACCTATATTTGGAGAATTAGAAATTCAAACTTAAATAGAATTTGAATTGATTTTAAATAAATTTGAATTGAATTCGTATTGAATTCAAGTTATTTGTCTTGTGTTATCTTTCTTGTTTTTCATTATTTTCGAGTGCGGTTTTCACTAAACCACTTTTGGAGTGATTTTTGAAATAGATGGACAGTTTAAATTATTATTATATAGCAGTTTAAAATTATTTTTCTAATATAAAATCTATTTATTTCATATAGTAAAGGAATTTCAAATATTGCTTTTGTTAATCTTTTCGGGGAAAAAGTTTTAAAAACCTGTTTCCTTTAGTAAACTATTTTAAATATAAAATATACATTTTTACACTATTCGAACGTATGAGAAAGAGAATTAAACGATTTAGTAAAACACATGGTATGAGACATGTGCGTTTAGTATTTCGGTTGATTCCGGACTTGTACGATCGAAGTTATTTAGTATTATTGATTCTGAGATGTTTTGTCATTTTATGGCGTATTTTGAGTTTTATCATTTCTATTTATTGGAATTATTTAAGATGGCCAATATTTGGAAAGTATTATGGTTTGAGATCTCCTATGTAGGAGTATGGTCGATGAAAACCTTCACGATGTTTTGTTTACTTGCCAATGATATAAGGCAAGTCTTGAGTATATGATTTTATATTTTGAGATTTATGGTTTGTAAGGAACAATCACGATGTTTTCACTTGTCGATGAGATGAGACAAGTTACGATGCCATTTAACACTTGTCGATGAGATGAGACGAGTATGGTGTCTCTTTATCACTCGCCAATGAGACAATGTGAGACATGATTTTCTGAGTTTTATGATGTTTCTATTGTGGCATCGACTAGCGGCTAGTAAACCGCTAAGTGCGAACGTGTGGTATGGGACACACGTTAATACTTTTCGGGTTTCTATCCATGAGTTTATGACACATTCACGATGTTTACCTAACAGAACTGCTTTGAGAGGTGTTAGCGACCTAGTCATGGGGATGAACTGCTTTGGGAGGTGTTAGCAACCTTGTTAGGGCTGACAAAATGGCTTGGAAAGGTGTCAGCGACCTTGTCATGAGGACGAACTGCTTTGAAGAGGTGTCGGCGACCTTGTCATGAGGACGAACTGCTTTGGAGAGTTGTCAGCGTCCTTGTCATGAGGACGAACTGCTTTGGAGAGGTGTCAGCGACCTTGTCATGAGGACAAACTGCTTTGGAAGGTGTCAGCGACCTTGTCTGAGGCTTCGGTTGCCTGAGTTTAGCACGTGCAGCATTGCCTCGACATTGCAATTGAGGATTTGGCCAATCCAAGTTTTCTGAGTTTTCTGTTTTATTGTGATTTCACCATTTTAAGAAGTTTAATTACATTGATAGCCTAGTGCTATATGAGATGTTATATATATGGTGATTTTACTTAAGATGTTCTGAACTCTTATCGAGTTACTTGAGTTATGAGTTTGGATGATTTCATGATTTTATAGGATTTCTGGGTTTTTTCCATTTTAGCGAGTTGAGATTGAGAATTATATAAATTTATACTGATGAGATGAGGTATAATTGAATTTGGAGATTCTTCTATATTTGAGTTTTGGATCATCCTATTTGAGAATGTTTTATATTTGCCATTTTGGCGAGAGTTTGTATTTATGTTTCTCCTTTTGAGGGGATATGGTTCATGGAAACCATGTAGACATTTTTGATGTCGCCAATGATATGAGGCGAATGTTTATATTATTTGAGTATTATTATCGAATTTACCTCTTTTGAGGTCTTTTTATACTTAAGTGACATTAGTTCACTTAAGTCATGAGTTGTATTCTTTATGTTTCCTCTTCTCATTCGAAAAGAATTATCACCTTGTATCTTATGCTTCATTTTATCGTCTATCCTCATTAACTATTGTTTTATCTAGAATGATCCGTGTATTTTGTACTCGGGTCAGACCGAGTTGTTTCAGGTTAGCTGTCAGTTATGGGACTTAGCTTTGATGCATCTGTTTGGATAGCAGCCTAGCGCTTTTGTGTAGTTTATATTTCTTTCCGCTTGACTCTGATATGTATTTGATTAGATGTATATAGTGTGGTTTCTGTACCACTTTTGTGTATCGGTTTGTATCATACCGGGGTGTATCTATGTATATGTATTTATATATATGATAATTGCCGTTATGTGATGTAACATGCATTCTATTATTGTATTTTGTTCTGATAGATCCATTAGCCACCTATAGTTTTGTATTACGCATTTATTGGATATGTCGATCCACTTGAAATAGAAAAAAATATAGAGCATTATCGGCGTATGTAATAGATGTTTAAGACAAGATTATAGATGGCCGCTCCTAACCAGCCCTATTCTTCGCATCAGCAGACAGAATTACCCAGTAATTCTCTTTGTTAATGTGGGTCACGGGGTGGGGCATATTATTTTTCAACTTGTTTCTCAAATTTTCTAAGTGTTGGAAATTTTCAAAAAAACGGCGGAGCTTCCTTTGTACGGAGGGCCGTATACAATGTTACAAAAGTGATTTATATAATATACATCGATCATTAGGTCGGAAACACAATATATATCATCCTTTAACACTTTAAAATTAATCCGAATACATACCTTCCCTTTTAGCATTTTTTAGCAAGTTTGCACAAATTTATATACATTCTTTTTGCTCAAATATAGCCCAACTATCCTCTTTTCACCTGTACTCAACTCGAATAGATGATATTAGTTCATGTTCATAAATAAGAAGTGCTACATTTAATTATTAAGGGAAATAGGGCAATTTCATTTCAAACCTGCAGTAAAGAAGACATGTTTTGACCAAGTAAACAACAAAATATGAAAAACATTATAAAATAAAGTTGTTCTACTAAGTTTAAGCTTTTCAGAAATATTAAGATCATCAAAATCAGATTTACGGTTTGAAAGTTATGTTAATTTTACTTTCAGCTTAGTTTTAGAGAATTTTGTAATAGGGCATAACCGCCTATCCACTTTCAAACCTATTTTAGACTTAGTAAAAAGCAAAATATTTTAAAGTGATTAAAACAAAATTTATAGCTTTCTGAATGTTCTTTAATTTGCAAAAAGATTGAGCTTTTTTGGAGTTATAAATCACAAGTTATCACTGTTTTAGTTCAGCACTTTTCTAAATGAAATTTCAGCTTTTAAAATCGATTTAAAATTTTGAAATTTACCTAAACCATTTTAAGCCCAAACTATATTTTCAAAAATACTTTTTGCTACATCATTTATTAATTTTTTTTTTAACCCCAGAAAGCTAAAACATAAAAAATTATGATCAACTTATGTAATCGTCATAAAACATTTCATTAAGTGGAAATATTTTCATCACTTTCCAAAATCTACTTTTAAAATAATTAACTTGAAAACTCATTTTGGAAAAGACAACTACTCTCTTTCATTATCAAGAGATGATTATAGATTATCCACAAAAATAAATTTTTAGGATATATATAAA
Organism: Allium cepa; assembly: GCA_030765085.1. Classification (NCBI taxonomy): domain Eukaryota; kingdom Viridiplantae; phylum Streptophyta; class Magnoliopsida; order Asparagales; family Amaryllidaceae; genus Allium; species Allium cepa. The sequence continues at coordinate 90,913,931 of CM060928.1, forward strand.
GTTTTAAAATTATTCTCAAAATTTAAATTGATTATACTACATGAACTGTTCATTTATCAAAACAATCCAAATTCACATTTCCACTTGTCACAAGAACTAAATTTACATCTAGTTATCAACATAAAACTTATTAAAGTTGAGAATTTATTCAAAGTTGTTTTCAAAAGAATTTTGCAATTTTAAACCCGCAAGTTTTAATACCATTTTGGTTTAAAACAAAAACTAGCTCACAAATTTATACTAAAAGTTCTAAACTAACACTCACTATAGTTTAATGGCTTCATTAAACATTCAAAATAAAAATAAAAATTAATACTCCACCATATTAATTATTTCCAAACTTTACTTATTAAAGCTCAATTTATCGTGCATGACTGTCTCATCACAGCGTTTAGGAAATTTCTATCGATAACGTTAGCCAAACGCATCGACCAGAATTCTTAAAGCACTTGACGGACAACCGAACACAAAAATTCATTTTCTTTAAAAAGAAATACTTTATATACACTACTCAAAATATATATTTTTCCAAAAAAACACAAATCTAATTTCTCTTAGAAACAAAAATTCAATTATAACTTATTCTCAAAATCAAAGACACAAGAAGAACTCATCGAGATATTCCCAGAATACTCGATTCACAAGATTGATGGAATAGACTAGAGTGTTCATTATTCCAAACGGTATAACGAATCACTCAGAAGACTCATAACAAGTGCAAAATGCGGTAAGAGTAACGCTACTCTCCTCGACTCGTAACTCATGAAAAATCGATGTAGGGTCAAGCTAAGGAATGACCCTAACACCACTCAAGAGATTAAAGAAATCTATGAGATATAAAAGCAAGGGTAAAATATCTTCTCAATTGAGGAGAATTAACATTGATAACAAATTATTACTTCGAGTGAAGTAATACGACGAAGTATATCAAAAATTGAGTATCCAAACACGATAACTTAAAAGGAGTAAAAATGGCAAAGATGATAGTTTTAAGTAAAAGTATCACAAAAGATTTCTAGTATTCATGTTATTCTTGAAGAGATGATAGTTGTAAGTAAAAGTGGCTCGGTTCAATCAAAAACGTATCTTAGTAATTTGACCATAACTTTCTCATTTCTTAATGAAATTTCGATTTCTTGGATGTTATGGAAAGTTTATTTCATGTGCTACGACTTTGATGTTTTGTGTTTTCTGTAATTTGGATGTTAGCTATGTCAAAATTGAATTTTTCTACTGTAATCCCGAGAGCAAAACCAATATTAGCTCTGTGCTTAAGGCTGAAACTAAATTGGACATAACTTCTTCGTTCCTCAACCGATTTTGATAAATTTAGATGTTCCAGAAAGCTTAGACTTTGTTCTAAAACTTTTAAGTTTTGAGTTTTCCAAAATTTCGATATTATCTTGGCCAAAATTGTAATTGTTTATCGCTGTCCCGAGATAAAATGACAGAAGTTGTGAAATTCAAATCTCAGAATTGTTTTATCCATAACTTTTACAATTCTTATCGGAATTCGGTAATTTTTAATGTTCCGAAAACTTAGAAACTAAGCTACAACTTTTGCTTTATTCATTTTGCCTGATTTCGATGTTTTCTATGCTGAAATTGCAATTGTTGGTCGCTGTCCGGCTAGAGTCCAAAATCCAAGATACATGTTTCAAATTTATAATATACATTTTAGTGAATTGGAAATTATGATTTATTTAATATAAACTTTTCAAAGCTAATTAAATAAATAAATATAGGATTTTAAATACATAAGATAAATGCTTACATAGTTTAAAACTTATTTTAACTTAAGTTAAAATTTAAATTTATTAATAAAAAGATTTGTTTTGGTTTCTTTTTAGTATAGCCTGATAAAAATATGGATTTAAAATTTTATATGAGTTCTAATGTAATTTTTGTCAAATGGTACATTAATAAAGTATGTAGTTTATAATAAAAAAAAGGATAATTTATTTTATTTATCATTTCAAATTGATAATGTGTTTTTATAATATAAATAAAATAAAAATGTACATATAAAATACAAGACTACAAGATAAATTGGGAAAATATAAAGTAAGTACATTGGTTAAATTATAATAACATAACAACTATAAAGTTCATTTAGTTTTCAAACAACAAAACAAAAGAAATAACATTCACATACATTTCAAAATATAATAAGACAACAATAAAACTAGAAACAAAAGAATTTTCAAATTTGTAAACTATCATAAGAATGAATTGCAACATATATATATATATATATATATATATATATATCTGTGTGTGTGTGTGTGTGTGTGTGTGTGTTTAAAGCATCAAGGCCATTACATGATTGTACCAACAAAATCAAATATGTGTGCAGGCTGAGATTTCAAATCTAAGTATAAATATATTAAAGACAATAACATTTAATGCTTGCCTCAATATTCTTGTCTCAGCCACCAAATTAAAAATAAGTGTATTTGTAGGCCTGCATAAGTAATAAACTGTAGTGTGATAGGCTTGAACATGAAGCAAATGATAGTAACAAAGAATCTCCAAGTTGAAAACTGACTTAAGACATAGAGGAACAAATCATATATGTGTGCAGGCCGAAATAAATAAAACAAATGTATACATGAAAGCTTGCTAAAGAAGACTGTGTAATGCATTCTTAAGCAAACAAACAAAAGTAATTAATGAAAAAATCTTTCTAGCACAGTGCACTTCATATCAGCCTCCATCTAAACAAATATCTCTGATTAAAATCTGTACAAACAAGATTTGTATGCTATATTGTCACAAGTGTATAAAACATAATAATGAACCCTGTACAATCCTTTGCTTAATCCCTGTCTTCTTTCTTTTATTTATACCTCAGTCTTACCTTTTCTAATTCGTTCATACAAACTAGAATCTGAAATAAAACTTTCACAAACTTAAACAAAATTCAGTTTAAATCTACCCTCAAGATAAATCAATACTGAGAAGCAAAGCAAAAAAAAAGTTTCAGTTGTATTCAAGCCTGTTTCACATTTCAGTTCAAAAGTGGCTCTGTTCTTTTACATTTCAGGTGAGTAACTTTTTAAATCAAAACTAAATAAGTAGATTTCTGTTGCTTATAAAGTTCTGTGATGGATGATACTTGTTTATGCATATATAGTGATAACTCAGTGTTATGAATATCTGTAAACATGCATGTCTGGACTGTATATTTAGGCATTGACAACCTCTGTTTCTTTTGTTCCAAACTTACAGGTGTTGAATTAAAAATTCCAAACTAATTTATATGTTCAATATGAATCATGGGATTTCAAATAAAATGAAACTGTTTAAAACATAAATCTAGTTTTCAGATTGTATTCAAGCCTGTTCAAAAGAATATCAATGTTATATATTCACTATTTTGAATTCTAAAACAAACTTGGCTTTCAAAACTCATTCCTACCCAATCTACTTGAAATATGGAGCTAGAGTTTAAACAAATACTGTTTGTTTGACATTGAACTAAATTTTAAAAATATGTTCAAACTAAAATAACTCAGTAGCAACTCTGGTAAGCCAAATGCATAAGCACAACTCCAGATAAATCAAAATTTGAATCTATTAAATTTTGGAATTCAGGTATACAAAATGAATCGATGAACCATAACATGATTTTTAAAGGTTAAAGCATAATTTTTAGTCGTATGTTTTGAGAGCAGTTTGTGGTGTACTGTTTGAGGCTTTTAGAGTCGCCGCGGGTGATCAAGTCGATCTGGTGGTTTGAGCTTCGGTCTGGGGGTGGAGGAGGCTACCATGGATCTAGGAAAAATAGTGGGTGGCGGCGCAATGGGTCGTGGAAGCGTCGGCGTGGGTTTAAAGTTTTAAAACCTAAATTTTACTGTGTTCTGAATTTTTATCACCGCTGTCAGTGCTTGCGTTCGAGTGTCGCATGGTTTTGAGGGGAGGTAGAGGGAAGATGAACGATGTTGCGGCCGGAGTTTGGTGGCCTCCGGTGGTTGGAGCAGCGAACGTGAGACGAAGTCAGGTTTGGGGAAGGAAGTAAGTCGTGTGTTTCCAGGTTGTGTTTTCCTCTTTTTCATTTTCGCGCGCGCATGGGGGAAAACTCGGAGCGGCTTGTCGTTTTTCTCGGGGAACCTTGTGTGTTTACTCGAAGTAAAAAGAGGGGGGTACTCGGGTTGTTGGTATTCAGGTTTTAAAACCCGTGACTGTTTTATTTTTAACAGTTTTGAAATTTGGGTTTTAAAATGTAATCAAAGTTGAAACTAGCTCTAACTCAAGTTTAAATAGTGAATTTAAGTTAGTTTTGAAAGAGAGTTGATAATAATAAAGTTTCAAAATTTAAATTATTTTAATAACTTAAAAGTGGTTAATAATTAAAGTATTTTCAAACAAGAGTTGAGTTCGAATGAAATTTAAACTGTTAAGAAACGATTGAAACAAGTTAACTCAAAAATTGAAATCGGGACTTAGATATGAATTCTAAATTTGGAAATAAAATAAAGTTTTATAATTTAAATTTATTCAAATAAGTTTTAAGTGCTATTAAACATGTGAGTTTACAAAGGGTTTTGGAAAAAAAAATAGTGTTGAAACTTTATTAAGGATAAATTGGAATTTATTTAGAAAGTAATTGAAATAAATGTTTAAAACATATTGGAAGTAAAAATTTAATCCATAACAAGACCAGAATTTATATGCATTAACCTTTAAGTTAATTAAGTATGACTAATTAAAGATTGATATTATTTAAATTAGTAATTCTGAATTTAAATGTATTAATCAAAGTTGAATAATGAATTAAGGAATTAATATGTGATTAAGGATCATAGATTAGATTCTTATTTAAATTAATAAATTTTGTAGTTAATCAAACTTAAATGATTAATATAAGTTAATTATTTTAGAAGAAAATAATTAAATAAGTATTAATGAAGATCATTAACTAAGTTATTTTATAATTAATTAATGTGATTGATTTTGTAATAAATTAATTAGATTAATTAATTCAATAGTTTAAATGTAATTATTTATTTGGAAAGTAATTAAGAAATTAATTACTTATTAATTGAGTAAATTGATTTAATTTGTGTTAATTAATTTAGTTTAATTAATTGATTTTGGAAGTAAACTACTTAGTGAAGTAATTGATGAAATCATTGGATGATGGGAAATGGAAGTAATTGGAATATAATTACTTGAAATTAATCAAGGGATTAATTAAGCTTGTTATTGAGAAGTAATTAATTAAGAACGATTTATTACTGTATGTTATTAATCAAGAGGTTTAATATTTGTGATTTGAAGATTTGTATTCTTAATATAATTAACAAATGAAAATGTAATTAGAAATCATTAATTAATATAATTAATGATGGGATTAGAGATTGATTTATTTGGGAATAATAAATAAACAAGATAATTAAATGGTAATAAATCGATATAAATGTAATTAATTAATGGATTTATTCAAGTTTAATTTCTGTAAATAAATTGAGGAAATTACTGGAATGCAGCAAAGGATATTTAATCAAAGATGATTAATTAGAATATATAAGTAATTGATGATAAGATATAAATTAAGTTAATCAATTTAAGAAATCATTTGATGATTTGGTATGTGAAATTACTTAGTGTAATTAATGGAGTATAATTACTTAGAAAAGTAATTAGATGATAATTACTTGATGAAATTCATACAAGATGATTTGTAAGAGATGTAATTTGGGTAATTTCTTTTGTAATTAATCAAAGGATTAATTTATGGAATTAATCATGGGTTGATTAATAAGTATTGAAGGATAGTTACTTACTGGTTTGTTATTAATCAAGGGTGATTAATAATTGTGTTTAAATAAAGATTAACCACATAATATAATTAATTTAAATAAGTAATTTAATATAAATTGGAGATCATTAATTAATATAATTAATGATGTAACTAAGAATTAGGAATAACTAATAGGAAGTAATCAAATGCTAATCTGCTATGAATGATTTAGAATAATTCATTTGAGAATTTAATTAAAGACTAAATAATTTCTTGTAATTAGAGAATGATTAATTAATTTGATTTATAATTAATTAATGGTTGCGAGAGTAGGATTTATGGAATGAGTAATTAACTTAATTAATTTTAAATTAATTAAAGATGGAAGTAGTTAATTTAATTCATTTTAAATTAATTATAGATTGTGATTCATAAATCATGCTTATGGATGATATCGGCATTTCATTGTTTGATTGTGATCTCAGATATGAGATGGATAATATCTATGTGATATGGATGTGTGCTTTAAGTATGATAAAATTTAATTATCTGTTTGGATGATGATATTAATTATCTGTTTATGATGATAATGTGATTATCTATTATGAGATGTGAATTATCTATTTGTGTGTATATTGATAATATTGAATTCATTGTTAAGACTAAATAGACAACTTGGCCTTAAAAGACACGTTTTGGATTTCGATGAGACCGGGATCGGTTTTCCTTATTTGGAACATCCGAAAACCACATCGACTCCAAATTTACGATAGGTCGTAAATCTGAAGTGAAGATGAAGATTCTTAATGCAAGGATTATCGTCATTAACTCTGAGTGTGATTCCAAAACGAGTGTAACGAGAAGATGCCTTCGGTTTCGTTCGAACCCGGAACGAACTTGTATGGATTGAATGCTTTCAACACATTGTCAGGCGGGCGATGAGCATTCTAAGAGATATGTTCTATAAAGGTAATCGTAACCTCAAGCCTCATCAACCGGGAATGGCTAAAACAGGGGAGGTGCAGCAAGGTTAGGTGGGTCATGCCCAAGCAGGACAAGGATATTCCCCTGTCTAGATGTCCCTTTTTATTCGGCTGTGTGGGCAGTTGGTCTGCAGCCAACTGCGGGGTTATCTTGTTCGGGACTGTTCAGTAAGGAATGGTTTCGGCCTTGTGTTGCAGGGGGTCGGGAGTGATCCTCGGTACGTTGATCTAGGCCACGTACTGTGACGGGCGGTACCCCAGTAGCCCTGCCATTGTATGGAATCCACAATCCAATAAGTGCCAACGGTTTTGATTGTATTACCCTCTTTTGTGGCTAGTAGCTGGAATTTAATAGATGTAACAATTTCGGCTATTTTCTATTTACTTGAAAACCCTAGACCTATTATAATATCACTGGATTTCCTATCAAATGTTTTGGTTAGCGTAAGGTAAAAACTTTTCCATGTTTATGTGTGGGAAGTCTTACGTGATACCTTTCTTTCAAAGGATTTTCAAAATTAAGCAACTTTAACCTATTACTCACACCAGACCCATGTCTGACCCGGAGTTTATTTTTGTTTTTCATAATCTCTCCGGGTACCCAAATTTTTACGGGTAGCCAAGGGATTCAGGTTAGCTTTGACGAATTCTGGAGGAGCAATGGAGCAGGAGGCTTCAGCGTTGTAGATATATATATAGTTCCGCTGTATGGTATCTCTGTGATGTATTGTGTATTGAGTTGTACAACTAGACAGGTGTCTATAACTGTCTAGTATATGATGTACTATATGTATCACTCTGATTGATGTTATATATTATGTAAATACTTAAGTGATTATTATAATTTATTCGTTCCGCTATGAGATTCTGATGTTGTTGTTCTTTCTTCTCTATCTTTTCTATTTTCTCACCCTTTTCTTTTTTTATTAACGATACGTCTTCCTGGGCATAGGAAGTCGGGGTCGTTACAGTCCCACATATCAATTTATAAGAATTCGAAGGGGTTTCGGGTATTTTCCAATACCCGATCCCGACCTCTTCGAGTCTCATGTCATTCTGACCCAATTTATTCAAATGAAAACACAACATTTCATATTAAAGATATCAACTTTTTCAAAACATCCCATACCATTCAATCATTCATAAGCAAACTGATCACTTCCGAATTAATTCAATTGATTCTAATTGAATTTCTAATCTCAATCACTTAGATTCCTTCATTAAATATTAATTAATTTTGAATCAATTAATTAATCAATTCTTCATTATTCATCTAAATTAATCACACTGGATTAATTATCTTCAAATACATTAAAGTACTTATTTTCAATTAATTTCACGATATTAATTATTCTTAACCCAAAATCAATAAGTAATCTTAATTTCTTCATAAATAAATTAACTATATTAGTTACATTAATCATGAACTACTTATGTTAATTTATCCTCATAAGTCACATATTACGGTTTAATTAATCTTAATTAATCGAATCTTTAATTACTTCATTAATTATATAAGTTATTGATTCCAATTATATTTCAATTTATCTAAATCTAAACTAATTATATTATTTAAACCACGGTATAAATCATACTTGATTTATTTCCACCAGAAATTATCACCTTTTTATTTACTTCGTTAAATAAATTCATTCTCCTTAATTAATTATCTTAATTATCTCTCGATTAATTACACCAAGTAATTACATTATTAATTGCACTAAGTAATTACTTATTACATCACCCAATGGTCACTCTAATTAATTTAAACTTAATTAGTTATCCCAAATTCATTAATTGATTTAATTAATTAATTATTCATTTTAATTACCTACTAATTTTATGAACCACAAATCGTTATCTTTATTATCTTTGGAGACATTTACTTAGTTATGATTTAAGTTTTAAACAATTTACAACCCGAATATTCCGAGTCAAACAACAATCAACTCAAGAATCAACCAAAACAAAAGTCATCAATTCACAGTGCACATCAATCAGTTCAATCATGCAATCAAATATTTAAAGTTAACCATTTAAATTTAAATAAAATCCAATAGAGCGAGACTTTTACTCACCTTTAATTTTTGGTAGTATCGATTCCAGCCACGAACTAACCCGGCTAGTTTCCTTTGATTTAAACCTCGTATAAATAAAAATTCCGAATTTATTAGCATTTGCCCTGACTTTACTACCATTAAAATTTTTCTTCCATTTTTAATTTTAAATCTATAGAGTTAAATGAAGTAAGAATTCCTTCATTCTCTGATATTTTGCTTTACTGTTAAATATTTTGATAAACATATAACAATTCAAGAATTTGCAAAATATTCGCTTTAACGTGATTTACATATCTTAACTTAAGTTATATATATATTTCCTAATAGTAAGTTAAAATATACCTATATGAAATTCCAAAAAAATAAATTAATTCCATATTTTACTATTAAATATTTTGATGCATGAAATGAAAATCAATCAAATAAACTAAGGATTTAACTTGAGTATACACAATGTTTAAAATGAATTCACTCACCAATGAACAGGAGTCAGATCGAAACCTCTTCGCGACAGCATCTCCCCAGAATCACCTTAGCACGGCCATTCCCCTGTTGCTTCCAAGCATGCCGCCGCTCGAGCTTCCAAAATCCCTACTCGATAATCCTCCAAAACGAGCCCTAGCTTTGCGAGTTTCCCCCAAACCCGTATGCAACCCTATCTTCGATCGCGACTCCGCCTAATCGAGCGACACTCTCCATCGCGAAACCCTAGCTTGGGTCACGACATCGTCGCCGCTCCACGTTCGAGCCTTTGCCTCAGCCCCTCGCGCGCGTGTCTCACGACCGCGACCCCTAGCCAACGCGCGATACAAATTTGACTGAGTGCTCTTTCGTTTTTTTTTAATACTCGAGCTGTCTTTGATAATGCTTGAGAAGGGGAAATGAAATCGAGGGTTTGCCATTTGGGAAGGAATCGAAGTGTACTTGAGGCAGAGTCGGCCATTATTTTGATTTTTCTTTCCTTTGAATTTCATTTGTTTTCAGCCATTTTTTTTCGCTCGTTCGAAATTGAATTCCTGGAAAAGATAATGGAAGGGTGGAGAGATACACGCATATAGCGAAGTGAGATGGCTCCTTGGGCACGCTTGTTATAAAATAATTTAATATTAGAAATATCTCGTGTTACATAACGCGAAATCCCGAATCCCGAATCAAACATGCTAACCGACGTTTATAAGGTTTTACCCGCGTTCCGAACACCATGGAACATGTTTCGGAAGCTAATTCAATCATATGCGCGAGTTACAGAAGAAAACGATCAATTTTAAATTAAAACAAACGACAACTCCGATTGCTACGAAAATTGAAATCCGATAATAACTAACTATTACGGATCCAATGGAACTGGTTTCGTCGAATTCCGAGACCGTGTCTCGGAAGGCTATTTTTAAATATCGTTTCGGTATATTATTAAAACTGAACAAATTATCTTTAAATTAGATCCAAACCATTCTATTATCTCCAGTATTATCATTATAAATTTTATAAGCCTTCAAATTATTTAAACAGGCTTAGAAATTTCAGATTCAACCATTTACCCAATTTTCAATTCTTAAATTAAATATTTAAACTATATAATTCAATGATTTAATTATCAAGTAAATATTGATATTTGGAATTAAAGTTAAAATTAACTTTTAAATATTTTAAAATCGATTAATTAATCCAATTTAACTTGTTAAAATTTCCGGGTCGTCACATTCCTCCCCCCTTAAAAGAATTTCATCCCCGAAATTACTAGTTAGGAAGAATGGACCAATACCCATTTACCTTTTTTCAAAAACCAACAGTTTTATCAACTTGCCACAATATCTTTTATTAAAGATTCACTATTATCTCAACCAACTTCCTAAACCTTCCATGGTTTCCAACAATCCCTTTTTACCCAGTCGTTTAAATTTCAATTTAAAACCAAAATTTGAATTATCAAAATTTTCTCGAAAATTCTCTAACTCTCTAAATTTCCGAAAATTTTTGCCAGCGTCTCCTTTGCGCGGCTAGCTCGGTACAACTACAAAAGGCCTCTACGGGCTCCCAAATTCCAAAAGAAAACAAAAGCCAAGTGGCTACATCAAAAACCCAATCCAATCTCATCTAGAAATTTAAATACGTACCTTTTTGTCGGGCAATACAAATTTATCTTTTGAAATCAAATCCAATTTTCTTTTCCCCTTTTAATACCTGCATATCTTATCAAGCAATAATATCGAATTGTAACCTTTTTAATCATTTTATATATTTCCTCACATATGTTTCATACCTATTTCAAATTAATCTTTCCCATTTCTATATGAATTCAATTCATCTTAAATTTGAGCATTGAATTTTAACTTTCATTTATAACTGATTCATAGTAGTTTCATCTACTAATTTATTTTAATTTCCAATTTGGAATTGTTTGTCGTTAACAAAAATTTTCCCAAAATTTTCAAAAAAATCCTAACTCCCAAAATTTTCGGAAAATTTTGGCAAAGTCTCCTTTATACGGAGGAGCTTTTGCAATTCGACAAGAGATATAAATATATATACATCGACCCACACGGTCGAAAAAAACAAAAACAGTTCATATTTCCTATTTTTATTGCGTAGGTGTACCTTATTTAGCATTTTAAGCAAGCAGCTCATTTATTTAAGCAATTAGCGTAATCCAAACCAGCCAAACGGCCTTCTGGTACCTGTACTTACTCAATTTAAATATGTAAGTGCCATATATAGAGAATTTATTAACATTCTACTTACTTTCAATAGCTAAACATATATATTACTAACATCAAACACCAAACACTTCTAATAAACAATTTATATGCTTTAAAGCTAATTCATATGTCGTTTCATTTAAGTTTTAATGGTTCACAACTCAATCTCTGACATTCCATTGATTTATAATCCAAACAAGCTCATATTCACTTCAAATGATTCAGAATCAAATTTATTTAATCTCTATTAACTCATAGAATTTTAATTATTTTGGTTTACGCCGAATAACAATTATTGTTATGCAATCTCGATGATATTCAGTTAATAAAGTATCTATTTTAGTTTATAACTATTCCAAATTAATTTCAACTCATTCTGCATTTAATTCCATTTCTTTTCTAAATTATTTACGAACCATTCATTGCATTTCATTCCATTTCCACAATTGTTCCATTCAAAACAATTTATTAAACTTGGCGCACACTTATAAATTAATGACCATTTCCCAAATTAATTCAATCCAAGTTTTTATTGAATGGGAAGGGAATCCTAAAATAATCCCAAATAAATTCAATCCCAAAATAATCCTGATTTAACATTTATTTCACTCAAATATATATATATATATATATGTCTGTATATATATAAAGGATCTTATGAGGATTTTGGAAAAAGATTTTGGGAACCTTTGGATTTGGAAAGGCTTTTGATTTTTGGGTAAAATCAATATTGGAATTTGGAAAGCCTATTTTGAGAATTATCGATTTTGGGATAATCGATTTTGTGTAAAGGAGTTTTGATAAAATTCATACTAGGTGTATGATTTGAAAGATACTATATGTGTATAGTATAAAGTGTTTTGATGATGGCTCTGGGGAAAAAGGCGCTCCCTCGAAATGAACTTCTCAGGTGTGCCACCGGGTGGTGCTGCCTTGAGCCCCAGAGGGGGGTTCTAAAGTTGATCCTGTGAGGAGTTCGGACAAAACTAGTTCCTGGGGATTATGAGTAGTATATACCATAGCGAAAGTCGTGTGTGTCGCTGGGAGCCAAGGTCTACGTTCGATCGGTAGACTGCGATCTATGGTATAATATAGCGAAAGTCGTGTGTGCCGCTGATAGCCAACAGTCTGCGTTTGATTTTATATCGGCAGACTGCGACCTATGTAGGAGTGGAGAAGTTTCATTTCGACAGCGAAATCAGAGGCCGCGGAGAGCCTGCAGTTACATGGACTTTTGCTGTGACGGCAACGTAACCCTGGATGTAACTGTGATCTGTTGTGTGGGATCCATGGCGTAATCGAAAGGCCGCGGAGAGCCTGCAGTTGCATGGACTTTTGCTGCGGCGGCAACGTAACCCGGGAATGTAACTGTGACCATGGATGGGGGTGATGATTTTCAGAGCATTGTCACCAAAGATATTTCCTCTATTTTCAAAAACTGTTTTCTATATTTTTAATAAAATTATTTTCAAGTATTTTCACTGGATGTTGAAAGCGGGTTTACTAAGTACTTATAGATTTTCAGTTCTACGCCTGATCAACGTATGACTGAATTTCTGTGAGAACAAGGATGGACTGTTTGAGACATCAAGTTATAAGAATATGTTTTATAAAAAGCTATTTTAATTGTATTATCTGAATTAAAGGCATTTCTAAATTTTAATAATTAAAAGGGAAATCCAAACAGGAATTATAAAATAAAATTTGAACTCGAGAAAATTTAATGAAGTAATTTTCTTTGTAATAAAAGTTGGAAGTAAGCTAATAAATAATTATTTGATAGAGTATGTTAATAAAAATTTAACTCGGTTAAATAAATGGATGGTAAGTTAATAAGGGAGTTTGGATATGAACTTGAGTTAAATAAAATAGGGTTGGATCAAATAGTGATGGTTTAAATTACAAATGAACATTTAAGTGTGTTATAAGTAATATTTAACGCAATGTACAGGTAACTTAGGTAAAATGGAAGTGTTGTTGAATGAAATGAAAGTGAAATTAAAAATATAAAATGGGGAAATAAATGGGTTAATGGAATTAAATAATAAATGGATGAAGCCTGATTGAATAACAACTAAATCAAAGTTGTAACTGGAATTGGATTATCAGACTGAACTTAAGTTCGGTGACATATTAATTTGAAGCATAAATGAGTTAAGTATGTGCTTGGATATTATTTTGACAAATTGAGAAGGTGAATTAATGTTAAAATAAATTAACTTAAGTTTAAAGTTTATGGAAGCTTGGCTTCGAATAAAGGTGAAAGACCATTAAATAAAGTTTGGGTTAAATTAATTTGGGAATGACTATAAATTTATAAGTATTTGAATGTGCCAAGCTTACTAAATTATTTTGAAATGAAACAGTTGCGGGAAAGAAATGGAATGCAGTGCATAGTTGGTGAATAAATTACAAATGAAATGAACTTAAGTACATAATGGGTTGAAATTAATTTGAAGTAGTTATAGACTGAAATGAATACTATATCAAGCAAATATTGTCAAATTTGCATGGAATGAATTGTTGTTTGCCGTGAATGAATGTAATTAAAATCCTATGGGTTGAGAGAAGTAAAATAATTTGTTTTGGAATCAATTGAATGGAACATGAGTTTGTTCGGATTAGAAATAAACTGAATGTAAGCACTTGAGTTGTAAACTATTAAAATGGAATGAAATGGCATATGAATTGGATGAAAGAATTTGAATTAGCTTTAAAAGTTAAATAAATCGCTTATGGGAAGCGTTTGATACTTGTTGTTTATGTAATACTTGTGTTTAGTTATTGAAAGTGATTAAATGCTAATAAATTCTCTATATGTGGCACTTGCATATTTAAATTGAGATAGTACAGGTACCTGAAGGCTGTTTGGTTGGTTTGGATTGCGCTAATTGCTTAAATAAATATAGCCGCTTGCTTAAAATGCTAAATAAAGGTACGCCTATGCAATAAAAATAGAAAATATGAACTTTTTTTGCTTTTTCCGACCGTGTGGGTCGATGTATACATATTTATATCTATTGTCAAATTGCAAAAGCTCCTCCGTACAAAGGAGACTCTGCCAAAAAAAATCGAAAATTTTGGGAGTTAAAAAAATAAAAATTCATTAGCGACAAAACGATCTCAAATTTGAAAATTAAAGTGAATTAGTAGATGAAACTAATATGAACTAGTTATAAATGAAGGATAAAATTTAATATTCAAAATTGAAATAAATTGAAGTCGTATGAAAAAGGAGAAAACTAGTTGGCATAGAAGAAGATGTGAAAACCTATATAAGGAAAGGTAAAAAGGGATTTGAAAGGTAACGATTGGATATTGTTGTTAAATAGAATACGCAGGTATTAAAGGGAAAAGAAATTGGATTTGATTCCAAAAGATAAATGTGAATGTCCTGATAAAAAGGTATGTATTTAAAATTCTGTATAGAATTGGATTGGGTTTTGATGTGGCCACTTGGCATTTGTTTTCTTTCGGAATTTGGGAGCCCGTAGAGGCCTTTTGTAGTTGTACCGAGCTAGCCGCGCAAAGGAGACGCTGACAAAAATTGTTGGAAATTTAGAGAGTTAGAAAATTGTTAAGAAAATTTTGATAATTCAAAATTTGATTGGAATTTAGATGATTGAGCAAATGGGTGTTGTTTGAAACTATAGAAGGTTTTAGGAAGTTGGTTAAGGTTAAGTGTCTTTAATAAAAGATAATTGGTAGAATGTTGAATTGTGGGTTTTGGGAAAAGTAAACGGGTTTTGAACCATTCATCCTAACTATTAATTTCGGGGACGAAATTCTTTTAAGAGGGGAGGAATGCGACTACCCAGAATTTTTGACAATGTAGAATGGGATAATTGAATTGATTTTAAACATTTAAAAATTAATTTTAACGTGAATTTGAGATATAAGTATTTACTTGAAAATTAAATCATTGAATTATATAGTTTAAATATTGTATTTAATAATTGAAATTGGGTAAATTGTTGAATCTGAAATTTCTAAGCCTGTTTAAAATAATTTGAAGGCTTATAAAATTTATAATGATGATATGAAGATAATAGAATGGCTGAAATTTAATTTAAGGGTGATTTGTTCGGTTTTGAAAATATACTATCTACACCATCTATATTTTATTTATATTTATGTATGCTTTTAAATAATACAAAAGGTATAAGTATGTATACATTTATAAGTATAGGATAAGTGGCATGACATGGTGAAGACAAGTGGCATAATATGGACCATACACATATATTAAGATAAAATAGAATTATGACACATATATCACTTTGGTGTACATTTCTAGAAAAGCTTAAATGATTACTAAATAAGGTATGTGTCATGAAATAAGGCTTGCATAAAACAAATGAAGGACATGTGTCACAAGATTTAATAAAATAGTGACACATAACCTTATTAGGTGTCCATGTGTAGAAACATCTTAAGACACCTAAGTAGACATGTGTCAACATTCTAAAGCTTGTGCAAAGAGAAGTAGACAAGTGTCTAAAACTAAAATTACCAAACTAGCCTTGAAAATCATTATATGAAGAGTGGAAATGTTCACTTATTTTTCTTTCTTTCACAAAACAAAAACAAAAGTAAGATAAAGTGAAAAGGCTGGAGAAAGCTAAGGAAAAGAGAGTCAAGGCAAATACACAAGTTAAGGTGAGAAAACCTATTTAAATTTCTAGTATTCATGTTATTCTTGAAGAGATGATAATTGTAAGTAAAAGTGGCTCGGTTCTATCAAAAACACAGCATGGTAATTTGACCATAACTTTCTTAATTCTTAATGAAATTTCAATTTCTAGGATGTTCTTGAAAGCTTATTTCATGTGCTACAACTTTTATGTTTTGTGTTTTTTGTAATTTGGAGGTTAGCTATGTCAAAATTGAATTTTTCTACTGTAATCCCGAGAGCAGAACCAATATTCGCTCTGTGCTTAAGGCTGAAACTAAATTGTCCATAACTTCTTCGTTCCTCAACCGATTTCGATAAATTTAGATGTTCCAGAGAGCTTAGACTTTGTTCTAAAACTTTTATGTTTTGAGTTTTCCAAAATTTCGATGTTATCTTGGCCAAATTTATAATTGTTTATCGCTGTCCCGAGACAAAATGACAGAAGTTATGAAATTCAAATCTCAGAATTATTTTATCCATAACTTTTACAATTCTTATCGGAATTCGGTAATTTTTAATGTTACGGAAAGCTTAGAAACTAAGCTACAATTTTTGCTTTATTTATTTTGCCTGATTTCGACGTTTTCTATGCTAAAATTGAAATTGTTAGTCGCTATCCTGCGAATGCATAAGTTCAGGCTAAGCTTAATGTTTTTCGTAAAATGGTCATAACTTTTGAACCGTTGATCCAAATTCAATGATCTTGGTCATTCTGGAAAGCTAACGGAAAGGCCTATAACTGTTATTTGTATCATTTTCTGAAGTTCGTTGATTAAAATGTTGAATAACCTCTTGCAAACTCGTTGTCCTGTTGTTGTAGGGTACTCAGTGTCTTGTGCAAACCTGAGCTAGTATTCTGTGCATAACTTTTGCGTTTCTTATCCAAATCCTATAATTTTTAAAGTTTTGGAAAATGCAGGAAGAATATGATAACTTTCATTTGTATCACTTTTTAAAATTCGGCCATCTATGTATTGAATTTGAGGTGCAAGCTCGGGCTAAATTTCTGCCCGAAATGAACATGTTTGTTTCGAAGAACATGCCTTACTTGTTAGATTTCCATTTAAATTTAAATGGTTAAATTCAATATTTGGTTGAATGGTTGAATTGATTTGATATGCACTGTGAATTGATGATCTGGTGATTTTGGTTTGGATGGCTCTCGAGTTAATTGTTGCTTAACTCGAAGATTGGGAATTTGAAGTTGTTTGAACTTCAACATAAATAAGGAAATGTTTTCGTTTAAAGTTACTAAGGGCTTGATGTTTTGTGATTAATTTAAAAATTAGTAAGGTAATTGAAATGAATAATTGTTTAATTCAATTAAATAAATGATTTGGCTTAATTAATTTAGTGGCGAAGGGTTTGAATTAATTAATTAAGGTAAGTTAATTTACGAAGTTTAAGTTAAATAAATCAAGTGTAAGTAATTCAGAATAATCATTGGATGTGTGGTAAACAAATACTTAATGAAATTAGTAAAATATAATTGGAAACCTTTAATTAATATAATTAACGATGTAATTGAAGATTGATTAATTAAGATGAATTAATCAGTAATAAGTGACTTATGGGAAGTAAATTAATATAAGTAATTAAGGATTAATGTAATCAAATAATTAATTTATTCATGAAGTAATTAAGATTTCTTAATGATATTGGTTGAGACTAATTAATATTGTAAAGTTAACTTAAGATAATTACTTGAATGTAATTGAAAATAATTAATCCAGGGTGATTAATTAAGATGAATAGTGAAGGGTTGACTAATTAATTGATTTGGAATCAATTAATATTGAATGAAGGAATCTAAATGAATGAGGTTAGGAGTTCAATTAGAATCAATTGAATTGATTTGTATGTGATTAAGCTTTGTTATGGATAATTAAATGGTATTGAATGTTTTAAATGTGTTGATATCTCTGATGTGAAATGTTGAGTATTTCATTTGAATAATTTGGGGTAAGATAACATGAGTTTCGAAGAGGCCGGGGTCGGGTATTGGTGAATACCCGAAACCACTTCGAATTTTTATAAATTGGTTTGTGAAATAAATAGACAGGAATGAAATGTTTTAAGTAAATTGGATTATTTTATCTAAGTTTGGTACTTAGAAATTTATATGTGAAATAAGTGTTGTCTATAGCAACTTGTGAATTGATATAAGTTACCCCGGGTTTATATAAGTTGTTTGTTGGTATTCCATGTTAGTTGGGTTTACTCACGCTGGTTTCCAGCCTGACCCGGGTGTTACTTTGGTGTAATGCTCGGGTCAGACCGAGTATTACAGATTTTCAGGTAGGTACGTTCTGGAGCTCAGGCGGCGAGTTGGATGGCTACAGCGTATAGAGTATTTCCGCTCTATTTATATTATTATTAATCTGAGACATGATAAGTGTATATATTCAGTGACTGAATGTATGTGAAACTCTGATGTATATTAAATGTAATCGACAGATATAGTATTCTTTTGTAAACAGTTATTATTTATTATTATATTTTATCCGCTGCGAATGTGAGGTGTTGATGTTTCTGATCTTCTTCTTCTATCTCTTTCTTCTTTGTCATAACTATCTGGAATTTTCGGCTTCGGAAATTTCGGGTCGTTACAGTTGTGACGACCCAGAATTTTTGAACATTTGAAATTGGAATATTCAATTGATTTTGAATATTTAAATGTTAATTTTTAACTTGAATTCAAATATCACCAATTATTTGTTAATTAATTTATTGAATTACATAAGTTGAAGTTGGGTAAAAGGCTGAATCTAGAGTTTTAAGCCCGTTAAATTAATTTGAAGGCTTGTAAAATTTATATTGATAACACTGAAGATAATAGTAGTGTTGAAATTGAATCTAACTGTGATTTGTTCAGTTTTGAAATTTTATCGTTTAAATTGAATTTAAAAATAGCCTTCCAAGGCACAGTCTCAGAATTCGACGAAACCAGTCCCATTGGGTCCGTAATATTGAATTATTATCGGATTTCAAATTTCGTACTGATCGGAGTTAGAGTGTGAGTGTACGGTATATAAACGCGCTGAAAATCTAATTGATATTAATCTAATGAAATTTAATTTAATTAAAATAGAAGTCTTCTCTTATACGACACTTCTTTCCATTTTTAATTCGTTCCATCCTTATCTTCTATCGTAAGCTTCTCGTTCCTTATAAAATTTTCCTGTTCCTTCTTCGTTCATTTAATTCAACTTCCAGTCAAAAATCAAACAAAAAAAAATATAATCATCTTGTTCAAAAACAAATAATGGCCGAAGCCCTTATTTTCCTTTCACGTCTTCTTTATTTCACCTCCTTTCAAATTGAAGCTATCCCTTAGTTTTTTAACAGCCGATACTGCTAATAAATGGGGACTGCATCCTAATTATATTTTTCTTCAACAAATCGCGGCCCTTGTGTGTCTCGAAGTAAATCGAATCGTTGTAGCTATGAATCGAACTCGAGCTCGAGAAGCTTGGCCGCGTTCGCGATTTGGGCGGAGATCGTGCGTGATGGAGTGGCGACGCAGAGGTGATGGCACAGGTGAAGCGAGTCGCTGATTATGGAGTGGTGATTCTCGTGACCTCGAGCTTGTTACAGGGTACTACGTGATTCGTGGTATCAGAAAGGAGCGACGCTCGATGGAAGGAGCTCGCGTGACTGTTGGGTTATTTCTCGATGGATGACGTCGAGGCAGTGGAAGGGGGGACGCGGTGGCAGTCGCGATTCGAGTGGTGTGGGTTCGATTCTCTAGGTTATCTATTTAATTTTTTTATCGAATCTATTTAACTGCATATGCGTATATATAAAAAATGTGTTAAATGTTTTAAATGGAAGTTTAAAATAATTTAACTGTTTTAAAAGGAAGTTTAAAAAAAATGTTAACTGTTTAGTTATAAAATTTCAGAGTTTAAAAATATTTGGTGATGTAGAATAACGTTAACACTGTTTTACACATTTATAGAAGATTTTGGAAGGAAATTATATAAGGAATTGGGTGATGAAATTGTACGATAGACTTATTTAATTTATTTTAGTTACTAAAGGAATAATTTTTTTTTAAAGGGAAAAATGTATTGATTTAAATTAAATCAAGTTATTAATAAATTAAAATTTTCTAATGGTAATAAAGTATGTGGTTAATTTAATTATCAAATGGAAGTTGGATGGTTCAATTTGACTCGAATATTAATAAAACATCTAATGTTTATACAAGGTAAAAATTTGAAGGAAGCAAGACGAATTGGGTCGGATTGCAAACGTTAAAGGTGAGTTAATCTCACTCAGTTTAAATTTAAAATTTAAAATTATTAAATTTAAATAACTGATCGTATGGTTGAATTGATTGATGTGTTATAGTATAGAAAAATTTGAAATTGGTATATTACGTGATGCTAATGTTTGTGGATGCAGGGAAAACAGGTTGGAGGGATCCAACTGGATCCCTCAACATTTATTTGAATTTATTTAATATTCTCTGCTGTGAATATTGATATTCTATGATGAGTTGTATTGGAATATTGAATGTTATGGTTGATTGGATATATTTGAGTAAATGAATTATCAAATTTATATAGATTGGATTTTGAAAAGAGAATAAAAGAATTTGTAAGTAAAATAAGTATAGAAAATGTGAATAAATTTAAGAATCAATTGGAAAAGAAATAAAGTGCCCTTAAAATTTTTAATAAATAAATCTTAAGTTTAGTAAGGGATATTCGAATAATCAGAAGATTAATGGATTTTAAATTTTAGTGTTATTAGTTTAAAGGAATAAACCTTTATTTAAAATTTAAGATTCAATTTATTAAAAAGAATGAAGAAGAAATTTGGAAGAAACCGAAATTGGTATATTTCAGTTAAATGGTATAAAATCAAACGGAAAATAATAATAATAAATATAAAGTCCATAATAAATGAATTTTGAGATAAACGAATAAGTAGAGAAATTTATTTCAAATGGAATAAATTGGGAATCAATTTGGAAAATTGATTTAAGTGATTGAAGTTGGAATTCTCCCTGGATAACCAAGTACGTTTTCAAAGTAAGTTTTTAAATATAAATTAATAGTTTTAAAATTGTTTTAAAAGGTATGTTTTGAAAAATTTATTATTTCTAATATTTATAGTCTAAAGTAAGTATTTTCTCAAATCTGTTATAACAGTATTTACTTTAAAAGTGACTTAGTATTTGTTTTAAAAGTATAAATCTAGTTTTATATTTATTAAATAACCTTATTTTCAAATATTCATATAGTATGGTATTTTTAATCAATTTTTGATGTAGTTTTAACTTAAATGTTTAAAGTATATTTCAAAGTAAAGTGTTTTAATTATTTTAAAACTCTAGTTTTGTGCTTGGTGATTTCAGAAGAGATAGAAAAATATTTGGGAAAGTTTATTCTGAAAGGAAAGATGGTTTTGAAACTGTTTTCAAAGAATTGAAAATAGAAATATATCTTTGAGGATATTTTGAGATAAATAAATAATTTGGGAAATTATTTATTATTTGATGGATGTTTGTGAATGTTAATTGATAGTTAAACAACCGACTATCAATATTGGACAAATGCGTTGATCGTTTCGAAGAGACCGGGATCGAGATTTTTTTCTCGAAAACCACTTTGATCCGGTTTGTACGTTTCGAGAAAACGATTTTGGATTCGAAAATGGAGCAGTGAAGTGCAAGGGCTAGTCGCTACTAATCCTGAGGATATTTCCAAAATGGATGTAGTAGGGATAGTGCCTTCGGTTACGTTCGAACCCGGGACGTACTTGTATGGATGAATGCTTGCGGAAAACATCGTCAGGTGGGCGATAGGCATTCTAAGGAATATATTCTAAAAAGGTAACGCTTAGCCTCAAGCCTCACCAAATGGGAATGACTGAAAATCAGGGGATATGCAGCAAGGCTAGGTGGGTAGCACCCAAGCAGGGTGAGGTCATTCCAGTCTAGATGTCCCTTTTTATTTTTCGGCTTAGTGGGCGGTTACTGATCCCAACCGCGGGGTGATCTCACTCAGGATTATCCAGTAAGGGATAGTCCCGGCCTTGTGTTGCAGGGGAGCGGGCGTACTCCTCGGTACGGTGATCTAGGCCCCGTACTGTGACAGGTGGTACCCCAGTGCCTAGTCATTGGTTGGAAATCCATTTTCCCTACGAGCCTTGTACGAGTTTTGCTTGTATTACCCACTCTGTGGCTAGTAGCTGGAATTTAATAATGTAACAATTTCGGTTATTTCATAAGTATTTGTATATAGACCCTATTATAATATCAGAGGATTTCTATGAAAATTGTTTTAGCTATCGTAAGGTAAAAACCCGACATGTTTATTTGTGGCGTGGTCTTACGTGATGCTTTTGTTTTTCAAAGGATTTTGAAACTTTAATAATCAATTGGGTGTGATTTTCTCACGCTGGTATTCCAGACTGACTCGGGTATTATTTGACTGTAATGCTCGGGTCAGACCGAGTATTATAGAATACAGGTTTTGATGCTGTGGAGCTCAGGAGACGAGCTGGATGACGATACGTACTCACATACTTACATATATATATATATATATATATATATATATATATATATGTGTGTGTGTGTGTATGTATATATATATATTTCCACTGTGCTGAGTTGTTGTGTATCCATTTGTATGTTATTGATGTTGAGCTGTGATTGATGTACTCTGACGATGTAATATATAAACTGATATATTTGATTTTGAGTAAAGATCATTATTATCTATTATATTTTATCCGCTGCGATGGTTAGATTCTGTTGTTGTTTTCTATTTCCTTCTTCTACCTCTTCTTATTTAACCCAAATGGTTCGGATTTCTGTGCAACTTGAGTTGATTTAGGTAGAATAGTGTTGACTCAAGGGGTACGGATTTGCAGGTCGTTACATTAAATGATGTGGTTGCCACCGTCGATGGTATACCCACACGAGCAATAAGGAGTCAAAGCAATGAAAATAGCAGCAGCTCGTCAAATGATGATCATGATAATACTGGTGGAAGTGGTGTGAGTTTAACAAGTAATTATGGTATTGGTTCAAGTGATGATGGTGAATTATGTAAACCAACTCAAACGTATTCAAGAAGAACAGGTGCGAGCAACTTTGTTAACCGAAGAAATAGTAATTTAAATATTGAATAAGAATATCAATGCGATCATTAGCACCACAATCCATATACTTCAAATGATCCATCATCAAACTATAGGCATTCTATTTCTGATTATACAAGTGGTAACTCATATTATGGAACAAACGAAACATACAGTGATATCTCGAGTGATCAAAATAGTCAAGCTACGTATACAAAAAATGATGAATCATCACCGTTTGATAACATGATGGCGATATTTATGGGTCAAGGGCAAATGAAATACGGTTATCCATCATATTGTACAACACAAGACGATGAAGAAAATTATGAAAACAATCCATATGTAGCTTTAAGAAATAGTTTTTGGATGTAATAATGTTGTATTATCCTTTTGTAGACTTCATTTCTATGTGGATTTGCTTCATTTATCCTTACCTTTTCATTAAAAATACAGAAATCCGATATAGGACCAAAAAAAACAAAAAAAATCGAAAATTTCAAAATTGACCAAATCAATAAAATTTTAAATGACTGAAACCGAGTTCTTGAACCTTGATATAAACACACATGGATGTATATGTGTGCATACACACATGTATGTATATGTTTATGCATATGTATATGTTTGTATTTGTGTATGTATATGTTTGTATGTGTGTATGTATTTATATATGTGTGTGTGCGCGTGCAAAAGTGTTGTTAATATGCAAGATGTCTTCTGTTGATGATGTTTATTTCAGTGGCTAGACGAACAAATATTTTTGCATAATACTTATTCATGTATAGCTACAAAAAGTGAAGCATGTTGATACTTTTATGTTGGAACTTTTATGTTGGATAAAGTGGGATTTGGTAAGAGAAAACTAATTATCAATGTTCTACCTTATAAATTAATATTTTGATCGATTAGTGTATGTACTCCTATCCAAATTTGGATCACGTTTTTACAAACCAACATTGGCTACTTATCGCAAAAGTTTTTATTTATTATGCACATTTTATTCTAGTGGTAATGCAATATCTAGAGGGAGGCTTTTAACTTTAAGCGATCCTTTTGATAAAGATGCTCCTAAATCTGAAAGAGAAATAGATTTTGTTTTCTTTGTCGGTTTATGGTGAAATGAAAATTATTATTTAGATCCAAGGCAATAGTTAAGCATAGACCTGTCAAATGGGTTGAGTTGGGTCAAAATAGGTTGGGTCGAGTTTGACCCAAGCCATTTATGATCCGTTCTTTTTGACCCATTTATGACCCAACCCATTTAATAAGCGGGTTACCCATTTGAAGATTTAAATTTTATTTAACAAATAAAAAAATAAATATAAAATAATTCTAATTCTAATTTTTACGTTTTGGTTTTCGATAAAAATCAAAATTTAATATTTTAATTCTAATTTTCATCAAAATTCAAATATGAGGATATGGTAGCTTGTTATTTTCTAAATACATCTGTTAGTCTTATCCGTAATTTAGGTTTTGAACTATAGTGTGCATTAATCATACGAAGTATCAGAGTGTTTCATATTGTCTGTAATTTAGGTGGGAGTTAATCGATCGAAGTCTCGTGTGATTTTGAGTTAGTATGAAGAAGTTACTGCAGTCTGAACAAAAATATAGCGGCTTCTGCACTAGGCGGATTTCAAATATGTGGATGTGGTAGCATGTTATTTTCTAAGAATAACTGTCAGTCTTCATGAAGAACTACAGTGTGCGTTAATAATATAAAGTATTCAAGTGTTCCATATTGTCCGTAATTTAGATGGAAGTTAATCGGTCGAAATCTCGCCTAATTCCGAGTTAGTATGAAGCAGTTATTGCAGTCTGAACAAAAAAATAGTGGTTTCTGGACTAGGCGGAGTTCAGATATATACGGGGATGTGACAGCCTGTTATTTTCTAAATACAACCGTCAGTCCCCATGGAGAACTACAGTATGCGTTTTCAAGATGAAGTATCTGAGAGTTCCACATTGTCTGTAATTTAGGTGAGAGTTCATTAGTGAAGCCTCGTCTGATTTTGAGTTAGTGTGAAGAAGTTATTGTAGTCTAAACAAAAAAATAGCTTCTTCTACACTAGGTAGGTGGAGTTCAAATATGAAGATGTGACAGCCTGTTATTTTCTAAGTACAACCGTCAGTCCCCATGAAAAACTACAATGTGTGTTTAAAATTCTTATTTTCAAAATTTATATTTTTAAATTTTAAGTTTTTAATAAATGGGTAAATGAGTTACCCATTTATAACCCCTTTAAAAATGGATCAACCCAACACATAATCCATTTATTAAAATTCATAAGTGAGTTGACCATACCCATTTATAAGTAGGGTAAATGAGTTGGGTTAAAAAGGAGTCATATTTTGACAGGTCTAGTTAAGCAAACGTAATTTTTGAACTTGGTTTATTTCACACTATATCACTACAATAAAACTGGCTTCTCTTAAACTTCTTTGTTCTTGTTGTTTACGCGAACTCGGCAAAGTATATAAACGATTTAATGACCTCATCTAACTATTTTCTAGGTTTAATGACTCCACTAACAAGGACTAAGCAACCAGGATTAAGCAAGTAATTGTGGCCAAATCGTGTCAGGATGTTGACGTCAAAAAAAAAATTATGGGGCTGATGTTAACTGTGAACAAAGTAGAAAAAGAGCAATAAGTTCACATGAAATGAGTATTTCACCATCCAAACACAAATTCTAAAAATTTTGGTGAGTTTACAACAAAGAAACAGAAAATGGAGTCGGATGTAGATGCTCAGACAAGTTATATTGTTGAGTATCCATCTAAGGAAACAAGTGTGTAGAAGCATGCAATGAGATGCCAATCCATTTTTCAGCGATTGTACCATGCCAGCAGACTCAGGATGCAAACAATGGTAAATTTTGTGATAAATTATCACCATTAAAATGCTCCTTTTGACTTAATTTATTAGGGTAACTTGTAAATCCAAGTTGCAAGTCTCCATTTAGTTATTTGTGTATTATATGTACAAGTATACATTTATTCTACCATGTTCTAAATCATGTTCTTGCGCTTAATATCATTTATAGCCATCGGTTTTGTTAAGTTTGTAATATATCCTCAGTATAGGCCTTCAACATAGTTTAATTCAAGCCAGTTCTTCGTCAAGGTGCAAACCAGTGTTGGAAGCAAATTTTTACCTTTTAGAATAATTTTATTAAGGTAACTTGAAGTTGCAAGTCTCCATTTAGTTATTTGTGTATTATGTATATGAGTATACCTTATACTACCATGTTTTAAATCATGTTCTTGTGCTTAGTACAGTTTAAGCCATCATTTTTGTTAAGTTTGTAATATATCCTCAATACAGGCTTTCAACATAATTTAATTCAAGCCAGTTCTTCGTCATGGTGCAAAACAGGGTTGGAAGCAAAAGATATACACCATTAGCTACTTAGAGTACAACCCCTCCTTTTGATGCGATTAGTGAAAAACAGGTTGCTGCAGATACCTCATTCAGGAATGGTGAGGCATCTGAATTTAATACTTCTAGAAAAACATCTTCTGCTACTCTACCTTTTCCAATGGAGTGGATGTTAAACTTCTTCTAAGCATAAATCATAATATTTTCATGCCAAGACTAGACCTAGTTATTAAAGCAACGGAGGAAAAATACCTTAAATGCTACATACTTTCAGATCCTGATATTCATCTCAAGAAAATCTTGTGATATGTGCCAATATGCATCAGAATCAAGTCCTGAAACTATCAATTCTGTGCAAGAAAATGCTGTTAAGCTTTCATGCAATGAGTCGCGGTTCTCATAGTTTGCAAGTACTTGAAGACTATATAAAACCTCGTTATGATCAAGATGATGTTAGTAAAGGTAAAGAGAGAGTTAAAATATCCTTTCAAAATGAGGCAGCAATGAAAAAGATCCTCCCCATTTTACTGTATACCCAGAAGCATCGTGTTTCAGAATATATATGTTAATTTCTCATTAGCTAGAGTTGATGATGAGGATTGTTGCTTTAGTTGTTTTGGCGATTGTGTAAGTTTGCATATGTAACTGGAGGGAAGTTTGCATCTACAACCGATGGCTTACAAAAACCTTCTTTTCTAGATGGATGCATGTCTACTAATAGTAAGCCACAAAAGCATAACGATGCGTATTTCCACTCTCGATGCAAGATGCAACGATCTGACTAATGAAAAAGAATGTTGCAAGATGCAACGATCTGACTTTTCGACTCTCGATTGTCGACACTAAATACATCCACGTTATTTTGTATGCCGATCATCCAAGTGCTGGAAAGACAGAAAGCTATGGTGAAAGAAAGAACACAGCATCCGAATGTCATTGGTGGAACGGTAATATATTATATCAAAAAAATAGTACAAAGGGTTAGAATACAAAAAATTTCAAAGTTACAAACCTAAGTACTATCATCAGCCTGGACAGTTATAACTGTTTATCCTCAGAATATTGTTATATATAATATAATAATGCAGTAGAAATAAAAATACTACTGTAGATATTCATCCAGCTTCTCCCCAAAGCTCTAAAGCGTCCATAGCTAAATCTGGAAATATACACGGAACTGATCCGAACAATATAAGAAAATAACATCCGGATCGGCCTGGTAAACCAGCGTGAGACACTTAAGAAATATGTGAGACATATAACATCTTTTGAGACTGCATGAAGTACCATAACAGTCATCCCCTCAGCCAATAATCTATTAAATACATATCTTAATACAATAGATAATTTCTAGGGAGTAGAACATAGATCAGAAAATAGATGTTGTGCGTACGGCACAACAATGATAGGTATACAATCAATACCGCTGATGCGCATTCGTGTATGGATTTTTCCACGGATATCTCTTCGGTTAGCCAAATTCAAACTCCATGACAAGGATCAGAAACTTACTTTCGAGCATCGTATATCTCTACATAGAATACACTATAAGGTAAACACAACTAGTCCAACGATGAACCGCGTGGCACCAAGTATCAACAACTTTCGTGCGCAACATATCGATAAACATACTCTAGATCTGAAGTTGATATACCCTCATGGGTAAGCTAAACCCAAGACTACTCTGTTTTTAGTCATTTTTGCTGTCAAGGCCGTGTTAGGCATTTTTCACATGAGTCTTCATCACTCGAGTAGCACACGAATCCCTAAATGGATTCTATCATCTCGAACAGATCACGGATCACTACATGGATTCGAGCATCTCGAATAAGTCTCGAAAATCCACATATATTCACACATAAGTCCTCTGATGAATGCTAATGTTGTCCTCTCTCTTGGAATACTCCTCAAAGTAGATAGTCCCACACGATAGCATCGTTTGAAATGTTAATGCTGACATCTTCCTCGGACTTAACCTTAGGACAGATAGTTCAACTCTATAATATTCCACTTCTCAACCGCTTATAAAATATAGAACTCGTATACTAGTTTTGAAGTGATATTTGATAAGTACAACCATCGTTTTAAATCTTCTATATATCGCCCGAGATCTCCTCCGAGATCTCCTTTTCACACTTAAACGAGACGAGACATCAAATCTCCTCCATACGTCCCTCAACACTCATCTTGTCCGAGATATTCAAATCTCACCCGATATATGGATCAAAATCTCAATTTGAGATCTCACCCGAAATTATACATTTTTCTTATTTTCCATAATATTTTTTATTTTCATATTGATTCAAAAGAAACTACTTAATCCAATTATAATTTACTAACTTTTTTAACATATTTTTTACTTTTTATCTTATTGAGTCATAGCGAAGGTTTCACTTCTTTATTATGTTCAAATAAAAGGATATTATTCAATCATTACCAAATCAATTAAGCTAATCAAGCTACCACTCTTATAAAAATATTCTTTTTTTCCATGTAAATCAAGTATGTAACCATTTTTATTTTTACTAAAAAAGTAATAACTGTTAAATAAATTTTTGACACATAACTACATCCGAGATATTCTCGAGATGAATTATAAGATCGAAATGTACACTCGATATGTATTCATCTCATATGAGATCTTCCTTGATACGAGATAACTCATGTAAAAATTCCAAGACGAAACATGATAGAAATCCGATATTTAAAACCTTGAGTAAAACACTTACCGATCTCGATCTCTTCAAAACCAATTTGATGAATTCTAGGTAAACTCAATTTTGGTTCTTTCAGAAGTCTGCGAAAGCTAGAGACATTTTGTACCAATGCTCCTCCTCTGGAGGTTCTCACTGGTATGAAATCGCGAAGTTTTTTATATTTTGTAAGTCATATTTGGTCAAGTTCGATATTCTACTAATCGACTATATAGTCAAAAAATTTGCTTATACAAATCAATATTCTTATACTTAACTCGTTTCTGACATTCCAACTTAAGTATTCTTCATCCAAGAGTGAAGTCAGGTAAGAGCACTGGTTGATCTCAAAGCTTTACTTAAGTACTTCATGTTGAATCACATAAATAGACAAGTCTATCTTGACGACTTTTAGGTTTAAGTATAGTATCAATGATTTCCATAAAAAATTAAGTAGTTAACACGATTAACATGTTTCTGACATTCCCGACTTAACCATTCCTCGATCAAGAGGGACATCGGTAGGTTAGAGCTCTCTTAAGCACTTCATTCTTGAATCACATAAATAGACAAGTCTACCTCGACGACTTTTAGGTTTAAGTACAGTATCAATGATTTCCATAAAAAGGTAAGTAGTTAACACGATTAACACGTTTCTGACATTCCCGACTTAACCATTCATCGATCAAGAGGGACATCGGTAGGTTAGAGCTCTCTATTGTTTGTATCCCTACTCGAACATCAATCTTAACTTTCACAAATACAATTATTTACCTTTCAAACAAGTAATTTAAACCATTAATCGTTTAGCCATTAAGCAATTCTTAATCCCCGTTTGAACCTTTGGTTTTACTTTTAAAACGCTTTAGAGATGATATACATATGTATAGTAGTTTTATTTATAAAACTAAATATTTAATAAAGCACTTTAAAAGATAACATTACATTAGATT
Organism: Allium cepa; assembly: GCA_030765085.1. Classification (NCBI taxonomy): domain Eukaryota; kingdom Viridiplantae; phylum Streptophyta; class Magnoliopsida; order Asparagales; family Amaryllidaceae; genus Allium; species Allium cepa. The sequence continues at coordinate 90,944,226 of CM060928.1, forward strand.
TTTATACTTTAGTAAAATAATATTCTTTTAAAAACTATATATACTTAAAAATGCTTTTAAAATACTTAAAAATGCTTATAATAGGTTTTAAAACATTTACTTGGTTATTACTTGACAATAACAAGTTTATAAAATCTTTTAAAACTTGAAAAAACACTTCCTTATATTTTAAAGTAAATTCTCTTCTTTAAAAATTCACAACTAATTCTTAAAAATTTATAAGAATCTCAAACCATTTTCAAAATACTCTAATAAGAGTTAGCAAATACTTAAATTTAAATATCTTTTCAAACCTTTAAAGATTAACAATCAAGGCTAAAGTGGCAGTTTTGCACAAGTGAAGTTTTGGCCACTTTTCGGGTTATTTGATTTTTTACCGTCTAAACTTTTTATGCAAGCATGCATACATATAATACATAATAAATAAGGTGAGAAACATCTGAGGATCTCTCTACAAAGTTTCATAAAAATAGCAAAAAACAAGACAATTCCGAAGTGCATCCACAACAACTATCGCTATAAGTGCACTTTCAGATCTAGGTTCATTCTGAACCAAAGTTGAAGTAACATATGTGCTTTGTTTCAAAGCATTGCTATAGGTTATACAAGTCTATTCAAGTCCGTCCACATGGATTACATATGTCATTTGCATACAAAGCAAAAATCAAAACCAGTATTTCAACTTATGTTAATATCAATTAAACAACTTAAACACATTCAAACTCAAACATACATGAGTTATATTTTCATTCAAAGTGGTGAGTTACCTCACCTTTGACCAAACAAACAAGTAAGCCCAAGCCAATCAAGTCCAATCTCAAACTTGCAACGACCTTTTTCCTCCCTTCTTTCATTTTGCACTTGCATTTTGCCTCCACCTCCTATAAAGATCTCAGGTCTTCTTGGATAAGGAGAGAATGACTTCACTTCTTCAAGATCTAATTACCTAGGAGTTGTAATGTTGTCTCAAGGCTCTCCAAATTTGAGTTGATTTTTGATGAGTTTTGCAATTATTTCATTTAGAAATTTTGAGAAGAAGAAGACATGAAAGAAAGCTTGGTTTTTGCTTTGTGAATTAGTATCAAGGGTATTTCTCTCCTTTTATAGGCTTCAAATTTAATGGTGCTTTTTAGCCTTGTTCTCACTCTCATTCCATGTCATGGAAGACTTACGCCTCCACCCGCTCCATCACTTCTCCTTTACATCACTTCCTTTAGCAAAATACTTCAATATCCTTAACATTAAAAATATCCCATATGCACTTGGAAGCTTCTAAAATGTTCTGTTTACTTTATGAAGAGAAGTGTTAATTAGTTGCTAATGTGTTCATTTGATCATTAGACAAGTATATAAAAGTTTGAACAACTTATATTGATCGAAAAGCTGTGTATCGATAAACCGATTTTTAGTCACGTTACCGATTTTTCTTCGAAGAATATATATTTGTAAACAAATTTCAAGAACAAGTTTTTGTCATTATTTTTTATTAAATGACGTTTAACATGATTATAAATCACATTTATAACACTTAACTATATTTCAAAACGTTTTTGATATTCGAAGACGAAGTGTTTGAATTTCAGGTTCACTACAGATCTAGTGTGGTTGCCGTAAACAATGTACAAATCAAGTTGTGTAGGGTAAGATCCATAAATGAAAATTTCAATCTCTTTCATGAAAATTTCAATCTCTTTCAAAGTTTCAACCCGAAAGATGTTAGGTGAAACAAATATCTGATTGTTTACTAGAGGATAAAAATGGAATTAAAATTTTAATATTATAAATAAGTGAAAATCAAGTACATGGGTGTTAATAGGCACTTTTTTTAGAAAGCTGACAAAAAGAATATAGGAGAGGAATATAGAGAAAGGGTAAAATGAATATACATGTATATATTTACATATATTTGTATAAGAATATATATATATATATATATATATATATATATATATGCAAGAAAATATAAGAAAAATATAAATTTGACGGCTATGCGAAAATTTAAATTGTATGAATTATGGATACGTAAAAATATGTTTTTTAGGTCCACAAATATACATACATTCGGTGTGATGAATTTATTCCGTATATCCTAATGGTTGAATATATGAATGTATTTATGTAATTGGTTGCATATTAATATTCTACATCGTGCGAAATTAATTGCGTAAATTAGTAATTAATTGCGCATTGAATGTCAATCAATCTTTTTATTTCTGGAGTGATTCCCCATAGATTTGAAATCAATTTTCTATGTTAAAAATGATTTTTTTAATAAATATTCATAATTAATCTTTTTACATGATACGTTTAATTTTTCTCTAGCCATCATCCCACCTTATAAATAAAGATGGTTGAGAGGAGGGAATTAACTTTTAGGAAGAAACCACTAAGAGTTTTTCCAAAATCTTCATTCCTTCCTTAAGTCAAAAGTATAACCTCTATTTCAAAAAAGAACAAAAATTGAATCAAAGAAACAGGGGCTAGAGACTCATATAACAATGTGTACACAAGTACCGTTCTTTTCGCGGACTGGGTGGTTAAAGTTCACGTCCGCGTCGGAAGCATCCGAAGCGTCGATGCGTGGGGACCCTTCTCTATGCCCCTTTCGTTTGCCCCTTTCTCTTTTCTTTCCTATTTTATGCCTCGTGCTCCTTCTCCATTCCCCTTTCGTGTGTAAAAAAGAACACATTCCCATTTCGCGAATCAACCCCTTTCTCGTACCCATTTCATTTGCCCCTTTTGGTTCAAAAAGAGCACACCCTTAATGTAAGTGCTTATGTATCATTTATTAGATTCTTTGATTCATATTAATATAAACGAGATTTATTGTTTTAAATGAAGATTTTTTAAATGTAAATGATGTTTTAAAATATGATAATAGATGAAATTTGTTATTTGATTTCGTTTGACGTGAGATCTATGTAATTCAATTGAGATTATTGTTGGATTTACATTATTGCTTTTGGGTGGAGTTTGAGCTTTTATACCTTAAACAAGAGATTTTTATATGAACAATGTTTTCGTAATTTCATATACGAAATTTATCGTTGAACGATGTTTTCATTGATTTTAAATTTGATGTTTTCTTATTGAATCTTGTTTAAAAATATTAGACAGATATTCATCAATGAAAAATTTATATTTGTTGATATATGCCAAGTTCTATTGATGAATGTTTTGTTGTTGCAATATTAGGATATGCTGTGTCTTGATTTGATTATTTACTGTTAATTGTTGTATTATTGAGTGATGAGCGTATAATTGTAATTTATTGTTGATTTGAAATGGAATTGATTAACTAATTGAAAATTAGTTTTAAGGGATATTTGTAAATAACAGTGATGTGTCAAATTTTATTTAAATTAATGTGAGAAATTTAATAATGTTATTATTTATGAAATTCCCCGAAAATTCATAAATAATTACGAAAATTCTATTTTTAATTTAAACTGGAAAGTTTATTACTATTTATAAAATAAGGTAAGATTTCATAAATAATAATGTGATTTTTGTAAAAATTGTATTATTTTAAGTAAATGACGATATAATTGGTTTTACGGTGTTTATAGAAAAAAAATTATTATTATTATCATTTGGGAAATAATATAAAAGATATTTTTGGAATAATAATCCTAATAAATATATGTTTCCAAATGAATTTTGGGTTAACTTATTACAATTTTGAGACAAATAGCAATAAAATGTGTTTCGAAGTTTAATATAGAATATTGTTATTTTTTTAGATAAATTTGTTTTGAAAAATACCAATGTGGTATTAGTATGTATTTTTGTTGACGTAAAATAATATTATTGTTTTGAAAAGTAATTTAATGTAAATTACCGTCTTAATTAAAATACGATGTTTTAAAATATTTGAGAAAAAATAAGTGTAGTTAAAGGATTTTTGAAGTATAACATCGGTTTTGAAAAAAGTGTTGTTGTTTTGAGATGTAATAAATAAAGGTGTTTTTATAATAAACAAATAATGAATTGGTTTTATATGTAAGATAGAATAATTGCTATAAATATAATGTTTTGGATGAATGAGATATGTGATTAATTATTGATTTGGATTATCACATGTTTTATGACGATGAAATCACATTTGGATGCGTGTGCAATATTTTGTCATTACTACTACTTGTGCGTAGTTAATTATGGTTTTATTGTATTATGTTTGTGTTACTAATATAGTGGATGGGTACACAATTGATGGGTTAATGTTTATGTTACTAATACAATGGGTTAGTGCACATTTGATGATTTGGTGGTTGTGTTACTAACATAGTGGGTTAGTACATTATTGTTTGATTTATACTCACGTTGATGATGTATACGTGAGTATATTTGTTGATATTGGTTCGTTTGATGTTTGTATTGAAATGGAGTGTTGTCAAACTTGTATGATGTTTATGGCTGTGTATTGTCATTATTGATGTTGATTCATATTTATAGATATTTTGATGACGTAGTACGAGTAGTGTTTTCTACTTGCATTGGTCGTGAAGGGGTACATAGGAAATCTTTTTCTATACAACAGCCACTGGATCTCTTAGGTTCGGTTGGTTATATAGAAACTGACACAGTCCAAATATAGTTGAACATTATTTTTCCTTTTAAGGTTTACAGGTGATAGCAAAGGAAAAGAAGCCCGGTTCTGTACCTTGCTTAAAGGTTGTTTACTTCGATTATTTCCTTGTATTATTGTTGTATTATTTTACAAATAGTAATTGATGCATAAATGGATAGATATGTTCAATTTATTGCATCGATGATATATGTATTCATTGTTGAGATATATGTTTGTTTTTATTTAAATTCGACTGTGAGATTTTCCGTTTTATGCATAGATTTAAATTTTTTGCTTATGTAACAAACGATCTACTGTTTTTGATACCCGAGATTAGCGTGCAAGTGTCTTTGAACGATGTTTATCACTAGTTTTGAATATTAGAAATAATGGGACGTTTCATTCAGCATGACATAAGTCGAAGACTCTAGGTCAGATAATGTTAAATGACTTCTGAGTGGAGGACTATCCCCAAATTACAACTTTATTTTAACTTGTATACCTTAATTAATATATTGGTACAAGATGATGTTAATGCACTTGCTTTAAATCAATTTTCTACAGTGTTATCAAATTTTCATGTATTGTGGAATATGAGAGTTTTAATCTAACTAAATATGGGCAAGAAGCTAGAGAAAGTGTGCAATATGTATAAGTCGTGGTATAGCGTACTGAGAGTAAAATATCATTTAAGTTGGATGTTGGTACAGGCATTAATATAATAGCATGTTCTAACCATTTTCTATTTATATTAGGCTTTCTTTACTCCTGAAAGAAAAGGGTGGGATCTACGAACATTAGAAGAATTGTCAAGAGGTGCTTTTGTGTGTGAACATGTTGGAGAAAATTTGACTACTATGGTTGTGCAACATATGGTTTAAATGCTTCTCGGTAAGTTTAGTTGAGGGGTGTGTTTGTGTGTGTGAATGTGGGTGTGTGTATCTATGTGTGTGTGGGCGTGGAAACCAAATATTCTACTTCCTATAAAAACAGAATATACGTATCAACTAATTTTCAAGGAGAAATGATGATGATCCAAACGTATGGTTGCAGGTTACTTTAATCTTAATGCACAACTTTAAATATAACTTAAAAATTAATTGATTACTTGATTCAAATACAAAAATCACAGGTGCAAACCTTCTATCCCTATGTTGTGGACTTAACCTTGCTTATTTTCTCTGTGCTTCATGTACAATATCCGATTTGAAATTTTGCACCAGTAACTTCTGTAACTTGCCAGCGCCTTTGTTTGATAAGTTATCTTTAATAATCATTGTATACCGTCACAATATTTTTGTTTATCCGCAGTCCACTAATTAGTCTTTAGTATTCTTTATATCTATGCATACTTTTTAAAAACCGTGCATTCTTACGTTTTACATTCACCAAATTCGGTATTCTATTTACTTTACCTTTTGTTATCAGGTTCTATAATTTATATTTTTATTTAGCTTCAATAATTATTTTATTAACAACTATATGAACATTTTAAACTTGACTGTTAAGTTCATCATAATAAAATTTTCAGTGATATTTTCTTACATATGTGCATCACACGACGAAATACTTATAAATAATTGTATAGATATTCTATTTTTTTGTCTGTAAGCAATATTTTTTGTTTGTCTCAAACCAAATCATCCGTGAAGGGGCTGAATTAGATCAACGGATTTCCACACTTCTTTATAAAATATCTTATTTCTTAAAGCTTCAGTAGTCGAAATAGTAACGTGGAGGAGCATTATGTTGTTGATTGTCTTGCATCAATATTGAGAACCAAGGTTTTCAAAATGAGATTTAAATCGTAAATCGCAAAGTTGAAATTTTAAATCGAAACATGATTTAAATTGTGAATCATAGAGTCAAATTATCCACATTTTAAGGTTTGTATGCACTTTGAAGTTGGTTTTGATGTTTGAATTTCTACGATTAAACTTAAAACTTAATCTTCTCTTTAGTTCCATTTTTACTTTGTTTTAAAAACGTTATAACATGAATTGTGTATCTAAATATGTATATTAAATATGTTAGTATGAGTTGGGTGTGTTTTTATTTATTGTGGTTTTAAGTTACTAAGTTTGAATCGAAATGTAAGTAGAATCTTAAAGGAAGAAATCCGATCTGAATCGAGATATAAATCGTAAGATTTAAAGATTTTTGACAACAACGAGAACAAATAAGTTACGTAAACAGTATACTATGCCTAGGCCCTTAAAGCTATTTGAAATCCGTAATCTAACAAAAAATAAAACTTATTTGAAATAAAAGTACTCACAATCTTGATACAGTTGGCAAGCAGACCTCATTAATTAATAACTCTTAAGGCAGACGTCATGACCTCATTCGATTGACTTTATGAGTTCTTAGTATTATTATTTTGATATTTCACAGGGCCTCTATGAATGGACTTTTCAAGGATCCAAAAAAAAAGGGAAAAAAGAAAAGGAAAAAAACATCAAATCTTCTAATTTCATACTTCATGAGTGTTTGTAAAGAGATCGTGAGTTTGTGCTGTATACAAGAAAATAAGCAAAATTTCCCCATAAAATGCAAACTAGCAATGAAGTCGTCAAATGTTATCCAAGCTATGCAAGAACCGTGGGTGTTAAAGAAAGCTGTCCACCACTCCATTCGTTATACTCGTCCTTCTAATATTGTTATATCTTTTTAGATGTGTTGATGCAAATATGGTTGAGGTACCAGTAGAAATAGAGACTCCAGATCGCCGCTACTATCATGTAACAATTTTTGCACTTTAAAATCTATGCAGTATCTATGATAATTATTAAATGCAATATTATGTATATCCCCTCCATGCTTACATGCAGCTTGCTTTTTTCACTACCAGAGATGTAGAACCATATGAAGAACTAACATGGGTAAGCAGCACTATGTGATTATTTCCATATATTTTGCCGACTAAAGTAACTGTTCACTACCAATCTGCATTTACGCGTGATTTTGTTATTTGCATGTGTTGATCTGCTTCCATGATTGATGTGGCGAGATACACTTTGGATGCTGACATTAGTTATTGTTTCTGTTTCTGCACTTAAATTGCAGATGTAACGACATGCTCGACTTGTCTTTCCAGTGACACGATTCCTTTGGCATATCATAGGCTTGTTTTATAGCTTAATATCAAAAACTACATACGCTTGTTTTGCGGCTCAGCGTATTTGATAATCGCCTTTGTGTTTCTTAAACAGTGCTTGGTTTATGGCTCATAAATAAAAAACTAATTTCTGTATAACTCTATAAAATATTATACATTCATTATTATCAACGTTTCCTTTGGTCTTCCATTTTGCACATAAAATAAATAAATCGAACATATGAAACGGAGTATCACACATCTACAACATCTTACTTTGTAGTTTTGGGTTAATATTATAACAAAACATCATGGTCATTTAGTGTTCGTAGGATACTATTCATAGATCAAGCACAGCATAATGCGTATTTTCATCTTTCTTGTGGTGTAAATCAGATGGCTAATGGGGTGCTGTACTATTTGGAGAGCCACAGGTAAGTGTGTAATAAACTTAATTACACGAACTCAAACAAGAAACCATTGCTTTAATCCATACTTAACAAAAAAGCAAGTTGCTCCACTATTGATCAACATATATAACTCTCAAAATATAGGGAAAGCATAAAGTTGAAGTTCTGATTGTTTCATAAACGTGCTTTTACCAAGTAGTAACATAACTTAAAAGTATTCTAAACATACACACACACACACATTTTCCCACTTCTAGTGTCTACGTATTGCTTGGACTCTAGCAGTACAGTGGTTCTACTTGCAGTTTGAATTAGAGAATATACGGTGCTATGTGTACTTATCTTTGTATTGTAAAGCTTATATGGGCTGGTTTCACTTCAGTAAGCCCAAGGCCCATTTTATGCAAACTGTATATAAAAGAATGCTAATGGCACATAAACAAGTGTACAGAAAAACTGTAATCAATATTTTCATTTCTTCAATAAAGATTCTCAATAATATTTTACTTCAGTTACTTCCTCAAGATATCAATATCATTCTATCTCAAATTTCAACTTGGTATCAGAGCGAGCAAAGCAACACTGCATTGTAATCCGTTTCAAGAAGAAGATATTAATCTCCATCAGAGAAACCTCATCATTTGGAGATTGAATTACCCATCAGAAGCAATATCATCATCTGGGTACACAAGACTGATCTCCAAAGACCAGTGCCCCACCTAGAAAAAATCTGGCTGCACACGGTCTTTTTCACCGATCAAGTCAGAATTGAAGAAAATTGAAAAACAGTCAAGAAACTCATCAAAAACAGAAAGAAGGCAAGTGCCATACCATTGGTTTATCAGATTGAAAATCATCATATAAACCCAGTTGCAACATACCTGGATTCTGCAGAAACGAGTTCTTGATTACCTATCTGATTTAATTTGTTCAACCATTTCTTGATTCAAGAAGTCTCATCATGGCTGATGACAACTCTGAAACTTCTGTTAACACTTCTAATCCATCGCAACAAACCACTGCCTCGGCAGAGAATTTGTTGAAAGCAACAATCAGTCCACAGATTCAACTCATCACTGCACAACTTGAAGAAGATAATTATCTTCTTTGGAAAATTCAAGTTGAGACTGCTGCAAGAGGCTATGGCTTGGAAGGGTTCATTCTTGGCACCACTGCTGCACCTCCAAAGTTCATTACTGATTCAGAGAACAAAACAGTCAGCAATGGTGATTATGTAAAGTATCAAAGACAAGATAGTCTCATAAGTTCTTGGCTACTTTCATCAATAAGTGTTAAACTATTGCCTCAAGTAATTGGATGTAGAACTGCTAATGAAATATGGTCAACAGTGGAAAGAATTTTCAATACTCAATCTGCAGCTAGAGTAATGCACTACAAAAGGCAATTGCAAAATGTCAGAGAAGAAAATCAAACAATGAGAGACTATCTGGGAAAAGTTAAAAACATATGTGATATGCTTGAAGCTGCAGGGCACAAAGTCTCAAATACAGAGCAAGTATTGACTATTCTAACTGGCTTAGGTGATGAATATGAATCTGTAGTTGCAGTAATATCTTCTCAAGAAAATTTACCACCCCTTGAATATGTCAGTTCCATTCTCCTTGCACATGAAGGAAGATTGGAGTTCAAGAAGCCAATGGACAGTGATATGTCCATCAACTTTGCCTCAAACAACAATAGGAACAGAAATCAAAATCATAACAATCAGCAATACCAAAGAGGAAACTCTGCTGCAAGAAGCAGAGGTAGGGGAAGATGGAACAACAACAACAGACCAAAGTGTCAGATATGTGAGAAGATAGGTCACACTGCACTAAAATGCTATTTCAGATTCAATACCAATTATGTACCAGGACAAAATTCAAACAGTCAAAGGAATGGTGATCACAGTGCAAACATAGCACAGGCTCAGCAAGAATCTAATAATCAGAGTAATGGAAATCAACATCAAGATGAATTGGCAAGATTAGAACATATACAAGGTGAGGCATGGTATCCAGATTCAGGTGCAACCAAACACTTGACAAACAATCTTGACAACTTAAATCTCGGCAACAAAGAGTATAGAGGTAAACAGTCAATATTTATGAGAGATGGTAAGCCTATTGAGATCACTCATATTGGTAATGCCTACATTAAAGGTAAAAGGCAATTATACCTCAACAATATGCTAAGGGTACCAAAAATTAAGAAAAATCTTATGAGTGTTTCTCAATTTGCACATGATAATAATGTGTACTTTGAGTTTTATCCCAAATATTGTTTAGTTAAAGATATACTAACAGGTGAAAAACTTTTGCAGGGTGATGCAGTGAATGGACTGTACAAGTTCACTGTAACTAACTGCAGAAACACAGTTGAAAAAGTAAAGTGTACCAATAATTGTGAAACATCATCTGTTGAAAATAATAAAAGTGTGTTTGATCAGTGGCATTATAAATTGGGACATCCCAATGCAAATGTTGTAAAACAGATTCTAAAAGAGATTAAAGTTTCTTTTGATGATCCTACTTTGCCATATGTTTGTACTTATTGCCAAATGGGCAAAAGTCACAAAATACCCTTTGCATATTCTACTACTGAATACAAAATGCCACTGGAATTGATCACTACTGATCTTTGGGGTCCTGCACCCATCAACTCAGATTATGGTTACAAGTATTACATATCTTTTGTTGACGCATTTACTAGATATACATGGATATATTTTCTTAAAACTAAGTCAGAGACTCATAATGTTGTTATGCATTTTATTATTCAAGTTGAAAGACAAACTTGTCATAAAGTCAAAGTTATTCAGAGTGATGGTGGTAGTGAATACAAACCACTTGACAAGTTTTTCTTAAACAGGGGTATAATACATAGAATCACATGTCCACACACTTCTAAACAAAATGGTCTAGTAGAAAGAAAACACAGACACATAGTAGAAACAGGAATAACTTTACTTGCTCAGGCATCACTACCCTTGAAATTCTGGCCTGACTCATTTAGTACTTCAGTATATTTGATCAATAGACTTCCAACTAAAGAACTAAATGGAGTAAGTCCAGTTGAAAAACTCACAGGAATCAAACCCACTTATGATAATCTTAAAACATTTGGGTGTCTGTGTTTTCCCTATCTAAGACCATACAATAGATACAAATAAGATTTTAGATCTCAACCTTGCACATTTCTGGGTTATGCAGCCAAGCAGAAAGGTTATAAATGCTTGGACAACTCAGGAAGAATATTTATTAGTAGGCATGTAGTATTCAATGAAAAGGTATTTCCTTTTGCTTCAACAAATATAAAGACTACTCAGAAGATATATAATCCAAAAACATCTATATCACATATACATGTATACTCTGGAGCATGGAATTTCAAGGAAACAGGTGTTTCTGAACCACAACACACTGTGTTGCCAGAACCAGGTCATGGATCAGAAGAACAACCTGATATACCTGTACACTCATCAACTACACCAAGCAATCAAAGTCAAAGAATTAGTGCAGACAGTTTACAAGAGCAATCTTCAGACAACACTGGTGAGGGTGACAATTCAACATCAATTGATACTGAATTGCCAACCAGAACAGGTCATCACATGATCACTAGATCCAAAAGAGGAATATTCAAGCCAAAAATCTATACAGCAACAACAAATGCTGAAGAACCAGAGTCCTTCGAGCAAGCATATAGAGATGAAAACTGAAGAATAGCAATGAATGAAGAATATCAAGCACTGATGAAGAATATCAAGCACTGATGAAGAATAAAACATGGAATCTTGTGTTTCCACCAGCAAACAAAAACATAATAGGTTGCAAATGGACATACAAACTGAAGAAAAATCCAGATGGAACAGTGTCCAAACCTAAGGCAAGATTGGTTGCTAAAGGATATGCTCAGCGGTATGGTTTTGATTTTAGTGAAACATTCTCACCTGTGGTAAAACCAACAACTATCAGAGTGGTTCTTACAATTGCCTTAAACAAAAATTGGGATATAAGACAACTGGATGTTAACAATGCATTCCTAAATGGGATTCTACAAGAGGAAATCTACATGGAACAACCACAGGGATACAGGCAAAATGATAATCAAGTCTGCAAATTAAACAACGCCATATATGACTTAAAACAGGCACCAAGAGTATGGTTTGATAGATTGAAGGTCACACTGACTTCCCTAGGCTATCAATCTACCAAATCTGATAACTCTTTATTTGTCAAAAATCACAACAGTCATATTACTTATATTCTAATATATGTTGATGATATGATCATAACAGGTGATGATAATGCAGAGATTACAAACATTATACAATACCTTAACAAACAATTCTCTATCAAAGATCTTGGCAATCTCAACTATTTTCTAGGTATCGAAGTTAACAGAAAATCAAAGACAGAGATATTGCTAAGTCAGAAGAACTACATAAAAGAGATACTTGTCAAATCAAAGATGCATGAAGCAAAACCACAACCAACTCCTATGGTTAGTAGCCAACAGCTGTCTAAAAACAGAGGAGAATCCATATTAAATACCAAACAATACAGAAGTATTGTAGGAGCACTACAATACTCCACTATTACTAGACCAGATATATCGTTCAGTGTTAACAAAGTTTCTCAATTTATGCAGGAACCTCATGATGAACACTTGAAGGCAGTAAAAAGGATTCTCAGATATCTTAAAGGAACAATGGATTATGGATTACTGTTAAAAGCATGCAATAATTTAAACATTGCAGCATATGCAGATGCAGATTGGGCTACAGATGTTGATGATCGAAAATCTATGACAGGATATTGCATCTACATTGGAAACAACCCAGTGTCATGGTGCTCAAAAAAACAGACTACAGTACCAAGATCAAGCACAGAAGCCGAATATAGGAGTGTTGCAAGTGCTACCGCGGAAATAATCTGGCTACAATCTTTACTTAAAGAATTACAAATCAACACAACAGCCAAACCAATATTATGGTATGATAATCAAAGCACCGTATACATGGCAGCCAATCCAATTTTACATGCACGAACAAAACACATCGAGATCGATTTGTATTTTGTTCGTGAGCAAGTTCAGAAAGGAAATTTGCAAATTAGTCACATACCTTCAACTTACCAATGAGCAGACATGCTTACCAAGGCCTTATCAGCAAGAAACTTTCTGAAGTTTCGAACTGATCTGAATGTAGAGAACAAGGCAAATCTCACAGAGGCTAACTTCAACAAAGAGAAGAAAGCTCAGATAAAGTCACCTCAAAAAGGAGCAACCTCAGCAAGCAAATCGTCACAGTACGAGACTAGAATCAGATCTAAAGAGGAAGATTCACAATCCAACGCCGAAGAAGTATCAGAGATTACTGAGAAATATTAGTTAAAGGAGAAGGCTTGCAGTGAAGAGGATCGAGGAGTTCGTGTTCACTCTCTCGAGCGCCGCCATGGATCTGAAATGTTAATATAACCCTAAACCTAATATTGGTTTGCGGGGGGGAATTAGAGAATATACGGTGTTATGTGTACTTATCTTTGTATTGTAAAGCTTATATGGGCTGGTTTCACTTCAGTAAGCCCAAGGCCCATTTTATGCAAACTGTATATAAAAGAATGCTACTGGCACATAAACAAGTGTACAGAAAAACTGTAATCAATCTTTTCATTTCTTCAATAAAGTTTCCCAATAATATTTTACTTCAGTTACTTCCTCAAGATATCAATATCATTCTATCTCAAATTTCAACTTTGTGGGGTAAAAGGTCAAAGGTGTAACCATGCACTTTTTCATTTACCAAAGAATATAAATAATAGTTTGCACAAAAAATAGTTCATTTCCAAGGACATTGTATGATGCTCGCTCTATTTGCATTAATATTTTTGAATTTCAGAATTGTGGGATTGATTTTGATGGTGTAGATCGACCAATCAAAGCATATAAATGTTGTTGTGAAAGCAAGTTCTGCAGAGATACAAAATTGTCAAGTAAGTTCAAGTTCTATAATATTAATTATATGGGATGTGGCTCACGTACTGAATCCATAATAATGCATGTAATAAAACGCAAAAAAGTTACCTATAGGCCATAGTCTGATTTTAACAAATGAACATCCACATTATTTTATCGATAAATAATTTTTCCCTTCAAATTAAAATGTTATAACTTCTCCTTCATATAGCCTGTGAAATTATTGTTATTTGGCAGCCAATCTTATTTGTGTACGTTTAATGTATGTTGTCATTGTATATACCTATAAAGTGGCGATTGTATCTTATTAAGGTTTCATAGGTTCTCAGTAATCTAAGTTTTCATGATAAATTTTACACACCTGCAAATAATTCTTCATAAAGTTGTATTCTACTGCAAAAGCTTTTATGAATTCATTTTACTCTTCCATCTTATGCCAAGATTGGACTCACTATTATATTATTGCATCTAGTAAGCAGCTCTTGATGTATTTGTATGATTGTATCTAACTTCATTTATAGCAAAACAATATAAAGATTAATGGAAAAGGCAAGAAGACTTTTAACTGATGAACAATAAATATTATAGATAATGTAAGTAAAACAAAACCAAACAATTGTAATATTTCTATCATGATACATATTGATATTGATCTATTTAATCCTGTTCATTTCTTCTGTTCACATAGTTTCTTGTGGTACCCTTGGCGACAGCCCAGGTCATGACTATGAAACATTATTATGTAAATAATGCGATCCACTACAAAAGCTTTGCTTATTCATTTCTATCAAGACTGAACTAAGTATTATATCATGTCATCTAGTAAGCAACTCTTGATGTATTTGTATCTAACTTCAGCCATAGCAAAACTATATAAAGATTAATAAAAAAAAGGATATTTTTAAAGTAACATAAGATAAAGATTGTGAATGATGCAAGTAAACAAAACCAATCAATTCTAACATTTCTGTCATGTGTTCTCCATCTGCTTGTAACATAAGATTGTTGTTGATCTACTTAAGGTTTCCTTTTCATTTTTTCACTGAACAATTTGATTTTATAAAGCTTTAATAGTTTCAATTTAAGCATAAATCCTTTTTGCTATTGTTTTCTTCTATGGATTATTCTGCTAACATACAAATACTACATGGCCATCTGTGTCCGGATTTGAGATGCCTCCCTCTATCATTAAACTTAAATTGCCCAGATCATCAAACAACCACAATTGTTTTGATCGAACAAGCTAACTAAATAATTGATGGGACGACTGAGATACCTTTTGTACCAAACAAGACATGTTATGAAATTCTTTGATCAATAATGAATTCAAGACTATTTTACCTTTCCAGAAGTGGAGCATGGTGAACTGAATAAAAATTGTTCTGAAATACGAGGATCATTGCTTCCAGTTCCACTTACTATTGTTGAAGAAGAAGCTACTCCACTAAACAAGATACACGATGATATTAAGGGGTTTTCATCACATACAATACATGACGAAATTCAGGATACAACTTCAGATCGTTTACCATCTTCTGTTGAATCTGAAACTACCAAACTAAACAAAAGATATTCTGATGTTCCAAAATCAACATCAGATCTGATAATAGCTTCAATTGAAGGGGAACCTAATGAGCAAAACGAAACATGTAACACAAATTCAGGATTGACATCTGATATATTACCATCTATTGAAGATGAAGCATCATGACTTGGTAAAATGCTCGATGAAGTATCAGATGATTTTCCATCATCTGTTGCTGGAAAAGAACCTCGTGAACCGAAGAGAAAAAGTGGCGATATTTATGATTCAACGTCAGTTTTAGCATTTGATACACTGGCTACAACTACAGCTCCATCTTCTATTCCTGTTGAAGGAACTCCTAAAATACATTCAAATAGGGATCCAAGTAAAGCATGTACTGCAAATCTGGGATTAAATACCGATTCAGTACCATCATCTATGGTTGAAGAGGAGAATGACAAATGGAACTAGTATATTTTCATTTGATAGCCCTGTTAGATCACACTTATAGAAGCTCGAGAAACCGTAGCATCAAATGAAGTAAATGAAACACGTGGAAACTCCAGCAATCTCTCTACCTGCAACTGTAAATGAAACAGTTGCAGAAAGTGTAACTATCAGCATGGCTGTAGTAGAACTATTGAACCACATGGATGTTCTACTGAAAATTTAAAACCAGAATCAATACCATTCAGTAAGGAGAATGAAATCATAACTTCTAAACTAATTGTTGGTGTGGTACAAGAACATGCTGGCCCAAGTTCATGTCCTGTGGAACTGAAGGTGAAAATGCTCTATCTAATAATATAGCATTAGTCCATGAAACTGAAAATACTATATTTTGGAACATGGCGAATGCCAGTGCTGAGAATTGTGAAGAATTAGCCGGACAGTCTCCTTTGCCCTCACACCCATCTTCATCAGAAGACGTTATCGGTTCATCGAACTTACACAGTGGGAATCTGCACATTCAATAGCCAGTTATTGTGAATGAAAACTTGAACCTTGGTCATTCTAACGATTCATCTCATCCGTCTATTTTGTATCCATCACCTCCACTTGAAACAGTAGGCATATCAAGCTTATAGAGACCGGTATTGACTGAGGTTTTCAGTTATCTGCAACTTCGTTACCTGAGAGAACCCAAACTGAATAAAATAATATGGGTACCAGTAGTGTTTTCCCTGCTTTTCAAATATTACCAATAACTTCGATAATTCATCCTCTAGCTCTTCATCCCGACCCACTTCAAAATGAAATCACAAGAATACATAAACATATTGAGATGAGAACGAAGGTACATGAGGAAAATAAGTTGAAAATTTAATTGGAATGCGAGCAAGAGTTGGAAAAAGTGTGGAAGAAGCACGATGCACTTCTCAAGGAAGATGAATGTGGATTCGATAAAGATAGGAAGGTCATCGAGATGATAATGGCAAATTAGTCATGAACCAATCATTAGCTGAGCAGCTCGGATGTCGGTTTTAGGGTAGGGAAAGGCCGGGGAGTTCAGGCGGCTGGTCTGTAGAGCCTACCCTGCAGTTTTATGATCGTCAAGTGCAGATGACACAGGCAAGTCCCACTGCTCTAGGACCTACCCACAGTTTCATCATCAAGTGCACATGACATGAGCAAGTCCTACTGCTCCAGGACCAGCTACCCCCCTGTTTCATCATCAAATGCATATGACAGGCGTGTCCTACTGCTCTAGGACCTCCTACCCCACGGTTTCATCATCAAATGCACATGACACAGGCACATCCCATTGATCTAGGGCCTTCTTCCCTACGCCTCCGGCTCCTCGTCTACTTTACCACTTCAGACCTCCATCGACTCTTCCCTCGAATGCTTCACCGACTGATGAAGAATTTACCTCGTTCGAAGCATTGGCCACCCATCACCGATTCATTCCCATCACCACTTCACCGACCCACGACTCAACTTCACCGACCCACGACTCAACTTCCACCGCGACTCACGACTCAATCCACCTCCATAGCAACCCACGACCTAAATTCTTCCCACGACCCACGACTCAACGACCACAGCGACTCACGACTCAATTCCATCTCCAATCGCGACCTACGACTCATCTCCTCCATCCTAAGTCGCGACCGACTCATCTATTACTCCTAGCCAAAGCCCTAAATCCATATGCCGCGCGCGAACGACTTATGCCTCCACAGTAAGTCGCGTGCCTCCTCCCTAAGTCGCTACCTTCAGTGACCTAATTTTTGTGTGTTAGCTCGAGCAATGTAAGTCGCGATTGAAGCTTCTCCTAGAGTTGCGAGCGACATAGCATGAGTCGGAGCCGAGTTAAGACGAGTCGTAGCCGAGTTAACTCTAAGTCGCTGCATATTTTATTTAAGTTGTGTAACCATTGTGTTGCTAATTTTTTTAGTCGAATTGAGTTGTAAGCCTATAAATAGGCAAGTGGTGTCATTTGTAAAGAGGAGTTGAAAAATTGAATAAAATTTCTTGTTGATTGCTTTGTGCTTTCTTCTCTAATTGGTAGTCGAGTGAAATCTCCTAGCTCCACCTACGTCATTCGAGTGCGCTCGAATCTTCGTTTGTGAAGCCGATTCACGGAATCAAGTGCGCTTGATCAACGTCGAAGAATCGTAGATCTTTGTTTCTTGGTATCGTGCGCGATCAACGAGACGAAGATAGCTAGAATCCGGCATCTTTGGATCAACGGATTTGGGCATTGCAGTATTTTCAAATCACCGATTGCTACAGTTCATCAATTGAAGTTTGTTTTGAAATATCCGCTGCGTCAGTTTTGGTATCAGAGCTTGTTTTAGCCAATCATAGCTAAATCGGGTCTTGGAGCCAAGTGTTGAAGTTTGAAGTTGTTCATCGTGTTCATATTGAAGTTGCAACAAGAGGGAGAACTTTTGATCCATTCCATTTTGGATCAAAGTGTTGAAAGTGTTTGAATTTGAAGTAGGCCGTGTATACTAGTGAAGTAGCCGAGCCTAGAGAGGATCATTGGAAGCTTGTTTCGAGCTAAGGAGTTAAGGCCGAGCCTTGTGAAGTTGTGTGGAAGCAAGCTTGAAGCCGTGCTAGTTGATTTGAATTGTAGCTTTGGAGTTGTTTTGTTTGAAGATTTTTGAAGTTTGATTTGTTGAAGTTTATTGTTTAAAGATTTTGCGAAGTTCAATCATGCCACCGAGACGAGCTCAACGTCATCGCAATATTAATGCCTTGTATGGAAGAGAAGAGGCCGATGAAATGAAGCAACGAATCCACGAGAGCTTTACTGAAAAGTTGAACGAAGGAATTGGTCGATTAGAGAGAATGATGCTTGAAATGAATCAAAGTAGAAGAAGAATTTCACCTGAATCAAACCGTGGGGGTAGTAGAGTTTCATCACATTCAGAACGGGAGAGGAGAGAAAGTCAAGAGCATAGAAGTGTTGATAATCGAAGTAGGAGGAATGTTGATGATCGGGATCGAAGGGATGTTGGTAGTAGGAGTGGTGGTAGAGATGTTGGAGGACGTGAACGACAACGATATACTTCAGATTTTGATGAGGAATTTGTTGGTGACAGAGGGAGTATGCATCGAGATAGAGAACAAACACGACGTCAGTATCGAGATATAGATGATGATCGTCGATGGGAATCGGGAATGAAGATGGAGATTCCGGAGTTTAAAGGTGGGATGGTTGCTGAGGAGTTCTTAGACTGGTTATCTAATGTTGAAGAAATCTTTGATTTCAAGGAAGTGCCGGAGAATCGTCGAGTGAAGTTGATTGCTACTAGATTGAGGGGAAGAGCATTGGCATGGTGGCAGCAAACTAAACTTACACGAGAACGGATGGGGAAGTCGAAGGTTGTTGAGTGGGATAAGATGAAGAAGTTGATGAGATCTACTTTCTTACCTTACAACTATCAATCACTTATGTACCAGAGGTTGCAGAATCTGAGGCAAGGGACAAAGTCTGTTAGTGATTATGCTGATGAATTTTACCAACTCATTGCCAGGAACGATATTATGGAAACTGAAGAACAATTAACTGCTAGATTCATTGGGGGATTGAGAATGCAGATCCAGGATATGGTTAATATGTTTGATCCAAGATCTGTAGCAGAGGCACATCAGAAAGCGTTAGCTTGGGAGAAGCAGGGAAGACGTGGAGGTGGTGTGTTTACTAATTCTAACAATCAAGTGAAGGGGGCCAGTGGAAGTTCTAATATTCCTAAACCTGTCAGTAAGCCAGTTGTGAAGGAGAGTGAGAAGGCGAAGGTTAACAGTGGTTTCAAATGTTACAATTGCCAGGAGATGGGTCATAAAAGCAACGAGTGTCCAAAGCCGAAGAAGAGAACTATGATAGCTGAGGTTGAAGAAGAGAAAGAAGAGGCAGAGTGTTCTAATTCCTTACCGGTTGAGGAGGAAGACTTGTTGTCGGGAGACGAAGGATATTCACTGATGATGAGGAGAAGTTGTTTGACACCAAAGCAAGAGGAGGGAGACAGTTGGTTGAGGAATAACATATTTCAGTCTACTTGCACTATTCTTGGAAGAGTTTGTAAATTCGTTATTGATGCTGGAAGTTGTGATAACATTATCTCTACAGAGGCAGTAAAGAAGTTGGAATTGAAAACCGAGAAGCATCCTAAACCGTACAAGTTAGCTTGGTTGAGGAAAGGAGGTGACGTGAAAGTTGGAAGGAGAGCTTGTGTTAAATTTTCAATTGGGAAGAAATACAAGGATGAAATTTGGTGCGATGTTGTAGACATGGACGTATGTCATCTATTGTTGGGCAGACCATGGCAGTTTGATAGAGCAGTTCAACATGATGGTCGTGCTAATAGCTATAGTTTCATGTTTGAAGGCACTAAGATTACTTTAGTTCCCAAGAAGCAGCAACAGAAAGAAAGCAAGCTGGAGGAAATTGAAGAATTGAAAACTCTGTTAACTTTGAAGGAGTTTGTCAAGGAAGTCGAAGAAGAACCTGAAGTGTACTTGTTGATTGGACGAGAGTGTAACGATGAGGTTGAAATTCCAAAAGAAGCAAAACCAGTTTTGAAAGAATTTGAGGATGTATTCCCAGAGGAGTTGCCTAAGGAGTTGCCGCCGCTGAGAGATATTCAACATCAAATCGATCTTGTTCCAGGAGCAATATTACCGCATAGACCACATTATCGAATGAGTCCGAAGGAACATGAAGAGTTAAGAAGACAGGTGGAAGAGTTACTTGAGCAGGGACGTGTACAGGAAAGTTTGAGTCCATGTGCTGTGCCGGCTTTGTTGGTACCGAAGAAGGACGGGACGTGGAGGATGTGCACTGACAGTAGAGCATTAAATAAGATTACGGTGAGATATAGATTTCCTATGCCAAGGTTGGATGACTTGCTAGATCAGTTGAGTGGGGCTACTATCTTTTCGAAGATTGATTTGAAAAGCGGTTATCATCAAATTCGGATTAGACCTGGAGACGAATGGAAGACAGCCTTCAAAACGAGAGAGGGATTATACGAATGGTTGGTTATGCCATTTGGTTTGTCAAATGCACCTAGTACATTCATGCGGGTGATGAATCAAATCTTCAGACCATTCATTGGGAAGTTCGTCGTGGTGTATTTCGATGATATTTTGATTTACAGCAGGAGTACGGAGGAGCATGTTCAACATTTGAGGGAAGTATTGAATATTCTTCGTGAGGAACAATTTTATGCTGCTACGAAGAAATGTGTGTTTATGACGCACAGGGTTTTATTTCTGGGTTATGTTGTTTCAGGAGAAGGTATTCAAGTTGATCAGAGTAAAGTTGAGGCAGTCAGGAATTGGCCACATCCAAAGACAATTACGGAGGTGAGAAGTTTTCATGGGCTAGCGTCATTCTACCGAAGATTCATTCCACACTTCAGTAGCGTAATGGCTCCAGTTACTGATTGCATGAAGGGTAAACAGTTTTCGTGGACAGAAGAAGCCGGGATTGCTTTTGAACGAATCAAAGAACTCTTGACGACAGCGCCAATTCTTGTTTTACCTAATTTTCAGTTGTTGTTTGAGCTACACACTGATGCATCAAAGGTTGGGATTGGAGGAGTGTTAAGTCAGCAGGGGAGACCTATTGCATATTTCAGTGAAAAGTTATCAGGGGCAAAGATGAGATACAGTACATATGACGTTGAATTTTACGCTGTTGTGCAAGCTGTTAAGCATTGGAGACACTACCTGTTTCAGAAGGAATTTGTTCTTTACACTGATCATGAAGCTTTGAAACATTTACAGGGGCAGGATAAAATTTCAGCGAGACATGCATCATGGATTGCATATTTACAGCAGTTTACTTTTGTCGTTAAACACAAATCAGGGGTGACGAACCGTGTAGCTGATGCTTTGAGTAGGAGGAGTCATTTATTAACGACAATGAAAGTTGAAGTGACAGGTTTTGAATTATTGCCAGAGCTGATTGAAGAAGATCCTTACTTTGTAAAGTTTGTTGAGAAAGTTAAGGATGGGAATACTGATGAATTTGTGTTGGTTGATGGATTCTTGTTCAAAGGGAATCGTTTATGTATACCAGATTGTAGCTTGAGAATGAAGATTATCAAGGAATTGCACGAAGAAGGACATGTGGGCCGTGATCGTACATTGCAATTACTTTCTCAATCTTATTTTTGGCCGTCAATGAGGAAAGAAGTGGAAAGGTTTGTGGAGCGATGTCATATCTGCCAGGTTTCGAAAGGAACTGCGACCAATGCGGGGTTGTATATGCCGTTGCCCGTACCCGCTAAACCATGGGTTGATGTGAGTATGGACTTTGTTTTGGGTTTGCCGAGAACTCAAAGGGGGAATGATTCTATATTTGTTGTGGTAGACAGATTTTCGAAGATGGCACATTTTATAGCCTGTAAGAAGACAGCGGATGCAGTTCGAGTGGCTCAGTTGTTCTTTAAAGAAATCTATCGTTTACATGGGTTGCCAGAATCTATTGTTTCCGACAGGGATACCAGATTTTTAAGTCATTTTTGGCTTAGTTTGTGGAAGATGGTGGGAACGAAGCTGAAATTTAGTAGTGCTTATCATCCGCAAACAGATGGGCAAACCGAGGTGGTGAATAGATCGTTGGGAAACTTGTTACGATGTCTTGTGAAAGACAATTTAAAGAGTTGGGATGTGAAGTTGTGTCAAGCTGAATTTGCTCACAATCATGCAAATAACCGAAGTACAGGATTCAGTCCATTTCAGATTGTATACTCAAATTTACCCAGGGGACCGTTGGATTTGTCAGTAGTACCACAACCGAAGAGGACAGTTAAACGAGCTGCTGATTTTGTTGATGGGTTGACGGAATGCCATAGAATCGTTCAGGAACGATTGGAAAAGGCAAATGAGAAGTATAAACAAATGGCGGATAAGAAACGAAGAAGTGTAGTCTTCAAAGAGGGTGATTTTGTTTACGCGGTTTTGACGAAAGATCGTTTTCCAGTTGGAGCTTACAATAAGTTGAAAGCACGAAAAATTGGTCCATTAGAAATCTTAAAGAAGATAAATGATAATGTGTATCGGTTAAAGTTGCCGGAAAATGTTCATACTTCTTCTGATGTTTTCAATATCAAACATTTAATTCCGTATTGTGGGGAGGATTTCATCGAAGGTGACGAGAGTGTGAATTCGAGGACGAATTCTATCCAACAAGGGAAGGATGATGAAGAATTTACCTCGTTCGAAGCATTGGCCACCCATCACCGATTCATTCCCATCACCACTTCACCGACCCACGACTCAACTTCACCGACCCACGACTCAACTTCCACCGCGACTCACGACTCAATCCACCTCCATAGCAACCCACGACCTAAATTCTTCCCACGACCCACGACTCAACGACCACAGCGACTCACGACTCAATTCCATCTCCAATCGCGACCTACGACTCATCTCCTCCATCCTAAGTCGCGACCGACTCATCTATTACTCCTAGCCAAAGCCCTAAA
This sequence comes from Allium cepa, assembly GCA_030765085.1. NCBI lineage: Eukaryota > Viridiplantae > Streptophyta > Magnoliopsida > Asparagales > Amaryllidaceae > Allium > Allium cepa. The sequence goes on from CM060928.1 coordinate 90,967,759, forward strand.
TCCATATGTCGCGCGCGAACGACTTATGCCTCCACAGTAAGTCGCGTGCCTCCTCCCTAAGTCGCTACCTTCAGTGACCTAATTTTTGTGTGTTAGCTCGAGCAATGTAAGTCGCGATTGAAGCTTCTCCTAGAGTTGCGAGCGACATAGCATGAGTCGGAGCCGAGTTAAGACGAGTCGTAGCCGAGTTAACTCTAAGTCGCTGCATATTTTCTTTAAGTTGTGTAACCATTGTGTTGTTAATTTTTTTAGTCGAATTGAGTTGTAAGCCTATAAATAGGCAAGTGGTGTCATTTGTAAAGGGGAGTTGAAAAATTGAATAAAATTTCTTGTCGATTGCTTTGTGCTTTCTTCTCTAATTGGTAGTCGAGTGAAATCTCCTATCTCCACCTACGTCATTCGAGTGCGCTCGAATCTTCGTTTGTGAAGCCGATTCACGGAATCAAGTGCGCTTGATCAACGTCGAAGAATCGTAGATCTTTGTTTCTCGGTATCGTGCGCGATCAACGAGACGAAGATAGCTAGAATCCGGCATCTTTGGATCAACGGATTTGGGCATTGCAGTATTTTCAAATCACCGATTGCTACAGTTCATCAATTGAAGTTTGTTTTGAAATATCCGCTGCTTCACCGACTATGCTCAGACATGATTTTCTCATCCAGGGACTTGAACAGCAAATAGGTATCCAATTATTCAATAGATTCTCAATTACATGTCCTTTAACTCTATGTTTCTTGTTAGCTTACGAACTAACAGTGTAATTTAATATCTTGAACCTAAACACTAAAATTAACTTTTGGATACTGACGTGCAAAGTAACTAACATCTTTTTATATTGCACGACTAATTGTGATACTACTACATGATTACAGTAAGAAAATGACTGATGATTGTCTTTCTGTTTGATAAATGTTACCCAATGTGCTTTTTGTTTATTATACATCGTTGATGTTTTTTCAGTCTTCGTAACTATATTTAGAAGTTTCAGCTTTATTTTGTAAAAGTGTGTGAATGCATTTGAACAAAGCGGTTGAATTGTTGTTGTGATCTATCGAGACATTGTTATTTATCTGATTTACCATTCCTATTTCATTCTTATCAGTTTTAATTGCAACGTATCAAAACTTTGTAATGTTATGTGTGTGAGTTTGAGATGATGCCTCAATCATCAAACTAAATGTACTTGTATCATCAAATTTCAACCGTTTAATTTTTCATTGAACAAATTAACTAAGTGACGGAGAACCAACGATTGAAATACCTGTTTTCGTTGAACAAATTAACCAAGTAATTAATGGAGAACCAATGATCGAGATACCTGCTGTACCATTCTAGACATGTTATGATATTTTTTGATCGATGTTGAATTAAAGACTATTTTACCTTTGCAGAAGTGGAGCTTGCTGAACAGAATAAAAACCGTTCTGAAATGCCAGGATCGTCACTGCTGCCAGTACCACTTACTAGTGTTAGAGAAGAAGCTACTCCACCAAACAGAATACATGATGATATTACGAGGTCTTCATCAGATATAATACATTATGAAATTCAGGTTATGACTTCGGGTCATTTACCATCTTCTTTTGAATCTAAAACTGCTGAACTAAACAAAAGATGTTCCGAAGCACTGAAAACAACATCATATCTGATAGTAGCTTCCATTGAAGTGGAACCTAATGAGCAAAACAAAACACGTGGCACAAGTTCGGGATTGGCATCTGGTATATTACCGTCTATTGAAGCTGAAGCTACAGAATTTGTCATGAAGTTCCAAGATTGATTTAGACAATTTACCATTATCTGTTGTTGAAAAAGAATCTACTGAACCAAATAGAAATGGTGGTGATATTTGTGGTTCAACCACAGTTCCATCTTCTATGCCTGCTGAAGAAACTTCTGAAATATATTCAAATATCGATCCAAGTATAGCATGTACTGCAAACCTGGGTTTAAAAACCGATTCTGCACCATCATCTATGGTAAAAAAAGAGCTCAGCGGGTCAAATGGAACAAGTATATTGTCATTTTATAGTCCTGACAGATCACTTATAGAAGCTCGAGAAATCATAGTATCAAATGAAGCAAATTAAACAAACGTGGAAACTCCAGCAAATGCGCTACCTGCAACTGAAAATGATACCATAGCTTCTGAGCCTGGTGTTGGTATGGTATGAGGACATGTTAACCCAAGTTCATGTCCTATAGGAATTTTAGATATCTCAATGGAGGAAACTAAAGTTGAAAATGCTCTGTCAAATTATATAGCATCGGTCCATGAAACCTAAAATATTGTACTTTTTAAAAAGGTTCCTCTGGAAACTGCAGGCATATCAAACTCACAGAGACCTTCATCATTGTCTGCAACTTTACTGCCTGAAAGAAGCCTAACTGAAGAAAATAATACAGGTAGCAGTAGTGTTTCCCCTAGTTTTCAAACATTACTGATAACTTCGATAATTCATCCTCTACCTCTCCTTCCCGACCCACTTCAAAACGAAATCATGTGAATGCATAAACATATTGAGATGTGAAAGAAGATGTGCGAGGATAAGAAAATGAAAATTCAAGTAGACTGCGAGCAAGAGTTGGAAAAAGTGCTGAAGAAGTACGATGCAGTTCTCAAGGTAGATGAACTTGTATTCGATAGAGATAGGAAGCTCCTACAGACAATATGTAGCAAATTAACCGTGAACCGAACCTTAGCTGAGCAGTTTGGATGTCAGTTTATGGGTAGATAAAGGCCGGAGAGTTCAGCTGGTCGGCCTGTGGGGCCTACTCTGCAGTTTTTCATCATCAAGTGCAGATGTCACAGGCAAGTCCCACTGGTCTAGGACCTACCCCACAGTTTCATTATCATGTGCAAATGCCCCAGGTGCGTTCAACTGCTGCAGGGCCTGCCCTACATGCTCAGCCCCTTCATCTACTGCATCGCTTCTGATCTTAATCGATTCTGCCCTCGACTTCTTCATCACCTATGCTCAGACACGATTCTCCTGGCACACCTAATCCAGGAACTTGAACAGCAAATAGGTGTCTGATTATTCAATAGATTTTCAATTACATATATTCAATACCACTGAGTTATAAATCATCAAGCCTTGACGATACTCATTTTTGACAATGAGAATGAGTTATAAATCATCAAGTCTTGACAATACTCGCTTTTGATAGTGAAAAAGCATAAATATTCCATGACCGAATTTGCAATTACTTGAAAACATGTTTACACTGATGATTTGTTTAAGGATTGGCTTTGTGAAAGCATGAGTATTGGTTCAATGCTTGAAACATGATTGTTGTAATGATTTATATAAGGATGTGAATGTATGAGTTTTGGTTCAATGCCTGAAAACATGTTTACAGTGATGATATATTTAAGGATCGACTTTGTGAAATTACGAGTTTTTTTTCCATGCTATCTACATTAGTTTTTGTCTTATGAATTGAAATTTTGCATTTTTATTTGTTGTACAGTGGATCAAAATAAAAAGTATATATCATAAAAGTTAGTTGGTTTATGGAGGGCTACTTTGCTCTCTTATAAAGCAGTCTAAGCGGTATGATGGATGCAAGTGAGTGACCAATTCTGTTGTTGATTGTTTCAAACTTGATGAGCTTCATGTAAATTAAGACTCTTTAGTGCGATCTGTTTCTTAACCATCGGATGTTCTTGTATGATACCGTTTATTACTGAAACCGTAGGGTGCGTTTGCAAACAAGATTACCGTGTTCAATGTGTCCCTTTCAATGCACCTTTTGAGCCACACGGGGAATTTGTTCCACTAGCATCTAACAGGTGAGATGCCAATGGTTGTTTCGCAACCAACATTCTTATACCTATTTAGATATCTCTTCTACTTCTTGTTTCCACCTTTAATATTGAACTTCCAACTAAATTTTACGGCGAGTACAATTTTTTTAAAAAATGAAAAATCAGAGTTTGAACAGTGGAAACTAACATCCAATAATTTAGTTTGAACAATCTTAACAATCCAACCAAGAGAATAAAAAGAAAATCAAAGAGGGTAAATTGTAGACAAAAGATGGAAAGGAAAGAACACACCGATATAACGATGTTCAGTTATGTCTACATTCTCGGATTCGAAACATTTATTATTTCTTCACTTCAAAAGGGGGTAATATGAGAAGAGTATAAATAACTCAACAAATTTCACCCATCCAAAAATAGGTACAGAATCAAGGATCTTATTAAAGATATTTTGGCGGAGAACTCTCTAGTCATCTTGTGTTAAAAAGGTGAACGAATATCTTCATATATAATTACATATAAGTGCGAGGATGAAGACTAATACTTGATTATTTTTTCTATTTGTTTCTAATATTTGATTGATTGCAGTAGTGAATTAATATCTTCTATCCTTTTAATATTTGAAATATTGTTCAAATTTAACATTCTGCCTTGATTTAAATATATCCATCAATCAACAAAAACTAATTGTTGGTTCAGCCTCATGGCATTAGGCAGCTCGTACCTCACTAATCAAGTTTGAGTAATGCTTAAACTTGTCTTTTAGAACCGACTTTAACATATCATTTTTTCCTTTGTATAAGACTAATACTACGACACCATATCGTCTTGTCCACCACCTACAATCACATCGAACTTGATCGATGTACGCATCTCTGACCATTACCATTTGTTTGACCAGAGGACTTAGGACAAATAACTCGAGGCTAGTCATATTTTTCTATGATGTATCTCGATGTCTATGCCTTTGCTATCGAGATAGAACATCTTCTATCGCGAAACGGTGTCGCCTAATGTGCATAACCGAAACAACCATGATTTGTTCTTCAAATGGTCTATAAAATCAAATCCTAAAGTCATAATTAAGGGATACAAACTTACTTCGAATATGCAATATCATATGGATTTGTATATCCCAATATCCTAGTCGTCACATTTTAATACCACTAAACGAACCTATAAAACTACCTTAAGAATCGATCATGTCCCGAACCATCCATGTAGTATCTATCTCGTTTAACATCAACTGCACATTTCCTAAGACAAGGTTGACCATCCTCGAACTCATTACCTTGCTCAATAGCGACTCCGAACATTACGAGCATCATGCGGGTCTTCGGAACGAACCCGAACTCCTGACATATCAAATTTCAAAACCAAAACTCATTCGTCCAAATAACAGCACTTTATGCGTCTAACTTGGGGAATCATACGTCTGACCCTAATTTCAAACGCCTGATTGCTTAATTCAACGTCTGAAAATTTTAAAAATACATCGAAATATCAAGGCATGAAATCTCTAAAAACATTTGAATTCAGACGATGGTCACCGAGACATTTCGCACTAACATCATTCAACACTATTTCATGTTCTTTTTATAAGTTGTTCATTATTCAGACGAGTACAACTTCGCATTCGACGAACGACTTTGAGGCATTAAATCATTTCTACTATCATTTGAGTTCGATTATCATCCCAACTCTACATTCATTCAACAGATGCCAATTTCCATTGTCATGAACCATCTCCTTAATATTCTGTCAGCTCCAAACCAACAATTCCACAATCCAAACCAAACACAGCATTTCATGTCAAGTTATTTAACATATTACCAAGGACCTCTAGCTCAAGTAGTTAGAGGTATGATACTTTAAAAAAATGTTATAGAGGTCATGTGATCGAGCATCTTGATATCATAATGAGTGCTCCGCTTTAATAAAATATCACCCTTTTTATTAAAAAAAAGCTATTTAACACATTCATTTTATAATCAAATTATTTTAAAACATTCATTAAACAAGATTCTCATATTTTAAAACTTCAATTTAAGTTTATTAACCAAATCCAAGCTAATAATAGATATTTAACATGATTTCTAACTTATTTAATGATTATATATATATATATATCATATAATATAAATCTCACTCATAAAATACTAAGAAATCCAATCTTTAATGGAACTCACTATTAAGCTCTCTCTTGATTTTTGAAATATGGCTCCAAACTTCTTCAAAATAAAATCTCGAAGCGATAAATTTATAGAGAATCCCTTAACTTGAATTTAAATCAATATTTTGAAATAATAGCGAAGAAAAGAAAGAGTTGCTGTTAACTTGAAGTTGAAAACCCTTATTTTCCTTTCGTAGAAGTGAGAAGAGGAAGAGAAAGAGAAAGAGGAAGAATAAGCAAACTGAAATGAATGAAGAACTTCTTTTCAAAAATATAAGACAAATTTTGCCAAATACCCATTTTGTTCATAGCGTATTTTTTCTTCATATTTTACCAATCTTATCGATTTTAACAAACTATATATGTTTTTCATATATAGCAATGAAATAGATCTCATAGTCCTAATTCCATTCATTTTTAAAAATCCATTTTTTAACTCATTAGTCTGTTTAATTTAATTTTAACACTTTATTCTGTAAATTGCTAAGTGCAAAAATATTGATTGTTACATTATACCTCTTTAAAAAGATTTCAATCCAAAATCATCAAGCGTGGAACAGTGCATCGCATCTACCCCAACGTACATAACATCACTAACAATAAGGATCATAATATCGGAAGTACCAAATCAATCATAGCAATCATAACAATTTCTATACTAGTAGGCAATCCTAATCAATAGTATGGAAATAACATTTACTTGAGTATATGAGATCATACTGATAAAAAGTTCTCAATTGAAAGCATGCGTCTTCTTTTCCAACTATCAAGCATTATCTCCTAAATTTGCCTTATTGGGTCGAACAAGCTTACAACCTTGTTTTGAAGCCTCTTGACACTACTCTTCACAATCCGAATAGGTTCTCTAAGAGCATCTCCAACAGTTATAAATTCAACATTTATATTTATCCAACACATTTTAAGCCACTCCAACGGTTGTGATTCAGCTTAATATTCAGCGACCAATTCAGGATTCTGAATTGGCCACAGGCGCTGATTCAATTAGCGTCCAGAGCTAGGCCTTGATTAAATTAGCACCCAGTTTTTTTAGTATTTCATGAACCAAACAAGACAATTATTTCAGCATATGTTTTAGAGTAACGATCATTCTCAAAGAAGCTAATGAACTACTAATTCAATTGATGATTAATCGTTTGTTACTTTTGATAATTTAATGTGTCTGTTACTTTTGATAACTACTAAGCCAAAATACGTACTAATTAATATATATGTATGGATGCTAATTTAAACAATGCCCTGTTGTTGGGCTATGCCCTTAACATTCAAGATGTAATATTCATGGCCTGAATATTATGTTCTGAATTCGTTGGAGATGCTCTAAGCATAGAAACCTCTGGTCCAACATCCAATTCTTCTAATTTACTTGGCTTATTCACTACACTTGACTTGTATACATAGTTGCATAAGTGTGAAACATGGAATACATTGCACACTCCATGCATCTTTTCACGGGGATCAACTATATATGCAAAAAATTTGATTCGTTGCACAATACGAAATGGTCAAACGAACTTAGATGCAAACTTCCCCGAATTGCCAAATGTAACAACTCTCTTCAATGGTTATGTTTTAATAAACACTAACTTTGAATTCAATATCAATACGTCTTTTATCGACATAAGACTTTTATCGGTCTTGAGACGCCTTCATCATCTTCCATATCAACTGGACTTTCTTTGAAGTCTCACAGATCATATCGATCCAAGTATTACCTTTCTTGAAGTTGTTAGATGACTTTTAATGACTGATTTAAGAAATCAAAAACAAAAAATTATAATATATCATGTGTTCTCCTTCTGCTTATAACATAAGAATGATTTGTTTAAGGTTTCATATTCATTTTTTTACATTCAAATAATTTCTACTCTTGTGGTACGTTGAGTACAGCCGAGGTCATGAGTATGGAACATTATTAGGTAAATAGAGCAATCCACTACAAAAGCATTACTTATTCATTTCACTCTTTCATTTTATGCCAAGACCAAACTAATTTTTATACCGTGTCATCTAGTAAGCAACTCCTGATATATTTGCATATAACTTCAGTCATATAAAAATTATACAAAGATTAATGAAACAAGGAGCTTTTTAAAGTAACGAAAAATCAAGATTATATGTAAACAAAACTAGACAATTTTAAATCATTTTTAGCTATTGTTTTGTTCTCTTAGTTTATTCATCTATCATAAAAGTATTACATTAGATGGGAAAGTTTAAAATCCTAGTTCCATCTTGATTACCTGCAACAGGAATAAAATTTTACCTGAAATTTGAACAGGACTAAAGTATAACCTGAAATTTGAAAAGTAACGAAATATGTGATGTATTTGTATACAAATGTTGAAAACAATTCTTGTGAATGCTAACAATAAAATTTAAAATTACAAGATCCGGAATTTTTTTTTGAAGTCAGGAATACCGTAAAGAGAACATAATGTAAATCCTATGCATGGAAAATGTTGGGTTTGCAGCTATATAAATACTTATACTGAAAATAATGTATATTCTTGTTTTTTTATTTGCAAATTTGTAGCTTAATTATATCTTATTTAGGAATTTAGGATAAAGTGTGATTTTTCCTGAAAGCTTACTTCGAAATATTACCAAGTACTTGATTAACTCTGAGTTTCTTGTTAACTTACATAACTACAAAATTTTAAATTAACATCATGAACCTAAATACTAAAATTAACTTTTAGATGCTAAAGGTTAAAGTAGCTGACATCTTTTTGGTACTTCTGCAACTAATGGTGATGCTATGTAACTATAGTAAAAATTTGACTATGATGATTGTCTTTTTGTTTGTGTTATCCTCCTTCTGAACCAAGTCAATTTTAGATAAGTCCAAACTATCAAATGGTCAGATACTGAACCAGAAATCCAGAACTATAACTCGAAAAGTCGGAATTCAACTAAAGCTCAAAATCTGACATTGGATCTTGCTTCTAGCATAAAGAAAGCTAAGTGTTTTGTAGAAGAATCCAGTGACAGAGAAAAGCCAACAAACACAGATGAGTGTCAACTCGGTGCCGAGTTAGGCCACTCAACTCAGTATCGATCCATGAATGCATACTAACAAAGCCACTTAAAGGAAGTTCAAGAATAAACCATGTACAATACACTTCACAGAACTATAAGAGATTGCCTAAAAGCTTCCACTCAAGAGAACAATGAAGCAAAAATGAGTACTCAGAAAAGTAAAGCAATATATAACTCAATATCGAGTTGAAAAGTAAAGCAATGAATAACTCGACACCGAGTTGTGAAGCACAACTCAGTATTGAATACCATCAACATAAGAACGTGGCCACGATCTTTTTTTAATCTCCTTCTGAACATGAGGAACATGGGTATCAAATATCGGAGTCTATTTCGTTGATGTACATCTATATATAGGAGGAGAGGGCAAAAAATCAAGATCTTTCTTTTTCTTTCTGAACTTTTTGATTTTATGCTGTCATTATGCTGGATTCTCACCGAGTTCTGAGCATCAAGTTTTAAGAACACAAACTGTAAAATATTTGAAAATTATTAACAAAGTTTAAGTGGACATAGGCTAGAGCTTTGCCAAATCACTATAATTTTTTTATGTTATTATCTTTATTTTCCATTCAATTTCTTCATTTATTCTCTACTTAAATCCGACGCAAACATTTTGCGCTTTCATTGAGAAAATTTGAATTTCTCACTGCTTGGATCTATCTTCAACCTATGGGTTGCTATAATCCACGAGTAGATCTAAAAGCTCTTATTGAAAGGTCCATGATTAATTAGACTTACCTAAAATCTATTATAGAAATCGCAAAACTATGACATCTAGAAACATCAGGGAAAAGCCTACTGCATTCAAACCCACTAACGATGTAGTGAATGATGGCTCTCAACATGGAGAGGAAATCAACTAACGTAATAGTGCAAAATTCCAAAGTGCATGAGAAATGGTCGCCGGTGTTGATTTGGATAGGATGATAAGGGAAATGAACGAGAAACTATAGAGAGCTAGAATGTTATAATGACGCAAATAAAATAGAATATGGACTTGCTAACCCAATTATCTTAGAGTCGTAGGAGGAACAGAAAGGAGTTGTAACCTCCCGATTCAGATGAAGATAGCTCCACCTTATCAGACAGAAACTATAGAGATGTAAAGTAGAAAATGAAAAGGAAGAAATTTGGGAATTGAAATCTGGAACTGGAAAAACTCTAGTTCGCTAGGGGAAAATTTGGCACCAATCTAGGTTTACAGGTCGGTTCTGACCCTGATACTCGAGTTATAGATGACGATGCCTATGTTGACATACAAGATAATGTCGTTATTGATGATGGCCCTACTGTTGGTGGCTAGAGTGGTGGAGTTTAGACGGCTGTTATGACCCGTCACATAGAAAACATAGGAACCGATCGACTAGACGAACGATTCTTCCAGAGATAGGAGAACGTAGATATCATCGAACTAACCGAGACCGTTTATGGATTATAATACTCGGGGCAGGCCATGAAGATCGCCATCCAGCCGATTCAATAGAACTAGAGTTTTTAGCTGATATGGTGAGGAAACCGGTCAATGAAAACCAACATAGAAATAATGATGGTTAAAGTTCTTCTTCTAGCAGGAACCCATTTAACGATGAGATTTTATGAGAGGGGTATCCCAGGAGATTCTCCATGCCCATGGTGATGTCTTACAACAGAATGACTAATTTGAGATGGCATCTTTTAAAATACAAATGACACATAGATACTGCCAAGGTAATAGACACCGTGTAATGTAGATGTTTACTGATTTACCTAGGAGTAGTTACGATGTGGTTTACTAGACTTTCGTCGATATCCACATCCATGCTTGGCTAGTTAACCAAAAGGTTTGTGGAGCAGTTAAAGTTACATGTCGCTCGTCTTAAAGATGTGATGTCTCTATCTAACGTTTTTCAGAGTCTTGGAGAATCTTGAAAAGTTTCCCAAGTAGATTTAATACGACTATGACTGAGCTGAGCAATGCCAAAATGGACATTGTGTTGATGGCATTTATCAAAGGAATTTCCCAAAAACAAATTTCAGTAAGTGGCTGAAGATAAAACCGCAATTAACCATGGAAGAGTTCTCTAGAAAAGCGACCCACTTTCTATGCTTGGAGCGGCCGTTGTAAAGACTGGTGGAAGGCCATCTACTGTTGGAACTGGGTCAACCCTCGATGGAAGTGCTAGGTGAATCTCAATTTTTTTACCGTTTTGGATCTCTATTGGGCCTATAAAGTCTAATTTATTTATTACATTTATAAATTTCTTTTAAATAAAATCATTATTTTATTTATCTTTATAATATGGTTTTATATTATGTAATTTATAATATATACACATGTATCATATACATATACATATACATATACATATACATACACACACACACACACGTATATATATGAAGGTGTGCGCGCGCGCGTGTGTCACATAGCAATTTGTGCAAGATTTAACATACCCATATATAAGTGTTGGGATTCACACCGCAACAGACATGTTAGCTCATCTAGTATACAAATATATATCATCCAAATGTATGCTTATATGCTTTAATTTATGTATACAAAATATTGAAAACATATACAATATATAATTATTTGTAGATATATAAATGGAATGTATAATGTATATGTATAATTATGTATATAAAAAACATTTAAAATATATTATAAAATTTTAATTATTTATTTTGTTGTAAAACAGAAAACAAATTAATTTTTTTACGTAGAATATATATATATATATATTCTTATAAATATTCTAATACACACACACACACACACACACACACACACACACACATATATATATATATATATACAAATGAAATATATATATAATAGAAATACACGCACATACTTACCTAATAATGCTCATGAAAAAATAATTTTTTCTTTTTTTTTAAATTTATTTAATTTAAATTTCCGATCGAAAAATAATAATACAAATTATTTTCAAAATTATAAGCAACTATAAGCAATTTTATCCGCTAAGCAAGTCTTAACCCTTTTTTAAAAACATTTACATATACTTTTAAAATACTTATAATAGGCTTTAAAACATTTCTCTAAAATATTACTTGAAAATAACAACTTTAAATTTTCCTTAAAATTTGAAAACGACATGTTTTTAGCAAAATATCTCTTCTTTAAAAATTCCCAACTAATTCTTAAAAATTCATAAGTATCTCAAACCAATTTTGAAATACTCTAATATGAGTTAATAAACACTTGTAATTAGAATGAAACAATATACTTAAATTAAAATATCTTTTCAAACCTTTTAAAGTCCGAAGTCAAGGCTAAACGGGGTAGGTTTGCACAACTGAAGTTTTGGCATCTTTTCGAGATTTTACTTAACTTTTTACTATCCAAGCTTTTAATAGCAACAAACATACATATAAAACATTATATGACGAGCCTCTAAAGATCTCTCTACAAAGTTTCATAAACATTGCAAAAAAACAAGGCTATTCCGAACTGTACTTATAGTGACTATCACCATAAGTGCACTTTCAAATCCGAGTCTGATCTAAGCCAAAGTCCATTTATAACATATGTGCTTTGTTCAAGGTCTAGTCATATGTCATACAAGTCATTTCAAACCCATTCTAAGTTCGTTCAAGTTCATATACATGGATCACATATGTTACTTAGTTTCAAAGCAAGAATTCAAACCAATGTTTTTATATATGTCAACAACAATTCAAACAACATAAACACGATCAAATATAAACATATATGTTTGCGCAAAAAATGGGAAAACACCCCAAAGTCGTATGATTTAGTTGATTATATGTTGTTCTTAGTGATTTGGGTGATTTATGCAAATATATAAAAAGCAGGGACTAAACTGTAAAAGACACACAGATTTATAGTGGTTCGGCCAGAACGTGCCTACGTCCACTTTATATGTTATTCTCCTTTTTCTCTTCAGATTACAAGTACAAAGCTTTGATTACAAGTATCTAAAGTTGTTTGAGAGTTCCTTCCAGGCTTGAGCTCTCAAACTCGTCTGCCATTGTTGTACCCCTGCCCCTCTATTTATAGAGTGAGGCTGGGGGCAGGGGTCTTGGATGTTTATAGCTGCTGGTGGGCTTGGGCTGAAGCAATCTGGACTGGCAACTTTGGTTCGGCATTCCTTGGTTCGGCTATGCTTGGAGAGAAGGATGGAGAAGCTTCGGTTCGGTGGTCACCTGGTTCGGTGGTAGGAAAGGAGTGGACCGGTGGAGCTTGGGTTTGGTAGGAGGATGAAGGATGAGATGGTTTGGTGGATTTTGGACCGGAGATGGTGGGTTTGGTCCGGTGATAGCATGGCTCGGTAGTGATAGGTAGGGGATGGTTCGGTGGTAGGAAAGGAGTGGACCGGTGGAGCTTGGTTCGGTGGTGAGTTTGGAGGCATGTTTGGCCGAATGAGATCCGGAACTCTAAATGCCGAATGAGGCTCTGCTTCATACTGCCGAATGAATGAATACCGAATGTACTTTGGCACTGGGAATGTCGGATGACGCTGCCGAATGAAGCCTTATTCTAGATATGCCGAATGACTCTGGTGATGATTACCGAATGAACCATATGTTGTAGACGCCGAATGGGCTTGAGTGTTGGAGCGCCGAATGAACTTTTATATGTGAACTTTGAGTGAAACCCTTGACTTATGTATGCTTGCTTGCTTCTTTTTACTCCGATCTTGGTGGAAACGCACACAACATGGATATCCTAGTTTTGACCAAAAAATGGGATAACACTTTGCCCCCCAAAATATGCCTTGCGGTAGGAAGGCGTGTTTTGTAATGCCATGAGCTGGATGTTCGTATCCTGTTGACAACCTGTAAAGAGCTTGATATTTTATATGCCCCCAAATGACGACCGTTCGGGATCGAGCTATTTGGGATGAAGCGCGGCCGTTCATGGTCAAGTGCCTAACTTCAAATGACGATCGTTCGTGATCAAGTCATTTGAGGTGAAGTGCGACCGTGCGCGGTCAAGCGCATAAATCCATGCATCGATCGTTCGGGATCGAGTCATCTGCAGTGAAATGTGACCGTTCAAGGTCAAGCGCTTTACTTCAAATGACGACCGTTCGGGATCGAATCATTCGAGGTAAAGTGCGACAATGCGCGGTCGAGTGGGGACCGTTCAAGGTCAAGCGCTTAACTTCAAATGACGATCGTTCGTGATCGAGTCATTCGAGGTAAAGTGCGACAGTGCGCGGCCAAGTGGTGGTCCTCAAATGATGACCGTACGCGATCAAGCCATTTGAGGTAAGGCGTAACAGTCAGTGATCAGGTGGCGGACCTCAAATGACGACCGTTCGCGATCGAGCCATTTGAGGTAAGGTGAGTTGTGCCGTTCGAGGCGAGTTGTGCCGTTCGAGGCGAGTTTGTGACCGTTCGCGGTCGGGTGCCGTTCGAGGCGAGTTGTGACTGTTCAAAGTCGGGTGCCGTTCGAGGCGAATTGTGACTGTTCGAAGTCGAGTGCCGTTCGAGGCGAATTGTGACTGTTCGAAGTCAGGTGCCGTTCGAGGCGAATGAGTGTGCCCGGGGGGACTTAATATTATCAGTGTTGGAGTCATTATTTGGGGGAATTTTTCGAATCAAAGACTTCGGCAGTTCGTTGCCATGCAATAGGTGCTCGTGGACCGTTCGCGATCCAACGGGCATACAAGTAAATAATTTTTTCATAGAATTTAAATGTTAAAGCAATAGTACCTTACAGCAGAAATGTCCAAACAGGAAGAATTCAAATGTTCAAATCGAAACAAAAGCAAAGCAAGGATGTCAAAGTGTAAGTTCCCACTCCGAAGCAGTCAATGATCATTCAGAGCATGCCTGGAGATCGTTCGCGATCTCGTACATGTGTAAACGATTTAATTGCGTTAGTGGAAGCTTACGACCTGTTCATCGTTATTTTAATCAAGCAATCAATGGATAATCAAATGGTGCCTTGATCCAGGGTCACCTCTAGCTGACGTAGAGGGCGGTCGCTCTGGCTCCACCGCTGGAGTTCGCCTCCTCACATACTGAAGGAGCATACCGTTCCTGATATGCCCTTCTACCTCGTCCTTCAAATGCCTACAATTATTAGTGTTATGACCATTCAATTCATGAAATACACAAAACTTATCTGATTTTCTTTCGTCATAGGTTGGATCCCTTCGCATTGGTCTACGATACGGAACCTGCCCCTTGGTATCCTGATAAATCCGTTCCAAACTCTCATTCAGCTCTGAATAGGTGGTGAAGCGTGGTTCTCTTCGTAGCCACTTTGTCCTGTCATCATTATCCTCAGCCTTTCTTTTTTCCTTTGTTAGTCTCCGCACCCTTTCCAGGTGGGTTTCCGCTCTTGATTACGTAAACGTCATCTTCTTCCTCTCTTTCTGCACTAGCATCTTCCAAACGCAGAAACTTTTCAGCCTCATGATAGAACTCCCCCAGATTCATAGGCGGGTCCTTGGTTAATGAATTCTTGAACTCTGTATTACCAGCTATTCCAGATACAGCCGCCACCATGACCATAGATGGATCTGGTCGATCCACTGATGCTGCCGCCGCATTAAATCGCGTTAGAAAGCTCCTCAAAGTCTCTCCAGTTTTCTGTTTCAAGGTTGCCAAAGTCATCACATTCTTGGGTCTCGCAATATGAACCCTGAATTACCTCATGAATCTCTCAGTTAAATCTGCCCATGTTCCTATGGAGCCGCTCTCCAGTTGCCTAAACCATAACGCTGCAATGTCCGTCAAATACAGTGGAAAGCACCGGGCCATAACCTCCTCTGATGCCCCCCAGCACTTCCATATGTCTCATATACTTCGTTAGATGGACCGTGGGGTCCGTTTTCCCATTGTACATGTCCAATGATGGTAGCTTGAATTCTGGTGGGTTCCTAGCCATCCTAATCGCAGAAGAAAAAGGACTCCTGTTTACATCTTCCAAGTCTCTGTTTACTAAACCGCCTCTCATAGCTCTTCTAACCATCTCTGCTAATCTGTCATTGTCTCCAAGCTGTAGTTCTCGTTCACTGCCTTCGACCTGCCGTCCAAGTCCACGGGAGTTTTCATGTGTATGCCTCCCTGGCTGAACGTTCATTCCTCTATTGCTACCAGGTGGTTCGGATGCCCCCATCTCACTTCCCGGGGGTGGATCAACATGCTCTGCGTGAGTGCCCCCTAGCTCTGGTGCTGCGCCAGATGGTCCTGCCCCGTTCTGAACCCCAGTTGCTCCTTGGATTTGTGCTCCAATTTGCCCAATTTGTTGAAGTAAGTTCTGGATCATCTCTTCTTGTCTTCTCATCATGGCCTCCATCTCATCCCTAGTGATGAAGATCGACGCTTGATTCCCTCCTGAGGAAGCCTCTTGACTTCCTTGGTGTTCACTTCTCTCTGGCCTTTGCCTTCTACTTGTTTGTCTCGTCACAACTCTTAGATCTGAACTCTTAGATTTTCAAATTCAACTTCTATCCGATGTAGCGGGAGCTGGTTCTTCTCAGTGAAAGCACCAAAATGTTTGCGCAAAAAAATGGGCAAACACCCCAAAGTCATATGATTTAGTTGATTATATGTTGTTCTTAGTGATTTGGGTGATTTATGCAAATATATAAAAAGCAGGGACTAAACTGTAAAAGACACACAGATTTATAGTGGTTCGGCCAGAACGTGCCTACGTCCACTTTATATGTTATTCTCCTTTTTCTCTTCAGATTACAAGTACAAAGCTTTGATTACAAGTATCTAAAGTTGTTTGAGAGTTCCTTCCAGGCTTGAGCTCTCAAACTCGTCTGCCATTGTTGTACCCCTGCCCCTCTATTTATAGAGTGAGGCTGGGGGCAGGGGTCTTGGATGTTTATAGCTGCTGGTGGGCTTGGGCTGAAGCAATCTGGACTGGCAACTTTGGTTCGGCATTCCTTGGTTCGGCTATGCTTGGAGAGAAGGATGGAGAAGCTTCGGTTCGGTGGTCACCTGGTTCGGTGGTAGGAAAGGAGTGGACCGGTGGAGCTTGGGTTTGGTAGGAGGATGAAGGATGAGATGGTTTGGTGGATTTTGGACCGGTGATGATGGGTTTGGTCCGGTGATAGCATGGCTCGGTAGTGATAGGTAGGGGATGGTTCGGTGGTAGGAAAGGAGTGGACCGGTGGAGCTAGGTTCGGTGGTGAGTTTGGAGGCATGTTTGGCGGAATGAGATCCGGAACTCTAAATGTCGAATGAGGCTCTGCTTCATACTGCCGAATGAATGAATACCGAATGTACTTTGGCACTGGGAATGCCGGATGACGCTGCCGAATGAAGCCTTATTTTAGATATGCTGAATGACTCTGGTGATGATTACCGAATGAACCATATGTTGTAGACGCCGAATGGGCTTGAGGTTTGGAGCGCCGAATGAACTTTTATATGTGAACTTTGAGTGAAACCCTTGACTTATGTATGCTTGCTTGCTTCTTTTTGCTCCGATCGTGGTGGAAACGCACACAACATGGATATCCTAGTTTTGACCAAAAAATGGGATAACAATATATGTGTTATATTTTCATTCAAAGTGAGGTGTTAAGTCACCTTTAACCACACAAATAACTAAGATCCAAGAACCAAAGCCTAACCCAACCTTGCAACCACCTTCTCTTCCTCCTTCCTCTTCTTTGCACTTGTTTTTAGCCTCCACCGCCCACATAATGCTCACGGCCTATAATAATAGGGGGAGAATGGCTTTGATTATTTAACTTTTGGCTTGGTGGAAGGTTTTCTAATATTATACTAAGCCTTTTGGCAAAGTTTGAAGTGATTTAAAGTTGATTTGCAACTATTTCATTTAGAACATTTAGTGAAGAATAAGATGAAGCCATTAAAGGAGCTTGGTTTTCATTTGTGATTTTGTGATTATACTCGAAGGTATGACTCCCCTTATATAGGCAATGAATGATGTTACCAAATCTTACACTCATCCTCCCAACCATGCCATGGAAGCTTCACCTCTCATTACTTCTTCCTTATGTCACTTCTCATTTAGGTTAATTACCTTTATACCATCACCATGACAATATATCTTATCCTAAAAGAAGTTTCTAGATCCTTCCAAGTTTAATGAAGAGGCGTGTATGTTAATTAATTTCTATTTTGTTCGTTTGATCATTAGTCAAGTGCACAAGAGTTTGAATAGCTTATATTGACTGAAAAGCTGTTTACCGATAAATCGATTTTTGGCCACATTATCGACTTCTCTTCGGAAAATATTTTTTTTATAATTTTTTTCCAAAACAATTTTACGATCATTAGTTATGATTTAAAAGAGGTTTAGCATGCTTATTAAATCATTTTAATAACATTTAATCTAAGATTCAAATATTCAAATATTTCAGATATTTAAATACGAAGTGTCCGAAATTGCGGGTCGTTATAAGGTGCATCTGCGATCCATAACTATTAAAAACTTCATGCATGAACAAGGTTGGGGATTTTAACAATCCTACTTCAAAAGTTTGCAAAGCTCTTTTTTCTATTTTTGGAAATTATGACATAAATTGGGCGCAAGTTATCCTAAAAATCTTGAAATGGGTGAGAATATATTATACCATGGAATTTATCTCGCTCGAATTTTTAACTATTTTGGAGTGGATTTCAAAGGCGAAGAATTTGTTTCTAGAAAAGTTTTCAATCATTCCAACATTTCGCTTATGAAAATTCCTTTTGTTTTTCAACCTTATGTGTAACGACCCGCCTTTTTGGACAATTTAAATCGACGATCAAATACACATGTCGATTCCAAACCATTCAAAAGGGCGGATAGTTATTGGGGTAAATAAGAAAAGAAAAGAAAGAGAAATAAAGGAAATGAAACAACACAGAATTTCGCAGCGGAACGATAAAATATAATAGTCAAATAAACAGTTCATGAAGCTGTTTACTATATTTTGACAATTATTTATACAACATTTATCAGAGTTATACATATACAACAGAACAATTAAAATAATGCAGCAGATAGCATGATGCAAGGGTAATAATAGTAATAGTATACCAAATCTTCGTCTTCATCCTCCAGAATAGATCTTCAAAAATCTGAAAAACTCAGGACTGACCCGAGCGTAATGAAAAGACAAAACACTCGAGTCAAGACTAAAATATCCTTATAAAAGTTAAATCAATCGTAATAAATATGAGTGTAACGGCGTCAGAGATGTTTACGGGGTTTGACATCTCATATCCAGTGTCAACGTGCGTGCAATAACTCATGAGATGTTACGGGATTTTCCATCTCTCAAGGATCCGTGAAACTATCTACTATGTAGTAATATACGCTAAGTAGATAATGCCTATCAGTAATATAAAGTATCAAAATAGCGTTAAGGCATTACCATAATCCCCCTTAACACATTTTATAATGCCATAGTCTATACAGCACCGTAAACCCCACCGTAAACTGGTGGTTATCAGAGGGTACCCCATAGGTATAACACAAAACAAAACGTAGTGGTCGCAAATAGGATAATCAGTATGACAAGGTACATGAGGCGATACCAACTAGGATACTAGTAGTTGCGTGATCCGGACTGATGTTGGGCATAGCGAGCAGCCACCCCAACACCGCGAAACAACACTCCCAAATCAAGGGGTGCACTCAAATCGAATCACAAATGTAATAGAAATGGTATCGAAGAAGTGTGCCCGCTAGAGGAGGCGAACCTCAATGACTCGGCGCGGCTCCTGTTTTAGTCATGTCAGGGGTCATCCAATATCGTTCTCTTTCTTCAGTCAACGCATTCACCAAACCATCCACTTCATTCTGGATCAACACTCCGCGTATAATAGTTATTAAAGTGGTGTTCGGTATCGACAAAGAGTATGTCCATATCCGATCCCGGTCTCTTTAATAACTACGTATTTTTTACACCGTTGGCTCTTTTACATTTCAAATCGATTCGTAATTGATACCAAAATATCATATTCGCTTCAAAAATCAAATCCATTTCAAATATCATCGTATCTATTCAACTGTAAGATTCCATTTCAAAAATCATTTTTCGCATCAATATCTCATTTCGTTTTCAAAATCATTTCGAATTTCAATTTAGGTTGCAACTTCATTTAACTCAATTCGTATTTAAATTCAAGATTTAAATATAAACATTTCACCTTATTGACCAGCTTAGGATTTTAGAAAAATAGTTTTAAGTAGTTTAAAAGTAGTTTTAAATGATTAAAATAGTTAAAATACTTTAAAATCTTAAAATGGATTTGAAATAGATAAATTGAGTTTAAAATAATTTAAATTGGATTAAGTAGATTTAAAATAGATTAAAATAGTTTAAGTATTCAAAATGGTTTATATAACCAAGTAATTTGGAAAACAAAATAAAACAGCTTCAAAATCAATCCATTTCAATTATAACTTCCCAATTCAAAACAATTTCAATTCCCTTCTGCCGATTCGATTTCGCTTCCGATTCAATCAACGTCAATTTTGACTTCAAATTTATTTAATTTTATATTCACTTTCAATTAATTCAATTTCAATTTTATATTCACTTTCGATTAATTCAATTTCAATTTTATATCCACTTTCGATTAATTCAGTTTCAATTTTATATTCACTTCCGATTAATTCAATTTCAATTTCATATTCACTTTCGATTAATTCAATTTCAATTTATATTCACTTTCGATTAATTCAATTTCAATTTTATATTCACTTTCGATTAATTCAATTTCAATTTCATATTCACTTTCGATTAATTCAATTTCAATTTATATTCACTTTCTATTAATTCAGTTTCAATTTTATATTCACTTTCGATTAATTCAATTTCAATTTCATATTCACTTTCAATTAATTCAATTTCAATTTATGTCGATTTGGAGCTTGATTTTTTTCAAAATATCCATTTATAACACTTAACAAAATTATCCATCAATATTCAAGTTTAAATCCGAATTTCAAATATGATTCAATTCCAAGATCGATTTCAAAATATCATTTTTATATCACTTTTACTTCGTAATATTCAAAGCTCGAATTAAGGTTAAATCTTTAAACAAATCAATTTTCGAAATTCAATCATATCCCGATTTTAAATTCCAAAGTCTCCACTTTAATTATTTAACAATTTCTTTTAACCAAAATTTATTTCAACATTCCAAACTCAATTTTTCGATAAATTCGATTTCTATAAATTGATTTCTATTTATAACTTTTAAATCAAAACATTTAAATAAATTTCCAATTGACGATTTTAAAAATTATTATTTTAGCCAATTCGGTGTCCGTATATAATTTTCTATCCTATGGCCAAGTAATTACTTATTTCAATTAAATGTCAGGGATGAATATATATCACTTAAATCAAATCACAGTTTCATATGAATGCATAACAGTATATATATAAGCAAATAAACATCCAAACATTCAAATATCAACCAATAGCATCCATCGAAATACATCATCCAATACACAATATAATTCATGGCAATTTCATAGTTATCAATGTCAAGTAATACAATCACAATTAAATTTTAATTTCAATTTAACTATCAATTTAATTTTCAACTGTTAATTCAAATGACAATCTATATGACAATTAAATTTTATCAAACAATGACAAACAAAATTCATATCACTTCATAATATCAAATTTAACTAGCATAAAGATATTCAGTACGTTGTGAGCGTTATAAAACACTCACCTTGATTTTTACGATTTTAAATCAAATCGAACGACGTTCGATTTAATCCAAAATTTTATCTAGCTCCAAACGACTCCAAACCAGCTTCATTGCGTAGTGTTCGTCGATACGATTCCAACGCAAAAAGTTTCGTGCGTTTTCGACCTCGTATGAAAAAGTTATACATTTTATAAGTTATCGTCATACGAATTTTATAAACACTTTATATTATAATTAAACGAATTCATACCCAAAGCAAATGAAGCCCAGCCCACTAACTCCATCTTCCCCAAAGCAAAACCTGTAGCCATTCCCTTGTGCACAATTCCATGGCCGTGCGTCAATCCCAGTGATACAGAGCTACAGATTAAGAAACTCGAATCCGTCTTCGCCAATATTCCTCTCTTCGAAGCCTCCATCAACTCGACCACAAATTTACAAACTCGACCACACCCAGTAAAACGCGACACCCCACACCCCACGTACGCACGCGACCAGGTCGCACCCTCAAAACGCGGCCGAGCTTCATAGAAATCATGCCGATGATGCTATCTTCGTCGGTGAACTCAAATCAAGGCTCCGTTTCGCGAATCGAAGCCTATATCTTCAACAAATCCTAACCCTAGTTCACGCCTATGAACGGCCTTGACCCCAATAGTTGCCGCACCCAGCAACGAGAATACCAAATCGAAGAGAATTCAAAAATAGGATTTTAGGAAGAGGTTTGGGATTTTTTCATTGAAAATTTTGCAAGAAATAAATTTCTAAAGTTGGATTTATGTTTTTTTCCTCTACCTGAAGCTTGCGTGCAGTTATTAAAAGGGAAGGAGAGGCTCTTGCATGTTTGAACGGGTCAAAGGTACAGTGAAAAGATGGGATAGCAGCTGAAAAGGAGATTGACTAATTAACATATTTATTTAAATTTCAAAATACCTCGATCTACGCAACTCGAAATCTCGAAACCCTATCAGGGCATGCCGCTAGGCGTTTATATTATACCCTTATTCCGGACGCAATGGAAAAGGTTTCAAGGCCTAATTCGATCGTATGCGCGAGTTACGGAAATAAACGATCAAATTTAAATTAAACCGATTTAACGAATTTCTAGGCGTTTTGGCTTGCCCCGGACAAACGGTAAATCCGATTATCTTGAAATTTGAAACCTTACAATCATATCACATTACGGATCCGATGAAACTAGTTTCGTCGAAATCCGAGACCGTTTGAGAAATGACTATTTTAACTCGCCAAATTAATATTAAAACAATTTCAACGCGTTTCGAGCTGCCACGGTCAAACGACAACTCCGATTGCTACGAAAATTGAAATCTGATAATAACTAACTATTACGGATCCAATGGAACTAGTTTCGTCTAATTCTGAGACTGTTCAAAATTTGGCTATTTTTCAGTCGATAATTAAATATTAAAATATTCAATTTTCACAAATAAATTTTAAATTCAGTTTTAAATGTTCTATAACATCACTATAACTCCAATATGATAAAATAAAATTTTACAAATCATTTTTAATCATATTAAACCCGTTATTCAATTATCCAATAAATTCCAATTTTAAAATCTTATTAACTCCATTATAATCCCGATATAACTTACCTTCACTTTGGAAACCAATTTGAATCATATTAAATCAAATTTCAATTATTCAATCTATTTTCATATATTAAATTTCAATATCAAATTAATCATATCAAATTCGGAATTTAATTATTCAACATTTGTAATATTAAATTTAAACGAATTTGATTATTCTTAAATCACTATCTTTTGAAATATTCAAAACGAACTTAAAAATTTAACTTTCAAATTATAGAACAACCGGTTATCCAGTTCCCATTATTAAATTATTCAATAAATTTCAAATATTAAATTTAAACAATTTCGATTATCCAATTATCCATTTTCTTTTGAAATATTGAAATTGAACTTATAAGAATCAACTTTCAAATCCAATTCACAATTTAGAACACTATTTTCATTTTACAGTTATTCAATTATTCAATAAGTTTTAAATATTTAATTTAAACAATTTACCTGTTCAATATTCAATATTCGATTTTTAAATAGATTTTACTTATCAATCAATTACTCTATTATACCCAATGAATTCAACATTTATTATCCTATTCAACTTTTGACTTATATTTTTATTACTTGGATAATTATTGTTGCAATTCATTCCAGTTATTATTATTATTCCAAACGACTTACAATTTTTTTTCTAACACTAAATCACGAAATCTTATTAAATTTAGCTATTTTAATTATCGAAAATTTACGGATCGTTACATTATGAGACCCTTGCTGAAAAACAAGAGCGATTGGCTCATGATGAAATGGAAGAAGAGGAAGAGGAAAAAGAAGAAGGGTATGAAATGGAAATTGAAGAAGAAGAAGAAGGTGAAACCTCTTTGGAAAGCATTTACTATCCTCCTAATCCATCCACCGAAACCCTTCTCGAAAACCAAAAGACGATTGTTGAGAATCAACGGATTCTTAAAAGATCCGTTAGTAAGAAGTTGGACAAAATTTCATCCAAGATGAACAAGTTCATTTCCAAAGTCAGCAAGAAACTTGGACTATCTTCTCATCATCATCCTCTAACTAGTTTTATCTTTTCGTATCTTGTTGTATTTGTTTTAGTTTGCTTTATTTTGAATGTTCATGTAGTTTGTTGTGTGCTTAATCATTGTATTATCGTAGTATGCAATGAAATGAAATTTCCTTTCTATTATCTACCTTATCTTATCTCTGGAATAAATGTTAGTATATTATATAAATATATATATACACAATTATTCGCAAAATCAAATTAGTCATAATTTTTCACTTACCCATGTCGACATCCCTTATGTGGCCATGTCGACATGTACTGGTCAGAAATGATAATTGATTTTGAATTTGAACACTACACCAAATCAGTGATTTTGCAACAGTTTATATCTGTTAATTGCTAACATTTATAAACGTTACAAACTTCTAACATTAATAAAGTGTTGGGATACCTAAAAAGTGTTGGTGAAAATAAATACTTTTTTAAATAAATTTTGCAACACAAACAAGTGTCACCAAAGCTGGTAAGAATGTAAATAATTTATTAACAAGATGAGTCTTCTGTAATTTAGACATGCGTTCTCTTCACATATATCGGCCGCATAAAATTTAATTTTAGGGTTTTCTCTTCCTCCACAAAACCAACGTCGATTTCAACCATTTCCTAAAATCAACAGCGACTTCATCCACTTCCCAATATCAAACGCCGACTTCAACCACTTCAATGATGCCGACTTCAATTCGCCCAATCTCTTGGTCCCCGTACCTCATCGCGAAACTGAGGTCAATTCCTTCCATGCTCTTCTCAATTTCCTAAGGACTACATCCCGCTTTGGAGTAAGCAATTGTTGAAGATCGATTATGGGCAACTTAAGGTTTAAGTCAAAGGATTTATTACCATTATGGGCAACTTGAGGTTGGGTCGAACTGTTTCACAATGAGGGGATCGAATTTGTCTCGAGTTTGTAATCGGTTACCTGTTTTTGTGTACAACATTTCAAACTATCCCATCTACCTGTATTTGGAACTACTTAAAATTTGATTTTGGTTCTTTTTCTTTACAACCTTGGCTTGGAAGAACTATAGATATGTTGCCGCTGAACTAACATTAAGATTCCAGTCCTTTAGGTTTAGTGGTCAAACTACAATGGCATTTGAGGGAGAAGAGAGCTAGAAAATATTGCTTTAATTTTCTTTATGTAATTTATTTATCTATTTAATTGTGTACTGCAGGTATAGGTGGGCAAAGGTATCGGCATATATTCTATTTAGTTGTAATGGATTTTCGAAGTTTATCCAAATAGCCGCAAGGAAATTGAGTTAAAATGTTACTGGAAGATCTCTTGCTCAAAGTACACTGTATGAACATGTAAGCGTGTTTTTGAACATATACGTTTTTTTTTTCATTTCTTGAACTTTTGTTAGTAAAATTTCCAAGGCGGTCCATTTATCATTCTTAGTAGTGCTGCATAATTATTTACAATTATAAATGTTAGAAGCAGCAAAATTTTATTTTAATTGCATTCATTCCACTTGCTGTTTGGCTTCAGCAAAATTACCTGTTTCATTATGGGCAACTTGAGGTTTAAGCCAAGTTTGGTGAGTTTATGTTGCTGTGATGTGCACAGAAATGGTGAACGTGTTGATAACTTGTGCACAGAAATGGCAGAAAAGTGTGAGGGGAGAATTGTTGTAGTGATATGTAGGCAAGGTAGGCAGGTGGAGCTTGTTCATCTATGGTTCGATCCTACTGCAGCATTTCATAACTATGCCATCATCTGGAATCCTACAGAAATCATGTAAGTCTTTATTAACATGTCGTCTATATCGAATTTGCAATAAATGTGATATGAATTAATTGAAATGTCGTGAACTATGAGATTCATAAATATAGTTCACTCTCTTCTTCCATTTTATCCTTTTACAAGTCTTCGTTAAAACATACTGAATTACTCTTCCTGTTTCTATCATTATGATTTCATTTTTGAGATTAAAAAATCCTGTGCAAATGCAAGGTGTAGCCATCATTGACACTGCAATGAAAGACTTCTATGCCACACAAAATAATATTACAGTGAGTTCCTACAACTAATGCATCAGTCGGATATCATTGTTTAGCCTTCCGTAGAGTTTCTAATCACTTAAAGGTAATATACATTACACCATTGTAGTCAGATGAAATTGATCAGTGTGCACGTGCAGTGGAAGTTCAAAAGAATGCTCTAATGAGTACTATTAGTTTCCAACCGGTACAATTAACTTAGTCTATATATCCTATTTGTATGAACTCAACTATGTTAAACTTGTATTAGGACTCTCGACCAAAAATATATTCTTTCACAGGAAGTTGAACTCAGCTATTTTATTTTACAGGAAATTAACTTTAGATTGCCCATAAAAACAATTCATTATTTTAGCAAAAAGATGTGACTAGGTGCAATGCTGACATAAAATAAATTTATGTTAATCTATGCGTGGGTGATCATGAATCATAACAACTACAGTGTTTGTTCTCGTAAAAAGTGCATGTCTACTTGGATGTGAGATCTGTTACAGTTCTTTCCTCATACTAACTTCGATTATGGATGTATAGGTGATATATTTTGGCGACCATTTATTTAGCGATCTAAGAGGACCTTCAAAAGCAGGTTAGCGGACAGCTGCTATCATTCATTAGCTTGAGGTATGACTCTATCTTCTTAATCTTAATAAAATTTATAGCATCAAAATTGTGGAAGGTTGGTTTGCCAATAATTTGTGTTGTTGATACCATCGATATGCAATTTCTTACTTTATTTTCTTTCTTACAAAAGTAAACCTGGTTTTCACATCGGGAACAATTTGTTTTTGCGCATTTTATAGGTGCACAGGCACAAAACTAGGCATGGTGAAAACCAGATTTATTTTTGAAATAAGTTTGAAAGGAAGTTTATAGCTGGAATAGGTTCCTTTCTTTTTGAGCCTTAATGCTAAAATTTGTCCTTTTAATATTGGAATTGCATCGTAGGTTCATCAGAGTATTAAACAATAAGTTTGTTTATTTTTTCCGTATGCAATAAAAATGTGGTTAGAGAATAGTACTTCCCATTCACTATATATTATCAAATGGTTAGATACAAGATGACTGAGAACTGTAAGAATTTCCATTTATAGGTGAGATTTTGATTATCAAAGGTCCACTATAGATAATTGGCTTTTAGAGAAAGGATGAAAACAAATTAACCTGTTTGTTGCTTTGTCCACGCTAAAGGGTGTGCATCATTAGTATTAAATTTGTGAAACAGGTTGCACATTTGAAATAATCTCAAGTATTCTATATTTTATTTGGTTTATTGCACGGAAACAAATAAATAGAATAAGTGGGTTGTGGAGTTCTCAGCGATTACTGAAGAATAGTTGCTCAAAATAGTGGCCGTTACCATATGTTAAGGGTAGCTGCTAAGCTAACAGCAATGTTTTGTTATTCATTGACACACCGCTGTCCATTTCACTTACTTAACAAGTCCATTTCTTGTGCAGTTTTCCAATTTCCAATGTTTGTTTATGCTGGTCACACTCATTGCTGACTTAAATATGATATTATATTGCTGGTGGTGTATGAGTCTCTTATTATATATTATCCTGATCGAAGTTTGCTAGTTATGCATGCTTCAAAAGCCATTTTTAGTTCAGCAAGTGCCAAGTAGGCTATTTTAATACTACATTGTATATGTTTATACGTATATCCATACTTGGGTATGTGTGTATATGGGGATGTGTGTACGTTATTGATGTCAATAAATTGCTAGATGTCAATATCTAATATGGGAGATGATGTTGAAAGCCATGACTTTGGTCTACATATATTTTTGACTTAAATTTGGTTGTTTTGTGCATTATGATATGTGATTTTTGCAGGAATAATATGATGGTGGTTAATGTAGGATTTAGCGAGTTTCAGCAAATATGAATAAATGACAGTAGTGGTGGGATCGAGTTTCTAAGGCTTGAAAAGTTATTTGCTTTCACCAAAGATCTGCATTGTGTTTAAAAGCAGAGGCACTTGGAAGAGAAATACATTCTGCATCCCAAGGATTGATTTTGCCCGTGAATTTGTAAGTTTTTTATTTTTAAATTTCTCTTTTGTTGTGGGTTTTTGTACTTGTTCTTTAGTGATGATGTGCCATTTAATTGTTTTTAATGATATGATAATTAATTTTGAATCACAACCGTGATTATGTTGCAATTGTGCAACCGTTACTTATTATATAAGAACATGATTATGTCAGTTTCTTAACTTTATATACATTAAATTACTGTATAGCTACCTCCTTTAAATACATTAAATTCCTGTATAACCATAGCTACCTCCTTTATGTATAATAAATCTTTTAGTTAGCAATGTTAGTAAATGGAACATGCATTAACTTGTTGTGTACTGAACTGCTATCAGATGCATGCATTGATATGCATAGAAGGGAAAGGGACAAAGCTAGGTGTTAAACTGCTATCAGATGCTGATCTGATGGAGCATGCATTAACTTGCATATATACACAGGTATTTAAGAAAAATGTGATAGCAAGATGAGCTATATCAGTTTTAAAAATAATGTGTCTCACATGATCAACTTGTACGCTTAACATGAGAGCCACCTTAATATTCAGTGTACCTTGGCTGAAATTCAATTTTAACTAGTGAAGCCTTCATTACTCTTTGTAGAAATCAGAATATAGACAGATTTCGAAGTTGCACATACAATTTTTTAATTATTTACGTTGCTATAGTTTAACTGTAACATATAACTTTATTAATCATAACTAAAAAAATGCGGATATTTTTAGTGTATCTAATTGTTGTTTGTTTTCATTATGAGTTTGTTTCCTCAAAGTAGCATGGTTTGATTTTGCTTCAAATAAACATCCAAAACAATAGTGCAAAACTAATTGACCAGCAAAGCAATATGTTCGTACCTCCTTCACATCGGATTCATAAATATAACTTAACTTATTATGCATCCAAATTAATAAGAGTAATAACAGGACAACAAGATTCTAAATCTTTATGCTAGAACGTGACGTTTTGAGTTGGGTTAGGTAATATATATTAAGATGTATGTTTCTGAATGCGCAGGCCTTAATAGAAGTTGCTCCTCTAATTACAGTGCTACATACCCATGATGATCAAGTTGGCCAAAACTACTCAACATGAAGCGTGAGCTTAATGCTACTGTCAATGAGCAGTTCCTAACTATTGCAATTACACTGTCCCGATTAGTTCCAATTCATGCTTCACTTCGACCTACAGACTCTACGGATGCCACTACTTTATGCTAATGTCCACTTATGTGTATTGCTTCTCATCCAGTTCATGAAATTGCTAGTTATGCTCACAGTCGGGTTCAATTTGTAAGAATGCTTCATTGCATGTACATGCTGCTCATAATGATGTACATGACCCCTATGTGCAAGCTACTTCCTATGCTCAGGCACACTCATACAATATGCCTCATGTTGCTGTTGAAGTTGCAGACTGAATATTAGAGTTTGGAATGGATGATCAGGAATGGTTAGGTTAACTGTAAGTTAAACTTTAA
The DNA here is from genome assembly GCA_030765085.1 of Allium cepa. Lineage (NCBI taxonomy): Eukaryota > Viridiplantae > Streptophyta > Magnoliopsida > Asparagales > Amaryllidaceae > Allium > Allium cepa. Next base: position 90,997,538 of record CM060928.1, read on the forward strand.
GTGTATTTTCAAATATATTTTTTGAAGCTTATGTTGTAATAATATCTGAATATATGACATTGTGGTATTTTAGATATGTAAATAATTGTTTATGATATATTATACTACATTTGCAGAGCGTTTAAACTTTGCATTGAATATGTACGATGAATTATTTGTGATATGGAAACCATTATTTGTAGTGTGTTTATATTTAAACTTTGCGTTTAAGTTTTGGTGTGTATATATATGTGCTACTTAATAATCATTTTCCAACACTTATAAGCGTCACCGTGTATTTCTATACCAACACTTATAAGCGTTATCGTATATTTCGTTACCAACACTTATAAGTGTTACCGTATATTTCTGTACCAACACTTATAAGCTTTACTGTATATTTCGTTACCAACACTTATAAGCGTTACCGTATATTTCTGTACCAATATTTATAAGTGTTATCGTATATTTCGTTACCAACACTTATGAGTGTTACCGTATATTTCGTTACCAATACTTATAAGCGTTACCGTATATATAGGTACCAACACTTATAAGTGTTAGTAATGTGTATGTTTGTAACACTTATAAGTGTTACAAATTTGGCCGCTCCATTCCTCACATTCCATTAGTAACACTTAAAAAGTGTTACTGAAATTATTTGTAACACTTATAAATGTTAGAATTTGCCTGTTTTGGTGTAGTGGAAATTTGAATAACTATCAAATGTCTATTCATTTCAAACGAATTTCTACACCTATAAATATCTATTTCTTCTAGAAGTCTTCACTGAAATTTATTTCTTATCATCTATATCCTTTATTTCTTTCACAAATTCAACTATGACTAATCCTATTCACAATCTATTCGAAAATCTTGAAGAAACCCTAAATTCATTCAAGAATATTCTCTCATTTATTCTGCGTAACCAGCATCACTTAGAATTGAGTCAAATGCAGATGATCAAGGAACAAGAAAGGCACTTCGATGCGATACGATGGATGATTTCCTCTCTGCACAAGGATGATAACAAAGCACATCCTCCTGTTTCTCTCACCAATGACAATGATAATTGGGATGCTACTAAGGCAGACCCAATCTTTGGAGAAGAAGGATGGGTGGAAGTTCCACGTAATGTTTGATTTTTATTTGTTTGCTTTGATTGATTTGGTCTGGATTGATACTCTGTGTGGATTGATTTCTTGATATTGGTTTGAAGTTTTTTGTATAAAACATATATATATATATATATTGAAATGTATATAGTCTTTGATTAGTTATCATGTTCATAAGTATAATTATTTCTTAATCTATATATTATATATTCCATTGTATAGTTTATCAATGCAGGCACTGAAGCTCAAGAATGAAGGGGGGTGAGTTTTTGTTGATGACAAAGGGGGAGAAATATAAAATAGGATAGTTAGGCATAAATTAAGGGGGAGTTTATTAGTTTTAAGGGGAGTTATTAGGATAGAAGTAATATTTTATAAACAAAGGTTGTCATCATCAAAAAGGGGGAGATTGTTAGTCCGTGAGATGATAGTTTTGATGACAACAACCTTAGAATAGATTATAAAATATTAATACTGATATTATAAGTTTAGATATATATGTATATGCATGATTTAACCATGCATGTACCAAGAATGAAGACTGTACAGTATAGAGATTCAAGATATCGAGATAGAAGACTCATGAGTATCAAGATTATCAAGAGTTCAAGATTTCAAGGTTAAGTATTTTTATTAGGAATTTTGTTAAAACTCATAGAAAAGCACTAGCATCTTAAAATCCAATTTATTCGTGGAATGGAATCCACTTCGAGCCTGTTAAAGGGATGGAACCTACGAAAAATCTAGTGGAACAATGTTTTGTATCCGCTAACTTTTATTCAAAATGATTTTTCAAAATTATATCCTGTTTTCAAAATGATTTCAAAACTTTCCTTTTAAAAAACATCAAAACCCTCTATCCTGATTTTAAATAATTTTGGCCTCAAAATTATCTTTAATTTCAAAGTCAAATTACTCCTGATTTAAAACTATCTTTTAATATAATATATTTAACTTTTAAATATTTATACTTAGATTTAAATATAAAATTATAGTTAAATTCTATATATATTATTCTCTATATTTACTTATGAATTTTAACTATAGTCAAGTATATTTATAAAAGTTTAAAATAGTTTTAATATATAAAATAAAAGTTATTTTCAAAGAACATCAAAACACCAAAAAATCCTTTGGGATGTCGACATGCCCAAGTACCCCATATCGACATGGTGTCAGTTGAGTTTAAAATTTAAATTTCAAAAGAAGTGTCTATTCGCCATAACTCTTCATGAATGGACATGGATGTTGTTCTTCTATAAATAGGGGTTAGTTTCAACGAATTTTATATCAGCTTTTCTGGTTTTTCACCGCTCTTCTTCTTCCACATTTCTTAATACATATTCTTACCATTACTCTGACGAAATTAGCATTGAATCAAACTCGATTACTTCTGGTTTGAATCTCTATCACTATCTCTACAAGGTTCTCAGTGCTATTCAGAGTTATAGACTTCTTTGTAATCTATTAAGCGAGAAAAGGTGTGATTGTAGCCTTGGAAATCAATTAAAAGAGAAAATGTGTGATTGTAGCCTTGGTAAATCAATTGGGTAAACTTATGGCCCGGAAATCAAGTATCTCTACACAGAGGATAGAAATTCTGGAGGGTGTACCTCGTAGCCTTGAAACCGAGGGTGTAATTGTACAATTGCTTTTGAAAGGAAATCCGTACTTGTGTTGCGGGACTGGATATAGGGTAACTCCGAACCAGTATAAAATCCGGTGTGTTCTTTCCTTTGCTTCTTTTATTTTATTTCTGCATCTGTATTTGTTTCTGTGATTATCCCTGTATCTGTAGATTGCATACATCTGTGTCTAAATTAACATAAACTCAAAAAGATTTAGTAATTCTTTATAAACACTATTCACCCTCCTCTAGTGTTAATCCTAGCCTTAAGATCTGTAATCCGCGTTTCTCACACGAATCAACCGAAGAAAGCAATCGAAGCATCAAATATCAATCTAACTGGTGACTTCAACACGAAGCCCTAATTTTTGAGCAAGCGACGAGCCGCCATTTTCACAAACAAGGAACGGGCCGACATAGATAAAAGAATAAAGAAATGATCTATTTTTATCTCTTCAACATTTTGGGTCGGCCTTGTTTTTAGTTGGGATTTAATATTTAATTAGGGTTTTGTTTTAAACTGTTTTCAAAATTTTGTATATTCTCCTTTAAACAATTGTATTTTCTAGTCGTGTAACTAGGGGACAAACTACGTGGCGTAGTTTGAGAATTCGCAACTCAGTGGCTGAATTGTGGCAGGGTTTGAGTGTAGAGTTAAGGCTAGTCGATAGCGGGTGTCGCAAGTTTACGTGTGTAAGCGTCTGACTGCTTAATTTCTAGTAGAAAACTTGGGGGCAGCACGTAGGCAGGGTTTTGCCGAAGCTGGGTAAATTCTGTGTCGTTCTATTTCTGTATTTATTATTCTGCTATTATCTATGTTGCTATTTTGATATATCTGTGTTGAAAATATTTTATAAACTTCCGCAATAATTTTTATAATTGACATCATCACCCTATTCACTCCCCTCTAGGGTGAAATCGATCCTATAACTACTGGATTCAGTTCATGGTTTGTCTACGTCGATTTGGTCGAAATGTCACCTTTGTGCGAGTTGAAACCTTTAGCTTAGCTAAAATCCATAGATCTATAGGTCTTAACCCAAGCATTCGAACGACAAGCTTTCAACGAGGTCGGAACCTTTCCATCTACCACATATCCTAAGGTCCAACCCTTGAGTTTTGCCCAACTGCTCCGAAAGGAGGTTTCGAAAGGGTACAATTAAGCTATTTCAACTAGTTTGGAAGGCTTAATAGAAAGGGATACAAGTGTTTCGAATGTGTCGAAAGATCGAATAAGGAGAAATTTTGACTTGATCAGCTGAAAAAGTATAATAAAGGGAATCAAGCCTTTCGACCGAGTCGAAAGGTAAAACAAGAAGAAGTTTCAACCGAATCCATTTATTTCGAAAGTTGGTTTTAAAGGAATAATAAGGTTTTAACTAACTCTATCTAATCGAAAAGAGGTTTCGAAAGAGACATCTACACTTTAGACTCTGTTTTGAGGGTGTTGACAAGTTTTCTTGTTAACACGCTCTTTCAAAAAAAGAAAACATATAAATTCAACCACCATTGTCATTGTTTTATTATATATGATATAAGATATAGTATATAAGGTGCACCCGCTCAAATAATCCTATAAACTAAAATTTTAATTTGTTGTACCATTGAGAAAGCTTCATGGTTTAAACAAAAAATCCAAACTTTTACATAATGTATGAATTTAGATCTAGCTTAATTTATTTCTCTTACAATTAAAAAGAAAATTCAAAATTCTCAACGATCCGTGAAAATACAGGCTTTATATTTTTCTAAATAAAATGGTTAATATGAAAGTAACTCAAACTTTATGAATTTGATTGTCCCTCGGCAGAATAATTTTTTTATTTTTATTTTTTTATTTCCACTAACCTCTTATTTTTCTTAGTCTTCATGCTTTCAATTCATTATTTCTTTCATCGCTATTTTTAACAAAAAATGCAAGGTAAATTGAATGTAAATATCCTAAATAAAATCAATGCTTTATTTTTCTCTATAGAGTAAATGCAAGACTGATATATCATCGCTCTCTTTTGTAAGAAACTATGGTTCTTCTTTTACCATCACTATCATTGAAACTTTTAGTTTTCCTCGATATTTGAACCAACAATGCTCTTTTTAAAATTCGGTTTCATTTCAACTTATTAATATTTAAATATCATTTAATGTTATATTTTTAATGTGAAATCCACTATATGTTTTTTTTTCTAATTATGTGAAATTAGCAGTGTAACATGTCACATTGGTTAAAAGATTGTTTTAATTAATATTATTTTTATCTGACGGGAAATACGGTTTACTGTAGTTAATCTAATGTGTTGCATTGCCTTGCCGTAGTATTTTATCTACCAATTTAAGGAAAAAAAGGTCGGGAAATCAAGTAAAACATAATTTGTAATCCCCATGCTCTAAGAAAGGCAGCTCAGCTTCGTGCTCACAGAATCATTCCTTCTCCCCTACATCGGTGGCCCAGGTCGTTCTCAAATTTAAAATTAAAGTATTACCTTTCGTTTATTCACTTTGTCGTTGCTTTGTTTTTCGTTCTTGCTTGAAGAGAATATGTATTTTCTCTTGCATTAGGGTTTAATTGGGGTTTTAAAGTTGAACTACAGCCAGCTTTCGGGTTTGAAGTTATTTCGTTGATTTCATTGAACGCATGCTTGACAAATTGAAAGCTATCCCGTTAATTTTCAGAATGGAAGTATTCAAAGAATGTTACACTCTAGTCATGATAATTCTGGATTTTAAAGTCTTTCTTTTGAGGATATTTCATATTTAACATATTATTTTAGTCGAGTTGCGAATTCATGGATACACGCACTTATGTAGTTGTGTTGTAAGATATATTATAGCTTAGTGGCCCTGACCAACTGAGCTATGCTCGCGGACAGCTTTAGCTTTTCTTTATACATGCAAATCGTTTGTGAATTAATTTGTTATGAATTCACATGATTTAACATTTGTTGAATTTGGATGATTCAAATTTCATTAAAAGGGAAAGAAATTAATTAATCGATTCAATCAAATCAATTAATTTAGCTGATATATGGAAGGATATTTTAAGGGAACTAATTAATTAGTAAATCTATTAATTAGTCTGCTATATGAAGAAATAAATTATTAGGCATGGAGAATAAAGGAAAAATTTGAAATGAAGATTATGCCATCTATTTATACTAAAATCAAATCACGCAAATTGGAAAGATATCTGCGTAATCAAGAAATTGATTTGCTTAATCTCCAAGCAACCCTTCATTATCAAGTCTATATAAATGAAGGAACTTTATCTTCATATGAACAAGCAAGTGTAGTATCCACCATTATTCTTTCCTCTCTCTTTTGTACTCTCTTCTTTAGTGAAATAAAAAGTTGTTGGGTCTCCGTGGACGTAGGATATTCATATCCGAACCACGTTAAATCTTCTTGTCTTCTATTTCTGTTATTTTTCTATGAGACTGCATAATTCTTTTTAAGTGTCATTGATATCTAAATAGGCAATACTAGATTCTGAACAAATAAACCGCTTCCGCTCAAATAAAAAAAATTCACTACAGTTTGGTATCAGAGCTAGTATTATTGTTTCTGTTTGGATATTAATGGCTACTTCTAGTAAGTCTGTTGGCAGATCTGGTGTTAATTATGGAGTAACACGTTTTGACGGAAAAGGAGATTTTGGTACTTGGAAGATGAAGATGGAGGCTGTTTTGAAGAAGGAGAAGACTTACAAGGTTGTTTCTGCGCCTGAGAAATTGAAAGATATTGATGCAGCTGATTTGGAAGAGATGGAAGATGAAGCTCTTACAACAATTCAGTTGAGCCTTTCAGATGAAGTTCTTAGAGAATTCTCTCAAAAGAAGACGGCGAAAGAACTATGGGATGCATTATCGGATGCATATCAAGACAAGTCTCTCACTAATAGGATTATTCTTCAGCAACAACTTTATTCGTTCAAGATGAAGCCTGGAGCTGATCTCATGGAGCATGTAGATGCTTTAACGACTTTGATTATGAACCTGAAGGCAGCGGAAGTTGATATTACTGATGAGGCTCAAGCTGTGATCCTCTTATGTTCCTTGCCTAAGGAGTATACTGCTTTTGTTAATTCCATGATTTATGGCCGCAGTAAAATTAGCCTATCTGATGTAAAGGTTGGTCTTCATAATGAAGTATTAAGAGGTAGATTGGCGAGCACTAGCTTGGATAGTGATACTGAAGGCTTATATGTTCAGAGAGGTAGAGGCCAAAGCAGGACGAAGAAAGGTGGAGGACGGAATTATTCACGGTCTCAGTCTAGGGGGCCTAAGAATTTGACTTGCCATTATTGTAAAAAACCAGGGCACTTCATAGCACAATGTCCCAAGCTTGAAGGTATAAGAAAAGATCCAAAGCAAGCTTCAGCTTCTACAGCAGAGAAATCAGATATAGAAAGTGACACCGATGTATTTACAGCTTCTGGCTCTTCTAGGAAGAGCAACTTATGGCTGATTGATTCTGGCGCATCCTATCATATGACACCTGATAGAAACTGCTTTTCCACTTACCGTGAAATTGATGGAGGAGAAGTTCTGATGGGCAATGATGCTTCTTGCCGTATGGTGGGTGTTGGTAGCGTGATGATTAGGATGTTTGATGGTGTTATTCGTACGATCATCGATGTTAGACATGTACCTGATTTGAGGAGGAGCTTGATTTCTGTTGGGGCATTAAGTAGACTTGGCTTGAAGATTGTAGTGGAAGGAGAGAAAATGAAGATATCGAAGGGTTCCATGATTGTTATGAGAGATGTGAGGGCAGGAAATCTTTATCTATTAAAGGGCACTACAGTAATTGGTGAATCAGCTTCTGTTACATCTGTTGATTCGGATTCTTCCAGATTATGGCACTTACGGATGGGTCACATCGGTGAGCACAGCATGGATGAGTTGAGAAAACGAGGATTGATTGATGGAGTTCATCATTCAAAACTTGGTTTTTGTGAAGGATGTGTTTTTGGAAAGCAGACGAAGATTTCTTTTGGTACAGGAGAGCATAAAGCAAAAGCTGTCTTGGAGTATGTTCATACAGATGTCTGGGGTCCCTCCCCTTGTCCGTCTTTAGGTGGAGCCAGATATTTTGTTTCATTCATAGATGATTTCTCTCGTAAAGTATGAGTATACTTTCTTCAGTCAAAGAGTGAAACCTTTGCCAAGTTTCGGAAATGGAAATCTATGGTTGAGAAGCAGTCAGGGAAGAAATTGAAAGTTCTCCGTTCAGATAATGGCGGTGAATCTGTATCACAGGAATTCATCGATTATTGTGAGTCTGAAGGCATTAAGAGGCATTACACCACACCAGGCGACCCCCAGTCCAATGGAGTTGCAGAAAGGATGAATCGGACATTATTGGAGAGAACAAGATGCCTTAGACTGACTGCTAAATTGAAGAAGGGATTTTGGGCTGAAGCTTTATCTATGGCGGTTTTCCTCATCAACCGCACACCTTCCACTGCCATAGATATGAAAATCCCTGAAGAAGTATGGAAAGGAGAGTCTGTCAGCTATTCATTTCTCAGAGTGTTTGGTTGCCCAGCTTATGTGCATGAGAGCAAAGGAAAGCTGGAACCTAGAGCTCGCAAGTGTATTTTTTTAGGTTACAGGAGAGGAGTGAAAGGATATAGGTTGTGGTGTCCTATTAGCAAGAAGATCGTTATGAGCAGGCATGTGACTTTTGATGAGAAGGCTATGTTGAAGGTGGAGCCTTCCTCATCGGATGACAATGAGAGGACATGTGAAGAATACCAGACACAAAGCAAGTCATCTGTTGATTCTTTCCATAGACGTTCAAATGGTGTTTCCGATGACACCGTGGTCGATGAGGATAATATCGATGTTGGTACAGAGGATCAAACTCAAGGTGGAGCTCATTCGGAACCTAGGCCTGTCAGACAAAGAAGAAATCCTAAGTGGCTTGATGAGTTTGTTGGATTGAGCATCGAAGATATTAACTTTGATGATATGGCAACATATACTTTGAATGTTGTCCATGATGAGCCCTGTGATTATAGAGAAGCTATCGCATCAGTTAACGGTTCCAGTTGGTTAGTTGCTATGGAGGAGGAGATTGAATCATTGCAGAGAAATCATACTTGGGATTTGGTACCTCTTCCCACCGACAAGAGAGCTATTGGATGCAAGTGTATCTATAGAGTGAAAGACGGCGAAAATGGTAATCTCAGATACAAGGCAAGGTTAGTCGCAAAGGGGTATGTTCAGAAGAAAGGGGTAGAGTATCATGATATCTTTGCTCCAGTGGTTAGACATACTTCTATTCGTATTCTTTTAGCATTGGTTGCTCATTATGATATGGAATTAGAGCAACTAGATGTCAAAACTGCATTCTTGCATGGTGATCTGGATGGGGAGATTTATTTAAAGCAGCCGGAAGGGTTCATTGACAGTAGCAGGCCAGACTATGTTTGCAAACTCAACAAATCTCCATATGGACTGAAGCAGTCTCCTAGACTATGGTATAAGAGGTTTGATAAGTTTATGCTTTCACAGGGATACTCCAGAAGTTTCAAAGACCAGTGTGTTTATTTCAGGAGATGTGATGGTGATATGATTTATTTGTTGTTATATGTTGATGATATGCTGATTGCATCTCGGAGTATGGTCAAAATTAAGGAGTTGAAATCGGAGCTCAGTAGAGAGTTTGACATGAAGGATTTGGGAAAGGCACAAAGAATATTGTGTATGGAGATAAGCAGGGATAGGAAGCGGAGAGAGTTAAGGCTCACTCAAGCTCAGTACATCGAGAAGGTCCTCGCTCGATTTGGAATGGAGAAAGCTAAACCGGTTGGCACTCCATTAAGCTCTCATTTTAAGTTGTCAAAAGACTTATCTCCCTCATCGGAAGAAGACAAAAGGTATATGGCTGATATACCTTATTCTAGTGCTGTTGGTAGTCTTATGTATGCGATGGTGTGCACAAGACCAGATTTGGCCCATGCAGTGGGTGTTGTGAGTCGATATATGTCTAACCCAGGCAAAGAGCATTGGCAAACTGTGAAGTGGATTCTTAGATATCTTCGAGGCACTTCTTCGGTGGGCTTGTTATATGGTGGAGTGGATGGTGACATCTTTCTTAGAGGATAATGCGATTCTGATTACGCTGGGGATAGAGATGTTAGGAAGTCAGTGTCGGGCTATGTTTTTACACTTGGCATAGGCTCGATTTCATGGAGATCAAAGCTGCAATCTATCGTAGCTTTATCGACTACCGAAGCAGAGTTGATATCGGTTGTGGAAGCAACAAAGGAAGGATTGTACTTACTTCAGTTGTCGGATGATCTTTCAATGGTGCAGCGGACAGTAGAGCTATTTTCAGACAGTCAGAGTGCGATTCATCTTGTAGAAAATCAAGCTTATAGTTCACGGACGAAGCACATTGATGTTAGAGGTTTCTTTCTTATGCTTGAGGAAGAACGAAGAAAGATCAAATTGTTGAAGGTGAGTACTTTGGATAATGCTTCAGATATGATGACAAAGTCACTTCCTAAGGACAAGTTTGAGCATTGCTCAAACTTGATCAGTTTGATACATGTTACTTGAGCGCCATGGGACGCTAGACCCAACAACTTATATGTTGATTATTTGATGATAAGGTGATGAAGAGAGATTGTTATATTTGAATCAAGGTGGAGTGTTGAATTTGGATGATTCAAATTTCATTAAAAGGGAAAGAAATTAATTAATTGATTCAGTCAAATCAATTAATTTAGCTGATATATGGAAGGATATTTTAAAGAAACTAATTAATTAGTAAATCTATTAATTAGTCTGCTATATGAAGAAATAAATTATTAGGCATGGAGAATAAAGGAAAGATATGGGAATGAAGATTATGTCATCTATTTATACTAAAACCAAATCACGCAAATTGGAAAGATATCTGCGTGATCAAGAAATTGATTTGCTTAATCTCCAAGCAACCTTTCATTATCAAGTCTATATAAATGAATGAACTTTATATTCATATGAACAAGTAAGTGTAGTATCCACCATTATTTTTTCCTCTCTCTTTTGTACTCTCTTCTTTAGTGAAATAAAAAAGTTGTTAGGTCTCCGTGGACGTAGGATATTCATATCCGAACACGTTAAATCTTCTTGTCTTCTATTTCTGTTATTTTTCTGTGAGACTGCATAATTCTTTTTAAGTGTCATTGATATCTAAATAGGCAATACTAGATTCTGAACAAATAAACCGCTTCCGCTCAAATAAAAAAAAATTCACTACAACATTTAAGGGTAAAAGTGATTTTTGTTTGGACTTTATTATGAAAAGATATTGCATTGTCAAAATCTCAAATGTATGTAATATTCGAAGCGAATCTCTCATTTTCATTAAACAAAATATTCTACTTTTATGAAATTTTATTGATTGAAAAAAAGAAAAGGCACAGCTCATTTTTGTTCAATTATTAGTCTGTTCATGTCATATAAAGACAATTTTGAAAATTTCATCAAAATAGGTCTCACAATTGACTTCCACGCCTTATTTGCACCAGTAATGATGTTAGTCATTTACAATATCAATACACACACAGATACATGTATACACACATATGTATGAATGTGTGTATGTATGTATGTATGCATGTGTATACACAAGTGCGCACACGCAAAATTTCAGGGACTGTCTAACAGAAATTAAATACAAGTTTACGTGCTTTGCCTCAGTTTGAAATATAGCCAGTAAACTATTTAGTCTGTTTGTATAAATACGAGCGTTACGGCACGCGCTTCGTGCGTGATAATGGTATGTGCCTCATGCATTAATTATTTTTGTACAGATTATATATGATTAACACGTTCAAGAAAAAATGGTTTGCACAAATATTTAACCATGTTTTTACGTTGAAACAATGCGTGCTTAATTTAAATTTTTATTTCTAAGTTGCAACATTTTTTTTTTTTTGAATTTTGTTTGTATTATTAATTAATAAACAATGAATTTGTAGTTAATTAAAGAAAAAATGTTTATTTGTTAGATGTTATTTTTAAGTGCCGATAGACATTTTGAATTTATAAAAAAGTTTGACTGTTAGATCCTATTTTTAAGGGATGTTGGTATTTTTTAATATCGGATAAGTTTAACTGTTAAAACCTATTTTTAAGCAATATTAAAATTTGTTAATACTGTAGAGGGGCGTTTTGGTAGTTCACGCTGACGTCAAAAAAGTGTGACACCAAAGTTATTACAACTATTATTAAAAATAATGTAATTATGTAAATATATAGCATCACAATGAATGTATGAATGCATTTGAACAAAGTGGTTGAATGGTTTTATATTTTGTTCTTGAATACCCAACTTAACAATTTTCATCAAGAAATCGTTATTCATCTTATTTACCATTCCTAGTTCATTATCATCAGATTTATTGGTAATGTGTCAAAACTGTTGAATATTACCAAGAATGTACTTGGGTTTTTCTGTGTGAGATGCTTCTGTCATCAAACTAAATGTGCCCAGACCATCAAACAACCATAATTGTTTGATTTTTGATAGAGCAAGTTAACTAAATACTTGATGGTTAAACCAGTGACTGAGATATCTTTTGTACCAAACAAGACATGTTATGATATTCTTTGATTGAAATTTTGAATTCAAGACTATTTTACCTTTGCAGAAGTGGAGCTTGCTGAACCAAATCAAGATTGTACTGAAATGCCTGGATCGTCGTTGCTTGCAGTACCACTTACTATTGTTGAAGAATAAGCTACTCGACCAAACAAAATACATGATGACATTATGGGATCTTCATCAGATACAATTATTCCCTACCATTGCTAACATGAAGCCTATTGAGCAAGACAAAACATGTGCTGAAATTTCAGTTATGACTTCAGATCTTTTACCATCTTCTGTGGAAACTAAAACTACTAAAGTAAACAAAAGCTGTTCTGAAGTTCCAAAAACAATGTCAGATATGAAAACGGTTTCCGTTGTAGTGGAACCCAATGAGCAATACGAAACATGCAACACAAATCCGGGATTGTCATCTGATATATTACCATCTACTGAAGCTGAGGCCACAGATCTTGATAAAATGGTTGATGAAGTACCGAGATCGATATCAGGTAATTCACCATTATATGTTGTAGCTACAACTACAGATCCATCTTCTATGCCTGTTGAAGAAACTCCTGAAATACGTTCAAATAGTGTTCCAACTAAAGCATGTACTGCAAATCTGGGATTAAAAACCGATTCTGTGCCATCATCTATGATTGAAGAGGAGCCCAGTGAGTCAGATGGAAAAGTATATGTCGTTTCATGGCCCTGTTAGATCACTTATAGAAGCTTGAGAAATCGTAGTATCAAATGAAGCAAAGAGAAACTCCAGCAAATGTGCTACCTGAAACCGAAAATGATATCGGAGCTTCTGAGCCTGTTGTTGATGTGGTACAAGAACATATTAACCCAAGTTCATGTCCTGTGGAAATTTTAGATATCTCAATGGAGGAAACTGAAGTTGAAAATGCTCTATCGAATAATATAGCATCAATCCATGAAACCGAAAATAATGTACTTTCAAACAAGGTTCCACTGGAAACTGCAGGCATATCAAACTCACAGAGATCATCTTCATCGTCTGCAACTTTATTACCTAAGAGAAGCCAAACCGAAGAATATAATACAGGCAGCAGCAGTGTTTCCCCTGGTTCTCAAACATTACCGATAACTTCGATAATTCATCCTCTACTTCTTCATCCCGACCCACTTCAAAATGAAATCGTGAGTATGCATAAACATATCGAGATGGGAAAGAAGATGCACGGGGATAAGAAAATGAAAATTAAAGTAGACTGCGAGCAAGAGTTGGAAAAAGTGTGGAAGAAGTACGATGCAGTTCTCAAGGAAGAGGAACGTGGATTTGATAAAAATATGAAGAAACTCGGGACGTTATATAGCAAATCAGTCATGAACCAAACATTAGCTGAGCAATTTGGATATCGGTTTATGAGTAGGGAAAGGCCGAAGAATTCAGGTGGTCGGCCTGTAGGTCCTACCTTGCTGTTTTAGGATCATCAAGTGCAGATGACACAGGAAAGTCCCGTTGCTCAGGACCTACCCCACAGTTTTGTCATCAAGTGCATATAACATGGGCATATCCCACGCTCCACGACCTAACCTACAATTTCCTCATCAAATGCAAATGCCACAGGTGCATCCTACTGCTACAGGGCCTACCCTACAATTTCATCATCAAGTGCAAATGCCACAGGTGCGTCCTATTGCTGCAGAGCCTGCCCTACATGCTCAGCCCCTTCGTCTACTGCATTGCTAGTTCAGACCTTCATTGGCTTTACCCTCAACTTCTTCTTAACTATGCTCAGACATGATTCTCCAGGCACACCTAATCCAGGGACTTAAAAGGCAGATAGGTACTTGATTATACAATACATTTTCAATTACATGTATTTAATACTACTGAGTTGAAAATAATCTAGTCTTAAAAATACTTTTTTTTTGGACAATGAGAAAGCATAAAAATGAATTTGCATTTACTTGAAAACATGTTTACGATGATGATTTTTACAAGGATTGATTTTGTGAAATTACGAATTTTGAGTCGATGTTATCTACATTAGTTTTGTTTTATGACTTGAAATTCTTCGTTTTTATTTGTTTATTTCTACAATCTAATACAGTGAATGAAAATAGAAAGTATGTGTCATAAAGGTTTGTTGGTTTATGAAGGGCTAGTTTGCTCTCAGATTTTAGTCTCTTATAAAGCACTCTAGTATGACATCTGGATGGATGCAGAAGAGTGACTGACTCTGTTGTTTCTTACTTCAAAGTTCAAACTTTGATTGATAAGCTTCATGTATAATTAGTTTTTTTTTTTTTTTTTTTTTTTTTGGTGCGCTTTCGTTCTTAAGAACCAAATATTCATTTTCCGTTTGAGCTGCATGAGGAATTTGGTTCATTAACGTCTGATGCTTCAAACATCAACGACTATTTCCCAACTGACGTTCTTCCAGCTATTTAAATCCCCTCTCTCTTCTTATCCCACCATCTCCAACTCCAAATCCGAACTTTCAACCGAATTTTTCATCAAAAGTTAGAAGATGACTAGCAACAAGGCATCGAATTCACTGATATCCATATGAAGAATAATAGGATAATCTGGAGCGCTTTTGGTTTACTTGGAATCAGCTGCTGCAGTTTGAGGGAGATGTTTGGAACGTGGAAAAAGACTGTATGGAAGGAGATGATACGTGGTGGAACACGACTGTTTTCATATACCTGAAATTCATGCAACGTTCTCCACCGAAGTTTAGAAAGATGAATACTATGTTTTGCGGCTGCATAGAGACAAGTTGCAACTATGATGTGTCTGCATCTTATTTAGAAGATTTCAACAGGCAATAGTTGTACGCCAACTTCCATATTAAGCCCAAGACAGATCTGCCTCGTGTCCACATCATGGAGACAAGCTATATACTAATCTTGTTTCATCATCCAGATCCAAACCTAGGTCCAGACTGGCAAGACAAGAGTCGGTACCCGATCCGACTTCTCACATAGAACTCAAAATGCAGTTGATCGGTGTATGAATATTCGATCAATTAAAGACACTTTTATTGAAAGAAAGATTTACAAACTATGTAAAAGCAAGAAGCAAATGAGTGACTCTCTTCAATCCGGAAAGATTTCCCTCCCCGAACAAGCCTTTTGAACTTCCTGGTGGTTACCCACATGGAAAGACATGAGCTAAGATTTTTTTTTTTTAATTAAATGTGTTTTTGTTTTTGCAAGAATTTCAATATATTTGTTTCTTTTTTCATGTATTTTTTTAATTTTTAGCAAATATTCGCACTAAATTAATAATTTGGTATCAATTAAAATTTAATTATCCACCTTAAATTGTATTCTGTTTCAATGGAAAATAAGAGCACATACCTCAAATCATTTTTTTTCCATATACCTCTTTCGGTTCGTGGTAAACGCATGCATGAGGTATCATTATACTTAATTACCAGTGCTAACCCACATGGGATCCATTACATGATTTATTGAATAGTGCCCTTTTAGATTGTTTGTTCGGTTCTATGAATGTGAGATGTATGTTCATGGATACTAACTTTGCTCAAAGTAAAATACCATTTCAAATTTCGTTCAAATAAACAACAGTCCAACATTTGCATTATTACCCTTTTTGACATTACGCGGAACTAACTAAATTAGTAAAATATTATAGTAATGTTGAAACAATAATTTTTTTTTAATACATATAGTATAACATGACATGCTAATCATACATAATAATGCATTATACAGTCAAAATTTTGAGACAACTAAATAGTTTTCCACGTTATTACAAATATTCATGCAAATATAAAATTGAAACAATGCACTAATAAGCATAATTCAAAGTAAATTAATATCACTATAACACAAAATATATATAGATACATAGTAGTACTTTGGAGGACATTTCATTGAAGATAACAATTAGATAAAAGGTGTAAGGAAACCCAGTCAACAATAAAAACCGTTAAAAATGTAATAATATCACTATTATTATTAGAATAAATTACTCTAGATGGTTATATTACAAAGAATAACAAATTATATTTTTAAAATAGGTACCTACATAGAGAAGCAACAACTATTTAAATGAAAATAGGAGTGATATGTAGCAAGATAACAATTTTATAAAATGTCAAAAGTAGCTATAGATTTTTAAATAGGTGAAGTCTTGGCGCAACGGTTAGGTCACCCGCATGGTGATCTAGGCGTCCAGGTTTGAGTCTGGAAATAGCCCATTCGCAATGCGAAGGAAATGCTGCGTACGTTATTTGTTGAAACTATAATTTACTCAAATATACCTTCTTCCAAGAAAAACAATGATAAGACTTCTTTATTGCTTTCTTGAAAATTCTTTAAACAATCAACTAAATATCTCTTCCTACGACAATCCAATGCCACTTATTACCTTACTCTACAACCAAACATATTAGGTTGGTCGACTCTTTATTCGATAATTTCTCATTTTTACCTTGTCACTTTTATGTAATCAACCTTCATTCACTTTTATTCTTCACATTATGTCATGACTTCTAATATTGATTATGAGTTTTCATTGCAGACCTAATCGGACAACGGTCTTGAATTTTTCTTGGGTATCGGTCCAACATAATTACAAATACTTGTAATATTTTTTTTTATGTACGTAAAACATCAACACAATATAATTTTACAACTCAATTATATTGTCATACATGTAGGATGAACGTTATAATCATGTTATATAATATATGATGTTGTCCTTCAAGCATAAACATGAAACATAATATTGCCTTTAAAATCATAATATTATTATCTTAATAATATTTTCAGTTAGTCTATTAAAGATAATTATCTACAAATATATTTTTATCATTTATTTTATCTTTTTGCTAGATCTGCTAAATAAAAGAAAAGTAGTTAAGAACATATTGTGAGTTCTTACTTTAATATTTCTCTAAAGTAAAGATGCTTTTGTTAAAGTTACAAAATAGTATACACTACATCTTCCTTCATAGAGTTAAAATTTATGTTTTCTGAATTTTCCTAATAAAACAAAATTAATTAAAATGAACTAATTATTTAAAAGTTATTTCTCTAATTTATTAGCTTTAATAGGCCATTGATTCGTTCACTAAATTTAGTATCAGTTAAATATGATTAATTTAGTTAATTTTCTAATTAGTTTAAATTGAAATTAAATTTAACTGATACCGATTAATCTCCTTTATCACCTGCATGGTAACAATATTTTATATGATCCTTCCTATTTCAATATTGTTTATTTATAAACACTACCAGTACATAGGCAGATTCGAAAAATTTATTATATATATATATATATATATATATATATATATGTATGTATGTATATATAGTTTGACATACGTATTCATATACGATACTAAAACCCGAATATTGAAAAAATAATGACAAAAAAAACTCTTTTTACACTCTTTACTACGACAATCCGAGGCTAACATATTTAGTGTTCAAATCGTTAATAAAATAATTCCAATGAGGTTCGTATTTATGTCCAATTTTGTAATGCAAAATTTGAAGTGTCTCATCATACTATAACATCAACCATTAACTAAATTAAAAATATTAACTAAATTATGTGTTTTCTCTAATATATTTATATAAGTTCAGCATTTTTAGTAAGAAGCATCTCTGGCACGATTTTTTTTTAAATTGCAAACAATTACCAAAGCCGACGGTGACTCAAGTGTTTAGAATTATCCTTTATGATTCCAATGTATAAAAATATATGAACAAACGCCATGTCAGAATGAAATAATTTAATATGACACTTAGATTGGAAGTAAATTATGATAAAGCCATTTGCTAATTTAAATTTGAATCTGAATTCAAACAAATTTAAATATTCATTTCGTCGTATGTATTGTATTTTTGTACTATTTATTTTTGTTTGTACTTTTCTCTTTCAATTTCTAGTACATATAATAGTTTTCATATTTCGACAGTGTAATTTGAACTTTTTATTTTCTACGTTTTGATTGCGTTAGGTATCAATTTGTATTGATGACCTTCCAATATGTGAATGATAAATTATGAGGCAATCATGCCTGCTTGGAGTATGAAATGAATGGTAATACATGGAAATACGTTTCAATAATAGAGAATTTATGCTTTGGTCTATTTATTATTATATGCTTAATATTTTTTTATTAAAGCAATATATTCTATCTATTTAATTATATAAGTTCAACTTTGATCATTTTTATTCTTATCGAGAATTCTTAAAGGAAAAGGTGATTTTGATAGAAAGGTGAAAACATGTATTTTTTTTATTAAATAATTTTGCTAAAGGAAAAATCTAACCATTAATTCTTCCCTCATAAAATCATTATAAAATTACCGGATTAACTATTTCATTATTATATGCTTCTTTCATCTTTTATACTCCTTTAAAACTATTTTTATCTTTTCATCCTCAAAATCCTCGAACCTTAATTCCCTAATTTAAATAATTGCTAATATATAGTACTAGTCTAAATTTCAATCTCTATTATCTTAATCACCATCTAAATCTTCACATTTAAGGTTTCAATATTATTCTTTAAGTTAATGAGACTTGAGATAAAAGGATATTGTGATAATTGATGTATGGGTACTAGTTAAATGTGAATTTAATATATATTTTATCCGAAATAAATTAGATTATTGATTACACATTGATTTTTGAATTAATCCTCTTTAACGGTAGCTAAAATAATTAATTAACGTTTATTGATAATTCAAGTACAGTTAACTCACTGAATATTGAAAAGGGGTTTTGGACCAAAGATCTCTATTCTCAAAATCCATGCACAAAAAGTCCCTACTCATAAACTCATGTAAATTAAGTCCGTGTTTTGTTACATTTTACCAAACTGTCCTCACCCAAAAAATCAGCCCGACATTGAAATCAAGGGAAAAAGTGGCATAAATTAACCTAGAACTAAAAATAGAGACCAAATTTTCACAACTTTTTTAGGAGGGACTTTACTTCCATCATCTTTCAATTCTGGAAAGTAGACACCCATTCCTTGTATTGAAAAATATGATAATCTTCATTAATCTTAGCACGAAATCAATAGTAATATCAGTCATTAATTAAACTAAAAATGAGCATGTAAAGTTCAAATTAACTAAATTACACGTATTCTTTATTAAATTTACAATTGTTAGAAAAACTAAGTGTATTTTTTTTGTAGTTATAAAATTTGGTATGCAACACGATTATAAAAGAAAAGAAATAAATGACTTAATATTCATTTTAGTTCATAGATAATTAAATTGTGCATAAGGCTTATATACAAATAAGTATAAAAAAATTGGGACCGCGAATATGCATTTACTATTATGTGCAATTAAGAATGGAAGTAAATTATGATAGATATATTTACTAATCTATGTTTTTTCCAAACCATGTAGAGAATTAATCGTAGTTAATTCCAATCAGCTTCAATTAATTCCAAACCAAGTAGAGAATTAATTGTAAATTGATTCTGGATTTAATTCTTTGTATGCAATTAATTAATGACCAACATATTCATTCAGTTACAATTAAATAATAGAATACTAAAAATTGTAAAATATAACTATATTCATTTATAATATAACAAATGATCTAATAATAAAAATGTTATCAAATTAACTAAATTATGCATTTACAATAGTGAATTTACAAAGAATAATCTTTTTAAGCTAAATAATTATTTTATAAGTGGATTAACCAACCTTGATGATTCCAACTTCTTGAATATGATCCTAATTTGTCAAGATATGTGCAAATAATAAAAATAGGAAATACATAACACAATCTAATAATAGTACATTTTGATAATATGCGATTGAGTAAAATGAAAAAAAAATTAAAGCAATCCATCGTAGAATCAAATATTATATTGAATTATAAGTGAACTCAAATTGATTAGTACAAAGAGAATTAATTGTAATTTCTTTGAATCCAAACTAAATAAATTTGGTATCAAATAATTTCTTTTATTAGTTCCACGATTACAGTGTTCAATGTGATACTTTATATGAACTTCTCCAAATCATAAAAATAATTAAAACAACATAACTCAAACCAACTTTATGGAAAATCATTGGTAATTACCTTAGTGCTCAATAAGATCCAAAAAACGGTTAATATAAGATTGTACATAACTAAAGGTTTAGGACGTGTAAGACGATAATAAAACATTTAAATAAAAAAGGTTTAAAGAACATATATTTGGAATTAAACTCTTAACAAAAAAATGTTCTTACTATAGTTAGATCAAAGTAAATAAAATGAAAAATCATACTAAAAATATAAAAATAAAATGTAAACAATTTTGAAAGAAAACTTGAGATTAAAACAAAAAAGTAACTTCACGTGTAATAGATTTTACAAATCAATAGGATGATATCCATATATTTATAAATCCAGTAACGTTCTACAGGACAGATGAAGAGAACCATATTCATAATCATACAAACTAAAATAAAAATAAGAAAAAAATAGAGTTTTAAGCATAGATATAGGAGCAACGGATTCAAACTTAGAAATTTATATCAAAAACCATAAATCCAGCCTCAAATTAAATGTAAAGACAAATAGTATAACAATCTGACCTTTAAAGCGGTCATCCGGTTAGCTTTTTTTTTATTGCCATTGGATTATTTTTTCATCAAAACAATAACATTGAAAGAAACTGGTAGAAACACTAATGCAAAACTGAACAAAATCATAAATAATTCAAGATGAATACAAAGCGAAGGGCTATTGACGAATTCAATCAAATTGTAGTTAGATTTAAAAATTTCACAGAAATTGATTAAAATTTGTTTGAAAATGATCTTTAGTTTGATTTAGAAGGATATATGGAACTAAAAAAAGATGAGACAAAGTTTTGAGAAAATGAAAAGAAAGTGAAAGAATCATACGACGGGAAATGTCCAAGTAAATACAAATTAATGAATGAAGGATTGTTGTAGATGGAAGTTAAAATACAACTAGTGAAAGATCGAACTTTCTACATAATTATAATAGTATAATATAATATAATAAACAGCTGTAACGTTAACTATGCCAAAAGCATTAATGATGTCATTAATCTTTGTTACGTATGTTACATGCATTAATGATATCAGTAACATCTGAAATGCATGAATATAAAATTATAACGGTGTAAATGTAAATAGTTCTTCAAATTGCTGAGATGTAAGTATATAATTTGAGAAGAATTGTGGGAAGAGCATACTAAAGGTTATTTTTGTTTTCGCAAATGAGTTTTTTTATTAATATCGCAAAGAACAAATAAAGGATCCGCCTCCTAATTTTTTTATACCGAATTAGTAAGAAAAAAGAGAACGACGTCCTGTGTAGTTAAAAATAAAACAACAAATATAAACTTCTTTGCATCCAAACAAGCCTATCTATCCAGACCAACACAATGAACGAGCTAAAGCCCTTGTGCTCACACTTCTAACCTGGATCAAAAACCCTAATTCCCCACCGTCTCAGCGGATCATCCTCTTTGTACTTGGAATCGCGAAAATGTCCTCTGCAAATATAGAGGCGAACGTCCATCTCCACCAATTTCTCTCTCTATGCTAATTCACTTCTCCTTTTTCGACCACCTTGCGATTTCTTTCCAACCAGATATGATGTATACTTATTATTGCTGTTGTAAACGCCAAATTTTATCGAATAATTTTCTTTGGGAGTTGCTACGTGATGTCTTGGAGCTCTGAAACGGGTTCCAGTTTGCGTCGCCAGTTCAAATTATGGCGGGTAACATTCCATAGATAAGTACTATAAGCACAATTTAGAAATAAATGTTTATGATTTTTGCTTTTAGTATTACATAGCACACACGTTATATTTGTTTCTATCCCCCAATTTGATAATCGATCCACTATCTGTAGTCTTTTGAGACAAGCTTTGTAAGCACAAAATGAGAATTTTTTTGCTGTAGTTTTGTGCTATACTAGTTTGCCCCCGATTAACTGTAGGATGTTGTTGAACATGCTCCCAAGTAGCTGAAAAATTAAAAGCTTTTTCCCACTTGCTTCCCAATAGTCTCAAGGCTTTGCATCAGAAATTTGCACTTGTAAAATATCATCAATGACTTCTCTTGTTTTAGTAAAGATAACTGGATGCAAAGTGTTGTTTCATTAAAGATTTCGGTTTCAACCGTTTGAAAATTTTGAAGTTTCGACTAATTTTGAAAGTTTCGGTTTCGGTATTTTTTGACTAAAATGCACCGCTTAACCAAACTAAATTACAATAAAAACTGATATTATATTAAATTTTTTGAGTTAATTAGGCTAAGTCAATTATATTAAACAGTTTGCATCCCAATAAAACAATGCATGTTTTAACAACTAGTTGTGAATGGGATGAAATAAATCATACAACAAAAGAAATAGCGCCACGTCCGCGGACGCGACACAGTGGAAAGGAGACTTGAGTTCTGATAAAAAGAATCAGGTTCGATTCATACCATGCGTTTCCCTATCCTATATAAATTTACCCAGGGGTATGGGGGCTTGGATCAGCGGACGGCTTTACCATACCCTCCTCAGGAGTTTACCGGTCCATCGGGTTCTCCTGGGTTGTAAAAAAAAAAAAAAAAAAAAAAGAAAAAGAAAAAGAAAAAAAGAAATAGGGCCAGCATCCCCATAAACAACTCCAAAGTGGTCTTGGAAAAATCAAATATTAATTGTTTGTCCTTTTCTGCAATAGCATGTTGCTTCGTAAAATGCCAATGTCCTCTTATTTGCTTTTACGTTTTCCTTTGAATCATTCTCTCAAGAAAGGAAAATTACTCCACATTTCTCACCGTTCTCTCCTCTCTACCAAAATACTCCATGTTTCTCACTCTCTCCTTTCTACCAAAATCGACATAGTCAATCAAAGCTACATAAGGTTCAAGCGATTAATTTCCTCATCTTTGACTTGAGCTTAGTTTTCACTGCAAGATTTTACTTTTATATTTTTTTTTTACTTTCTTCTGCTTCATCTTTCCTTTCGATTTTTTTAACAAAATGGTTTAATGGGCTGAAACCTAGATTTTGGCTGTATTTCGTCCCGGTCTTCACCGGCACCGAGACGGAATGGCGAATCTCGAAGTTCCGGTCGAAGCCTTGCACCTTGATTCTAACCCAACAAATCCACGAAAAGCTTTTGATTGATGCAGGGGTCATACCACAAAGATTTAAGCTTTCTGTTAATAGTAACTCTATTCATTACTACACATGAAATTTCCCTTTCTCTCAACATATGTTTCATTGTACCTGAATAGCTGTTGTTAATGGAGACATAACATAATTTTTTATTATGCCTATACTTATCTTCCATCTACTCCGCAAACAATCCTTAGTTAATAAATTACATACCATTTCAAAGTAGTTATTTTCTTTAAGTTGGAAAGCTTTCTCAATCATATTCCACCTTCTAGCTTGGGTTTACATATACAAGCCCAAGCTATTTTGTGTAGTTTACCACGCCAAAAGAAGTTACCACACAATGTCAATTTTTTGTAATTTAATTAGGAAGATGGTAAATAAGTAGTTAATACATCACAATAGGAATGATATTACTCTGTATTAATTCAGCTCCAACTGAAGTGGATAGTAGAGCACTGTCCCATTTTTCTAATCTATTTATTAGTATGTGAATTAGGGGTAAAAAATGTGAGGGATGAAGGTAATCTGCAGATGGTGGCGCTTCTAAATACTTACAGGTAAATTCTCTTTGCTCATTTGCAGAATTAACAAAAATCTCTTCTGTGTTAGCTGCATCTCTACTGAAAAATACCTTTGATTTCATATAATTACCATGTAAACCCACAGTACCACTTAGTTTGCTCAATACGTCTTTCATTACTATAGCATTTTTTTTGTTTATTACCACAAAAATCATCACGTCATCTGCATGTAGGAAATGAGAGAGAGTAAGGTTTCACATTTTAGATAGGCTCCAATTGATGAAATAACAATGCATCCTCCATATGTAATGAAAAAAATTCCATTGCTATGCAAAATAGACAAGGGATAAGGGTGTCTCAAACCCCTACTAGAAAAAATAAAGCCTTTAGGAATGCCCTCAACCAAAATAGAACAACAGAAAAGACTGGATGTTGATGTAAGTAAGATTAATCACGTGGAAAACCCATGGAAAACATCATGTGACAAACAGAACTTTTGTTCACCATATCATATGCCTTTTGTAGATCAATTTTAATGCACAATTTTCCTTTCTCTTTTTGTGAAATCTCATACAAGCTCGTGAACAAGTAGAATATTTTCGTCAATATTCTTGATGGTCAAAGATGACACAGGCCCAGTGCAAACTGGGCCTAAGCACGCGGCAACAAAAACCTAGGGGGCAACATCACATATGCATGTAGGTAGGAGGAAAAAGAAAAAAATCATCGTATCATAAAAAAGGCATACCAGAAAAGAAAAGGAAGGTGTCGATATTGTCAAACTCCAATTGAGGGCCGAGGAGGAAGAATTGTGCTGCGTTATAAACAAATGAAGGAGGGATTAGCTTTTTTGAGGAAGAATGTGTTGTTTGAGGGATTCAATTTCAAGTAAGAAACTGTAATACCTGAATTGTTTCTTTCATATCAATTGATTTCTTCTTATGAGAGAAACGGATAAAAAAAATTGATTTCAAATATGAAACTGTAATTCTGAAATTGTTCTATTTTATGTCAATTGATTTCAAGTAAGGAAAGGGAAAAAAAATGATTTTCATTCTATTAGGAAATTGAAGAAGAAAATGAATTTAGCTAAAAACAATCAGCGTTATTTCTAAATGCTAATAATTATAAAAAGTTGCAATTTTTATTTGCAATTTTATTATATTTTTGATGAACAAAGTGTTTAATAATATGGTTTATCAAACTTTAAATATAATTTTGTTTCGTAGGAATCATGTATTCAAATTAGGGAATATAAAACTAGTTACAGTTTTGTAAATCATTGCATGTGGGCTTTTTGGTTTAGTTACCGAATCGTTTTGAATATCATAATGTTTCCAAGAAAACAACCATCAGGAAGTTCTAATTGGAAAAAACCAAAGTTAAATGGAGAGATAGTTGAATCACTAAGGTGTTCTTTTAAGTTCTAACTGATATTTCTTCCAAAAAATTTGCTTGTCAATTTGAATCAATCTTGTGAATTTGAGGAAGGAACTGGTTTTGATGATATAGTAGAAAATGTGATTGAAGTGAACGAAAAAACAATGATATAGAAGAAAATTCATGTGATACATTTTGAATTTTTTATGATACAAAGAAGATTAAAAAAATGTCACACACTTCATATGCTGTTTACTTGTATCATTTGTTATAAAATAATGATATTCCGCGTCTTTTTATTTTATACTTATATTTTTCACACAAATAATCATGCTATCCGTTTCTTTGGTGATGTTTTTGCATTAGAATTGTGGTATTTTAATCTGTCTTGTTGCAATGTTAGTTCATAATAATAGTATTGAGTTATCAAAAAATGATTATGACTCCTTACAAATGAGTTTTATTCATTACTGTTGTGCAATTTTTTAGCTTAAGAGGCATTATTTAGTGAATCGCATTGGACATTGTAAACCCCTGAACCAGCTCTCTTGATAGTATAAAAGTTGATTGATTTTCAGCAATTGAGGAAGAAAACCCTTCAACCTATTACAAAAAATTTGGTCACAGCTTATATAGCACATTCGCACATGATATAGGTCTGTAATCAAAAATAGTTTGAGGCTTTATCTTTTTTAGGGATCAAAGTAATGAAATTGTGGTTCAAACCCCTTGCTAGTTTATTAGTCTCAATTTTTTTCTTTTATATCAGTAAATAATTCTGAGGTGGAACCTTGGGCAACGATAATGTCACACGGATGATGATTTTGGGCGTACAAGTTCGAGTCCAGAAGCAGTCTCTTCGCAATGCGAGAGAAAGGTTGCGTACATTATCGACTTCCTCAGAGTCCACTATCGTGTGGGAGCTTCTTGCACTGGGTTCCACCTTTTATCAGTAAATAATTCTGCACTAATCAAATCCCAAAGAATTTTGTAGAATTTTGCAGAGAAGCCATTTGGTCCTGGGCTTTTTATATCATCTACAGAGCGCACTACTGCGTTAATCTTCTCAAGTGAAACTAGTGAAGATAAGTATCGTTTCCTCACTTCGTTGACTTTCATTCTTGTATGCACGGTGGGAAAGTTATATGACAATTCACCATTAACAAAATTTGAGCGATAAGCAATGACTCCATCGGTAATCTTGCTACTGTCATACACATATTCATCACTGGAATCAAGTAATTCTTGTATTCTATTTCTATGCTTCCTCATTGACATTTTAGCATAGGAAATTTTAGAATTAGTATCACCAAATTGCTACCAGGAGACCTTGCTTTGCTGTTTATTAGCTTCATTTGCAGTTACAGTTGATCCCTAAGTTGCATATTAAGCTGAAGCATTTTTTCATATACTGTCATTTTCTGGGTCATACTCTATTTGCACAATCTGTTTCGTTTATGCAAATGAGAGAGGGGTTTATGTAAATAGATGGGCTTTGGACTTGAAATTTAATATGTTTGGGCTAATAATTATCAAAGGACTTGGACTTGAATATGTTGAACTTGAATAAGGACCTGAATATTGAACTTAAACATTGAACTTGACTCAGAATATTGAACTTGGACTTAAACATTGAACTTTGACGACTTCGATGAATGTTTCTTTGTTTATTTTCATTTTATTTTGAATGAACTTGGATTATTAAATTGTTTAGGATTGACTTTTGGTTAATTTATAAATACTTATATCATATCATTTATTTATAATCTCAGGTACATTATGACAACTCAACTGAAATTTGTTGGAAAGTACCGTGATCGATGTTAATCTTCGGAAAACAAAATGTAGTTTTGCAATAAACTAATTAATGGTGGTGGTGCGACACGTTTGAAAGAACATCTGACAAGAGTGGACGACGACGTATTAACACGTCTAATTGTCCCTGATGAAGTTAACAACTTAAACGATCACATATCGTTCAAAAGAGAAATGAACGAAACAAAAGAAAACTAGACAAGCAACGCTTATAAGAGGAATTGATGAGCAGATTTCAATAGGTATCAGACAATGAAAATGAAGATGATGAAGAATTTCAACGTGTCATGCAGTAGTGCAGAAATGCGTTTAGAGACGAAGAGATGGACAGATCTCATGCCGTTGGACGATCAGGTGGTTGTTCAAGTCAAACAGAGTGCAACGTACGTGGAAAATCTACCATAGCAAATGATGATTTTGACACTCATGCCGTTGGACGATTTGACTCATATATGCAATAATGCAAAAACGAGGAGGTGTAACTCAACCTTCTATTAAATCTGCAATAAAAGGTGTTAAAGATGTTAAAAATCATATAGGTCGAGCAATTTCTAAGTTCTTTTTTAAACCATATTCCACATAATATTGCTAATAGTCCATATTATACAACAATGGTTGCTGCGATTGCAGAATGCGTTGGTGGAATTGATCCACCCACTACTAATGAAATATCACATTCATACATTGAAATGGAAATAAAAGAAGTTGGATAATATATTAAAACATTACACAATTTCTAGAATGTATGTGATGGTTGAAGTACACAGAATGGACGAAACATAATAAATTTTCTCGTGTACTCTAACCATGAAATGATATTTATCAAATCTATGGATGTCAAAGATGAATTCCAAAAAGGAGAATATATTTATGGAATAATGAATGATGTTGAGACAATTGATGAAAATAGCGGAGCAAACTACAAACTGCCGGTTAATTGTTGATGCAGAAAATAAGACATTTATATCGACACCATGTGCAACACACGACATTGATTTGATTTGGAAGATAGTTCCAAAGAGCCAGAGGTAACAATTGTTACCACAAATTGTTAATTAATAACGACATTTATATACAATCATGGTTACTTTTCATCATGAGAAAAGAGACTAACAATAAAAAATTGATTAAACAGGAAGTGACACGGTTTGCGACACATTTCATCACACTAGACTCTATTCACAAATGTAAAGATGATTTGAGATGAATGATTGCTTCGAAAGAGTGAACATCAAAAGTCCTGGACTCGATACTAAAGACAAAATAACAAATATTGTCTTTACATTGATTTACAACTATTTTTGGACAGGCGCCACTTTCATCATCCCTGTTTTTGAGCCACGAGTGGAGGTTTTACGAACGTGGAATAGCGACTACAAAGCAAATTTGGATATCTTTACGATGCGATGGATCAAGCAAAAAATTGGTTAGAAAAAATGTTGGTGGAAGGTAATGCCAAAAATGGTGTGATATAATAGACAAGATGGGAAAGTCAATTACATCGACCTCTTCACACGGCAGGTAATTTATTTTATCTTATCATCATACTAAAAGTCAAACACATAACATTTAAATAATATGTTACATTTTTTCCATATAGGTTATTTACTTATCCTATCATTCAATATAGAATGAAACAAACGATCGAGAAGTATTAAATAAATTTAATAACGTTGTTGAAGGATGATGTCGGATATTGTAATATAAATTGAAATTGAAAAGGAGATAAAACTAACATATATAATACTTATGACAAAGATTTAACGTTTAGAACATTCAATGTTTAACTTATACATCAATGGGTACAAAGATATAGAATGAAAATTGGTGGATTTGGTTCTGCTAAAGCAAATACAGCCGTAAAAACATGTCTTCCTGCTCAATGGTGGTCAATAATAGGATGTTTCAAATTTAACACGTTTAGCAATGCATATTTTAAGCCATACAGTTTCATTTTCAACGATCCGTACAAAATTACAGAATAGAATAAAAATGAAAAATCTTGAAAAATTGGTTTCTGTGGATTACAACATGAGATTAAGAGCGAAGGATTCAAGACATCGCGAGACTGAAAATCAGTTGATCGATTTGAACTATATATTCCATTAAGAGGATCCATTAGAAGAGTAGACTACTGAAGTTGAACCACCATTATTGGACAATGATTCTTGAATAACCAATATATTAAATGACGTGGTTGCTACCATCGATGGTATACCCGCACGAGCAATAAGGAGTCAAAGCAATAAAAATAGCAGCAGCTCGTCAAATGATGATCATGATAATGCTGGTGGAAGTGGTGTGAGTTTAACAAGTAATTATGGTATTGGTACAAGTGATGGTGGTGAATTATGTAAACCAACTCAAACATATTCAAGAAGAAGAGGTGTGATCAGCTTTGTTAACCGAAGAAATAGTAATTTAAATATTGAATAAGAATATCAATGCGATAATTAGCACCAAGATCCATATACTTCAAATGATCCATCATCAAACTATAGGCATTCTACTTTTGATTATACAGGTGGTAACTCATATTATGGAACAAACGAAACATACAGTGATATCTCGAGTGATCAAAATAGTCAAGCTACGTATATAAAAAATGATGAATCATTACCATTTGATAACATGATGGCGATATTTATGGGTCAAGGGCAAATGCAATACGGTTATCCATCATATTGTACAACACAAGATGATGAAAATTATGAAAACAATCCATATGTAGCTTTAAGAAATAGTTTTTGGATGTAATAATGTTGTATTATCCTTTTGTAGACTTCATTTCTATGTGGATTTGCTTCGTTTATCCTTACTTTTCATTAAAAATACAGAAATCCGATATAGGACCCAAAAAAAATCGGAAATTTCAAAATTGACCAAATCAATAAAATTTTAAATGACTGAAACCGAGTTCTTGAACCTTGATATAAACACACATGGATGTATATGTGTGCATACACACATATGTATGTATATGTTTGTATTTGTGTATGTATATGTTTGTATGTGTGTACGTATTTATATATGTGTGTGTGGGCATGCAAAAGTGTTGTTAATATGCAAGATGTCTTCTGTTGATGATGTTTATTTCAGTGGCCAAACGAACAAATATTTTTGCACAATACTTATTCATGTATAGCTACAAAAAGTGAAACATGTTGATACTTTTATGTTGGATAAAGTGGGATTTGGTAAGAGAAAACTAATTATTAATGTTCCACCTTATAAATTAATATTTTGATCGATTAGTGTATGTACTCTTATCCAAATTTGGATCACGTTTTTACAAACCAACATTTGCTATTGATTGCAAAAGTTTTTATTTATTATGAACATTTTATTCTGGTGGTAATGCAATATATAGTGGGAGGCTTTTAACTTTAAGGTGATTCTTTTGATAAAGATGCTCCTAAATCTGAAAGAGAAATAGATTTTGTTTTCTTTGTCAGTTTATGGTGAAATGAAAATTATTATTTAGATCCAAGGCAATAGTTAAGCATAGACCCGTCAAATGGGTTGGGTTGGGTCAAAATAGGTTGGGTCGAGTTTGACCCAAGCCATTTATGATCTGTTCGTCTTGACTCATTTATGACCCAACCCATTTAATAAGCGGGTTACCCATTTGAAGATTTAAATTTGATTTAACAAATAAAAAATAAATATAAAATAATTCTAATTCTAATTTTTACGTTTTGGATGTCGATAAAAATCAAAATTTAACATTTTAATTCTAATTTTCATCAAAATTCAAATATGAGGATATGGTAGCCTGTTATTTTCTAAATGCATCTGTTAGTCTTGTTCGTAATTTAGGTTTTGAACTACAGTGTCCGTTAATCATATGAAGTAACAGAGTGTTTCATATTGTCCGTAATTTAGGTGGGAGTTAATCGATCGAAGTCTCGCGTGATTTTGAGTTAGTATGAAGAAGTTATTGCAGTCTGAACAAAAATATAGCGGCTTCTGCACTAGGCGGAGTTCAAATATGTGGATGTGGTAGTATCTTATTTTCTAAGAATAACTGTCAGTCTCCATGAAGAACTACAGTGTGCATTAATAATATAAAGTATTCAAGTGTTCCATGTCCGTAATTTAGATGGAAGTTAATTGGTCGAAGTCTCGCCTAATTCCGAGTTAGTATGAAGCAGTTATTGCAGTCTGAACAAAAAAATAGTTGTTTCTGGACTAGGCGGAGTTCAGATTATATACGGAGATGTGACAGCCTGTTATTTTCTAAGTACAACCGTCAGTCCCCATGGAGAACTACAATATGCGTTCACAAGATGAAGTATCTGAGAGTTTCATATTGTCTGTAATTTAGGTGGGAGTTCATTAGTTGAAGTCTCATCTGATTTCGAGTTAGTATGAAGAAATTATTGTAGTCTAAACAAAAAAAAAGCTGCTTCTACACTAGGTAGGTGGAGTTCAAATATGGGGATGTGACAGCCTGTTATCTTCTAAGTACAACCGTCAGTCATCATGAAAAACTACAATGTGTTTAAAATTCTTATTTTCAAAATTTATATTTTCAAATTTTAAGTTTTTAATAAATGGGTAAATGAGTTACCCATTTATAACCCCTTTAAAAATGGATCAACCCAACATATAACCCATTTATTAAAATTTATAAATGAGTTGACCATACCCATTTATAAGTATGGTAAATGAGTTGAGTTAACGAGTTCAGTCATATTTTGACAGGTCTAGTTAAGCATACATTATTTTTAAACTTGGTTTATTTCACACTATATCACCGCAATAAAACTGGCTTCTTTTAAACTTCTTTGTTCTTGTTGTTTACGCGAACTCGGCAAAGTATATAAACGATTTAATGACCTCATCTAACTATTTTCTAGGTTTAACGACTCCACTAACAAGGACTAAGCAACAAGGATTAAGCAAGTAATTGTGGCCAAATCGTGTCAGGATGTTGACGTCAAAAAATATATTATGGGGCTGATGATAACTGTGAACAAAGTAGAAAAAGAGCAATAAGTTCACATGAAATGAGTATTTCACCATCCAAACACAAATTCTAAATTTTTTGGTGAATTTACAACAAAGAAACAGAAAATGGAGTCGGATGTAGATGTTCGGACAAGTTATATTGTTGTATATCCATCTAAGGAAACAAGTGTGTAGAAGCATGCAATGAGATGCCAATCCATTTTTCAGCGATTCTACCATGCCAGCAGAATCAGGATGCAAACAATGGTAAATTTTGTGATAAATTGTCACCATTAAAATGCTCCTTTTGACTTAATTTATTAAGGTAACTTGTAAATCCAAGTTGCAAGTCTCCATTTAGTTATTTGTGTATTATATGTACAAGCATACATTTATTCTACCATGTCCTAAATCATGTTCTTGTGCTTAATATCATTTATAGCCATCGGTTTTGTTAAGTTTGTAATATATCCTCAGTGTAGGCCTTCAACATAGTTTAATTCAAGCCAGTTCTTCGTCAAGGTGCAAACCAGTGTTGGAAGCAAATTTTTACCTTTTAGAATAATTTTATTAGGGTAACTTGAAGTTGCAAGTCTCCATTTAGTTATTTGTGTATTATGTATATGAGTATACCTTATACTACCATGTTTTAAATCATGTTCTTGTGCTTAGTACAGTTTAAGCCATCATTTTTGTTAAGTTTGTAATATATCCTCAATACAGGCTTTCAACATAATTTAATTCAAGCCAGTTCTTCGTCAGGGTGCAAAACAGTGTCGGAAGGAAATGATATACACCATTAGCCACTCAGAGTACAACCCCTCCTTTTGATGCGATTAGTGAAAAACAGGTTGCTGCAGATACCTCATTCAGGAATGGTGAGGCATCTGAGATTAATACTTCCAGAAAAACATCTTCTGCTACTCTAGCCTTTTCCAATGGAGTGGATGTTAAACTTCTTCTAAGCATAAATCATAATATTTTCATGCCAAGACTAGACCTAGTTATTAAAGCAACGGAGGAAAAATACCTTAAATGCTACATGCTTTCAGATCCTGATATTCCTCTCAAGAAAATCTTGTGATATGTGCCAATATGCATCAGAATCAAGTCCTGAAACTATCAATTCTGTGCAAGAAAATGTTGTTAAGCTTTCATGCAATGAGTCGCGGTTCTCATAGTTTGCAAGTACTTGAAGACTATATAAAACCTCGTTATGATCAAGATGATGTTAGTAAAGGTAAAGAGAGGGTTAAAATATCCTTTCAAAATGAGGCAGCAATGAAAAAGATCCTCCCCATTTTACTGTATACCTAGAAGCATCGTGTTTCAGAATATATATGTTAATTTCTCATTAGCTAGAGTTGATGATGAGGATTGTTGCTTTAGTTGTTTTGGCGATTGTGTAAGTTTGCATATGTAACTGGAGGGAAGTTTGCATCTACAACCGATGGCTTACAAAAACCTTCTTTTCTAGATGGATGCATGTCTACTAATAGTAAGCCATAAAAGCATCACGATGCGTATTTCAAGACTGCCCTTCATACCATTCTAAAAGAAGCAGCATTTCAAATAAGTGCAAGGGGCATATTGTTTGAAAATTTATCAAAGAATGTTGGAAGATGCAACGATCTGACTTTTCGACTCTTGATTGTCGACACTAAATACATCCACGTTATTTGTATGCCGATCATCCAAGTGCTGGAAAGACATAAAGCTATGGTGGAAGAAAGAACACAACATCTGAATGTCATTGGTGGAACGGTAATATATTATATCAAATGAATAGTACAAAGGGTTAGAATACAAAAATTTCAAAGTTACAAACCTAAGTACTATCATCAGCCTGGACAGTTACAACTGTTTATCCTCAGAATACTGTTATATACAATATAATAATGCAGTAGAAATAAAAATACTACGGTAGATATTCATCCAGCTTCTCCCCAAAAGCTCCAAAGCGTCCATAGCTAAATCTGGAAATATACACGGAACTGATCCGAACAATATAAGAAAATAACATCCAGATCGGCCTGGTAAACCAGCGTGTGACACTCAAGAAATATGTGAGACATATAACATCTTTTGAGACTGCATGAAGTACCATAACAGTCATCCCCTCAAACGAGCCAACCATCTATTAAATACATATCCTAATACAATAGATAATTTCTAGGGAGTAGAACATAGATCAGAAAATAGCTGTTAAGCGTACGACACAACAATGATAGGTATACAATCAATACCGCTGATGTGCATTCGTGTATGGATTTT
Source organism: Allium cepa (assembly GCA_030765085.1). Taxonomy (NCBI): domain Eukaryota; kingdom Viridiplantae; phylum Streptophyta; class Magnoliopsida; order Asparagales; family Amaryllidaceae; genus Allium; species Allium cepa. The sequence continues at coordinate 91,031,923 of CM060928.1, forward strand.
TCCACGGATATCTCTTCGGTTAGCCAAATTCAAACTCCATGACAAGGATCAGAAACTTACCTTCGAGCATCGTATATCTCTACATAGAATACACTATAAGGTAAACACAACTAGTCCAACGATGAACCGCATGGCGCCAAGTATCAACAACTTTCGTGCGCAACATATCGATAAACACACTCTAGATCTGAAGTTGATATACCCTTATGGGTAAGCTAAACCCAAGACTACTCCGTTTTTAGTCATTTTTGCTGTCAAGGCTGTGTTAGGCATTTTTCACATGAGTCTTCATCACTCGAGTAGCACACGAATCCCCAAATGGATTCTATCATCTCGAACAAATCACGAATCACTACATGGATTCGAGCATCTTGAATAAGTCTCGAAAATCCACATATATTCACACATAAGTCCTCTGATGAATGCTAATGTTGTCCTCTCTTTTAGAATACTCCTCAAAGTATATAGTCGCACACGATAGCATCGTTTGAAATGTTAATGCTAACATCTTCCTAGGACTTAACCTTAGGACAGACAGTTCAACTCTATAATATTCCACTTCTCAACCGCTTATAAAATATAGAACTCGTATAATAGTTTTGAAGTGATATTTGATAAGTACAACCATCGTTTTAAATCTTCTATATATCGCCCGAGATCTCCACCGAGATCTCCTTTTCACACTTAAACGAGACGAGATATCAAAACTACTCCATACGTCCCTCAACACTCATCTTGTCCGAGATATTCAAATCTCACCCGATATATGGATCAAAATCTCAATTCGAGATCTCACCCGAAATTATACATTTTTTTATTTTTCATAATATTTTTTGTTTTCATATTGATTCAAAAGAAACTACTCAATCCAATTATAATTTACTAACTTCTTGAACATATTTTTCACTTTTTATCTTATTGAGTCATAGCGAAGGTTTCACTTCTTTATTATGTTCAAATAAAAAGATATTATTTAATCATTACCAAATTAATTAAGCTAATCAAGCTACCACTCTTATAAATTGTTTTTTTCATGTAAATCAAGTATGTAACCATTTTTATTTTTACTAAAAAAGTAATAACCGTTAAATAATTTTTTGACACATCAATTTTAGACACATAAATACATACGAGATATTCTCGAGATGAATTATAAGATCGAGATGTACACTCGATATGTATTCATCTCATCTGAGATCTCCCCTGATACGAGATAACTCATGTAAAAATTCCGAGATGAAACATGATCGAAATCCGATATTTAAAACCTTGAGTAAAACACTTACCGATCCCGATCTCTTCAAAACCAATTTGATGAATTTTGGGTAAACTCAATTTTGGTTCTTTCAGAAGTCTGCGAAAGCTAGAGACATTTTGTACCAATGCTCCTCCTCTAGAGGTTCTCATTGGTATGAAATCGCGAAGTTTTTGTTATTTTGTAAGTCATATTTGGTCAAGTTCGATAGTCTACTAATCGACTATATAGTCAAAAAAATTGCTTATACAAATCAATATTCTTATACTTAACTCGTTTCTGACATTCCAACTTAAGTATTCTTCATCCAAGAGTGAAGTCAGGTAAGAGCACTGGTTGATATCAAAGCTTTACTTAAGCACTTCATTCTTGAATCACATAAATAGACAAGTCTACCTCAACGGCTTTTAGGTTTAAGTATAGTATCAATGATTTCCATAAAAAAGTAAGTAGTTAACATGATTAACACGTTTCCGACATTCCCGACTTAACCATTCCTCGATCAAGAGGGACATCGGTAGGTTAGAGCTCTATTGTTTGTATCCCTACTCGAATATTAATCTTAACTTTCACAAATACAACAAATACAATTATTTACCTTTCAAACAAGTAATTTAAACCATTAATCGTTTAGCCATTAAGCAATTCTTAATCCCCGTTTGAACCTTTGGTTTTACTTTTAAAACGCTTTAGAGATGATGTACATATGCATAGTAGTTTTATTTATAAAACTAAATATTTAATAAAGCACTTTAAAAGATAACGTTACATTAAATTTTTATACTTTAATAAAATAATATTCTTTTAAAAACTATATATACTTAAAATGCTTTTAAAATACTTAAAAATGCTTATAATAGGTTTTAAAACATTTACTCGGTTATTTCTTGACAATAACAAGTTTATAAAATCTTTTAAAACTTGAAAAAACACTTCCTTGTATTTTAAAGTAGATTCTCTTCTTAAAAATTCACAACTAATTCTTAAAAAATTATAAGAATCTAAAACCACTTTTAAAATACGCTAATAAGAGTTAGCAAATACTTAAATTTAAATATCTTTTCAAACCTTTAAAGTTTAACAATCAAGGCTAAAGTGGCAGTTTTGCACAAGTGAAATTTTGGCCACTTTTCGGGTTATTTGATTTTTTACCGTCTAAACTTTTTATGCAAGCATGCATACATATAATACATAATAAATAAGGCGAGAAACATCTGAGGATCTCTTTACAAAGTTTCATAAAAATAGCAAAAAACAAGACAATTCCGAAGTGCATCCTCGACAACTATCGCTATAAGTGCACTTTCAGATTTAGGTTCAATCTGAACCAAAGTTGAAGTAACATATGTGCTTTGTTTCAAAGCATTGCTATAGGTTATACAAGTCTATTCAAGTCCGTCCATATGGATTACATATGTCATTTGCATACAAAGCAAGAATCAAAACCAATATTTCAACTTATGTCAATATCAATTCAACAACTTAAACACAGTCAAACTCAAACATACATGAGTTATATTTTCATTCAAAGTGGTGAGTTACCTCACCTTTGACCAAACAAACAAGTAAGCCCAAGCCAATCAAGTCCAATCTCAAACTTGCAACAATCTTTTTCCTCCCTTCTTTCATTTTGCACTTGCATTTTGCCTCCACCTCCTATAAAGATCTCATGGTCTTCTTGGATAAGGGGAGAATGGCTTCACTTCTTCAAGATCTAATTAGCTAGGAGTTGTAATGTTGTCTCAAGGCTCCACTCCAAATTTGAGTTGATTTTTGATGAGTTTTGCAATTATTTCATTTAGAAATTTTGAGAAGAAGAAGACATGAAAGAAAGCTTGGTTTTTGCTTTGTGAATTAGTATCAAGGGTATTTCTCTCCTTTTATAGGCTTCAAATGGTGCTTTTTAGCCTTGTTCTCACTCTCATTCCATGTCATGGAAGACTTACGTCTCCACCTGCTCCATCACTTCTCCTTTACATCACTTCCTTTAGCAAAATACTTCTATATCCTTAACATTAAAAATATCACTTATGCACTTGGAAACTTCTAAAATGTTCTGTTTACTTTATGAAGAGAAGTGTTAATTAGTTGCTAATGTGTTCATTTGATCATTAGACAAGTATATAAAAGTTTGAACAACTTATATTGATCGAAAAGCTATGTATCGATAAATCAATTTTTAGTCACGTTATCGATTTTTCTTCGAAGAATATATTTTTGTAAACAAATTTCAAGAACAAGTTTTTTATCATTATTTTTAATTAAATGACGTTTAACATGATTATAAATCACATTTATAACACTTAACTATATTTCAAAACGTTTTTGATATTCGAAGACGAAGTGTTTGAATTTCAGGTTCGCTACAGATCAAGTGTGGTTGCCGTAAACAATGTACAAATCAAGTTGTGTAGGGTAAGATCCATAAATTTAATGTTGTTAATATTAAATTGATTAAAAATGAATTTTTAATAGAATGATGATTTGGGTGTTGTATTCACAATCTTTGCGTAGATCTTTTCGAACCAATCAATTTGAATAATGAATTTGCTACATTAGGAGTCATCGTTTATAAGATATTGATTTTCTATGTCTAAATGCATTGCACCACTGACGAATGATTTTCAATGTACGTACTAGTTTTAAAATAAAATTTTGGTTAATGCAGTTGGTGAAAAAGTTAAATTTATTTGGAGAGATTAATGTTTGTTTTTCCCACCCTGTTACTTTCAACAAAAAAATTTTTACATAACTTTTTTTAACCACCACGTTTATTCCAAAATTACCCCTCTTTCTTGTATACTATACTTTCTTCTTTCTATTTCTTTTTACTGCTTCTTTTCTTAAAAAAAAGCTTCACAAAACCCTTGCAATGGAGAGAGGCTAACTTGGGGAGAGAAGATCCAAGCAACAACACTGTAATTCTCCAGTCTCTTCTTTAATTAGCAATTAAGTTTTGATTTTTATTTTTTTTAGTTGTTCGATCTAAACCTTAAGTAGTCTAGGAAAGGTGAAAAGAGACAGTTTATTGTTGGATAACAACTTAACTCCTCCATGAAAATTTCAATCTCTTTCAAAGTTTCAACCCGAAAGATGTTAGGAGAAACAAATATCTGATTATTTACTAGAGGATAAAAATGGAATTAAAATTTTAATATTATAAATGAGTGAAAATCTAGTACATGGGTGTTAATAGACACTTTTTTTAGAAAGCTAACAAAAAGAATATAGGAGAGGAATATAGAGAAAAGGTAAAATGAATATACATGTATATATTTACATATATTTGTATAAGAATATATATATATATATATATATATATATAATGCAAGAAAATATAAGAAAATATAAATTTGATGACTATGCGAAAATTTAAATTGTATGAATTATGGATACGTAAAAATATGTTTTTTAGGTCCATAAATATACATACATTCGGTGCGATGAATTTATTCCGTATATCCTAATGGTTGAATATATGTATGTATTTATGTAATTGGTTGCATATTAATATTCTACATCGTGCGAAATTAATTGCGTAAATTAGTAATTAATTGCGCATTGAATGTCAATCAATCTTTTTATTTCTGGAGTTATTCCCGTAGATTTGAAATCAATTTTCTATGTTAAAATGAATTTTTTTAATAAATATTCATAATTAATCTTTTTACATGATACGTTTAATTTTTCTCTAGCCATCATCCCATCTTATAAATAAAGATGGTTGAGAGGAGAGAATTAAATTTTAGGAAGAAACCATTAAGAGTTTTTCCAAAATCTTCATTCCTTCCTTAAGTCAAAAGTATAACCTCTATTAAAAAAAAACAATAATTGAATCAAAGGAACAGGGGCTAGAGACTCATATAACAATGTGTACAGAAGTACCGTTCTTTTCGCGGACTGGGCGGTTAAAGTTCACGTCCGCGTCGGACGTGTCTGAAGCGTTCGAAGTGCGGGGACCCTTCTCTATGCCACTTTCGTTTGCCCCTTTATCTTTTCTTCCCTATTTTACGCCTCGTGCTCCTTCTCCATTCCCCTTTCGTGTGTAAAAAAGAACACATTCCCATTTCACGAATCAACCCCTTTCTCGTACCCATTTCGTTTGTCCCTTTTGGTTCAAAAAGAGCACACCCTTAATGTAAGTGCTTATGTATCATTTATTAGATTCTTTGATTCATATTAATATAAACGAGATTTATTGTTTTAAATGAAGATTTTTTAAATGTAAATGATGTTTTAAAATCTGATAATAGATGAAATTTGTTATTTGGTTTTGTTTGACATGAGATCTATGTAATTCAATTGAGATTATTGTTGGATTTACATTATTGCTTTTGGGTGGAGTTTGAGCTTTTATGCCTTAAACAAGAGATTTTTATATGAACAATGTTTTGGTAATTTCATATACGAAATTTATCGTTGAACAATGTTTTCATTGATTTTAAATTTGATGTTTTCTTATTGAATCTTGTTTAAAAATATTAAACAGATATTCATTAATGAAAAATTTATATTTGTTGATATATGCCAAGTTCTATTGATGAATGTTTTGTTGTTGCAATATTAGGATATGCTGTGTCTTGATTTGATCATTTACTGTTAGTTGTTGTATTATTGAGTGATGAGCGTATAATTGTAATTTATTGTTGATTTGAAATGGAATTGATTAACTAATTGAAAATGAGTTATGAGGGATATTTGTAAATAACAGTGATGTGTCAAATTTTATTTAAATTAACGCGAGAAATTTAATAATGTTATTATTTATGAAATTCCCCAAAAATTCATAAATAAGCACGAAAATTCTATTTTTAATTTAAACTGGGAAGTTTATTACTATTTATAAAACAAGGTAAGATTTCATAAATAATAATGTGATTTTTGTAAAAATTGTATTGTTTTAAGTAAATGACGATATAATTGGTTTTACGGTGTTTATAGAAAAATATATATTATTATTATCGTTTGGGAAATAATATAAAAGATATTTTTGGAATAATAATCCTAATAAGTATATGTTTCCAAATGAATTTTGGGTTAACTTATTACAATTTTGAGACAAATAGCAATAAAATGTGTTTCGAAGTTTAATATAGAATATTGTTATTTTTTTAGACAAATTTGTTTTGAAAAATACCAATGTGGTATTAGTATGTATTTTTATTGATGTAAAATAATATTATTGTTTTGAAAAGTAATTTAATGTAAATTACCGTCTTAATTAAAATACGATGTTTTAAGATATTTGAGAAAAAAATAAGTGTAGTTAAAGGATTTTTGAAGTATAACATCGGTTTTGAAAAAAAGTGTTATTGTTTTGAGATGTAATAAATAAAGGTGTTTTTATAATAAACAAATAATGAATTGGTTTTATATGTAAGATAGAATAATTGCTATAAATATAATGTTTTGGATGAATGAGATATGTGATTAATTATTGATTTGGATTATCACATGTTTTATGACGATGAAATCACATTTGGATGCGTGTGCAATATTTTGTCATTACTACTACTTGTGCGTAGTTAATTATGGTTTTATTGTATTATGTTTGTGTTACTAATATAGTGGATGGGTACACAATTGATGGGTTAATGTTTATGTTACTAATACAATGGGTTAGTGCACATTTGATGATTTGGTGGTTGTGTTACTAACATAGTGGGTTAGTACATTATTGTTTGATTTATACTCGCGTTGATGATGTATACGTGAGTATATTTGTTGATATTGGTTCGTTTGATTTTGTATTGAAATGGAGTGTTGTTAAACTTGTATGGTGTTTACTGGCCGTGTATTGTCATTATTGATGTTTCATATTTATAATGATTGATTTTGATGACTTAGTACGAGTAGTGTTTTCTACTTGCATTGGTTGCATAAATGTTAAGGTTGTTTAATGTTAATAAGTATTTGGATGTTGGAGAAGAGTAGAATACAGAACTACGTGGGCTTGATCCTGAAGGGGTACGTAGGCAATCTTTTTCTATACAATAGCCACTGGATCTCTTAGGTTCGGTTGGTTATATAGAAACTGACACAGTCCAAATATAGTTGAACATTATTTTTCCTTTTTAAGGTTTACAGGTGATAGCAAAGGAAAAGAAGAAGCCCGGTTCTGTACCTTGCTTACAGGTTGTTTACTTCGATTATTTCCTTGTATTATTGTTGTATTATTTTATAAATAGTAATCGATGCATAAATGGATAGATATGTTCAATTTATTGTATCGATGATATATGTATTCATTGTTGAGATATATGTTTGTTTTTATTTAAATTCCACTGTGAGATTTTCCGTTTTATGCATTGATTTAGATTTTTTGCTTATGTAACAAACGATCTACTGTTTTTGATACCCGAGATTAGCATGCAAGTGTGTCTTTGAATGATGTTTATCACTAGTTTTGAATATTAGAAGTAATGGGACGTTTCATTCAGCATGACATAAGTCGAAGACTCTAGGTCAGATAATGTTAAATGACTTCTGAGTGGAGGACTATCCCCAAATTACAACTTTATTTAACTTGTATACCTTAATTAATATATTGGTACAAGATGATGTTAGTGCACTTGCTTTAAATCAATTTTCTACAGTGTTGTCAAATTTTCATGTATTGTGGAATATGAGCATTTTAAACTAACTAAATATGGGCAAGAAGCTAGAGAAAGTGTGCAATATGTAGAAGCCGTGGTATAGCGTACTGAGAGTAAAATATCATTTAAGTTGGATGTTGGTACAGGCATTAATATAATAGCATGTTCTAACCATTTTCTATTTATATTAGGCTTTCTTTACTCCTGAAAGAAAAGGGTGGGATCTACGAACATTAGAAGAATTGCCAAGAGGTGCTTTTGTGTGTGAACATGTTGGAGAAAATTTGACTACTATGGTTGTGCAACATATGGTTTAAATGCTTCTCGGTAAGTTTAGTTTAGGGGTGTGTTTGTGTGTGTGAAAGTGGGTGTGTGTATCTATGTGTGTGTGTGGGTGTGGAAACCAAATATTCAACTTCCTATAAAAACAGAATATACGTATCAACTAATTTTCAAGGAGAAGTGATGATGATCCAAACGTATGGTTGCAGGTTACTTTAATCTTAATGCACAACTTTAAATATAACTTAAAAATTAATTGATTACTTGATTCAAATACAAAAATCACAGGTGCAAACCTTCTATCCCTATGTTGTGGACTTAACCTTGCTTATTTTCTCTGTGCTTCATGTACAATATCCGATTTGAAATTTTGCACCAGTAACTTCTGTAACTTGCCAGCGCTTTTGTTTGATAAGTTATCTTTAATAATCATTGTATACCGTCACAATATTTTTGTTTATCCGCAGTCCACTAATTAGTCTTTAGTATTCTTTATATCTATGCATACTTTTTAAAAACCGTTCATTCTTACGTTTTACATTCACCAAATTCGGTATTCTATTTACTTTACCTTTTGTTACCTGGTTCTATAATTTATATTTTTATTTAGCTTCAATAATTATTTTATTAACAACTATATGAACATTTTAAACTTGACTGTTAAGTTCATCATAATAAAATTTTCAGTGATATTTTCTTACATATGTGCATCACACGACGAAGTACTTATAAATAACTGTGTAGATATTCTATTTTTTGTCTGTAAGCAATATTTTTTGTTTGTCTCAAACCAAATCATCCGTGAAGGGAGCTGAATTAGATCAACGGATTTCCACACTTCTTTATAAAACATCTTATTTCTTAAAGCTTCAGTAGTCGAAATAGTAACGTGGAGGAGCATTATGTTGTTGATTGTCTTGCATCAATATTGAGAACCAAGGTTTTCAAAATAAGATTTAAATCGTAAATCGCAAAGTTTAAATTTTAAATCGAAACGTGATTTAAATCGTGAATCATAGAGTCAAATTATCCACATTTTAAGGTTTGTATGCACTTTGAAGTTGGTTTTGATGTTTGAATTTCTATGATTAAACTTAAAACTTAATCTACTCTTTAGTTCCATTTTTACTTTGTTTTAAAAACGTTATAACATGAATTGTGTATCTAAATATGTATAGTAAATATGTTAGTATGAGTTGGATGTGTTTTTTTATATTGTGGTTTTAAGTTACTAAGTTTGAATCGAAATGTAAGTAGAATCTTAAAGGAAGAAATCCGATCTGAATCGAGATTTAAATCGTAAGACTTAAATATTTTTGACAACAACGAGAACAAGTTACGTAAACAGTATACTATGCCTAGGCCCTTAAAGCTAATTTGAAATCCGTAATCTAACAAAAAATAAAACTTAATTGAAATAAAAGTACTCACAATCTTGATACAGTTGGCAAGCAGACCTCATTAATTAATAACTCTTAAGGCAGACGTCATGACCTCATTCGATTGACTTTATGAGTTCTTAGTATTATTATTTTGATATTTCACAGGGCCTCTATGAATGGACTTTTCAAGGATCCAAAAAAAAGGGAAAAAAGAAAAGGAAAAAAACATCAAATCTTCTAATTTCATACTTCAAGAGTGTTTGTAAAGAGATCGTGAGTTTGTGCTGTATACAAGAAAATAAGCAAAATTTCCCCACAAAATGCAAACTAGCAATGAAGTCGTCAAATATTATCCAAGCTATGCAAGAACTGTGGGTGTTAAAGAAAGCTGTCCACCACTCCATTTGTTATACTCGTCCTTCTAATATTGTTATATCTTTTTAGATGTGTTGATGCAAATATGGTTGAGGTACCAGTAGAAATAGAGACTCCAGATCGCCGCTACTATCATGTAACAATTTTACACTTTAAAATCTATGCAGTATCTATGATAATTATTAAATGCAATATTATGTATATCCCCTCCATGCTTACATGCGGCTTGCTTTTTTTACTACCAGAGATGTAGAACCATATGAAGAACTAACATGGGTAAGCAGCACTATATGATTATTTCCATATATTTTGCTGACTAAAGTAACTGTTCACTACCAATCTGCATTTACGCGTGATTTTGTTATTTGCATGTGTTGATCTGCTTCCATGATTGATGTGGCGAAATACTCTTTGGATGCTGACATTAGTTATTGTTTCTGTACTTAATTTGCGAATGTAACGACATGCTCGACTTGTCTTTCCAGTGACACAATTCATCATTGTTGGTTATTTAAGTCCTAAGTCACGGCAGGTTAAGTAGATAATTTATTCACAATGTTCCTCACTATGTTAGTGTATTTAATGTGAAGAACTATTCTAACATAAGAGGCTGTGCTCGAGTCTCAAATCTGCCAGTAATGGAAGCATATTCGTTTAACTCAATTAACACCCAACCCAACCTTTTTGTGGTAGGTTAATTGATATTTACTTAATGCTTGTTGCTATTTTGTTGAAAACATGCAATAATCAAATTTCTAACATTTTGTTTTCTACATTTTGAGCTTAAGATGTAAATTAAATCTTAGATCTAGCAGATTAAAAGATGAAATCATTCTTACTTTGCAGTATTCTAGTATATAAACCATTTGGAAATTGGTAAAAAAAAGGCTGTGGTTTATTTCTCACCTAAAAACAATTTATGTTAAATTATATGATTATGATGTGTGCTGTTTCTTTTATTAATTTAAACTTTATATTTCAGAAAATTATCTATGATACTGTAGATTTCTTCTCTAATTTCTGTGCTTTATTCGCATTTGGTTTTGCTCAACTTTCATTGACATATCATAGGCTTGTTTTATAGCTTAATATCAAAAACAACATACGCTTGTTCTGTGGCTCAGTGTGTTTGATAATCACCTTTGTGTTTCTTAAACAGTGCTTGGTTTATGGTTCATAAATAAAAAACTAATTTCTGTATAACTCTATAAAATATTATACATTCATTATTATCAACGTTTCCTTTGGTCTTCCTTTTTGCACATAAAATAAATAAATCGAACATATGGTAAAAAAACGGAGTATCACAGATCTACAACATCTTACTTTGTAGCTTTGGGTTAATATTATAACAAAACATCATGGTCATTTAGTGTTCGTAGGATACTATTCATAGATCAAGCACAGCATAATGCATATTTTCATCTTTCTTGTCGTGTAAATCAGATGGCTAATGGGGTGCTGTACTATTTGGAGAGCCACATGCAAGTGTGTGTAATAAACTTGATTACACGAACTCAAACAAGAAACCATTGCTTTAATCCATACTTGACAAAAAAGCAAGTTGCTCCACTGTTGATCAACATATATAACTCTCAAAATATGGGGAAAGCATAAAGTTGAAGTTCTGATTGTTTCATAAACGTGCTTTTACCAAGTAGTAACATAACTTAAAAGTATTCTAAACACACACACACACACACACACATTTTCCCACTTCTAGTGTCTACGTATTGCTTGGACTCTTGCAGTACAGTGGTTCTACTTGCAGTTGTGGGGTAAAAGGTCAAAGGTGTAACCATGCACTTTTTCATTTACCAAAGAATATGAATAATAGTTTGCACAAAAATAGTTCATTTCCAAGGACATTGTATGATGCTCGCTCTATTTGCATTAATATTTTTGAATTTCAGAATTGTGGGATTGATTTTGATGGTGTAGATCGGCCAATCAAAGCATATAAATGTTGTTGTGAAAGCAAGTTCTGCAGAGATACAAAATTGTCAAGTAAGTTCTAAGTTCTATAATATTAATTATATGGGATGTGGCTCACGTACTGAATCCATAATAATGCATGTAATAAAACGCAAAAAAGTTAACTATAGACCATAGTCTGATTTTAACAAATGAACATCCACATTATTTTATCGATAAATAATTTTTCCCTTGTAGCATAAATTATAATCATAAATTAAAATGTTATAACTTCTCCTTCATATAGCCTGTGAAATTATTGTTATTTGGCAGCCAATCTTATTTGTGTACGTTTAATGTATGTTGTCATTGTATATACCTATAAAGTGGTGATTGTATCTTATTAAAGTTTCATAGGTTCTCCCTCGTCAGTAATCTAAGTTTTCATGATAAATTTTACACACCTGCAAATAATTCTTCATAAAGTTGTATTCTACTGCAAAAGCTTTTATGAATTCATTTTACTCTTCCATATTATTCCAAGATTGGACTCACTATTATATTATTGCATCTAGTAAACAGCTCTTGATATATTTGTATGATTGTATCTAACTTCATTTATAGCAAAACAATATAAAGATTAATGGAAAAAGCAAGGAGACTTTTAACTGATGAACAATAAATATTATGGATAATGTAAGTAAAACAAATCTAAACAATTGTAATTTTTCTATCATGTGTTCTTCTGCTTATTACATATTGATATTGATCTATTTAATCCTGTTCATTTCTTCTGTTCACATAGTTTCTTGTGGTACCCTTGGCGACAGCCCAGGTCATGACTATGAAACATTATTATGTAAATAATGCGATCCACTACAAAAGCTTTGCTTATTCATTTCTCTCAAGACTAAACTAAGTATTATATCATGTCATCTAGTAAGCAACTCTTGATGTATTTGTACCTAACTTCAGCCATAGCAAAACTATATAAAGATTAATGAAAAAAAGGATATTTTTAAAGTAACATAAGATAAAGATTGTGAATGATGCAAGTAAACAAAACCTATCAATTCTAACATTTCTGTCATGTGTTCTCCATCTGCTTGTAACATAAGATTGTCGTTGATCTACTTAAGGTTTCCTTTTCATTTTTTCACTGAACAATTTGATTTTATAAAGCTTTAATAGTTTCAATTTATGCATATATCCTTTTTGCTATTGTTTTCTTCTATGGATTATTCTGCTAACATACAAATACTACATGGCCATCTGTGTCCGGATTTGAGATACCTCCCTCTATCATTAAACTTAAATTGCCCAGATCATCAAACAACCACAATTGTTTTGATCGAACAAGCTAACTAAATAATTGATGGGACGACTGAGATACCTTTTGTACCAAACAAGACATATTATGAAATTTTTTGATCAATAATGAATTCAAGACTATTTTACCTTTCCAGAAGTGGAGCATGGTGAACTGAATAAAAATTGTTCTAAAATACGAGGATCATTGTTTCCAGTTCCACTTACTATCGTTGAAGAAGAAGCTACTCCACTAAACAAGATACACGATGATATTAAGGGGTTTTCATCACATACAATACATGACGAAATTCAGGATACAACTTCAGATCGTTTACCATCTTCTGTTGAATCTGAAACTACCAAACTAAACAAAAGATATTCTGATGTTCCAAAATCAACATCAGATCTGAAAATAGCTTCAATTGAAGGGGAACCTAATGAGCAAAACGAAACGTGTAACACAAATTCAGGATTGACATCTGATATATTACCATCTATTGAAGATGAAGCATCATGACTTGGTAAAATGCTCGATGAAGTATCAGATGATTTGCCATCATCTGTTGCTGAAAAAGAAACTCGTGAACCGAAGAGAAAAAGTGGCGATATTTGTGATTCAACGTCAGTTTTAGCATTTGATACACTGGCTACCACTACAGCTCCATCCTCTATTCCTGCTGAAGGAACTCCTGAAATACATTCAAATAGGGATCCAAGTAAAGCATGTACTGCAAATCTGGGATTAAATACCGATTCAGTACCATCATCTATGGTTGAAGAGGAGCATGACAAACGGAACTAGTATATTTTCATTTGATAGCCCTGTTTATCACACTTATAGAAGTTCGAGAAACCGTAGTATCAAATGACGTAAACGAAACACATGTGGAAACTCCAGCAATCTCGCTACCTGCAACTGTAAATGAAACAGTTGCAGAAAGTGTAACTATCAGCATGGCTGTAGTAGAACCTATTGAACCACATGGATGTTCTACTGAAAATTTAAAACCAGAATCAATACCATTCAGTAAGGAGAATGAAATCTGGGATTAAATACCGATTCAGTATCATCATCTATGGTTGAAGAGGAGCATGACAAACGGAACTAGTATATTTTCATTTGATAGCCCTGTTTATCACACTTATAGAAGCTCGAGAAACCGTAGTATCAAATGAAGTAAATGAAACACATGTGGAAACTCCAGCAATCTCGCTACCTGCAACTGTAAATGAAACAGTTGCAGAAAGTGTAACTATCAGCATGGCTGTAGTAGAACCTATTGAACCACATGGATGTTCTACTGAAAATTTAAAACCAGAATCAATACCATTCAGTGAGGAGAATGAAATCATAACTTCTAAACTAATTGTTGATGTGGTACAAGAACATGCTGGCCCAAGTTCATGTCCTGTGGAACTGAAGGTGAAAATTCTCCATCTAATAATATAGCATTATTCCATGAAACTGAAAATACTATATTTTGGAACATGGCGAATGCCAGTGCTGAGAATTGTGAAGAATTAGCCGGACAGTCTCCTTTGCCCTCACTCCCATCTTCATCAGAAGACGTTATCGGTTCATCGAACTTACACAGTAGGAATCTGCACATTCAATAGCCAGTTATTGTGAATGAAAACTTGAACCTTGGTCATTCTAACGATTCATCTCATCCGTCTATTTTGTATCCATCACCTCCACTTGAAACAGTAGGCATATCAAGCTTACAGAGACCGGTATTGACTGAGGTTTTCAGTTATCTGCAACTTCATTACCTGAGAGAACCCAAACTGAATAAAATAATATGGGTACCAGTAGTGTTTTCCCTGCTTTTCAAATATTACCAATAACTTCGATAATTCATCCTCTAGCTCTTCATCCCGACCCACTTCAAAATGAAATCACAAGAATACATAAACATATTGAGATGAGAACGAAGGCACATGAGGAAAATAAGTTGAAAATTAAATTGGAATGCGAGCAAGAATTGGAAAAAGTGTGGAAGAAGTACGATGCACTTCTCAAGGAAGATGAATGTGGATTCGATAAAGATAGGAAAGTCATCGAGACGATAAATGGCAAATTAGTCATGAACCAATCATTAGCTGAGCAGCTTGGATGTCGGTTTTAGGGTAGGGAAAGGCCGAGGAGTTCAGGCGGCTGGTCTGTAGAGCCTACCCTGCAGTTTTATGATCGTCAAGTGCAGATGACACAGGCAAGTCCCACTGCTCTAGGACCTACCCACAGTTTCATCATCAAGTGCACATGACATGAGCAAGTCCCACTGCTGCAGGACCAGCTACCCCCCTGTTTCATCATCAAATGCATATGACACAGGCGTGTCCTACTGCTCTAGGACCTCCTATCCCACGTTTTCATCATCAAATGCACATGACACAGGCACATCCCATTGATCTAGGGCCTTCTTCCCTACGTCCTCCGGTTCCTCGTCTACTTTACCACTTCAGACCTCCGCCGACTCTTCCCTCAAATGCTTCACCCACTATGCTCAGACATGATTTTCTAATCCAGGGACTTGAACAGCAAATAGGTATCTGATTATTCAATAGATTCTCAATTACATGTCCTTTAACTCTATGTTTCTTGTTAGCTTACGAACTAACAGTGTAATTTAATATCTTGAACCTAAACACTAAAATTAACTTTTGGATACTGACGTGCAAAGTAACTAACATCCTTTTATATTGCACGACTAATTGTGATACTACTACATGATTACGGTAAGAAAATGACTGATGATTGTCTTTCTGTTTGATAAATGTTACCCAATGTGCTTTTTGTTTATTATACATTGTTGATGTTTTTTCAGTCTTCGTAACTATGTTTAGAAGTTTCAGCTTTATTTTGTAAAAGTGTGTGAATGCATTTGAACAAAGCGGTTGAATAGTTGTTGTGGTCTATCGAGACATTGTTATTTATCTGATTTACCATTCCTATTTCATTCTTATCAGTTTTAATTGCAACGTATCAAAACTTTTTAATGTTATGTGTGTGAGTTTGAGATGATGCCTCAATCATCAAACTAAATGTACCTATATCATCAAATTTCAATCGTTTAATTTTTCATTGAACAAATTAACTAAGTGATGGAGAACCAACGATTGAAATACCTGTTTACGTTGAACAAATTAACCAAGTAATTAATGGAGAACCAATGATCGAGATACCTGCTGTACCATTCTAGACATGTTATGATATTCTTTGATCGATGTTGAATTAAAGGCTATTTTACCTTTGCAGGATCGTCACTGCTGCCAGTACCACTTACTATTGTTAGAGAAGAAGCTACTCCTCCAAACAGAATACATGATGATATTATGAGGTCTTCATCAGATATAATACATTATGAAATTCAGGTTGACTGCGGATCATTTACCATCTTCTTTTGAATCTAAAACTGCTGAACTAAACAAAAGATGTTCCGAAGTACCGAAAACAACATCATATTTGATAGTAGCTTCCATTGAAGTGGAACCTAATGAGCAAAACAAAACACGTGACACAAGTTCAGGATTGGCATCAGGTATATTACCGTCTATTGAAGCTGAAGCTACAGAATTTGTCGATGAAGTTCCAAGATTGATTTAGACAATTTACCGTTATCTGTTATTGAAAAAGAATCTACTGAACCAAATAGAAATGGTGGTGATATTTGTGGTTCAACCACAGTTCCATCTTCTATGCCTGCGGAAGAAACTTCTGAAATATATTCAAATATCGATCCAAGTATAGCATGTACTGCAAACCTGGGTTTAAAAACCGATTCTGCGCCATCATCTATGGTTAAAAAAGAGCTCAGCGGGTCAAATGGAACAAGTATATTGTCATTTTATAGTCCTGACAGATCACTTATAGAAGCTCGAGAAATCATAGCATCAAATGAAGCAAATTAAACAAATGTGGAAACTCCAGCAAATGTGCTACCTGCAACTGAAAATGATACCATAGCTTCTGAGCCTGGTGTTGGTATGGTATAAGGACATGTTAACCCAAGTTCATGTCCTATGGGAATTTTAGATATCTCAATGGAGGAAACTAAAGTTGAAAATGCTCTATCAAATTATATAGCATCAGTCCATGAAACCTAAAATATTGTACTTTTTAAAAAGGTTCCTCTGGAAACTGCAGGTATATCAAACTCACAGAGACCTTCATCGTTGTCTGCAACTTTACTGCCTGAAAGAAGCCGAACTGAAGAAAATAATACAGGTAGCAGTAGTGTTTCCCCTGGTTTTCAAACATTACTGATAACTTCGATAATTCATCCTCTACCTCTCCATCCCGACCCACTTCAAAACGAAATCGTGAGAATGCATAAACATATTGAGATGGGAAAGAAGATGTGCGAGGATAAGAAAATGAAAATTCAAGTTGACTGCGAGCAAGAGTTGGAAAAAGTGCTGAAGAAGTACGATGCAGTTCTCAAGGTAGATGAACTTGTATTCGATAGAGATAGGAAGCTCCTCCAGACAATATGTAGAAAATTAGTCGCGAACCGAACCTTAGCCGAGCAGTTTGGATGTCTGTTTATGGGTAGATAAAGGCCGGAGAGTTCAGCTGGTCGGCTTGTGGGGACTGCTCTGCAATTTTTCATCATCAAGTGCAGATGTCACAGGCAAATCCCACTGCTCTAGGACCTACCCCACAGTTTCATTATCATGTGCAAATGCTACAGGTGCCTTCAACTGCTGCAGGGCCTGCCCTACATGCTCAGCCCCTTCATCTACTGCATCGCTTCTGACCTTAATCGATTCTGCCCTCGACTTCTTCATCAACTATGCTCAGATACGATTCTCCTGGCACACCTAATCCAGGGACTTGAACAGCAAACAGGTGCCTGATTATTCAATAGATTCTCAATTACATATATTCAATACCACTGAGTTGTAAATCATCAAGCCTTGACAATACTTATTTTTGACAATGAGAATGAGTTATAAATCATCAAGTCTTGACAATACTCGCTTTTGACAGTGAAAAAGCATAAATATTCCATGACCGAATTTGCAATTACTTGAAAACATGTTTACACTGATGATTTGTTTAAGGATTGGCTTTGTGAAAGCATGAGTATTTGTTCAATGCTTGAAACATGATTGTTGTAATGATTTATAAAAGGATGTGAATGTATGAGTTTTGGTTCAATGCCTGAAAACATGTTTACAGTGATTTTATTTAAGGATCGACTTTGTGAAATTATGAGTTTTTTTTCCATGCTATCTGCATTAGTTTTGTCTAATGAATTGAAATTTTACATTTTTATTTGTTGTACGTGAATCAAAAAAAAGAAGTTATATATCATAAAGGTTAGTCGGTTTAGGGAGGGCTACTTTGCTCTCTTATAAAGCAGTCTAAGCGGTATGATGGATGCAGGTGAGTGACCAATTCTGTTGTTGATTGTTTCAAACTTGATGAGCTTCACGTAAATTAAGACTCTTTAGTGCGATCTGTTTGTTAACCAATCGGATGTTCTTGTATAATACCGTTTATTACTGAAACCGTAGGGTGCATTTGCAAACAAGATTACCGTGTTCAATGTGTCCCTTTCAATGCACCTTTTGAGCCACACGGGGAATTTGTTCCACTAGCATCTAACAGGTGAGATGCCAATGGTTGTTCCCCAACCAACATTCTTATACCTATTTAGATGTCTCTTCTACTTCTTGTTTCCACCTTTAATAATGAACTTTCAACTAAATCTTGCGGCGAGTACAATTTTTTAAAAAAAAATGAAAAATCAGAGTTTGAACAGAGGAAACTGAACATCCAATAATTTAGTTTGAACAATCTTAACAATCCAACTAAGAGAATGAAAAGAAAATCAAAGAGGGTAAATTGTAGACAAAAGACGGAAAGGAAAGAACACACCGATATAACGATGTTCGGTTATGTCTACATTCTCGGATTTAAAACATTTATTATTTCTTCACTTCAAAAGGGGGTACAACATGAGAAGAGTATAAATAACTCAACAAATTTCACCTATCCTAAAATAGGTATAGAATCAAGGATCTTATTAAAGATATTTTGGTGGAGAACTCTCTAGTCATCTTGTGTTAAAAAGGTGAACAAATATCTTCATATATAATTACATATAAGTGCGAGGATGAAAACTGCATTGGAGATTTCAGATTTACTTGATTTGATTTCAACACAAATTTAGCATATTGGTATTTGTCTTCACGTATATTATTATTTGATTGATTTCTCAAATCAAATAACACATCTTTTTAAATTAAGTGATTATTTTTTCTATTTGTTTCTAATATTTGATTGATTGCAGTAGTGAATTAATATCTTCTATCCTTTTAATATTTGAAATATTGTTCAAATTTAACATTCTGCCTTGATTCAAATATATCCATCAATCAACAAAACTGATTGTTGGGTCAGCCCCATGGCATTAGGTAGCTCGTACCTCACTAATCAAGTTTGAGTAATGCTTAAACTTGTCCTTCAGAACCGACTTTGACATATCATTTTGCCCTTTGTACAAGACTAATACTACGACACTATATCGTCTCGTCCACCACCTACAATCACATCGAACTTGATCGATGTACGCATGTCTAACCGTTACCATTTGTTTGACCAGAGGACTTAGGACAAATAACTCGAGGCTAGTAACATTTTTGTATAATGTATCTCGATGTCTATTGCCTTTGCTATCGAGATAGAACATCTTCTATCGCGAAACGGTGTCGACTAATATGCATAACCGAAACAACCCTGATTTGTTCTTCAAATGGTCTATAAATATCAAATCCTCAAGTCATAATTAAGGGATACAAACTTACTTCGAATATGCAATATCCAATGGATTTGTATATCCCAATATCCTAGTCGTCACATTTTAAAACCACTAAACGAATCTATAAAACTACCTTAAGAATCGATCGTGTCCCGGACCATCATTGTAGTATCTTTCTCGTTTAACATCAACTGCACATTTCCTAAGACAAGGCTGACCATCCTCGAACTCATTACCTTGCTCAATAGCGACTTCGAACATTACGAGCATCATGCGAGTCTTCGGAACAAACCCGAACTCCCAACATATCAAATTTCAAAACCAAAACTCAATCGTCCAAATAACAGCACTTTATGCGTCTAACTTGGGAAATCATACATCTGACCCTAATTTCAAACGCCTGATTGCTTAATTCAACGTCTGAAAATTTAAAAATACATCGAAATATCAGGGCATGAAATCTCTAAAAACATTTGAATTCACAGTTCAGATGTTTGAATGCCTATTTTGGCCAAACCTGGACTTGATGGGAGGATTTCCCTTACGGGAGATTCTTCGAAGTATGACTTCATGTCACCGAGACATTTCGCACTAACATCATTGAACACTATTTCATGTTCTTTTTATAAGTTGTTCATTATTCAGATGAGTACAACTTCGCATTCGTTGAACGACTTTGAGGCATTGAATCATTTCTACTATCATTTGAGTTCGATCATCATCCCAACTCTACATTCATTCAACAGATGCCAATTTCCAATGTCATGAACCATCTCCTTAATTTTCTGTCAACTCCAAACCAACAATTCCACAATCCAAACCAAACACAACATTTCATGTCAAGTTATTTAACATATTATCAAGGACCTCTAGCTCAAGTAGTTAGAGGTATGATACTTTAAAAAATGTTGTAGAGGTCATGTGATCGAGCCTCCTGGATATCATAATGAGTGCTCCGCTTTAATAAAGTATCGCCCTTTTTATTAAAAAAAGCTATTTAACACATTCATTTTATAATCAAATTATCTTAAAACATTCGTTAAACAAGATTCTCATATTTTAAAACTTCAATTTAAGTTTATTAACCAAATCCAAGCCAATAATAGATATTTAACATGATTTCTAACTTATTTAATGATCATATATATATATATATATATCATATAATATAAATCTCACTCATCAAATACTAAGAAATCCAATCTTTAATGGAACTCACTATTAAGCTCTCTCTTGATTTTTGAAATATGGCTCCAAATTTCTTCAAAATAAAATCTCGAAGCAATAAATTTATAGAGAATCCCTTAACTTGAATATAAATCAATATTTTGAAATAATAGTGAAGAAAAGAAAGAGTTGATGTTAATTTGAAGTTGAAAACCCTTATTTTCCTTTCGTAAAAGTGAGAAGAGGAAGAGAAAGAGAAAGAGAAAGAGGAAGAATAAGTAGACTGAAATGAATGAAGAACTTCTTTTCAAAAATATAAGACAAATTTTTCCAAATACCCACTTTGTCCATAGCGTCTCTTTTCTTCATATTTTAGCAATCTTATCGATTTTAACAAACTATATATGTTTTTCATATATAGCAATGAAATAGATCTCAAAGTCCTGATTCATTCATTTTTTAAAATCCATTCTTTAACTCATTAGTCTGTTTAATTTAATTTTAACACTTTATTCTGTAAATTGCTAAGTGTAAAAATATTGATTGTTACATTATAGCCCTTTAAAAGGATTTCAATCCAAAATCATCAAGCGTGGAACAATGCATCGCATCTACCCCAACGTACATAACATCACTAACAATCGGCATCATAATATCAGAAGTACCAAATCAATCATAGCGATACATAACAATTTCTATACTTGCAGGCAATCCTAATCAATAGTATGAAAATAAAAGTTACTTGAGTATATGAGATCATACTGATAAGAAGTTCTCAATTGAAAGCATGCATCTTCTTTTCCAACTATCAAGCATTATTTCCTAAATTTGCCTTATTGGGTCGAACAAGCTTAACAACCTTTTTTTGAAGCCTCTTGACACTACTCTTCACAATCCGAATAGGTTCTCTAAGAGCATCTCCAACAGTTCTAAATTTAGCCTTTATATTTATGCAACCCATTTTAACCCACTCCAACGGTTGTGATTCAGCTTAATATTCAGCGACCAATTCAGGATTTTGAATTGGCCACATGCGCTGATTCAATCAGCATCCAAAGCTAGGCCTTGATTAAATTAGCACACAGTTTTTTTAGTATTTCATGAACTAAACAAGACAATTATTTTAGCATATGTTTTAGAGTAAAGATCATTCTCAGAGAAGCTAATGAACTACTAATTCAATTGATGATTAATCGTTTGTTACTTTTGATAACTTAATGTGTCTGTTACTTTTGATAACTACAAAGCCAAAGTACGTACTAATTAATATATATGTCTGGATGCTAATTTAAACAGCACCCTGTTGTTGGGCTCTACCCTTAACATTCAAGATGTAATATTCATGGCCTGAATAGTACGTTTTGAATCCGTTGGAGATGCTCTAATCATAGAAACCTCTGGTCCAACATCCAATTCTTCTAATTTACTTGGCTTAATCACTACACTTGACTTATATACATAGTTGCATAAGTGTGAAACATGGAACACATTGCACACTTCATGCATCTTTTCACGGGGATTAACTATGTATGCAAGTTTTTTGATTCGTTGCACAATACGAAATGGTCAAATGAACTTAGGTGCAACTTCCCCGAATTGCCAAATGTAATAACTCTCTTCAATGGTTACGTTCTAATAAACACTAACTTTGAATTCAATATCAATACGTCTTTTACCGACATAAGACTTTTGTCGGTCTTGAGATGCCTTCATCATCTTCCATATCAACTCGACTTTCTTTGAAGTCTTATAGATCATATCGATCAAAGTATTACCTTTCCTGAAGTTGTTAGATGACTTTTAATGACTGATTTAAGTAATCAAAAACAAAAAATTATAATATATCATGTGTTCTCCTTCTGCTTGTAACATAAGAATGATTTGTTTAAGGTTTCATATTCATTTTTTTACATTCACATAATTTCTACTCTTGTGGTACGTTGAGTACAGCCGAGGTCACGAGTATGGAACATTATTAGGTAAATGGAGCAATCCACTACAAAAGCTTTACTTATTCATTTCACTCTTTCATTTTACGCCAAGACCAAACTAATTTTTATACCGTGTCATCTAGTAAGCAACTCTTGATATATTTGCATATAACTTCAGTCATATAAAAATTATACAAAGATTAATGAAACAAGGAGCTTTTTAAAGTAACAAAAAATCAAGATTATATGTAAACAAAACCAGACAATTTTAAATCATTTTTAGTTATTGTTTTATTCTCTTAGATTATTCATCTATCATAAAAATATTACATTAGTTGGGAAAGTTTGAAATCCTAGTTCCATCTTGATTACCTGCAATAGGAATAAAATTTTACCTGAAATTTGAACAGGACTAAAGTATAACCTGAAATTTGAGAAGTAACGAAATATGTGATGTATATATATACAAATGTTGAAAAAAAAATCTTGTGACTACTAACAATAAAATTTAAATTTACAAGATCCGGAATTTTTTTGTATGAAATCAGGAATACCATAAAGAGAACATAATGTAAATCCTATGCATGGAAAATGTTGGGTTTGTAGCTATATAAATACTTATACTGAAAATAATGTATATTCTTGTTTTTTTATTTGCAAATTTGTAGCTTAATTATTTCTTATTTAGGAATCTAGGATTAAGTGTGATTTTTCCTGAAAGCTTACTTCGAGATATTACCAAGTACTTGATTAACTCTGAGTTTCTTGTTAACTTACATGACTGCAAAATTTTAAATTAACATCATGAACCTAAATACTAAAATTAACTTATAGATGCTAAAGGTTAAAGTAGCCGACATCTTTTTGGTACTTCTGCAACTAGTGGTGATACTATGTAACTATAGTAAAAATTTGACTATGATGATTGTCGTTTTGTTTTTTTATCCTCCTTCTGAACCAAGTCAATTCTAGATAAGTCCAAACTATCAAATGCTCAGATATTGAACTAGAAATCCAGAACTATAACTCGAAAAGTCGGAATTCAATTAAAGATCAAAATCTGACATAGGATCTTGCTTCTAGCATAAAGAAAGTTAAACGTTTTCTAGAAGAATCAAGTGATAGAGAAAAGCCAACAAACACGGATGAGTGTCAACTCGGTGCGGAGTTAGGCCACGCAACTCAGTATCGATCCATGAATGCATACTAACAAAGCCACTTAAAGGAAGTTCAAGAATAAATCATGTACAACACACTTCACGGAACTATAAGAGATTTCCTGAAAGCTTCCACTCAAGAGAACAATGAAGGAAAGTCGAGTACTCAGAAAAGTAAAGCAATATATAACTCAATATCGAGTTGAAAAGTAAAGCAATGAATAACTCGACACCGAGTTGTGAAGCAAAACTCAGTACCGAAGACTATCAACATAAGAACGTAGCCACAATCTTTTTTTTGATCTCCTTTTGAACATGAGGAACATGGGTTATCAAATATCAGAGTCTATTTCGTTGATGTATATCTATACATAGGAGGAGAGGGCAAAAAATCAAGATCTTTCTTTTTCTTTCTGAGTTTTTGATTTTATGCTGTCATTATGCTGGATTCTCACCGAGTTCCGAGCATCAAGTTTCAAGAACACAATCTGCAAAATATTTGAAAATTATTAACAAAGTTTAAGGGACATAGGCTAGAGCTTTGCCAAATCACTATAATTTTTTTATGTTATCATCTTTATTTTCCATTCAATTTCTTCATTTATTCTCTACTTAAATCTGACGCAAACATTTTGCGCTTTCATTGAGAAAATTTGAATTCTCACTGTTTGGATCTATCTTCAACCTATGGGTTGCTATAATCCACGAGTAGATCTAAAATCTTTTATTGAAAGGTCCATGATTACTTAGATTTACCTAAAATCTATTATAGAATCCGCAAAAACTATGACATCTAGAAACATCAGGGAAAAGCCTACTACATTCAAACCCAGTAACGATGCAGTGAATGATGGCTCTCAACATGGAGAGGAAATCAACCAACGTAATAGTGCAAAATTCTAGAATGCATGAGAAATGGTCACTGGTGTTGATTTGGAGAGGATGATAAGGGAAATGAACGAGAAACTATAGAGAGCTAGAATGCTATAATGACGCAAATAAAATAGAATATGGACTTGCTAACCCAAGTATCTTAGAATCGTAGGAGGAACGGAAAGGGGTTGTGACCTCCCGATTCAGATGAAGATAGTTCCACCTTATCAGACAGAAACTATAGAGATGTAAAGTAGAAAATGAAAAGGAAAGAAGTTGGGAATTGAAATCTGGAACTGGAAATACTCTAGTTCGCTAGGGAAAAATTTGGACCAATCTGGGTTTACAGGTCGGTTCCGACTCTAATACTCGAGTTGTGGATGACGATGCCTATGTTGACTTACAAGATAATGTCGTTATTGATGATGGCCCTACTGTTGGTGGCTAGAGTGGTGGAATTCAGACGGCTGTTTTGACCCGTCACATAGAAAACATAGGAACCGATCGACTAGACGAACGATTCTTCCAGAGGTAGGAGAACGTAGACATCATCGAACTAACCGAGACCGTTTATGGATTATAATACTTAGGGCAGGCCATGATGATCTCCATCCAGCCGATTCTATAGAACCGAAGTTTTTAGCGATATGGTGAGGAAACCGGTGAATGAAAACCAATATAGAAATAATGATGGCTAAAGTTCTTCTTCTAGCAGGAACCCATTTAAAGATGAGATTTTATGAGAGGGGTATCCCAGGAGATTCTCCATGCCCATGATGATGTCTTACGACAGAATGACTAATTTGAGATAGCATCTTTTGAAATACAAATGACACATAGATACTGTCAAGGTAATAGACACCATGTAATGTTGATGTTTACCGATATACATAGGAGTAGTTACGATGTGGTTTACTCGACTTTCGTCGATATCCATATCCATGCTTGACTAGTTAACCAAAAGTTTTGTGGAGTAGTTAAAGTTACATGCCGCTCGTCCTAAAGATGTGATGTCTCTTCTAACGTTTTTCAGAGTCCTGGAGAATCTTGAAAAAGTTTCCCTAGTAGATTTAACACGACTATGACTGAGCTGAGCAATGCCAAAAAGGACATTGTGTTGATGGCATTTATCAAAGGAATTTCCCAAAAATGAATTTCGGTAAGTGGCTGAAGATAAAACCGCAACTAACCATGGAAGAGTTCTCTAGAAAAGCGACCCACTATCTATGCTTGGAGTGGCCGTTGTAAAGGCTGGTGGAAGGCCATCTACTGTTGGAACTGGGTCAACCCTTAATGGAAGTGCTAGGCGAATCTCAATTTTTTTACCGTTTTGGATCTTTATTGGGCCTATAAAGTCTAATTTATTTATTACATTTCTAAATTTCTTTTAAATAAAATGATTATTTTATTTATATTTATAATATGGTTTTATATCATGTAATTAATATTATAATATATACACATGTATCATATATATATATATATATATATATATATATATATGAAGGTGCACGCGTGCGTGTGTCAGATAGCAATTTGTGCAAGATTTAACATACCCGTGTATAAGTGTTGGGATTCACACCGCAACAGACATGTTAGCTCATCTAGTATACAAATATATATCATCCAAATGTATGCTTATATGCTTTAATTTATGTATACAAAATATTGCAAACATATATAATATATTATTATTTGTGTGTGTATATATATGGAATGTATAATGTATATGTATAATTGTGTATATGAAAACATTTAAAATATATTATAAAATTTTAATTATTTATTTTCTTGTAAAATAGAAAACAAATTAATTTTTTTTACGTAGAATACATATACATATATATATATATATTCTTATAAATATTCTAATATACATACATATATATATACACACACAAATGAAATATATATAAAATAGAAATACACACACATACTTACCTAATAATGCTCATGAAAAAATAATTTTTTTCTTTTTTAAATTTATTTAATTTAAATTTCCGATCGAAAAATAATAATATTATTATTATATATTTAAATACAAATTATTTTCAATATTATAAGCAACTATAAGCAATTTTATCCGCTAAGCAAGTCTTAACCCTTTTTTAAAAACATTTACGTATACTTTTAGAATACTTATAATAGGCTTTAAAACATTTCTCTCAAATATTACTTGAAAATAACAACTTTAAATTTTCCTTAAAGTTTGAAAACGACATATTTTTAGCAAAATATCTTTTCTTTAAAAGTTCACAACTAATTCTTAAAAATTCATAAGTATCTCCAACCAATTTTGAAATACTCTAATATGAGTTAATAAACACTTGTAATTAGAATGAAACAATATACTTAAATTAAAATATCTTTTCAAACCTTTTAAAGTCCGAAGTCAAGGCTAAACGGGGTAGGTTTGCATAACTGAAGTTTTGGCATCTTTTCGAGATTTTACTTAACTTTTTACTATCCAAGATTTTAATAGCAACAAACATACATATAAAAAATTATATGGCGAGAAACCTCTAAAGATTTCTCTACAAAGTTTCATAAACATTGCAAAAAACAAGGCTATTCCGAACTGTACTTATAGCGACTATCACTATAAGTGCACTTTCAAATCCGAGTCCGATCTAAACCAAAGTCCATTTATAACCTATGTGCTTTGTTCAAGGTCCAGTCATATGTCATACAAGTCAATTCAAACCCATTCTAAGTTCATTCAAGTCCATATACATGGATCACATATGTCACTTACTTTCAGAGCAAGAATTCAAACCAATGTTTTAATATATGTTAGCAACAATTCAAACAACATAAACACGATCAAATATAAACATATATGTGTTATATTTTCATTCAAAGTGAGGTGTTAAGTCACCTTTAACCACACAAATAACTAAGATCCAAGAACCAAAGCCTAACCCAACCTTGAAACCACCTTCTCTTCCTCCTTCCTCTTCTTTGCACTTGTTTTTAGCCTCCACCACCCACATTATGCTCACGGCCTATAATAATAAGGGGAGAATGGCTTTGCTTATTTAACTTTTGGTTTGGTGGAAGGTTTTCTAATATTATACTAAGCCTTTTGGCAAAGTTTGAAGTGATTTGAAGTTGATTTGTAACTATTTCATTTCGAACATTTAGTGAAGAAAGAGATGAAGAAGCCATTAAAGGAGCTTGGTTTTCATTTGTGATTTTGTGATTATACCCGAAGGTATGCCTCCCCTCATATAGGTAATGAATGATGTTGCCTAATCTTACACTCATCCCCCCAACCATGCCATGGAAGCTTCACCTCTCATCACTTCTTCTTTATGTCACTTCTACTTTAGGCTAATTACCTTTATACCATCACCATGACAATATCTCTTATCCTAAAAGAAGTTTCTAGAGCCTTCCAAGTTCAATGAAGAGGCGTGTATGTTAGTTAGTTGCTAATTTTTTCATTTGATCATTATTCAAGTGCATAAGAGTTCGAACAGCTTATATTGACTGAAAAGCTGTTTATTTTCGGTCACATTATCGATTTCTCTTCGGAAAATATTCTTTTATAATTTTTTTTCCAAAACAATTTTAAGATCATTAGTTATGATTTAAAAGAGGGTTAATATGCTTATTAAATCATTTTAATAATATTTAATCTAATATTCAAATATTTCAGATATTTAAATACGAAGTGTCCGAAATTGTGGGTCGTTATAAGGTGCATCTGCGATCCATAACTGTTAAAAACTTCATACATGAACAAGGTTAGGTAAAAGTTAATTTTTATCCCCATGCTGAAATAAAACTTTATACGACCAATGTATAAGAACCAATGGATATCGACGTGTATTGACCGATCAGCTCTTATACATTGAAAAGGGAGAAATGATATGTAATTTAATCTATGCAGTGTGTGTTCGATATCCAAAGCACCATGAATGTGAACACTTTGTGTGATAACTCGTCCATGCTGGCAAACGAGCTCCGCCATATAACAGAAACATGCATGGGATTTTACCTGATATCGTACGATTTATGATAACAAAACCATTGCCCAGAGCAACACGGAATTTCTCTTTTTAGGTACATCGTAGTGAAGTTTCAAATTAGATCAATGATAGAAAGCACATTCAAATGCAAGATTGCGTTCTATGTGGCCATTATCCAAAACTGTCCCAATGAATACAGACATCAATCTCAACTCGACCAAGGTCACTCAAGAACTTCATTTCCCTTTCCTTTTCAAACTTAGAAATATTTTGACCAAAGAAACCCACATTCACTTGAAAAACTCAGGTTAGAGCCAGGTTTCACTCGAAGTTGACTCAAAGTAGATAGAGCAATCAAAAACTCTAGTCATTCCTATCACATGGAATCTTTGAGTCAACCTTAGTTTTTTCAAAAATAAATTCAACTCCCTATTGTTTATCAAAATCTCCTAAGCCCCAAGTCATAGTTGACCTAGAAAAGGGACAATCAAGTTTAAACTATGGTTGAACGAGATTAACGACCAACGACTAATGCCGACAACCCCAAGGTGGAGCCGCCTACGTAAAGCTGTGGAAATAGGCAATGAAGATCTAATAGTGGTCTGAAACAAAACTCAATTCAATTTGGTAAAGTCAAGTATATCTAAAAAAAGATGGCGTGTTCAAATTGATGACGGTGGCTTTGCTAATCGTAGGAGACGTCGAGTGAGGTTGACGGTAGAAGAAACAAGGCAGTGGTAGGATTGGTGGTTGAATTCCATGGATGAGCAATGGAAAATGTTCAGTTCGAGAATACTTAGGCAAATGAAGAACAAGCAGAAAAGTAGGAGAGAAATCACTTAAGTTAGAATCGCCCAGAAAAATAGGCAAAAAATAGGGTACCGATCCATGAAGCTCATATCGGTACCAATCTGTAAAAAAAGAAAAGAAAGGAGTACACGATGCACAAAAAGAAAGCTATGAATATCAAAGTTCTACCTAACCAACTCAAAAGAAAAGACTTTCAATGACTTTCTAAGTCCAAATGGTGAACTCAAATAACGTACTTCAGCTCTTATACTAACTAAGAGACGTGAATCCAAAAACTGTTCAATGTAACATAACGGTAAAAGGAAGACGCACCGCTTTGTGAAAACAATCTGGAGAATGGAAGCACCTATTCAAAGTCAATAACTTGTCTCGATCCAAAGCATACCTTGTTGTTAACTAGATATACTTTGGAAGGAAAGTGTTATCATGCTTTTGAACCGAACCATATCTGGACGAGTCAGAACCATCAAATGGTCAGATAGTAAACCAGAATCCCAAACTATAACTCTGAAAGTCATCAACCAAAACTCAAAGATCGGCGTAGGGTATTTCTTACAACATTAAGAAAGCTAATTATTTTTCAAAAGAACCAAGTGGTATAGAAGAAAGCCAACGAAAAACATATAAAGTGTCAACTTGGCACCGATTTGGGCCACTCAACTCGGTGCCGATCCATGAATTCAAACCAATAAAGCTTATTAAAGCAAGTTCAAGAATGAACCATGAACAACACACTTCATGGAACTATAGGAGGTTGGCTAAAAGCTTCCAATCAAGATAACAAGGAAACAAAGTCAAGTACTCAAAAAAGTAGACAATACACAACTCGGCACCGAGTTGTGAAGCACAACTACGTACTAAGTTGACTATAAACATAAGAATGTGACGATGATCTTCTTCCTAAACCTCCTCCTGAACGTGGAGAATGTGGGTAGTAAATATCAGAGCCTATTTTGCTAATCTACGTATATAAATAGGAGGAGAGAGACATAAAATGGAGATCCTTTTTGTTTTTCCAAACCTTTTGATTTAATGTTGTTACTCTGCTGGATTCTCACCGAGTTGTAAGAATATAGTTTGTAAAATCTTTCAAAATCATTAACACAGTTTAAGAGTGCGTAGGCCAAAGCTTTGCTGAAATATTATAAATTTTTATGTGTTATCATCTTCATTTTCCATTCAATTTCTTTATTTATTTTCTACTTAAATCTGATTGGGTGTTTCTCTAATTTTTGGCACAAATAGTTTGATAAATGCTATAGCATTTTTTTTCGGTGTTGCTGATGTTTTATCAGTCTCTATAACTATTTTTTCCAAGTTTCAACTTTATCTTGTAAAAGTGTGCGCATTTGAACAGAGTGCTTGAATAGTTTATGTTTCGTTCTTAAATAACAAACTTAATGCTTTTCATTAAGAAATAACCATTTATCTTATTTTCCATTCCTATTTCATTACTATCGGTTTTATTAGCAACAAATGAAAATGTCTAAATATTATGTATATGGGTTTGAGATGCCTAGTATACATATCATAGAGGTCAGTTGGTTTATTAAGGGCTGGTTTTCTCTCAGCTTTTACTCTGTTATAATGAAGTCTAGCATTACATCTGGATGGATGCAGATGTGTGTCTGGCTCTGTTGTTGATTGCTTTAAAATTAGATTGATAAGCTTCATGAATAAAAAGATTTTTTACTGCTTTGGTTCTTAACCAACCAAATTATCATGTTTAATATGGTTTATTATTAAATACATATGGTGCATTCGTAGTCCTCACACAAATGCACCGTTTGAGCTACATATAGAAATTGGTCCACTAGCGGCTAAGGTGTTAGCATCCGTCTACACTTTCAAATCCAAACTTTCAACCAAATTTATTGATAAGTTCAAACTTTCAATATTCTACGTCGAATATATTTTTTGGAATACTTTTTGTAGTTTTTTTTATAATTTTTTTATATTTACATATTGTTAAGTTCTTCTAATTCATTGTTATCCAGATCAATTGTTTACTAAACTACCCACTACACATTTAACATGTGTTGTGATGTAATAGAAACCCTCAATGGATGAGTTGGAAATCTTATCAAAAATCAGTAGATTCTTTAAATGAGTCATATAGTGTCAAACCTATATGAAGAATAAATGGGATAATTTAAAGCATTCATGGTTCCCTTGGAATTTATTATTTCTCATTGAGAGAGGTGTTTGGAATGTGGAAAGAGACAGTATGGAAGGAGATGACACGTGAGTGAGGTGTTTTTAAATGCAAGAAATTCATACACCGTTTTCCATTGAATTTTTGTAAGATGAATACTATGTTTGCAACTGCATATAGTCAACAAGTCACAAGCATGTTGAGTCTACATCTTCTTAAAAGATTTCAATGCCTAACTTGTTTTTCGCGACTTCCTATTGAGCTTGAGATTGATCTGCTTGGGTGTCTATGGTTATTATACAGAGGAAATTAGTTTAAAGGAAAAGGTTAAAATAGCTTTTATTTTGAAGGATGTTAATTCTAAAGTTTAGTTACAAGGATGGGCACTTTTTTTGGCCCACTAATCAAACCTTTTCTTTTCCCACTCTCCAGCATTCTATATAGGGCTTGTTTAATCAAAAAAATCAATGTAAACTTGATCGAAGTCGACATCTTCACCAACAGCAGAATCCAACCTTAGTTTAGAAAATAAACCATTGTCGAAATGGATTATAAAGATGAAATTTCTGCAATTGCTGAAGTCTAAAATGTACGAATTGACGATTAAAGTCAACGCAACGTTTCAAATGATCCGATAACTGAAGTCGACAACATCGAAGTCGAGAGCTACAAAACGAATGGAATAGCAAAAGCTAGAAGAAGGACAAAAAGGTCAACAAAAAACTGATGAATACATTGCTTTAAAGGTATTGTTTACCGTACAGTTGATTTTGAACTCTTAAATTTAAAGTCACACTTAAAAATATAATTAAAAATTCAAAAATAACATGCATGTATTTCATGTAAAATATATACAGATATAGCATTTCTATTTTTGAAACACCTTAGATTGTAGAAGTATTAAAAGTCCAATGGCATCTTTATGATATCTGAAATGATAGTTTGATGTAGCATTTTAGCTATGAAGTCCAACAACATGTGTAAAATATGTAAAATGATAGTTTAATATATTTTGTTACAAAATTTAGTAGCTGTTAATGATATCTAAAATGATAGTTTAATGTGTTATTTTAAATATGAAGTATAGTAGCATGTTTAAAATATTCAAAAAGATAGTTTAATGTTGTGTTTTAGTTACAAAGTCCAATAAATGTTTACGATATCTGAAATGATAGTTTGATGTAGCATTTTAGCTATGAAGTCCAAAGCATATGTAAAATATGCAAAGGATAGTTCAATGTAGTATTTTAGTTATAAAATCAAGTGACATGTTTATGATATCTGAAATGATAGTTTGATTTGGCATTTAGATGTGAAGTATAATAGCATGTCTAAAACATGCAAAAATGATAGTTTAATGTAGCATTTAGTTAAAAAGTCCAATAGCCTGTTTATAATATCTGAAATGATAGTTTGATGTAGCATTTTAGCTAAGTCTAGTAGCATATGTAAAATATGTAAAATGATAGTTTAATATAGCATTTTAGTTGCAAAATCCAGTAACATGTTTATGGTATCCAAAATGATAGTTTAATATGGCATTTTAGATATGAAGTATGGTAGTATGTTTGAAACATGCAAAATGATAGTTTGATGTAGCGTTTCAGTTAAATGTCCAATAGAATATTTATGATATCCAAAATGGTAGTTTGATGTAGCATTTTAGCTATGAAATCCAGTATAATGTGTAAAATACACAAAGTGATAGTTTAATGTAGCATTTTAGTTATAAACTTCAGTAACATATTTATGATATATACAACGATAGTTTAATGTATCATTTTAGCTACGAAATACCATAGCATGTTTAAAACATACAAAATGGTAGTTTAATGTAGCATTTTAGTTACAATGTCCACTAGTATGTTTATGATATTTGAAACGATATTTTTGTGTGATGTTTTACCTATGAAATCAATTAGAAGGTCTATAGTATGCAAAATGATAGTTTAATGTAGCATTTTCATTACAAAGTCCAGTAGCAAATCTATGATATCTAAAATGATAGTTCCATGTGGTAAATTAGCTATGAAGTACATTATTATGTTTAAGATGTGTAAAATGATAGTTTAATATATCATTTTAGTTGCTAATTTCAATAACATGATTATGATATTTGAAATGATAGTTTGATATGACATTTTAGCTATGAAATCCGCTAGCATGTTTAAAGTACGAAAAATGATAATATAATCTAGCATTTTAGTTACAAAGTCCAATACCATATTTTTGAATTTGAAATGATAATTTTATCTGGCATTTTAACTATAAAGTCAACTAGCATGTTTATGATATTCAAACCTACATATAGAAACCAATCTATAACCAAGATATATTATTTAACTATGCATAACATCACTTGCAAAAGTTAATCGAATGCCCAACCTAATCGGGTATGTATGGATGCAAAAGCTAACGAATGCCAAACCTAGTCGAGTATGTATGGATACGAAAGCTAATGGGATGCCAAACATAATGGAGAACGTATGGATGCAGAAGAAAACTGAATGCCAAACCTAGTCGAGTACATATGAAAATAAATCTATAATTAAGATATATTTTTTAATTGAAAATACTATTGAATGCAAAAGTCAACCAAATGTCAAACCTAATCGGATGCGTGTGCGAAATCTAATCGAATGACAAACCTAATTAAGTACATATGGATGTAAAACCTAATCGGATATTTATGGATAAAAAATCAAACAATATTCCAAACCTAGATGGGTACATATGGAAACTAGTTATGTATATTGTTTAATCGAGCATACCACCAAATGCAAAAGTTAATTAGATGCCTAACCTAATCGGATACATATAGATGCAAAGCTAACCAAATACCAAATCTAATTGGGTACATATGGATACAAAAGCAAACTGGATGTCAAACCTAATCGGTTACATGTGGAAACCATTCTATAACAAAGATATATTGTTTAACCGGGCATACCACTTAATGTAAA
Source organism: Allium cepa (assembly GCA_030765085.1). Lineage (NCBI taxonomy): Eukaryota > Viridiplantae > Streptophyta > Magnoliopsida > Asparagales > Amaryllidaceae > Allium > Allium cepa. Next base: position 91,066,838 of record CM060928.1, read on the forward strand.
AGCTAACCGGGAACCAAAGCTAATCGGATACATATAGATGCAAAAGCTAAGTAGATGTCAAACCTAATCGGATACACATGGATACAAAAGCAAACAAGATGTCAAACCTAATCGCATAAATATGAAAACCAATCTATAACTGAAATATATTGTTTAACTGGGCATACCACTGAATGTAAAAGCTAATCGAATGCCAAACCTAGTCAGGCACATATGGATACAAAAGCTGAATGCCGAACCTAATCGGGCACGTATAGATATAAAAGCTAACCAAATACAAATTTTATCATGTACGTATGAAAACCAATCTATAACTGAGATATATTGTTTAATCAAGATGTCTTGTTTAATTGAGATAAATAGACAAAGTCCAGTAACATGTTTATGATATTTGGAATCATATTTTAATGTGGCATTTTAGACATGAATTCCACTAGCACGTTTAAAATATGCAAAATGATAGTTTATGGTATCATTTTAGTTACAAATTCCAATAACATGCTTATGATATCTGACATGATATTTTGATGTGACATTTTTGCTATAAAGTCCACTAACATGTTTAAAATATGCATAATGATAGTTTAATGTGTTACTCTAGCTATAAAGTTCAATAGAATGTTTATGATCTTTAAAATGATAGTCTAATGTTGCATTTTAGTTATGAAATACATTATCATGTTTGAAATATGCAAAGTGATAACTTAATATAACATTTTAGTAACAAAGTCCAATATCATATCTATGATATCTGGAATGATAGTTTAATGGCAATTGAGCTATGAAGTCTATTATATGTTCAAAATATGCAAAATGATAGTTTAGTATAGCGTTTTAGTTACCAAATCCGGTAGCATGTGTATGATATCTGAGATGATACTTTGATATGACATTTTAGCTATGAAGTCCATTAGCATGTATAAATACACAAAATGATAGTTTAATGTTGCATTACAAAGTTCAGTAGTATGTATCTGAAATGATTGTTTCGTATGGTAATTTAGCTATGAAATGCACTCGCATCTTTAAAGTATGAAAAATAATAGTTTAATGTAGCATTTTAATCACAAAATCCAATAGGATGTTTATAATGTGTAAAATGGTAGTTAAACGTAGTATTCAATCACTATATCTATATATCACATTTAAACATTTTTTATACAGAAATCAAAAACTGCAGAAACAAAGAAGAGGAAGAGAATAAGAAATGGAACCTGATACAAATCAGTATTGCTGCGTCTAATGGCCATGATAAAAGTACTTTAAAAATTTTAAAAAGGAAAAGGGTTTACTATAGATCAATTTTTTCTTCTTCAGGCAAACTCCTTTTGAAAAGTTTATATATATTTTATATAAATGATCATTAACTACAAAAGAATGTAGAAAAGCAGCTACCACTTTAGATGATATAATTGATACATTTTTTGTTGAAGATGAAACTTTCAAAATTGGTAACAAAAGTTTAACAATGTCAACACAAGACATTTCTCTTGTTTTTAGTTTACCTTTAGCTGGAAAAAACATTTTTTCCACTAAAAAAGGTCTTTTCAACCCATACCCGGCAGATGTAATGATTTTGTATCAAGAAAGTTTGGAAAAGTAGAACATATAACAAAAGAAAGTACAATTGCATGAATACAATATTTGTTTGTGCGGTGAAAAATGTAGGGAAGGATTTATCACCAATAATGAGCCGAAGTGATTTAACCAGAATATAATATTTTCTATTTGAATACCAATGCAAATTCTTTTAGTATCTAGTTTTAATGATAACAACTAAATGACATTATATAAAATATAGATATTAATGTTTTATCAAGATATATATAGTATATGGTGTAGGATATTAGACATGTGTTGATTAAGAAGACTTGTACAGTATCAAGAGTAGATTCAAGATGGTGATATAAAGTTTCAAAATTTCAAAAATGAAGATTCATGAGTAATGAAGAGTTCAGGATTTCAAGATATTCCATATAAGTTATAGAGTCGTTGAATTTATGTTAAAACCTTGATAGCACTTTCCTAATCTCTCTCACCTTTTCTAATTTTGTTTTAAATTATTTTTAAATATTATGTTTTTTAAAATAATCTTTTCAAAATATTTCCTAAAATATTTTTTAATAATGATATCATTTTAATGTTTTTAAGTTTATATATATATATATATATTGAATTTCTGTTTATATTTTAATAGGTTATAATTACATTGATTTTTGTATATATTAGTGAATATTCTTATTAAATCTTTCAAAATTATTTTATAAAGTTTTATTAGGTCATACTGTGATTAAAATGTATATAAACTATGTCTAAATGATTCTACAAAGTATCAAATTATTTTACAAAGCAATGGATATTCAAAATAATATTTTAAACTGCTTTTAAAAATATAAAGGGGTATATCGACATATCATATCCATGTATGTCAACATAGTGACTATAAGATTAAAATTCAAATTTCAATGGAAGTGTCTTTTCATCGTATCTCTTCGCGAATGGACAAGACCGTTGTTTCCCTATATATACTAGACTTTCAAACGAATTTTGATTAACTACTTTTTTATTCTTCTCTTTTTTTTCACTCTCTTGATTTTTAAACCAATTTTTACCAAAAATCTGTCGAAATTCAACCAAAATCAAATTCAGTCATTAGTATTTTGATTTTTTTTCATATACTCTGTGATTTCACTCACCCCCCTCAAGATCGAAGTGCTATTCAAGAGTTATAGGAACAATGTAATCAAAATCGAAGATCTGAGTTTGTAAACTCTATCAAATCATACTCTTATACTTTGTGGCATGCTTAGTATCCCTGAAATCCATGTAGGTGTGATTATGGACTGTTAAAACTAATAGGGTGTGCTTAGTGGCTCGTAAATCTAGTAGGTGTGCTTGTGGCCCGGAAATCAAGTGACTCTACCTAGAGGTAGCGATTCTGGAGGGTGTGTCTCGTAGCCTTGAAATCGAGATTGTATTTGCATTTACTAGTTGAAAAAAATCCAAAGAAGAAATTGGGCGGGACCGGATGTAAGGTAACTCCGAAACAATTTAAAATCCTGCTGTGTTCTTTCTTTTTTAATTTTATGTATTTACTTTTATCTGTACTTTGATTTTGTGATTGTTAATTACATCATTCCAAGTATAATATTAAAGATTTTGAAAAATGTTCATATTTTCAATTAAACACTATTCACTTCCCCTCTAGTGTTAATTTATTCTTAAGATCCCTATTCCACTGACTCACAAGCTCTAAATCAAATATGGTATCACACAAAATTAAACAATGGAAAGAAAAAAGACATAAAAGATTTAACGTGGTTCAGATTCGTATCCTATGTCCATAGAGACCCAACAATCCGTTTTATTACCATCATCAATTTAGAGAAATTAAAAGTCAAATCAATGATTAGAGAGTTACAAGATGTGGAGACTCTCTCTAATCCAACTCTCAAATGAAGAATTACAATTTAGAGCACTCAAAAATAGAAAAACCCAAATTGATTTAGCTAGGGTTTTTAGTAATTTAGAAATCTAATCTCATAAGTAAAAGACGTCAAGAGGCTAACATATAAATGCTTTAATTACTCTAGACCATCTGATCACTTCAAAAGAATCTGCACCATCAATAAAGAAGAAACGATCCCCGAACTGACGAAAATGCCCTCCAAAATTCAACTCAGCCAAAACGCTTGGAAAATCTCATAGCCGCAACTCAAACGTCTGTTTAAACCCTCATGATTGATCTTCCATCAACAAAGACATCTGGCGAAACTGTCTTGTTTGAAAAATGTAGGAACTCAGATATTTAAGTGATCAAGCGAATATCTGAGTGCCAATACTCTTATGCTCTCAGGCTGCACAGGCATTCAAACATCTGGCTTGAGAATCTAGACGTCTGTTTGCATGTTTCTGGCACTTCATCTGTGACGACCCAGAATTTTCGAGCATTCAAAATCGGAATATTTAATTTATTTTTAAATATTCAATATAATAATTTTAACTTGTATTCGAATATCACAATTTATTTGACAATTAAATTATTAAATTAATTAATTTGAAGTTGAGTAAAATGCTGAATCTAGAGTTTTAAGCCTGTTTATAATAATTTGAAGGCTTATAAAATTTATATTGATAACATTGAAGATAATAGAAGTGTTAAAATTAAATTTAACAGTGATTCGTTCAGTTTTGAAAATATATCGTTTAAATTGAATTTAAAAATAGCCTTCCGAGGCGCAGTCTCGGAATTCGACGAAACCAGTTCCATTGGATCTTTAATATCATATTATTATCGGATTTCAATTTTCGCGGTGTTCGGAGTTACCGTTTGGTCGTACAACCCGTAAATGCATAGAAAAATCTAATCTAATTTAATCAAAATAGTCAAGTCTTCTCGTATACGCCAACGTTTTCCCTTATCTTCTCGTATACGCCTTTGTCCTTTTAACAGAATCTAACCCTCGTTTCTTTTCAACGAAGCCCCTTCTTCTTGAAAAAAAAAAGAAAAAAGAAAACAATGGCCGAAGACAACAAAATCTCTAAAAAAAATGATAAAGAAGCTTTAAATGGCCGAGTTCCTATCGTTCCTCTCTAATCAAAATCAAAAGCTTTTTCCTCCTATCGTTCCTCTCAAACCATAAAATTGAAGCCGATTAAATCGCGATTTGGAGAGGGGTTTCGCGCACGCTATGGATCGATTGCTCCTTGCGAGCTTGGCGACCGATGCCTGCGAGGTGATAGGGCGAGGTCGCGTTGGATGTTGGGTTTCGCAGGGTTACTATGGGTATGCCGTCGCGACACTTGAGGTTGTGCACGACTGGGTGGCTCGGTAATCGATTCCAGATCACCTCGTTGCTCGAGATTAGGGGAGCTTGGCTCGACATGGAGCGACAGGCGACACGGCGACGTGGTGAGGCTAGGGTTTCGCTTCGGAATCCAGTGAGGTATAAGAGATTTATCTTTTTAATTTAAATTTGATATTGGGTTGAAACAAAGGGAATTTTACAGTAAGGTAGCCATTTTGTTGTTTACTGTAATTAGAAAAAAATGATTACAATAAGTATATAAAAACAATTCTATTTTAATTTAACAGAATATGTATATAGGTAAGTTAATAAATATGTATATAGATAATGTTTGAAAAGAAAAAAAACATAAGGATTTATGAATGTTGAATTTTTTTGTAAAACTAAATTTTAAAATCTAAAATTTATTTTCATAAGTATGTATGTAGTTTCAAAAGAAAATAATGGAGTAGACGATTAATTTATTTAATTTACTTATCTAATTATTCTAGACCAAAAAATAATAAAATAAATATATTTTATTACAAGAAGATTAGTTTAAAATTTAATTGAATTATAAAATGGTAATTAAAGGTCGATTTATATTTCGAATATTAATAAATCATATAAATTATTTTTCAAGGTCCACATCTGGAAAGAAGCACGCTGGATTGCAAATGGGTGCTAATAAAATAAAAAGGTGGGTTAATCTCACTCAGTTAATTTAAATTTAAATGATTAAATTTTAAATAATTGTTTGAGTGGTTGAATTGGTTGATGTGCTGCAGTATGGTATATTTTGGGATTGATATTTACATTGTGCTAACGTCTGTGGATGTAGGGAAAACAGGTTGGAGGGATCCAACCGGATCCCTCAATATTTATTTAGAATTATTTAATATTATCTGTTGCGATTACTTGATATTCTATGATGAAAATATTGGAATATTGAATGTTATGATTTGATTGGATATATTTGGGTAAAATGGATTACCAAAAAAATTATATAAATTGGGTTTTGGAAAGAAAATAAAGGAAGTAAAGTTGTAGACGAAATAATCTTAGAAAATTTAATAAATTAAGAATGAAATGAAAAAAAAAGAAATGGAAGAAAGTTAAATACTAATAGATAACTTCGAGTATGAAGAGGAAAGGGTTTGAATAAACAGTAATTAAAGAATTATAAAATTATGTGATATTAATTTAAATGAATAAAGAATCATTTTAAACTTAAAGTTTGAATTTATTTGAAAGAATAAGAAGTAAATTGAGAAATCTAAATAGGTATTTCAATTAAAAGTATTTTAAATCATAATTAAGGAATAAAATCTGAAATTAAAGGATTTTTGAATAATTGAAGTAAATTGGAAATCAATTTGGAAATTGATTTAAGTGTTTGAAATTGAAAATTTGGAAGAATAAATTCAAGGTGGGAATTCATTAAAGGAATGAGAAAAATTGTTTAAAAATAAATAGTGATTTATTTTTAAAGGTTGTGAAGAAGTATATTTCTCTGGATAGCCAAGTATGTTTTAAGTAAATTTTTAAATATAAGATAAAAGTTTAATTTTGTTTTAAAAGCATGTTATTTCTGAATGTTTAAAATTCTAAAGTAAATATATTTTTTCCAAATCTATTATTGTAATAATTATTTAAAGGTGACTTAGTATTTTGTTTTAAAAAATGAAACCTAGTTTTATATTTATAAAGTAACATCAAATATTCATATAGTATGTATTTTTAACAACAGGAAAATGGGCCGGAGGAAGTATTACTTTTTTTTTTGGGCCTACAGACGCGTATCTTTTTTTTTCGTTTGAAGGACGCGGGCTTTATTCTTTCGTTCCAAGGACAAACTTCTGTAAAAAATTAAATTTGCTTTTTAATCTGTCGTTGATCTTTATTTTCATATCACCAATCTTACTTCATCGATCTTCAATTCAAGGATGCGTTTTTCTTTATTTTTGTATTCGATCTTTTCAACTATCTATCGATCTTCATCGCATTTCTTTATCGTCGATCTTCATCGTCCTCTGGAATGGTAATGATCAATTTCCTTACATTCAGGTATATTGCTCTTTTTTTTCGATCTTCTTCTTTTCCTTCTCTAATGTAATAAATTTAGATATTGCGTATATTTTTGTTTCTGTAGGTTGCACAGTTCTGCCTTCTTTCAGATTTCATTACCTATTTTGGATTTGTTTCAATGGCAAAGTAAGATTTTACTCTGTACTGTTATGCTTATTCGGCACTGTTTATTGTTTTACAATTTTAATGGTAATCTATCATTGCACTAAATTGTATACGTGGTTTGTTGTGTTATGCTATATTTATATAGCATTCTTTGTTTATGTATTCATAATTTGTTTCAATTTGATTGTTCTATTTTTATTTTGTCTTTTGTTTTTTAATTGATTTATATTTGTTTTATTTAGCGCTTAATTTTAGATTCTTCTTTTATTCTATTTTATTTTAGCATTTTTAACTGGTTTTTTAATTTGTTTTGCAGCACTGATATCTACAATGATGAAGCAAATAGTTCGCTGGTTATTTTTTAACATAATGAGAATTGTTTTTCTACTCGACTTACCACAGGAACTTCTTTGTTTGCTGTTAAGACTGAAATCAATGAAGTTTGGCCACATCTTAGACCATTTTGTACTGAGATATCTTATGTTCTCGAGAATAAGAATATAATTATTGATACTGATTCAGATTTGATTAGTATTCTGTGTTTTCTAATTTTCAAGGAGAGTGAATATTTTAAGTTCATTGTTAAGGAAAAAGTTTGTGCTATAGAATCTGTTAATGCTGGCTGTGGATTAGGCTATGCAAGTGTTCAAAGCACTTCAGTTGGTAGTAATTCTGGTGGTAATAGTGATTCACATGATGATTCTTCTTACTACTTGAAAGATATGTTAAAGAAAGGTTCTCAAAAAAGTATTGTGGATTTTCTTGGATTTTGTTTTAATGGAGCTGAGGATTTTCGGGAGTTTTTAATGGCATATCAAATTAAAAATGGTTATGATTTGATTTTTGTAAGAAATTCTCCTGATTGAATTTCAGTTAATTGCTCTTGGTTGAAGGATGGTTGTAAGTTTTATCTTAATGCTTCTTCGGATCCTGGTCTACTATCTCGCTTTTTTATTAGAACGTACAATTTTCATCATTCGTGTGGAGCCGGTCTTAGAGATATTAATAAAGTTAATATTTCTAGTAGATTTGTTAAATCTTTGATCATTGATCAAATTCGAGATGCTCCTATGAAGAAGCCAAATGATATTATGAATGAATTTAGACGAGAGTACAATTTTAATTTGTCATATTATTATGCTTATAGCAGAAAACAGTTGGCTTTAAAAGAAATATACGGGGATGATGCTATGTCGTATAACGATTTAAATTGGTATTTGAAGGCATTGCAGAAGTATAATCCTGGTAGTTATGTGGCTATGGAAGTTAATCCTTCAACTAATCAGTTTGAGAGAGTTTGTATTGGTTTTAGTGCTTGTTTGCTTGGATTTAAACACTGTCGGCCATTAATATTTTTGGATGCAGCTGCTTTGAAGGGAAGACCAGGTGTTTTGTTAGCTGCTACTTGTAAAAATGGTAACCAAGGTATGAGTTTCCTTTTACTTTTGTTTGTTTTATTACTTATTTATGTTTCTGGTAATGATATATTAAACTATCATTGTTCAAAGTTGTACACAATTTATACTGCATTCATGTTTATAGTAGAGTTCTTTCTTCATTTTATTTAATGATTGAGTTGGTTATAGTAGAAATGCTTGTAGTACAAATGTTTACAAAAACAAGAACTTAAATTTTATGCAGCAGTTACTGGAAGACTTTAAAATAACATATGCTATATTCATATATCATTTTGAATCTAATTTAATTGTGTATAATATAAATTATTGTCAAGTAATACAGGTTTTGATGCTTATTATAATTTATGTTTCTTACTACTAAGCTGTTATTAATTGTTTATTTTGTAGGTTTCTTTCCTCTTGCTATGGGGATTGTTTCACATGAAAATGAATCTAATTGGTCTTGGTTTTTATCACATCTGAAAGGAATGCTTAATGAAGATCGGTCTTTAGTTTTTATGTCTGATCGTCAATGGGGTCTCATTTTAGGTGTTCCGAAAATATTTCCTTCTTCATATCATAGTTATTGTTTACTTCACATGGAACAGAATATTGGTACTGTTGTCAAATCAGCTAAAGGCGATTCATCTATTGTGGAGTTGTTCAAACTTTGTGCTAAAGCTTCTAATATGTATGATTTTGAGCGATATCTTTCTAGATTTAAGGATATTGGGGGTACATCCGCAGAAAATTTTCTTAGAGATAAACCTTTTGACCATTGGGCAGATTTGTTTTTTCAAGGAAAGCGTTATGGTGAATATTCATCAAATGTTGCAGAAAGTTTCAACTCATAGATTTTGGAAGATAGAGTTATGCCTATAACTTCTTGTTTAGATGGTATTCGAGTAAAAGTTATGGAGCAAATGGCAAGACGAAGAGAGGAATGTTGTTTGTGGACTACAAATCTTTGTCCTATTATGGAGGAACGTTTGTCTAAGTTAGTAGATGATGGCTTTGGTTGGGATGTTTATAAGTCTTTGGAATTTGTGTTTGAAGTTAAATCTCCTAAGTCACAGGTTGTTGATCTTAAAAATCGTTTATGCAGTTGTAATCAATGGAGAGTTACTAGTTTTCCATGTGCGCATGCAATTAAGTGCATTAACAAGTCTAGATTATCAGCTTATGATTTTGTGGAGGAATATTTTACTGTTAATGCTTTCAAATCCTCGTATGCAAATGCTATCAATCCAATTCCAGATTTTGATAAACCAGTTGTTGCTGAAAATGATGTGTTGATTTGGCCTCCTATAGAAGTTCGTGGTGCGGGAAGACTATCTACAAAGAGGCGTGGTGGATTTGGATATTCTCAAAGTAAAAGAAATAGACGTAGCCAGTGTAATGTAGTTAGCCATAACAAAAGGAATTGTCTTGCTTCTTTAAAAAGTTAAGAAAATTTATGTGTTTTGTTAGTGTAATAGAATATATTTTTTACCTGTAAAGCTGCTATAGCTTATAGAAGAATGAAGTCGTATTTTGTGAATTCATTAGAAAATAAAATGTTAACTGTTTTGGCTAATTTATTTTAGCTTCATATATCTGATTTTCTTATATTTTGATTTGTTGTTGAATTTTTGTTTTTAGGAATTTATTATTTGATCATACTGCAAAATATATAAAATGATATGAACAACTGTATGAGTTCTACATTTCAGTATTAACATTTCTGTTCTATCTTAGGTGTACTTATCATTTCACCCTGATGCTAGTTGTAACTAGCATTTCATTATACTCAGTATGCATATAACCTGAAATACAGTTTCAACATTGAAACCCATAATCTGTTATTGTATATAGCTGAGTATGCTGTTGTGCAAGAATGAAAGATCTAGCATTTCATAAGTTGCTTTGTAAATTATTGACATTATGATGATGTACAGTTTAATGGAAGTTGTATCCAACATTTCAGTTAAATGCAAGTTACAGTGTAAACAGTAGTCATCACTCCTGAAACGGAGTTCATATGATTAGCTAATGAGATTGCATGAGTGGTTTTGTAAATAATTGACATTATGATGATGTACAGTTTACTAATAGTTGTATCTAGCATTTCAGTTAAATGCATGTTATAGTGTAATCAGTATCCATTATTCCTAAAACAGAGTTCATATGAGTAGCTAATGAGATTACATGAGTGGTTTTGTGAATTATTGACAGTATGATGATGTACAGTTGAATGATAGTTGTATCTAGCATTTCAGTTAAATGCAAGTTACAGTGTATACAGTAGCCATCATTCATGAAACAAAGTTCATATGATTAGCTAATGAGGTTACATGAGTGGTTTTGTGAATTATTGACAGTATGATGATGTATAGTTGAATGATAGTTGTATCTAGCATTTCAGTTAAATGCAAGTTACTGTGTAAACAGTAGCCATCACTCCTGAAACAGAGTTCATACAAGTGTTCTTTCTAGCATTTCAGTTAAATTTACGCATTATTCATCACAATTCAATTATGGTAATATGTGTTTTCGCATAATGACAGTTCTATCTAGCATTTCAGTATAAAACATTATTTACAACTTCAGAAATACAGTAGAATCATCAGAAAACACATAAAAATGACAATTTAATATATCTTTAGTTTGTACATTGTAGTTCATGCACTGAAAACAGACAATTATAATCAAGTCAGATTCAAATTGAGAAGTTCAAATACATCTTAGCTGTTTATGCACTAAGAACAAAATACAAGTGTTGGGTAACATATAAGACTCTATCTCAGAATTCATGCCAGACTCCATCTCAAACTCCACCTCGACTCCATCTTACACTCTATCTCAGAATCCATCTTAGTTCAATTAGCAGACGTGTTTCAGTTCAAATAAATGTAAAGTTCAAAAAAGCTACAATGCAATAACTATTCTTCTGTACAATTTTTGTAGGATTTCAGCATTGACCAACTATATTGTGGATGATTGAGTATGTCAAAAACCACTGCAGCTCTCAGGTTGCTAAGCATTTCCTTTGAATATTTATCCGGCATCTCATCCTTATCCAGTTTTTTTATGTTTGCCATGACGAAGAATGCACAATCAAGTCTGTTTCAGATATAGAAATATTAGTTAATATTACAGTATAACCTAATGCTAAAATAAAATATTATTTTTTACAGTAGAATTCTAAAATATAGCTTTATATTTTTATTACACTACTAATCAATGCGTTCATAAAGATATCCTTGATGAGTTTGCAATGTGCACCTTATACGTTATCTTTTTGTTCAACAGATGCAGTTCAATGAACTGTCAATTAGAAATGCTATATTTAACTATCATTTTACATATTCAATCCATTCTAGTGCAATTTAAAAATACAAACGATGTTTTGTTATTGTTTTGCATGTTTACTCTCATCCAAAAGAATTTAAAAATATGTGTAATAGTGTAAACTATCATCTGCGATAATTGATAAATTTGCAACCGCGGAAAAAATATAAATGATAGTTTTAACTGTCATTTTTTTCTTTCATTTTCACAGTTTTATGCATTTTAAAATTTTCAGTTGTAGGTGTTTGTATCATGTTGATCACTAAATATAGTCAGCTGTATTTTGGAAACAGAATAATAAAAGTTTGATGAATATACAAACTAAAATGAAAAGTGAAGAAATGGAATTATTTACTTACGAATCAGAATTCTGTGGTGGGCTTTTTGGCTGCAACACTTTAGGTTTGTTAAATTCTTTGTTTAGTATTCCAATTTCTGCCCATTTCTTCTTGAACATTAATTCAATTTTGTCTTTCTGCAAGAAGAAAAATGGGTGTTGTATATTAATGTTAAACTGATATAAATATTATACTTTTCTTACAAGAATGATGGCTTGGTTATAGCTAGGGTTTGAAGTCCTTGTTGATCTGCTTTTTGGTTTGGTTGAATCATAATGACTCCACTGCATTGTATCATAGTTTAGCATCAACAAGCTCCAATGGTTTGTGTAATGTATAGGGAAGAAAATTTTCTCTGTAAATTCATCTTTGACAATAACATCTATTGTTGGCATGACTATGTCTTTGATCACAGTTTGCAGATCGTGTGCTACAGCATTCTGCACATTCATATGCAATTAGAATACTTTATATTATTTTTTAACATTTTATAATATAAAGTTTATACTTACCATCATCAATGTACTGAAGTAGTAACTATGTTCATACATCTCTTGATTGTAATAAAACCAATCAATTATCTGTTTAACCAAACAAAGAAAATTGTAAGTTTGATGGGATATTTTGTTTTTGAACCAGGAATATTTATGCTAGTATTCACTATGATTTATATGTTTACTTCATTGTATGCACTGAAAAATGTAAATGATAGTTTAAACAAGCATCTTTGACATTCGATATATCTATATGTTCTTTACAAATACCAATGTTGTTTTTAACTATCATTCTTTTATTTAATACATTTATATGCAGTTAGAAATTTCGAATGCTAGTTTTAATTATCATTCTATTTTTTTGCATTTATATGCACTTAAAAAACTATGAATGCTAGTTGTAACAATCATTTTGCTTTTCTATATAGTTATATGCATTTTACAAATAGTAATGCTGCTTTTAGCTATCATTCACACATTCAATTCATTTATATACACTTTGAAAGTTGAATGCTAGGCTTACCTATCATTCTTTCATTTTATACATTATATACATTTTTTTACTATTACAATTATGATTTGACGCATACCTGTCCATCTGTAAATCCCTCAAATAGAACAGCTTCCAGCATAGATTTGACTATTGTGATTCCTCCTTTATTTCCTTCATCGTTTTCATATGCTACAGTGCTGTAATTGAAAACCAATAATTGACAAGTTGGTTTTTTTTCACTTTTATTTAATTACAAATATAATGAAAGAAAAAAGATTAGAAATCTTACTTCTCATTTTCATTAAATTTGAAGAAAGTAAGAATTTTGTTTTGCTGTTCTTCATTCAATAATTTTAGAATACCGCTTTTTGTTATGTCTCTACTCTTGTAAGCTTTAGTTGATGGCGAGTACCCATCAATATCAACATCAAAATTTTCTTCATTTTCAATTGTAGTGAGTTGCTCATCTGTCTCAGTGTCAGATTCCGCTTCATACTCAGATTCTTTATTTTGTTCTTCTTGTTTTTGTTCACTTGTATATTTTTCTTGACCTTCTTTAGTTTCAGGTTTCTCCTTTTGGTGTTCATTGTCCACATTTTGCTTTGTTTTTCTGTGAACAATTTCATATTGACAATCAGGATCTATTCTATTCCTTCTTTGGCGCTTTTTAACCCTAAAAACTAAAGAGCTTGGTTTCTTTTCTGTTCATTTATTTACTGCCGGGGATTTTCCTGTTTCCTCTGAAGGTTTCTCCTGATGCTGTTGTTTTTTTTCTTCCTCCATCTTCTTTATTTCCTGAGTTATTTTCAGATCAAATGATGGTGCTTCTATATCTTCTGTTGGTTTTGATTTTAACATTTTGATCTCCTTTCTCAACTGTGTGACAATGGCTTCTGCTTGTATTCTTTTTTGTCTCTCCTTTTCTGCTTCTTTTTCACTCTTCTTTAATTTATTTTCCAAATCTTGAATGTACTGTTTCATTGACTCAACTTGCATTTTTGATGACTCTTCCAAGTTTTCTTTTTTTTGCATCACAATATTCTCATCTGAATCCAGCTGAACAAATTTTTGTTCCTTTTTTTTTTGAAGAAGAGCTTTTTCATCTTCATTCAAGTCTTTTATTTTAAAAAAAATCTATGTAATAAAATAAATATTAATGAATGAGCTAAAAGATACAATGAATGAACTACTTTTTTATATAATTTTCATTTTTCATGTGATGCTATATGTGACTATCATTATTTATTAGCAACTATGGAAATTTGTATTTGTGCAGAAATGAAATGATATATGTAACTATCATTTAAAGTATGATTGTATAATAACAAAATGAAAACTGTTAATATACATTATGTTATGATATATCTATCTATCATTATACATTTCTTGTATTTGTATGAGAAATAATACCTTACTACTGTCCATGTTTATCAATGTTTCTTTTGAAATTATCTTTTTCAAACTTCCAATATTCCACCTTCCAAATCTTGGTAAAGTAGAACAGTACGTTGCCAACGGAGATATCAAATTGACATGCTCACATAGGAAAAACTACAAATAAAATATTGCTTGTTAAAATATATAATGTATATAATTTAATTAATAGAGATAGATGTATTAATATAAAGTTAGAATGTTGCACTTATAATTGGGAGCATGGAACAGCTTGGCATGTTTCTTGGCTTTGTTTTGAAAGCCGTCAACGCTCTAATCAATGAATGATGAATTGAAATTGGCCAAGACACTGAGTTCATTTTGTTGTCACCAATAATATAAGGAATATATCCCCGTGGCAAGTATCTTTGATTATCGGGAAAGAAGAAGGTTATCATTGCAAGAATGATAATCAATTTTGGAAAATCAGTTTCATTTTCAAATTTTTGTGTTTCTAAAACATTATTTATTTTTGAAACTGTAAGATCTTTTGTTATGTGTTCTATTTTTCCAAAATTTCTTAAAACAAAATCCTTACAATTGTCTGGATGGATTTGTAAACTCATTTTACGTAATGGAAAAATATTGATTCCAGACAAAGGTAAGCAAAATAGAATAGAAACATCTTCAGGTTTGATTTTCAGAAAAAAGTTCCCTACTTTAAAAGCTTCGTCAGTAATAGAAAATGTTTCTATTATATCATCTAACATTGTTGGTGATTTTGTAAAAGCATTTATGGACAAAATTTCTGTGAAAAAAACCAGCATAAATTTTTCAAAAGGTGTTTGTTTTAAATAATTCAACTGCTCTATAAGATAACCTCCTTTTTCCTTAATTTTCTTGAAAATTTTAATCATCGGAAGCAGGCTACATCGATATTGAATTTTTTCTTGAGATGATTGCTTTGATTTTTTCTCTTTTGTTATTTTTGCTTTCTTTGATTTTTTCCCTTTTGATTCCTGCACAAAAAATTGTGAATCAATAAGTCAGTATTTGTCCAACTATAATCTAATTTCTGAAGTATAAATGCACAATAGAATACTGCTATATCTATGTATCATTATTTGTAGAAATGCTATATTTGCCTATCATTACTCTTTTTCAATATATGCTTGTACAATTTCAAACATTGAATGCTATATTTGTCTATCATTACTCTTTTTCGATTTATACTTGTGCAATTTAAAGATTGAATGCTACATTTGTCTATCATTACACTTTTTTGATGCATGCTTTTATACTTTACAAAATGAATGCTATGTTTGTCTATCATTTTATCAAATGCTACATTTGTCTATCATTACTCCTTTTTGATGCATGTTTCTATACTTCAAAAACTGAATGCTATCTTTGTATATCATTTTATCAAATGCTACATTTATCTATCATTACTCTTTTTCGATGCATGCTTCTATACTTCAAAAACTGAATGCTATGTTAAAATGATACATTTGTCTATCATTACTCTTTTTCGATGCATGCTTGTATACTTTAAAAACTGAATGCTATGTTTGTCTATCATTTTATCAAATGCTACATTTGTCTATCATTACACTTTTTTGATGCATGCTTCTATACTTTAAAAACTGAATGCTATGTTTGTCTATCATTTTATCAAATGCTACATTTGTCTATCATTACACTTTTTCGATGCATGCTTCTATACTTCAAAAACTGAATGCTATGTTTGTCTATCATTTTATCAAATGCTACATTTGCCTATCATTACTCTTTTTCGATGCATGTTTCTATACTTCAAAAACTGAATGCTATGTTTGTCTATCATTTTATCAAATGATATATTTGTTTATCATTACACTTTTTTGATGCATGCTTCTATACTTCAAAAATTGAATGCTATGTTTGTCTATCATTTTATCAAATGCTACATTTGTCTATCATTACTCTTTTCCGATGCATGCTTCTATACTTCAAAAAACTGAATGCTATCTTTGTATATCATTTTATCAAATGATATATTTTTCTATCATTACACTTTTTCGATGCATGCTTCTATACTTCAAAAATTGAATGCTATGTTTGTCTATCATTTTATCAAATGTTACATTTGTCTATCATTACTCTTTTTCGATGCATGCTTCTATACTTCAAAAAACTGAATGCTATCTTTGTATATCATTTTATTAAATGATATATTTGTCTATCATTACACTTTTTCGATGCATGCTTCTATAGTTTGAAAACTGAATGTTATCTTTGTATATCATTTTATCAAATGCTACATTTATCTATCATTACTCTTTTTCGATGCATGCTTCTATACTTCAAAAACTGAATGCTATCTTTGTATATCATTACTCTTTTTCAATTATGCTTCTATGGTTTAAAGACTGAATGCTATGCTTGTCTATCATTTTATGAAATGCTATATTTGTCTATCATTCAATAATAATGCATTTTATTGTTGTCTATCAACCATCAAAAACTGTAGGCTATATTCATCTATCATCTCAAATTTTGATATTGCGTATACAAATGAAATTATAGATTGAACTATCATTCAATTACTATCTATTTAATTATTGTCTGTCATATATCAAATATGGAAATGTTCTTTTCAGTTATCATTGCATCATTATACATACAGTAAAAAAAGTGATATATTCAACTATGATTGTATAATGCATTGTTTTTCTATCATTCTATAACTATGCATGTTATTGTTGTTTTGTCATTTGTCAAAGACTGTATGCTATGTTCATCTATCATCTAATATTTCAATATGATGCATGCACTAAATCAAATAATATATTGAAGTATCAATCAATAACTGTCGATCTTATTATCATTTACTATCTATTAAATATTGAAATATTATTTTTAACAAAAATAAATCAGATATTGTACCGTCGTCTTTCTTTTTCTACTGATGATTTCATCACAAAGCTCTTGTCTCTTCGTGTCGTCTTCTTTTACAGTTTTTGCTGCCCTAGACCTTATCGTTCTCATTGTTTCTTCGTCAAAATCAGTAGAATCGACGGACGTGGATGGTTTATTTTTTCATCTTCTCTTTGTTGCTGTACGCATTGCAGTTGAAGCCCTAGTTTTTGAAATTCCAGTTTCATCGTTTATTTGTTCTGGATTTGTTGGAATTTGTGGATTTACGTTGATCGACTTAGCTTCGGAAGTCGACTTAGGTTGTACATCAGCTTCAGGAAGAAAATTGCTTTCGGTTGGGGTTGCCATTGCTTGATTGAGAAGAAATTTTGTTTAGAGAAGAAAAGAAAATAAAAAAGCAGAAACGAATGACCTTGCAAATTTTCGCGCTTGTCCTTTTGACGGAAGTTTTATTTTAACATCCGTTAAAATAAAATATTATTAAACTTTTTCCTTTAAACTAATTTTCTCTTTAGATTATATGTTGTTAATAAAAAAAATTCATGTAAAAGTATTCATTTTATAATTTTTTAGATTTTTCAAAAAATTACTGTGTTTAAATGCTTATTCGACAATTAAGGAGGGTGGTCAATTTTGTATCAAAATATAGAAAATGTTAAATTGTTTAAAATGCTTTTAGAGTTTTTATGTAGTTAAATATATTGATTGCTTTCTGGAATATATTTTTATGATTGAAAAATGTTTTAATTTGAAGGCCATAAAAATTCAAATTTTGGCTCTAAAATATTGAAATATAGCCATTGTAATTTACTAAGCGTCTGTTCATTCAAAAATCATAAAATAGATAGAATTTGAATTTTGGCCCTAAATTTATTATTAGTTCCTGAGATGATGGGTTTGATGACAACAATCTTAGGACTTGTTATAAAATATAAATACTAATATTCTTGTCAAGATATATATGTATGTGCAGAATATATATGCAGATACTAAAGAATGAAGATAGTACAGTATGAAAATTCAAGACTAAGTATAAAGGTTCAAGACCGACGAATTCAAGATTGAAGAAATCAAGATTAAAGAATCATGAGTATCAAGAGTTCAAAATTTCAACAGTTCAAGATATTAAGATAAGTAATAGTGTCTAGATTTTTGTTTTAAATTCATAAAAACACTAAATCTTTATTCATATTTTAATTGTGGAATGAAATCCACCTTCTTGCTTTAATAGTGGGACGAAACCCACGACCTTTTTAGTGGGATCGAACCCATGACCTTCTGTAGTGAAATGGAATCCACGAAATTTTCAAAATAATTTATTTTAAATATTTTTCCGAAAACTTTTTAAAAGTTATCTCCTTCAGTTTAAATTATTTAGCCTTAAATTATTTTTATTATCTTTTATACTTTGTTTTCAAAATCATCTTTTGTTTTTAAACTATCTCCTGGTTTAATATTATAAGCTTTAAATCTCAAAAATATATTCAATACTTAGCTATTAATATTACATTTATAGATTATATTTTCTTAAGATTATTTTTTAAATCTCTTTATAAGTTTAAACTATATTCAAAATGGTTTACAAAGTTTAGAAATTATTTTGACAAGTTTTAGAATAGAAATCGTTTTAAAAACAAAATCTATTTTCAAAATACACATATGTGCTTTACAGTTATTCACGAATCTGATGATCTCGGAAAAATGGATCTAAAAATAGGTACGCATTTGAATTATATTGGTAGAAATTGTTTGCTTGAATGTTTGATTGTTTGCATGTTTTGAAATTGCTTGTTGTTTGAATTTAAAATTTTGATTTAAAATAATAATATTTTAATAATATTTTTAATATCAAAATATTAATATGAAAGTGTTATTATATTTAATATTACTTCAGTATATATATAAATTAGATTATATGATATGTATAAATATGAAATAAAATAGAAAAAATTAGTCACATGTATTATAGGACCCATGTCGACATGGTCCTACCTCCTATGTCGACATCCCTATCAGAATTTTGAAATTTAAATTTGAATTCAAAACTTTGAATTTCCCTCCACCTTTTCACCAACTCCAAAGTTCTGAAAAGGTGTCTCTTGACCAGAGAACATGACTATTGAATATCTATTTATCTCCTTAACTTTACCCTATCTTTTCAGTTTCATTTCAAAATTCAAACTCTCTTTCATACTCTCTTTCAAACTCTCAAGCTCTCTACTCTCTTCAAAAATGGCTTCCTCAAGCACTCCCTCCACCATTAGGCTATCCGAAGCCATCAAAGAATTCTTCTACAATGACCCAGAAGCTATCAAAGCATACATAAGCTATGCAAACTTTGGAAAAGTCCATACGGCAAAATTTGCTATCTTTAATGATTTTCCTTCTTATGAACTCAATGTTTTTTTCGAAGAGAATCAAATTCTCAGTTTAACTGACGATTCTCAAAATGATTTTGTTTATTATCCAGATCTTGTTAAAATGTTTTATGCAAATTTGAATCATGGTTTTTATGATGGTAATGAAGGGGAATTTTGCAGTAGTGTTAAAGGAACACAAATTGTTTTAAATAGTGAGATTTTGGAAAATATTTTAGGTTGTAAGTTTACGAGAATGAATCTTTCAAATTTTCAAATAGATGAACATGATCGTGAGACATTTCATCACATTTTTGAAGGAGAAGGTAACTATGAATTTATAAATCGAAATTTCTTTCCTAAAGCAAGAATTGTTAACCTTCTTTTGCAACATACCATAACTCCAAGATCGGGAAATTTCAATCACCCGACCTTAAAAGTTTGTCAAGCTCATTTTGCTATTTATAGGCACTATGACATTAACTGGGTGCAGGTAATTTTGGATGAACTTCATCCCAAAAAACACTTTGTATAATGGAATTTGTCTTACTCGGATTTTTTTAACTATTTTGGAGTTTATTATAAGAGAGAGGAGTTTGTTTCTCGAAAAGTGTTTAATCATGCAAGTATCTCTTTTATGAAAATCCCACTTGTGTTTCAACCATATGGAACACTTACCGAAAAAGATGAAAGTTTGGCTCATGAAGAAATGAAAGAAGAAGAGGAGGAGGAGGAAGAAGGGGAGGAGATGGATATTGAAGAAGAAGGAGAGGAGGAGGAAGAGACATCATTGGAAAGTATTGAATACCCTATCACTCCTTACAATCCATCCAACAAGGCACTTCTCAAAAACCAAAAGATAATAGTGGAAAATCAATGGATTCTCAAAAGATCCATTTGTAAAAAGTTGGACAAAATTTCTACTAAAATGAATAAGTTCTTTAGGAAAGTGAGTCGCAAACTTGGATTATCATCATCTTCACCATCCTCTATCGAATTCTAGTTTTCATTTCATGTTGTATTAGTTTGTTTCTTTCAGTTAGTTAATGTTATGTATTATTTATGCAATGTTAACTAAAATTTATCAATGAAAATCGTTTATTTCTGTTCCTTAGCTTTAAAATGGAATGCTTGCTTTTATATTATATAAGTTTATATGTGTGTGTGTGTATAAATTTGTACATAATATAAAGAAACAAAGCAAATTGCCAAAATAAATAGGGGCATGTCGACACCCCCTACCCCCATGTTGACATGTAACGACCAAAAAGCAATTCTTGTTTTGAATTTGAAATTGACCTAACTACCATGTGTCTTTTCATTTCAAATGACTTCCTATCTAATTAAATTCTTATTTCTTCCAAAAAAAATGCATATTTTCAATTCTCCTTATTTTCTATTGAATTTGTTTCTACTTTATCGATAAATGGCCTCTCCTATTCATAATCTAAGTGAGAATCTTGAAGAAACTCTCAATTCCTTCATGAACGTACTTACTTTTATCCTTCGCCATGAATGACGCTTAGAATTAACCCAAATGCAGATGATAAAGGTCCAATAAAGGCACCTCGATGCCATTCGTGGATGATTTCAGCCCTCAACAAAGAAGAATTCAAAGCGAATCCAAAAGGAACTTTGAACAAGGATAATGAAAAATGCGATGCTATAAAGTCAAATCCTATCTTCGATGAAGAAGGATTGGTTGAAGTTTCAAGAAAATTTTGATTTGACTTGTATGGTTTGATTTACTTTGATTTGATATGGTTTGATGTGGTTTAAATTGTTTGGTTTGATTTGAGTTAATTTGAATTGTTTGAATTGATTTGAACATGGTATGTAATATATGATTGAAATGGTGTGGTTTGATAAATATACTGATTGATTATGTTTGAAATTTTTATATCTCTCACATTTACCTTACTATATTTTACTCACATTATTATCCATCTCATTTATATTCTACTCTATTGTATTATTATCCTATATAGTGCTATAATATTGGCTTAAGGGGGAGTTATGTAGTCTAGGATTAGTTTTTGTTGATGACAAAGGGACAAAATTATAAAATAGGTTAGATAGGCTTAGATTAAGGAGGAGTTAGTAGATTAAAGGGGGGTTGTTGGAATAAGGGGGAGTTGGAGTAGAATCAGAATTTTGTGGAGTAGATTTTATAAACAAAGGTTGTCATCATCAGGAAAGGGAGATTGTTAATTCTTGAGATGAAGGTTTTGATGACAACAACCTTATGACTTGTTATGAAATATAAATACTAATATTCTTGTCTAGATATATACGTATATGCAAGGTATATATGCAGGTACCGAAGAACGAAGACTGTATAGTGTAAAGTTTCAAGACTAAGTATAAAAATTCAAGACCGACAAATTCAAGATTGAAGGAATCAAGATTGAAGAAATCAAGACTGAAGATTCATGAGTATCAAGAGTTTAAGATATCAAGATAAGTAATAGTGTCTAGATTCATGTTAAACTTCATAATAGCACTAAAATCTTTATTCAGATTTTAATTGTGGAATGGAATCCATCTTCTCGCTTTAATAGTGGGATGGAACCCATAATCTCTCTAGTGGGATGGAACCCACGACCTTCTCTAGTGGGATGGAATCCACGAAATTTTCAAAATGATTTATTTTAAATATTTTTTCAAAAACTTTTTAAAAATCATCTCTCTCAGTTTAAATATTTTAGCCTTAAATTATTTTTATTATCTATTATATTTTGATTTCAAAATCATCTCTTGTTCTAAAACTATCTTCTGCTTTTAATATTATAAGCTTTAAATCTCAAAAATATATTTCATACTTAGTTTTTAATATTACTTTTATAGATAATACGTTTTTAAGATTATTTTTTAAATCTCTTTATAAGTTTAAACTATATTTAACATGGTTTACAAAGTTTAGAAATTGTTTTGACAAGTTTTAGAATAGAAATCATTTAAAAAAATCAATTTTCAAAATACACATATGCATGTCGACATACCCCATTCCCTCATATCAACATGGGAGCCGTAGAAATTCAAATTTCAAATTTTCAAATGAAGTGTCTATTCGTCATAATCTTTTACGAATGGACGTGACCGTTGTTCTTATATAAATACTAGTTGTTTTCAACGAATTTTAACTTAGTTTTTCTTCATTTCTTCACTCCTTCTCTACTCAAGTATTCTCTTATATTTTAACAAAACTCTACCGAAATCATAAGTGAATCAAAATCGATTGTCTCTAGTTTGATTCTCTACCACTCTCTCTCCAAGATCTCAGTGCTATAAGAGTTATAGGATTATTTGTAATCAAAGAAGTGTATCGAGTCTCTCTATCTATCAAAGTTATATTTAAAACGGTGTGATTGTTGCCCGTAAATCAATTGGTTGTGATTATAGCTTGTAAATCAAATAGGTGATAGCCTGGTTAAATCAAGAGAGTTTTCCCTAGACTCGAAGACATGAGGGTGTATTTCGTGGCCTTGAAATCAAGGTTGTAATATCGACATTATATTTGAAAAGAAATCTACACAAGATATTATATGGGACTGGATGTAGGGTAACACCGAACTAGTATAAAATTCCATTGTGTTCTTTCCTTTACAACTTTTTATTTACTATTTGCAACAGTGTCTGATTTCGAGATTGTCTTTGTGTTTGTGAATTGCATCTATCTGTGTTTAGTTTCAAAAGATTTCAAAATTTTCATAAAATCCATTAAACACTATTCACACCCCCTCTAATGTTAATCTGGCCTTAAGATCCGTAATCCGCATTTTCAACATTTGGTATCAGAGCATTGGTTTTCAAAGCTTTCATAATCTGATTTTTGAAAAATTTTCAAATGGTTGCCAACACCGATAATGTCAACACTATCAGTAGTTCATTTGTAGAAGGTTAGTCTACTGCCAGACCACCACTTTTTAATGGTAATAACTACGCATGTAGGGCATGTAGGATGAAAATCTGTTTACAATCAATAGGATTAGACACTTGGATTATCACACTAACTGAATACATTGAACCCACAATAAATTTTGCATAGTCGATCGCTAACCAAAAGACTGTTGCACAAAACAATTCCAAAGCCATGAATATTATTCTGTTCACTTGATAGGAATGAGTTTAATGGAATGTCTGTCTGTAAGTTTGCATATGAGATCTGAAAAACTTTGCAAGTTACTCATGAAGAAACAAGCAAAGTTAATCAAACCAAAATATCCATCTTGACCAATCAGTTTTGTTTTTTCCAGATGAATCTAAATGAGTCTAGTTTAGAAATGTATAGTCGGTTTCAAGACATTATGCACTCACTAATTGCATTAGGAAAGAACTTCTCTGAAGAAGATCAAGTTAGAAAAATTCTGAATTCACTCACTCCGGAATGGGATCAGAAGACACTAGCAATTGAATAGGCTAATGATATCAGTACGCTGAAAATTGGAGAATTAATTGGGAATTTGATGTCGTTTGAAGTAAAAATGCAAGGGAGAAGAGAAAGCAAGGCCTCAGAAAAGAAGTCAATAGCATCAATATAATAGCAGATTGTTCAGACTCAAACAGTGATGACGATGAAGAAATAGCCTCGATGACAAGAAATTTTAGAAAGTTTTTGAAATACAGAAAGATAAACAACTACAAGAGAAATAATCAAAAGAATTCTAGAAATAATAATTAGACTCTCAACAACGTTGGATGTTACAGTTGTGATAAGCTAGGTCACTTAAAAAGAGATTGTCTGCATCGGGATAAGCAAAAATTTCCTCTAAGTAATGATTTGTCAAAGAAAAGGAAAAGAGCGTATATTGCTACACTAGACGATTTAGACTCATCCTCCAGTGATGAAGATCAGAAGAAAGAAAATTCAAATATGTGCTTTATAGTTATTCACGAATCTGATGATTTCGGAAATATGGATCTAAAAATAGGTACGCGTTTAAATTATATTGGTAGAAATTGTTTGCTTGAATGTTTGAATGTTTGCATGTTTTGAAATTGCTTGCCGTTTGAATTTAAATTTTTTATTTTTAAAATAATATTATTTTAATAATATTTTTTAATATTAAAATACTAATATTAAAGCATTATTATATTTTATATTATTTCAAATAAAATATAAATTAGATTATATGATATGATATATATAAATATTAAATAAAATGGAAAAACTTAGTCATGTATTATAGGACCCACGTGGACATGGTCCTACCCCTAATATCGACATCCCTACCAGAATTTTGAAATTCAAATTTGAATTCAACCTTTGAATTTCCCTCCACCATTTCACCAACTCCAAAGTTCTAAAAAGGTGTCTTTTGATCAGAGAACATGACTACTGAATATCTATTATCTCCTTAACTTTATCCTCTTTTTTCACTTTCATTTCAAAATTCAAACTCTCTTTCAAACTCTCAAGCTCTCTACTCTCTTCAAAAATGGCTTCTTCAAATCCGCATTTAAAAGTTAAATTATATATTTAAATTGAATATCTATTTAAATCTAAGTATAAAAGTTAAATATATAATTTAAAACGATAGTTTAAAATCAGGAGTAATTTGACTTTGAAATTAAAGATAATTTTGAGGCTAAAATTATTTAAAATCAGGATAAGAGTTTTGATGTTTTTAAAAGGAAAGTTTTGAAATCATTTTGAAAACAAGATAATTTTTTAAAATAATTTGAATTAAAATTAGTGGATACAAAACAATGTTCCACTAGATTTTCGTAGGTTCCATCCTACTTAGGGTTCCATCTCTTTAACAGGCTCGACGTGGATTCCATTCCACGAATAATTTGGATTTTAAGATGTCAGTGCTTTTTTACGAGTTTTAAAAAAAATTCCTAATAAAAATACTTATGCTTGAAATCTTGAACTCTTGATAATCTTGATACTCATGAGTCTTCTATCTCGATATCTTGAATCTCTATACTGTACAGTCTTCATTCTTGGTACCTGCATGGTTAAATCCTGCATATACATATATATCTAAACTTATAATGTCGGTATTTATATTTTATAATCTATTCTAAGGTTGTTGTCATCAAAAAAAATCATCTCACGGACTAACATTCTTCCGCTTTTTGATGATGACAACCTTTGTTTATAAAATATTATTTCTATCCTGATAACTCCCCCTAAAACTAATAACTCCCCTTTAATTTATACCTAACTACCCTATTTCATATTTCTCCCCCTTTGTCATCAACAAACCCCCCCTCATTCTTGGACTTCAGTACCTGCATTGATAAACTATACAGTGGAATATATAATATATAGATTAAGAAATAATTATACTTATGAACATGATAACTAATCAAAGACTATATACATTTCAATGTGTATATATATATATATATGTTTTATACAACAAACTTCAAACAAATATCAAGAAATCAATTCATACAATGTATCAATCCAAACCAAATCAATTCAAACAAATATCAAACAAGGTAATGAAATCAAACGTTACGAGGAACTTTCACCCATCCTTCTTCTCCAAATATAGGGTCTCCTTTAATTGCATCCTAATTTTCATTGTCGTTGGTAGGAGAGACAAAAGGATGTGCTTCGTTATCATCCTTGTGCAGAGAGGAGATCATCCATCGTATCGCATCGAAGTGCCTTTCTTGTTCCTTGATCATCTGTATTTGACTCAATTCTAAGTGACGCTGGTTACGTAGAATAAACGAGAGAATATTCTTGAACGAATTAAGGGTTTCTTCAAGATTTTCGGATAGATTGTGAATAGGATTATCCATAGTTGAATTTGTGAAAGAAATAAAGGATATAGATGATAAGAAATAAATTTCAGTGAAGAATTCTGGAAGAAACAGGTATTTATAGATGTAGAAATTCGTTTGAAATGAATAGACATTTGATAGTTATTCAAATTTCAAATTCAAAATCAATTGTCATTTCTGACCAGTACATGTCGACATGGTCATATAGGGGATGTCGACATGGGTTAGTGAAAACTTATGACTAATTTGATTTTGTGAATAATTGTGTGTATATATATATATTTATATAATATACTAACATTTATTCTGGAGATAAGATAAGGTAGATAACAGAAAGGAAATTTCATTTCATTGCATACTAGGATAATACAACGATTAAGCACACAACAAACTACATGAATATTCGAAATAAAGCAAACTAAAACAAATACAACACGATACAAGAAGATAAAACTAGGTAGAGGATGAAGATGATGAAGATAGTCCAAGTTTCTTGTTGACTTTTGAAATGAACTTGTTCATCTTCGAAGAAATATTATCCAACTTTTTACTAACTCATCGTTTAAGAATCCGTTGATTCTCAACAATAGTCTTTTGGTTTTTGAGAAGGGTTTTGGTGGACGGATTTGGAGGATAGTCTTTCCAAAGAGGGTTCACCTTCTTCTTCTTCAATTTCCATTTCACCCCCTTCTTCTTCATCTTCTTCCATTATTTATGAGCCAAACACTCTTCCTTTTCGGTAAGGGACTCATAAGGTTGAAAAACAAATGGAATTTTCATAAGCGAAATGTTGGAATGATTGAAAACCTTTTTAGAAACAAATTCTTCGCCTTTGAAATCCACTCCAAAATAGTTAAAAATCTGAGTGAGATAAATTCCATGATATAATGTATTCTTACCCAATTCAAGATTTTTGGGACGAAGTTCATCCATAATAACTTGCGCCCAATTTATGTCATAATTTCCAAAAATAGCAAACAGTGCTTTGCAAACTTTTGAAGTTGGATTGTTAAAATTCCTTGATCTTGGGGTCAAAGTATGTTGCAAAAGAAGATTGACAATTCTCGCTTTTGGTCGAAAATTTCTATTTTTAAATTCAAAATCATCATCTCTTTCGAAAATGTGATGAAATGTCTCACGATCATGTTCATCGATTTTAAAGTTAGAAAGATCCATTCCCGAATTCTTACAATTGAGAATAATACCCAAAAGATCACAATTCAAAACAATTCTAGTGCCTTTGACACTACTCCAGATTTCATTCTCATTATCATCATAAATTCCGCGATTTAAATTCGCATAGAAAATTTTGACAAGATTAGGATAGCAAACAAAATCATTTTGAGAAGCATCAATAAGATTAAGAACTCAATTGTTTGCAAAAAGAGAATCAATTTCATAAGAAGAAAAATCTTGAAAAATAGAAAATTTTCTGAGATGGACTTTGGCGTAATTAGCATAATTGATGTATGCTTTTATTGCCTCCGGATCATTGAATAATTGCTCTTTGATTTTTCTGAAAATTCTCACAGTGGATGGGTTGCTTGAAGAAGCAATTAAAGTAGAGAGTAGAGAGCTTGAAGTTATGAAGAGAGAGTTTGAATTTGAAAATGAGAGTGAAAAGATGTGATAAAAGATAGTGAATAAATAGATTCTCAAAGGACATATTCTCTGGTTAAACGGTAGCTTTTCAGAGAATTGAATGAAGTGAAAAGCTGGAGGGAAATTCAAACATTTGAATTCAAATTTTGAAATTCAAATTTAGCTACCCATGTCGACATCATGGTAGGGACCATGTTGACATGTGCCTTTGAATTTTCATGAACTGATTTTTCCTAAGTTCTCTAATATATATATATATATATATAAATGTTATTATTATTTTTAATGCCTATATATATATATGAAATATCATTAAACTTCAAGTATATTTCAGAAAATATTATTATCTATTAAAAAATAATAAAAATAATAATAAAATAATGAAATAATAATATAAAATAAAAAATAAAATTTAAAATTCAAACAACACACCAATTCAAAATCAATCAATCAAACAATCAAGCAACTAATTCTAAGCAAGCAATTTTAACCAATTGTATTGTAAACGTGTACCTTTTTCTGAGTCCATTTCTTTGAATTCCTCGGAGTCGTGAACAGCTGTGAAACACAAATTTGAATTATCTGTCTTCTGATCATCATCACTTGAGGACGAGTCTGAGTCATCTAGAGTAGCAGTAAACGCACGCTTCCGTTTCTTTGCTGGATCATTGTTCATAGGAGAATTTTTCCTATCTGGATACGGACGGTCTCTTTTGAAATGGCCTGGTTTATCACAGTTGTAACATTTGTCATTATTTGGCACTACATTCTGATTTTCAGAATTCTTATAGTTATTTCTCTTGAGATTATTCATCTTTCTGTATTTCAGGAATTTCCTAAAATTTCTGGTCATAAAGGCTATCTCATCATCATTATCGCTGTTTGAGTCTGATCCATCGGTCAATGCATTGAATGCCATTGACTTCTTTTCATATGCTTTACTTTCTCTTCTCCTGATCATTTGAACTTCATACGACATTAGATTTCCAATTAATTCTTCTATCTTTAAAGTACCAATGTCATTTGCCTCTTCGATCGCAAGTATCTTTTGATCCCATTCTGGAGTTAGAGAATTTAAAATCTTTCTGACTTGATCTTCTTCAGAAAATTCCTTTCCCAAAGATATTAGAGAATGCACGATATCCTGAAATCTACTATACATATCTGAAATAGACTCATTAGGATTCATTTTAAATAATTGAAACTGATTTGTGAGCATGGAAATTTTGGTCTGTTTAACTTTGCTTGTTCCTTCGTGAGTAACTTGCAAAGTTTTCCAGATTTCATATGCAGACTTACAAACTGACACTCTATTGAATTCATTTCTATCTAGTAAACAAAATAGAATATTCATAGCCTTAGAATTATTTTGTGCAACAGTCTTTTACTCAGTAGTCCACTATGCAAAATTAGTTGTGGGTTCAGAATATTCAGTTTGTGTGATATTCCAAGTGTCTAATCCTATATATTTTAAATATATTTTCATCCTACATACCTAATATGCATAGTTACTGCCATTAAAAAATTGTGGTCTGACAGTAGACTGACCCTCTACAAATGAACTACTGACAGGGATACTAGTGTTAGTAACAGTACTGGTGTTGGTAGCCATTTTGAAAACTTTTCAAAAATAAGATTATGAAACTTTGAAAACTTTTCTCTAATACCAATTGTGAGAAATGCAGATTACGGATCTTAAGGTTAGGATTAACACTAGAGGGGGGTGAATAGTGTTAATAAAGAATTACTAAATCTTTTTGAGTTTATGTTAATTTAGTGAGAAATGCAGATTACGGATCTTAAGGTTAGGATTAACACTAGAGGGGGGTGAATAGTGTTAATAAAGAATTACTAAATCTTTTTGAGTTTATGTTAATTTAGACACCGATGTATGCAATATACAGACACAGATATGATCACAGAAACAAACACAGATGCAGAAATAAAATAAAAGCAGTAAAGGAAAGAACATACCGAATTTTATACTGCTTCAGAGTTACCTTACATCCAGTCCCGCAACATAAGTACGGATTTCCTTTCAAAAGCAATTGTACAATTACACCCTCGGTTTCAAGGCTACGAGGTTCACCCTCCAGAATTTCTATCCTCTAGGTAGAGATACTTGATTTTCGGGCCACAAGTTTACCCAATTGATTTACCAAGGCTACAACCACTTCTTTTCTCTCTTTTCTCGCTTAATAGATTACAAAGAAGTCTATAACTCTGAATAGCACTGAGAACATTGTACAGATAGTGATAGAGAATCAAACTAGAAGTAATCGAGTTTGATTCAATGTTGATTTCGGCAGAGTAATGGTAAGAATATGTATTAAGAAATGTGGAAGAAG
Source organism: Allium cepa (assembly GCA_030765085.1). NCBI lineage: Eukaryota > Viridiplantae > Streptophyta > Magnoliopsida > Asparagales > Amaryllidaceae > Allium > Allium cepa. The sequence continues at coordinate 91,097,214 of CM060928.1, forward strand.
AAGAGGAGTGAAAAACCATAAAATCTGATATAAAATTCGTTGAAGCTAACCCCTATTTATAGAAGAACAACAGTCGTGTGCATTCATGAAGAGTTATGGCGAATAGACACTTCTTTTGAAATTTAGATTTTGAATTCAACTGACACCATGTCGACATGGTTACCATAGGAATGTCGACATCCCAAAGCAATTTCTGGTGATTTGATTTTCTTTGAAAATAAGCTTTATCTTATATTAAAACTATTTTAAACTTTACAAATATACTTGACTATAGTAAAAATTCATAAGTAAATATAGAGAATAATATATATAGATTTTAACTACAATTTTATATTTAAGTCTAAGTATAAAAGTTAAATATATAATTTAAAAAGATAGTTTAAAATCAGGAATAATTTGACTTTGAAATTAAAGATAATTTTGAGGCTAAAATTATTTAAAATAATGATAGAGAGTTTTGATTTTTTTAAAAGGAAAGTTTAGAAATCATTTTGAAAACAAGATAATTTTGTAAAATCATTTGAATTAAAATTAGTGGATACAAAACAATGTTCCACTATATTTTCGTAGGTTCCATCCTACTTAGGGTTCCATCCCTTTAGCAGGCTCGAAGTGGACTCCATTCCACGAATAAATTGGATTTTAAGATGCCAGTGCTTTTCTACGAGTTTTAACAAAAATTCCTAATAAAAATACTTATGCTTGAAATCTTGAACTCTTGATAATCTTGATACTCATGAGTCTTCTATCTCGATATCTTGAATCTCTATACTGTACAGTCTTCATTCTTGGTACCTGCATGATTAAATCCTGCATATACATATATATCTAAACTTATAGTATCAGTATTTATATTTTATAATCTATTCTAAGGTTGTTGTCATCAAAACCATCATCTCACGGCTAACAACAAGCACACCCAAGTAAATACAAATAGATTGATAGTTTTTCCAAAGAGAAATTATTGTAGTTTGGATACAATTGATTTTATAGCCTTTTGGATAGCATGAATTGGGGGATGTTTTCAAAACGGTAAGAAAGTAGTATTGAATCAATACAATGAAACATAAATTGATTCTACGTGATTTTGAAAAGAATAGAATATATCTTTCAAGGGAGTTTTAAGGGAGTAAGAGGAGGGAAGAAAATAAGTAATTATTAATCAAAAAATTCTTTTGCACTCCCCTTTAAGTAGTAAATCAACAGAGGTTTCCGTTCGTGAAGAGTTACGATGAAGACACTTTCTTTCAAAATTTGAAAAACCAATTGGCGACATGTATGTCGACATATGCTTGTGTATTTGAATATTATTTTCTTTTAAATAATTTTGAAAATCCTATATTTTGTAAAATAATTTGATACTTTGTAAACTAGTTTGAACATAGTTTGTAAACATTTTGAACTTTGAAAAACTTTTATAAAATATCTAAAATATATTTTGGTTCAAAATATAAAAGATTAGAAAATTGGAGATAGAGATCGAAGGTTACTATCAAGGACATTAACAATACATATAATATGACTCTATACATTAAATTATAATCTTGAGATCTTCATATCTCGGTCTTTGAACTCATGAGTCTTCATATCTATCTCTTTAGTCTTTATAATATACAGTCTTCGATTCAACAGTTGCGTAATATTCTGCACCATATTATATAACTTGGCAAAACATCAATATCTATATTTTATATGTTTGTATATGGTTGTTGTCATCAAATCAATAACTGAGGTATTGACAAATTTTTCTCTGGATATCTTCTTTTCATGCTTAGGCGAGATGAAACATAAAACATAATATTTATCATATTTGACACTCATCTAATTATTAAGATCTCACTTGCAACTCTTACAGTGTATTGCTATTGACACCCTGATTTCCTCTTATAGCCACCTACACTGAAAGCCACCGTAAAATAACGTGCATTCCTCTTCCTAACACCGCATCTTTTTATCTCCAAATCAAACGGCACCCCAATCGGCTGCAAAGGACCGAAATACTATTCGTCCACCATCGACCGTTTGTCATGAATAAGTTTCGTTTGCCAATGGTCGTACGACGTCAAACCACCGAAGAACCGCTGATACAAACGGTTGTTTATAACCGAGTGAATGAGTATGATATTGATGGGCAGAAGCACATAAAAAAATTCATTTCTATTAAAACTACAATGGTGGCCAAAAGGGTAAACCGAGGTACCAATAGGAGCACACCTCTTATATACCATTGTCTGTAGTGGGAACTCCAGTTTGGAACGGAATTGATGTATAATCTAGCTATTATATTTTCCCCATATTTTTTTGCTGGATTAACTATCAAAATAAAACTGTTTCTAGAGCTATTTACTGAAGAAAGTACACATACACAAAATCCATATGTTTGCGTATGCGCTATCCTCAACATCTGTAGTTTAATAATGTCGCACTTTAACTAATATTTTTGTTGACAAGTACTCGATGGCGCTTTCCGTTACATGTTATTGTAAATTATAAAGCTTTTTAGAGTTGATAGAATTTCTTTGGGGTTTAAATTATAAAATTCTCATTGCCTCAATTCTTGCTCTTGCTCAAAAAACCCTTGTCAAGCCCCTGATCATGCCTTTGATCATCACTGGCTCCATTGCAAACGACCGGACCGTCTCTGACCACCACCAACTCAATTCCCATCTAAAACATCTCGTCTTACTGTTTTATCGAGAGCTTTGATTTGTTATTTAATTTGTATGTGTTAGGAACTGAAATTCTCTGACGCTTTTTGGGATTTGTCAAATAGGACCCTCATTTAAGAGGGATTTGTCAAAAAGGACAATTTCGCTCAAAATTCTTTTTAATCATTAGCCTAAATCAAAAGATCACTGATAATTAATTAAAAGAAATTGTATCAATTTTGTCGATAGTTATAGTTCTCGTTTTTGCTTGTTTACTTTTTGTAAGTAGATCTATTTGGAAATACTTGTGTTGTTTTTTATTTGATCTGTTTACGTATTTCTATATTCCGGAGTGAACGAGGAGTATAATGCTTTTTTTGGTGTTGATGAAATTGTCATGATAATTTCTATGGTTAGTGGCAGTTTGAGAATACTTCCAGTGGCATTTCTGGTATGATTAATTTGGAATGGTCATGAATGTTTATTTGTATGTTACATTTGTTTTTACTACCCATTCATACTTTTATTATATTTTCAGTTTATGAACTTTCTCATAACTTTTTATTTTGAGAAGTTGATTATTTGTCGTTTCACTCCTAATACTATAACCACTCCTAATACTATAACCAATGTTGTCTTACACATTATAATTTTATTAATATTTTTGTTTAATAATGTTTATTTTTTTTTTCGTATTTACAATCTTCGAATTTCTCAGTTTGTATAATACTCCCATTTTCAATTAAGAGTATTTCTGAAAGGTTAGGTTCACCCAAAAATCATGACATCGAAGTTATTACAATTATTAGTAGAGATTATCAATGTTTTGTAACATAATGATATAAAAATTATACAGTTTGAAGTAACTTTAAAAAATTTATATTTTAATATTTTTAAATTAATGTGATTAAAATTTATAAAATTTCGAGATTAGAAAAGAAATATTAGTATTTTTATGATAATTTCAGTTTTCTATTTTCAAAAGTCAAATAAAGTATGTTTAATATTAAATCTATTTTGGAATTTTAAAAGTAAGAAGAATAATTAACCATGAATGGTTTTGTTGTAAGTAAATTATTGTCAGGTAGAAAGTTGAACAAGTAGAACTTTAATTTTATCTTCCAACACATCTTGAAGAATATCCATTTATAAGAACATATTGTGATACTAAGATTATTATAAATGAAATAATTTGTAAACATGTGAGAAAAAAATCATCTACTCTTTGTTTAAGTTGGTATTCGACCATATCACCATAAAATTAAGTGGTATGTTTGTAAAGAGTGGATCGAACTCCCGGGCAGCTTCAAAGAAAGCATCTCTTTTATAATTCCTTGTAAAAAATGGAAATATATTATTGCCAATGTCGCGATTCAAACCCAAGACTTCTTATGTATAAATATATGAGATATCATAATTCACAAAAAAAAATGTGACACCAAACGTATCGTATCTATTAATATAGGTCCAAAATTAAAATTCATGAACAAGTTGTTGTTAAAAATAAAGTACAAAGATATGATGCAGAATTTCTTAAAATATTGTTCAGCTAGCCGAAATTAAAATGTGTAGCTATCAAATTTTCTTATTGAGTACTTTTTATTAACAAAAATTAACGACATAAAAAATCTTATCACTTTGAACGGATATTGTTCGAGCCAAAGCTTGCTATCTAGGTGTTAAAAATGTCTTTAAAGTCCATTTAGAGTTCGGGTGGAGGGTAGACAAAAATAGACGTTAGTCATGTACATTTTGAACAAACAACATTCTCATTAAATAATTACAAAAACTATCTATGTATTAAACTATGTTGATGCTGTTTATATGATCACCACTATTAACTATTTACTATAAGTGATATAAGTATGTGCACGTGTATATGTATGCACATGTAAATGTTTTGTCAATAAAATTAACAGTGAATCAAGTACTAAGCAACAAAGTTCACATCAGCAGAATTCATGTCATGACAACAATTGAATATTTTAAAAAACTTAAGTCGATATTTGTATGAACCATATTATTGAATAATATAAATTTAAATTTATAGCTAGTTATTTTTTTAGCAACGCTAGCGAGGTTGGCCGGTCCTCTATCAGATTTTATTGCAAAGAAAAAAGAAAACTACTCAAAACATGCTTTGAGCAGGAGAAGACAATAGTGAAAACAAAGAACAGGGCAAAAAAAAAAAACCAAAAAATAAGTGACAAAGAAAAAATGGGAAAACCAAATGTCATGGAGCAGACTGCAAGCACGGTAGGAAATTTCCAGAACAGCTCGAAGGCAAGAATCAAGTCAAACAGTGACGTCGACTCGAAGAACCAAGAGAGTCAGATCGAAGTGGTCCCCGAAGCTACTAAGAAGACAAGCAACACACTACCAATCCCGAAGCAGAGGGATCAAATGGACTTGCAATCCTGTAACTCATTCATGATGATATGTTTCAACACAATCCACAGTTGAAGATGGGTTCGCACCACATTGTTAAAGCTTCTCTGATTTCTCTCCCTCCCAATATGTTGAATATATTTCTTAAGGCAAAAACAAAGTAAATCACCCACATCATCTTTCCTTCTTGTGGACTTAAGAATCAAATCCCACTCGATTGACGACTGTAAAGGCATGCAAGACCTTCCAAGATTGACCATCAACCTCCCCCATATATGATGCAGATAACTGCATTCAAAGAACATGTGTTTTCCACTCTTAATATCACTTTTGCAGAACACACACAGGTGATCATAAACCATCACAAAAACTCTCCACAGCATAAGGTCGTCAGAGGGAGTGGACTGATTATTCCAGACAATCTTGAGCCATGGATACTTTGGCCTACGTCCAGTTTTAGATTTTATGTAGTAAACATGCTTTATTGAGTGGGGCTTACCATCCCAAAGACGCTCATCATCATTTGGGAAAGAGTTGTGATAGTCGCTCAAACCAGCCTAGAAATCTCTCAAATTTTGATTACTAGTATAAGGGAGGGTCAACTTGTTGTCCACAATGAAGTCAATAGCTTTAACATTACTATTTATTCCAGATTGATATTTTTGCCATTGAGATAAGATAACAGACAGGATGAGACCATTACTTATCCAAGGATCATTCCAGAACTACTTATTGCTATGACGAGAGAGAGAATATCTGAGATAAGGCAGGAAAGTGGATCTCATAGTCAGGATCTTTCTCCAAATCCAACTTCAACCAGACGGGAGTTCCATAGTCTAGAAATTTTTGTTTCCTATATTGTGAGTGATGGTCTATTGTACCCAAAGGCTATTTTTATTTGAAAGTAAAGAGTCAAAATGACGACTGATAGCAGCAAGATTCCATCTCTCAATGCTAAGGATTCCCAAACCCCCATAGTACAGGGGTTGTTCGATGGCTTCAAAGGAGCATGGAATAGGCTTCCTGTTGTGAATGCTGCCAGTCCAAAAGAACTGTAACATGGCACGTCTGACCAGTAGAAGTAGCTTTTGGGTAGAAGAAAGGTTCTATCCCAGTATATCATAAGGGAGAAGCACACTGATTTAATCAAGACAAGTCTTGCCAGCCTGTGAGAGAAAATGATTGGCCCAATTATCAAGCACTCTAGTTATCTTATTGTAGAGCGGAAGGCAGTTGGCAAATGTGACTCTTGAAGAGCAAAGGGGGATGCCCAGGTATACCATATTACCCTGCATGGTTTGAAATCCAGAGGAAGCAGTCATCTCAATGGATAAGGAGGGAGAAATTCCAGCAAACAAGATGGTGGATTTTGAGAGGTTTAGCTTCAGACCAGAGCAAGAATAAAAGGTGTCAAGGGTTCTTTTTATATTGACTATGGACTCACGATCAGGGGAAGTGAAGATCATAATGTCATCAGCAAAGAGAAGGGATGTGATCATAGTTTGTTTACATTTAGGATGGAATTTAATCTCTTTGGTGCGAAATCTGGCATTAAGCATACTTGTTAGAATTCCCATAACTAATAGGAATAGGTAAGAAGATAGCGGATCACCTTGGCAAATGCCTTGTTTGCTTTTAAAATACCCAGTAACTTTACCATTGTATTCAAGAGAGAAAGTAGGAGAGGATATGCAAATGTAGATCCATGTTACGAAAGGCTCCTGGAAACCCATCAGAGCCATGACTCTCACGATTGTAGACTATTGCACACTGTCATAAGCTTTAGAAAGATCAAGCTTCATCATAACAATCGGAGTTGCTCGAGCTCGACCATACCCCTTGAGAAGCTCATGAGCTAACATCACATTATCTATGGAGTTTCTTTTAGGCAGGAAGGCTGCCTGATTAGAAGAAACTAGGTCAGGCAATACAGATTTAAGTCTTGTGGCGATAATCTTGGCAATGTACTTGTACATCACGTTGCGGCAAGATATGGGTCTAAACGAGGAAACATTTGTAGGAGGGTGGGTTTTGGGAATGAGGACCAGATTGGTAGCGTTGACTTCGTTCAACAGCTTGAATTTAGAAAAGAAATTCTGGATAGCAAGGCAAAAATCAGATTTAATGACATCCCAGTTGTGAGTGAACAAATGCACATTAAATCCATCAGGACCTCCGCTCGACTTCTTATTCATACCGAAGAGAGTGATTTTTATTTCATCATCAGTGACTACGGTGATAAGTTGGTCAGCTTGGGTAGGATTTATGGAGGGGAGGTCGATGATGTCAATATGATGAAGGTCAGGTTCAAAGTTCTCAGAGTTACCAAGAAGGCAAGAAAAGAACTTAACCAGAGCATTGTTTATATCAAGAGGAGAGGTGTGCAGAACTCCACTATCATCATGAATTCAATATATTTGCTCATGAGCATGCTTTTCTTTTATTGCCGCGTGGTAGTAAGCAGTGTTACTGTCTCCCTCTTTTATCCATTTGATATTAAGTTGTTGTCTCCTCATAGAGCGTTCCATCTTTAAGGCATCAGATAGAGCTAAAAATAGAGCACTTTCCTGAGCAGCAATCTAATCTCATTAGGAATGTTATACATTTTTTCTTGAACTTCTTCCAGTTGCTTCTTGGTGGTCTCGGATTTCAGAGTTCCCTTCCCAAAGTTGCTCTTAGACCAGCCTCTGAGAGAATGTTTTACCTGCATTAGTTTCCTACAAAATTTAAACATGGGATTACCATAAAATGAGGAGGACCAAGCTTCTTTTATTATATTATTAAACCCTGGTTCATTGGACCGGATATTATAGTATTTAAAACTTCTTTTCTCAAGCATGGCGGGGGGACCAGTAGAGAGAATGATGGGGGAGTGGTCGAATAGAATTGGAAGAGGAAGGCGAGCAGAGAGGGAGGGCCATGTTGACGTTGATTTTAAGTTATAAAAAGAGTGGTCAGAATTCTACACCCAGTTCGACTACGATTGCTCCAAGAAAACTTGGAAACAGATTTGTTGATTGTCATAAGATTAACATCTTTAATGGCAATATTTAGAGGTTGAATATCTTTAGGAGCTAGTGGCAAGCCCCCAAATTTGTCGTCAAGGTTTAAGCAGCTGTTAAAATCACCAAGAAATAGCGAAGGGCTTAATTCTTGTTGGAAAGCAGGAACTAGGTAAAGGAGGGACTGTTTGATAGATGGGGAGTTGGAAGCATAAACTATGGTGAGGTAGAAAGATGTGGAGTCTGGGATGAAAGCAGCATGGAAGTGGATAAATTGAGGGAAGGCAAGGATAGGAGATAGGAGTACTTTAGAGGATTGAAAATCACCATAATTCTCCCATAAGGAGCTTCTAGGTGATTATGATGCAGAGTCTAGTTACTGTTGATGTATTTGCTTGCAGATAGGGTACGTGGGAGATCAAGCTTGGTTTCAAGAATTGCAACTAAGTCATGGCTGTGAGTTTGAATAAGAGTTTTGATTTGATCCAATTTTTCCATGCAATGCGCTCCTCTTATGTTCCAGGCAGCTAATTGGTGTGAAATCATGAGGGTTACTGAGAAGTATGAAGTGTTCCTTTCCTGCTTCTTGTTGAAGGAGAACCTTTAAATAGTCTTTCATCATTTAAACTGGGACCACGAATCTTAGATGAGTGTGTTGGAATATCAATGGACGAGGAAACAGAAGGAAGGTCAGGATCTGTAGAGGAAGTAGGTTTAGTTTTCCAACCAGGCAGTTTTTCAAGGAAAACATAAGGAGAAGGGATGGGTTGAGTAGGATTAAGGGATGGGTCAGTTTGAAGAATGCTGGGGGATGAAAGGAAGAGGATGAATCTTTCGAGATCATGGGAGAAGGAGAAGACGGATTGAAGATGGGTGGAGGAGTGGAAGGGTTAGCTGGTGAAAAGG